>CM054113.1:177443455-178643455 GCA_028673005.1 Tanypteryx hageni | reverse complement strand
TATTGAGCTACTATCAATTAGATAGAAAATGACAAAATTACCGGTAATAGAGTGAGCAATTACCGGTATTATCGAAAATAGATTTTGTATCATTTACCGGCATTACCGGTAATGGTAATACCTGTAATGCAACCCCTATCATCGATGTAACCAGTTCATGGATATGAGGAGGCCTATAGTCAGCTGTTTCGGCCGTTACACTTGGTAGAAATTCATAATTCAGGGATAAAAATAACTTTGTAAATTCTCTTTGAGTTATTCCTATCTTTTATTTTGCGAATAGTCGTTCCCTTTGTTTTTTTCTGCTCTCGGTTGCATTAGCTTCGAAACAAATCAAAACGGTTAACAAGGTTTTTTAATCGGAATTAATTTAGTATAAAGTGCAGCTCTTCAGATGCCCCGCACCGAAATCAGGAGGGAAGTTTGCGTAAAGTCGTTCAGAAATGAGTTTCAAATCTCCCCCCCCCCTCGCACCGACTCTCAGAAAAGTTTCGAAATTTCGAGTCGAGTTTTATTGGAGCTCGGGAAATTTCCGCCTTCCGACAAATAAGCCTACGTGATTTACGCGAGAAAAGCTTTGGCGAGGGAAGGAGCCGATAGGTTAGCGTGACTCCACTCTCGATGGACTAAGTCACGGGATATAGGCTTTGAACAACCTTTGGAGAGTTACGACCGCTTCGTTTGCCAATCGCTTCTAAAGGCGCGTTTTGATTCGGAAGATGTCTTTTGTCCCTTTTCTAGAGTCCATTGGAGGTAAATTTAAGTAGTCGTGCGGGATGAATAAAAAATACCGCACAACAATCCGTTTGAACTATGCGTCGCATATCGCCTAGGAAACCGCCGGGTCGTGTTTCGTGACCAATCCTAATAGAGGGTTATTTTCTTAGGAGGTCATCTTATGGACATTTTGTTCAACCAAATAACATACACATAAGCAATTAGTAACGTGAAGAGCTTGAAGAGCATTATCATGAAACGAAGAAGGTTGCAGAAGATAGGACGACGTGGAAAACCAGGTTTAACCCGAAATCGAGGGCCTGCCTGCGAACCGACCTCTATCAACAACGATGGCAACTAACATAAGACAAATATCCCTAATAAAAATCGTCTTGGAATCTAATTCGCGGCAGATTCTGCTATAAGCCTCTTCAAATTTTACGATTCGATTAAAATAAAAATTTATTTTCTGACTTTCGGACGTTTCCAGCTGCACGGAGGTTTCATGTGGGGATTAAAGTGCCTGCAAACAGCATTTTTGAATTTACGAGCATCTTTTCAGAAGATGATAACATTGGACCACCGATACTAAATTATTTAAAAAGAAACCTTCACGGTCATGTAAACTATTCACTTTCGGAATGCTTAAAAGAACGTCAACCTCGTTAAGATGGGAATATATCCTTCTACGCGAGGACGAATAATCTTTCTGTGGAAAAAAATCGCTAAATGGAAAAGGGCCTCGGGAACGAAAACAAACAATTTTCCGTTCTAGATTACGTTCAAAGGTGAATTCAATTTCTCGAAACGATCGCGTTTCTAAGCGAAGTATTTTTCTAAGCGTCCCTTCAGAGTGTTTCATTTTTTTCCAGTGTCATAGGGCAAACATTGAGATTATTTTCCTCTCCTACCTTGCCTTCCGCGATGCGGACGCCACCGTGGGATATATTTTCATTTATCCGCCGTCTTCGCTGAAACGCAATGCACCTCGTCCCTTTGAAAAGGATTATCTTCCTAGATCTGGCGCGTGCAAAGACAAAAAATAGCAAACAGGCGAGGGAAAAAATATCTCCGCAGCGCTCCTAGGGAATACACCCCGGAATGACGCTCTTGGAACTATAACTTTTTTCAAAAATAACCAGGAAAAAATATTTTTATTTCCGACCGTCCTGGTTTTAAATGAAACAAATCAGATGCCGTCCAGCCAAATGAAAGAAGAAAAATAAAGCGAACTAGCGAGGAAAATAAAAACAAAATTGAGTGACGCTCGTTTCCCTTCTACCCCATAAAGCCTTTTCTAACATTTTAAAATAAATAAATAAATATTTATTTATTTATTACTAGGGGCTCCCCTACGCGAATTCGTCCGCTGCCCGTATGCAACCATGAACCTCCTTCTTTCGGCACATATTTAAGGTAGAAAATTATATCTAGTCCCATTTTCGGGCCTTCTCTTAATAGACGACACATTTCATACCTCATTCATTTCTCTGCCAATTAAGGGTTTGCCGACCATTCTACCAACAACGACTTTAATATATAGAGAGATATCTGAATTATAAACACTCATTAACATATTACCAATAGATAACAGAATATTTATTTATTTTCGTTGCCGTCGCACTTTATATCGTTAGCTACGTATTGCTTAAACTTAAAATAGTATCAAAATTTCGTGAAAATGAGGAGAAAATGTGACGTGAAATTATGATTCCAGTCAATCATACGCAATTACACAAAACTAGCAAAAATGAAAATCGCCTAGACGATAAAAGATTTTCACTAAAAATTCGTTTAATTTTCGCGTTAAAAACTACTTTCTGTACCAATTCGACCCGTATTAAAAATCGACAGCAGGAAAATGATAATTTGTTATTTTTTTGGGCGTTCGTTGTTGCAATCACCGAACTCCTACGATGATTTTAAGCAATTTTAAAATGTAAATGATTATTGTGCTACACTCATCACCTTATTAATGAAATGGAGAAAATAAACATCCCTCTAACCAACCTCAATGTAGACGATGATCAGCCTAAAATTTAAAAGGGATAAGGCCAAGTAATTCATGAAAGTTTGGTCGTAAAATAATGAAAAACGTCGGAGTTATAAGCAGTTTTATTCACTTGATTAGGCTTCCGACCGACTACGACTTTAATAAATAAATAAATATATATATATATGTATGTGTGTGTGTGAATATATAATATGAAGTTACGTTGGGGGTTTAAGGGAAAGAGGTAAAGAGAAACCAAAGCGGCCGACCACTTCGCCGCCGATCCTATTAACTCGATGTGATTGCCGCAGGGCGTTTTATCATAAGGTTTATCCAAGGGTGTAAAAAGGATTGGCATAACGTCACAAAAGTCGTCTACCGCCTTAAGGGCGAAGTTTAAACGGGGATCAAAACCAAAGCGGAGAGCGGTAAACGAAGGATCGTGGCTTGCTCGAAGACAAAGGGCGTCTTTGTAAAAATGAAAGCCTCGAGTCTCCTCTCCCTTGCTCTTTCTCATCCTCCCCTCAGGCGGCCACCCCAAGTTATAGCATGAGCGACGATCAGAACTAATACTCAGTGTGTGGGCAAATGCTTTTGAATAAAATTCCTCCCCGATGTTTTTTCTCGCTGCTTAGATTGCGAAAGTTGTTATGCCCTTTGATAAATAAAGAGGCTGTTCTCGAGCTCTATATATCTTAATATGTTGGCGCACGTATGCTTTGTATCAAAGAAAATCCTTGGATCGACGAGGTTAATTTTCTTATATATATTCATAGCGGATTAAAATGCGAGGTTAAAAAATACTCCATTTGGATCGAGTATGATTCCTCGATGTTGGCAAATTGCAATAAGATGGATGCTCACGATTATGAGCAATAAAAACTACATTTCTGAGTATTTTTATCAAATAAATTATGAAAACCTTGCTTGTTAATTGATAATAGTATAAGTCCTTATTGTCCGCTGCCAGTTGGACAAATTTTTTGTCTTGATCAATGAAATTCTTTTCATAGAAAATTCGAAATTCTATTTTTTTATACACCCATCCCTCACTTTACGCTGTACCCAATATCCTGCAAAATTCCGTGTAAAGCGAAACCATGAAATGTGTGATCGATTTTTCCATAGGAACATATGCGATTACATTCGAGCGCCGTCTTGAGCTCAACATGCAACAATTCAGTAACAATCTATTCAGAATTACTTCCTTAATTCTTTATAACCTCTGGGTCGAACTGAAACATTTTTATGCTTTCTAATGATCGGAAAGCGTTCCGAAACCGTGCTAAAGCGAAATCAATGGCCATGCAATTCGAGGTAGTTCTCCAAAAAGTAAACATGTATGCTTTTTACATTGATTTTAAAATCTAGTGTAACATTGAGATCTTATCCGTAGATACCACATTAGTTTAATAGTATTATAGAAAGGCATGGCAATGAAATATTTCTTAACTAATATGCGCATCTAACGTAAGAGGTTGTTAAGGAAGAACGGCGGCATTATATAATGCAAGTTCCATTATAACGAGTATAGGCCACAACGCGGGCAGGTTCAAGATATACTCGATTTTCTGCACGATTCTACTCCACAATCATTACCTAACCATAACAAGATAAGAGCATCGCTGATAAGTAAAACATTAAAATTTAACTATACGAATATAAAAAGTATAAAATTATGATATTTTAAATGTATTAGTGTCATATTGAGTAGTGATACTTGAAAAGACCCGGCCCTCAGAATACGGGTTGGATTTAAATGACCGGTTAATAAACAGTATTTGTTGAAAATTAAAAAACGCACCCAAACGGTAAAGGATTCCGAAAAAAATAATCCGAGCGAAGAGAGTGTCTGTTCTTTACGTATTGCCTCGGGCAGAAAACGAAAAAAAACAAAGGACGTGGATAGAAGGAGGATAGGGGCAACTGGATAGATGGGGTAAAAGTTAGGAAATTGAGATAGGTTTCGTTCTCATGTAAGTTGAACGGATGAAGGTAGCCTTCCTAACAAAAGGCGCCGGAAACTGAGACGTCTTACGGAAAATTCCCAGGAAGAGGCCTGCGGAAGACGAACGAAGTGCATGTCATGGGAGATGCGATGTGGTAGTGAGAAATTAAAGGGGCCGTGCAAGAAAGCGATGAAGAGAAATGGCGATTGGTCGGCGAGGCGAAGGAAACTAACGATCCGAACGTCCCGACCGCCGCCTGGGCAGAGCGGGAGACGGGGAGAGGTTACTACCAAACTAGACGGAAGCGCGTCCGTCCATCTCCAGACGACGTCCTTCAATTCCCTTCTTCGCGATATGATCTGCGGTAGATCCGTCCCCTTGCTTCGTTTCTGTTTCGTATCCATGGAGATCGATAAAAAAAATCCGAATGATGCCTGACTATTATCTCGGCATTATTCTTCATCGCGTCCACATCTAACCCTCCGAAGATACGCTCCAGGACGAATTAAGCGTCATTTTATCGAGCATGCGGGTCCTAAGGGAGACTTAAATTTATGCAGGACCAAGAAGGCTCGTGTTTCGGGGAGTGCGTATGTTGATACGCTCGTTAAAAACGGTTTTTACCTCTATTTCCGTTTTTGATATCATTTTGCTCATTCTACTTTTTCGAAAATTTGGATGTTTGTACCGAACAACTACAGAACGTGATAAAAAGAGGAATATTATATTTTAACCGCAGTAATAAAAATAGCGAAATGATGTGGTTTTCAAACAGAAAAGTATGAAGTTTTGTTTTCGTACGGCTTAATTTCAAATACGGACATAATTCTTCCAAAATGAACCTTTTAACCAAAAACATTGTTTTTAATCGAAAAAATTGTTGTCGGTTTATGACAATAGCGTGATCCAAAATACAAAAAGAAGTCAACAAAAGATGGCGTGAAATGCTATAATACTATTTTAAGTTTCGAGTATTAAACTAACAAATTATAGTTATGGTTGATATTTATATCACCGCTGTAAACGAAAATTGAAATCTAACATCGATGTGCAAAAGAACAGAGCTTTTATATCCCCTATTCCAATAATTCCTACAATTTTGAATTCAAACATCTTCAATTACCGGTTAAGGTTTTTTCTGCTATGAATATTAATAAGGCTACACTCATAAAAAATTTAAAATACTCGAACGAGAGTGAAAATTTCAAATTCCCTTTCTCGATTGTGACCTTTGAATAACTGGATTTACTGTGTTTCTTTGGAAAAAATATAAATATTTGAACCTATAAGTAGTTCATTTACCTGTGCCTGACGCAGCTAAAAGACGTCATGCGTTCGAATTATTTCCGCGATCTATAGCAGTGCACACGCATCCACATGCAGGTTGTGAGAAACCACATGGATTGGGCAAACACTTTTCAGTTCGTGCTCCAAAAGAGGAAAATAAATGCGATGAAACCAAGTAATTTAATTTATGCATTTAAAAAGGTGCTGTCAATCGATTAATTGATCGGTCAATTTCTTTTGAGCACGGAAAAATATCTTCCTCGAGTTATCGTAAATTCTAGTTTTAGGCTTCCGAGTTAAAATGTATTTTGTACTTCCCATTTCAACAAGGTCAGCGCTGGTATAGTCATTCTACTGTTTGTGTCTAATATTGCAAAAATGTTTGCTCGTCCCGTCAGTTTAGCATTTTTTCTTCCACAAACTAAAAAAAACTACTAAATTATTTAAAAATTAAGTTAAAGAGCATAGACATTAGCGTGCCAAGCAAATTCATTCCGTGTGACACTTAATCACAAATGTGATAGATTTTTCACCCCTTCACAGGAATAGGTTATTAAATTGACGCCAAAACATGAAAACAAAAGCTAATTTATGAAGTTAATTATAAGAATTAAAGGTTAATCTACACTCATAGACACGAAATGACTTGCAAGCATTTTCGAATAACCCTAAAATCGATAAGTCGCCATTTTCCGCTAATACCATAGAAGAATAAAAATATTTATTCATGATATAAGCGTGGCTCCATTGAACGAGTATATTTTGATATCAAAGGATGTATCGCACGCACATAACTAACAACAAGACTTCCATATATTTATCCCCTGGGGAGGATATTAAAAACGGTCCGAATACCTAAAGAATGCTCTTTCGCAGAAAGCAAATTCCATGTTTTATCCTGGCTAAGAAGAATTTGTTTGATTGAAAGTCAGCTCATTTCCAATTTCATATCAAGTACCTAAATAAATCCTCCGATAAAATGAAATCTTTAATATAAAACCGTATTGCATATTTTTGGAACGTACTTTCCTCTCCAAATCGCGAGTTTGTCAGGATGAACGTGAGTTTGAATACGCCAAAAAGATAATTTTGAACGTGGGTTATCAAAGAAAACGCAACAGCGATATCTGCTTCTCGGTTCCTTTCCCTAATATGAGATTATCGAGCGGTAAAACAATATTCGAAAGGGAAAAATGGCGAGTATTAGAAGTACAAATCTATGGCAGCGAGTGGTACGTAGTATTTACATTTTTCTCGGTGTCTTAACATCACGAAAATTTCGGCGGTGGTCGTCATTTTGTTATAACGGCATTGACAATTCAGCAGCTAAAACAATACGTATATTTTTAATAATCGTTGCAATTTTTTATTACAAAGCTTAGGTTTCTCCCAAATTTCTCCACGAAATTTTAAGACTTTATTCTCATCGCTAGAGCTTGTTCAAAATATATTATAACTAACAGTAATATCTTGTTAAACAAGTTTTAGAAAGTTTACAGAATCCCAGAACCTATTCCATTTAACGCTGCCCCGTTTTTAATAAACAAACTACGCCTTAGTGCCAATGGCAGCTTAAGGAACCCCGAAGGCTGTTTCGGCTCAGAGTAGTTAAGAAACAATGAAAAAGAAAAACAAACTGAATTTCCCCCGCGAGTTGGCAGGACGTTTTCAAATTTATCATGCGGAAAATAATAGCTTCCCAAGGAACAGTCGCCACGAAAAGAATTTTTCGAGAAAGATCTCGTAACAGAAAATTTTAAGTTTCCTCTTTCACTACACCAAAGGAAGGGTTAGTCGAGCCTCGCATCATACCCCCAATAACTTACCATATCCGGGATCTTATAGCCCATTGGCATTACAAGTTTCGTCAAAATATATAAAAAATGTTCTGAATTTTCTCCAAGTTGGCGCCCGATGGAAAATATACGAGGCATCCATAAAACATAAAACTTATAAATTTCTCAAGGCTGGTTCTTCGTGAAATGAGTGCTTCGAAAGTTTATGCAAATAAAAAAGTTGGGTGAATAAGAACCAGGGAGGAAAAGAAGTAAACTAGGAAAAGTAATTAATTTGCTGTAGCGTAGTTACGTGCTATATAAAGTCTCAAATGATCTGTCGTCGATCTATGATATGAATCCGTAACCTTAAACTCAACGTGTGGATTTGCATTTGTACATTTTAATCGCTCTTATCGTAAAATAACTGCCCAAGAGAAATAGCATTGCAACATACAAAAAATCAATAAAATAAACCCCAGTGGTTCTCAAACTGGATGCCGCAGCAGATTGTTAGTGGCACCGAGGATAACATTGTCAAATAAATAAACCAACGTGTCGAAAATGTTGATTGGTTATTTGGGCAGTAGCCTTTCCACAAATAAATTGACGATGATGTGGAACCAACAAATGAATTCCTCCAAACACTACGACACACAATTGTAAAAATACAGAACGTTGTTGCAAGTTGAGGGTGCAGCGAAATTCTGCATTTCTTTGAAAGGATGCCGCACATAGAAAAATATTGGGAACCATTGTTCAATCCCATCCCCGTTAAGTGACGTAGTGGAAAATATATGGCCCCACTAAGCTGGTTAAGGCATATACGATTCAGAGGGACCTCCTGTCCGCCGCCCCCTCGCGCATTTCGGGGACATTGACTATGCCTCTATACCCACTGAAAAGAGAATTGTAAGATTAGAGAGCCATCAACTTGCAATAAAATGCAACGCTCTAGTGAAAAACTCTTTATTTAATACTAATAGTTTTTGTCCTGTTTCTATATCTTCCAGCTGTTGTACAATGAATCATGAAATTTGCGAAGCATATTACCGTGCTCCGCGACCCGTACACTGCGGTTGAACACGCAAACAAAGACAACGAGCGTATGTGGTTAAGATAAAAGTTTATCTCTATTTCTTTCTATATTACAATAATCTGATGAAACTCACGTTTTTTTCTCCCGAACCAGCATAAACCTTGGAAGGATCCGACTCTGAAGCATGGGAACCACAGTGAGCCCGATGCACGGCTCCACGATGGGTCCGAGCGACTCTCCGCTCACCTCGGCAACCACCACGACCTTCCCGCACACCTCTTCCTCGCGTCCGGACTCGCCGTCGCTCTCTTCCGCCACCCCAAGCCCTTACGACGAGGGCACTTTCTCCACTTCCGGAGCTTTCTCCACTTCCACCGTGCCTACTTCGACACTGCCTTACTTTGCTCATTCTCCGGCGCCGCCGTTCGCTTCGGCGGCCGATTCCACGCTCCCCACCATCACCACTCCTTACGGACAGCCCTCGACCGGGTTCCATTCGACGGAGCCGACGGCCACGTCTACCGCAGACTTGGGTTCGACGTCTTCGTCTTACGGAACAAAGGGCAGCGCGCTGACGACTCTTGCTACCCTCCTCACCTCGACCTACAACTCGGCAAAGAACGTGGCGAGCGGTGAGTCCACGGCATGGTCTTTTTTTCAATGCATATTCCGATGGTCCGGCAGAATGGGGCCCGGCCCATCGGAAGCAGAATATTGCTGTTTACAAAACAAGTTTTTTTTTAAAACCTGCTCGCCCCCCACTGTTTTCCGACGCAAAAAATCGACCAAGGTCAGAAATTGAAACTACTATTTATTACGGGAATTGTATGGAAGATATGTCCGGCCATATGGAGACTTGACCATTGACTGACAAACCATTCTATCGATAACCCAGCAGACGGTTAAGTACAGGCTGGAAACTTATATTGAGGCCGTCTCGGTGAATGAAAAATGATGATGACTTCGGCTTACTTGGGGAACCAAAGTATTTTTCGCTTAATTCATCATGTGAGTTCTATTTAGATTTTTGATATCTGAAAAAATAATACAGGAAAATTTATATCCTGCACCAAATTAAAAATTGTCATTTCTGTCTTTAGAAAAAGTTGCGTGACATTATATGACATGACGGTTGCAAAGCATTAAAACAAATCATTTTTGGATAACAGTTGTGTGTATTTTTCACTAAAGGGTTTAACATTTAAAGAAGACAAATTGTGTTTCAGTTTTTATATAAGTTGAATGACATATTGTTGAATGGTGTATGATAGTAATCATTCAGAATAAAATATATAAATATCTAAAGGCCTTTAAAAGAGCATAAACAAACATTTACAACTTTAAAAACTTTTAGAGTGAAATATGAAGATGTCCCTGTGAATATCTAAAAATATTTTTGAAAAATGAGTGTCAGCCAAGAATAAACAGTATGAGCTGTGCATGCATGCAAATATCTTAGTTACGTATTTAAAAATTATAAACACATACATAGTTCCACAATGTTGAATGAAAACAGTGAAATATATGGCCAATGAGAGATAATGCATTTCCTTATCTACCTATAGAGTCAAAATTTTCTTATGCCTTCTTAATCTTTCAGTAAGTAAAAATGTCACATGAACTTTTTTGCAACAGATATTGGGGACCCTGCATCATCATTGGCCTCCTGGGCTGCCATTGCTTATAATGAGACTACACCATCATCTTCCTCGAACCTTGATGTGAGCAGTTCCCCATCCCCTACCTCCTCTTCCACTACTTTCGGCATCGGCACATTGCTGTCATGGTCTGATGCAGACTTCCTCTTGGCACCATCAGAAGGAAGTGGTGGTGGTGTTGCCAGTGCCATTGTGAATGTGACACAGAACTTGAATTCGTCAGGTGGTGGCATGGATGGTATTGAAGAAGATCCTGCTTTAACATTCTGCGCAGAATGGAATGTTTCACAGCATGGCCTCTTTCAAGTAAGATCTTGACAATCGATAAATTAATTGACAGTATGGTTTATTGTTAATCTAAAACATGTAAGCAGGGCCTGCTCTAAGGGTGAGCACTTGCTGAATTATAGGGGTGCCAAAATCAAAAAAGTTAGCTCTAGTTAATTCTTAAAAAATCTAATATACCAGCCCAAAATGGTGCAATATATGTAAAAACATCACTTCAGTGATGAAATGAGTTGCCAGATTTATATTTTTACTCTTTTCAAGGCAAAATTATCATCCCAATTTTCAGCTTGTTTTCGCATTAAAAATTTTAAAATGATCATATTGTCATTTATAGCTATAAAACCCTTTAAAAAGTAATGAAATTGATCACGAGCCACCTGACGGTACAGATGCAATTGTACCTGATAGCGTTCCGTAACGAGTATTGATCTTTTTATTTATCGCTACATATGTATCATTATGAAAGTGATTTGGTGAAGCAATATCTTCTGAATTGGCAATAATAATCTGATTATGATAATTTTAATATAATAATTGCAAAAATTTAAATAAAGATAATTAAAAATTCAAATTTTGAGACAATAATTGGCTTGTTGTAATTTCAGTTTCTAGTGCCGGCTATGTAAGGTGTACACTGCTCAATCAGGTTACGCTCCCCTTGCAATCTCCAAGACAGAGTAATCCTCAGCATGTGTGCAGTGATTGGGTGGGTAAATGTTAATAAAGGAAGTAATATATCGCATGCGACAATGAGCTGGGTAATTCGGCAGATAACCTTGGCGGGAAATCAGAAGATTGCAATTTGCTAGCTAATTCGGTGACCGGGTACGATCGAATCAGAGCCAACTTAACTTGCTTTTGTACAAACAAGATGGACCAGCCATTATGAAGCTGTGAAAGCCTTTAAAATTAGCTATAAATCAATATTAGAAATTCTTAGAATCATAAATAAAAATTTCAAAGAAAAACCAGACTGCAGAAGAGAAGCGAAAAATTTACATTAAAAAATGACTTATTTGGATACTGCGATTTTAATAGTATCTTGGGAGGAAATATTAGAAAGAAACATTGTTGGCAAAGTTTTGCAGAAATCAGGCTTAGATTTAAATCAAGGTTTTGTGTTACTATCCTCATTAAAAATAATGATTCAAAATATTCAATCAAATTCAGCAGAGAACTTAATAGAATGTGAAAATTTTGCTAAAAGTATGTCCTGAAATAAATGACCAATATGAAAAAAAGAATTATGACAAAAGATTTTCAGATGGAGGCACTAATAGCAATAAATAACAGGAATGGGTACATTATGCGTTGAAACCTTAAATAGCATTCTTGACACATTAATTACTGAATTGAACAGAGGAGTTAGCATATACGAAAATTTAGGAATAAAATATAAATGTCTTTTTTATATTTTAGATGAAAGCAAAGACATTGAAGATACAGAAAGTACATATAAATGTAATATTAGATCAATGCTCTGATGATTTTAATCAAAATAAAAAATTAATGTATTCATTTGAAGGCATTTCTAATGGACATAAAATTAAATGAAAATGGAAGTGTTGGTCTAGGATGCTCTGATATTTACAGAATAATATTTGATAAGAAATTAATGGATGTTTTTCCTAATCTTTATACTACCTTGAAAATATATTTAACATTATTTATAACAAATTGTGAGGTGGAAAGGTCATGTTCAAAAATGACTTATATTAAAAATATATTTAGATCAACAGTGTTGAACAAAAGATTAAATTACTTATGTTAATTAGTAATGGAGAGTGATATAACTAAGCCATTAACAAACAAAGATAATATAAAAAAACTATTGTAACTTAAAGGCGAGAAGGATGATATAATATAAATTAATCGATAATTATATAAACAAATATTTTATATATTTTTTGTTGTTTTACAATTGTTCCTATATAGTTCCTATTTTATATTTTATAAATTATATTTTTTTATATAAGAAAAACATTTATGTAATTGAATAATTCATTGTTTTGTGACAATTTACAAAATAAATACAAATATATAAAATACTCTTTTTGTGATTACAATTGTTATAATCCATTATTCTTATTATTTATTGTTCTTTTATTATGTTTATGTTGAGGGCCCTGAAAGAAAAATAGCCCAGGGTCCCGAAAATCCACCATCCTTCTCTGCTTGCAACTAGTAGTGTTGAGCGGTTGCATAATACTGGAAAGTGCCAATCTAAAAAAGACTTGATGACTTTGTCGTATAGATTTTACATACAAATTCATACAATGATTCTACTCGCAATTTTTTCACCAACCTCTTGGAAGTGGCTCATTGTATCATTTTAGCTTTAATCTTTATGTAAACTTTTCCATAAGCCACAAACAAAAAAATTCAAAGTGCAAAAGTGTATACATATTACGTTACACTCACAACATAAAGTATGTACCATTTATACTCGAGTATTTTGTGACTCTGCATAATTTGTGATCCCTCATTTATTGCCTCAAAATCTTGTTTTCATCTTATGTGTCATGTAATGTGCGAGTTGGAATTTATGAGTTCTAGTAGTGTGACCTACAGCTCCCCTAAAATATAGCGCATTTTCTTTAGTTCATTTCCTTATGATTTCTATCTTCATGAAAGTAAAGAGAAAGCATTCAAATGTATACCTGTAGTTCTAATTGAAAAAATACCTTTTAATTACCTGTATATATTAATGAAGAGAAAATCAGTGAATAACTGTAATTATTACAGTTTGTCGCTCACTAGTCAGAAATGTATTAAGAATGTTGTGTTGCCGGAACAGCTAAGAGCCACACAAATACCTGCCTACTAGCGCATCTTTAACTATCGTACAATCATAACACAATAATGTTGCCATAGATAGTTTCTACCTTGCTTCTCTCATTTCTTTTTAAAAATTCATTTACTCATATTATATGGTTAAAAAATTTACACTTGGCAACTCAGTATAATACCGTAAACTTTAGAATGTGTTGTAGGAATGGCTACCTGATTTTACTGAGATCTTTGCATGTATACAAACATTCATTCTTATGTTCATTTTATGAATTATTGGTAATTTTGTGGATATTTATTTTTCTTTTCATAATGGAGGTTGAAAGATTAAATAAGGTTATATGCTTTATTAAATCTACGTTCATAATAATAAGTTACTAAAAATTAGAAGGCAAAGCCTCAGATGGAGGTTACAGGTAAGGTTACACTTAGAAATATGTTCAGAACAAGAGATGATTTCACTGTTTCAAAAACATAACTCATGTAATTTGCGACCCCCTAATTTATGGCTAAAAATAGGTCTGAAAAAGTTGCAAATTGTGCAAATATATATGGTAGTTTGGTGTGTGCAAAGGGATACTGCGTATGGCGGTGGAGAGTCTGGGTGCCTGGCATCTCCCATAGATCTTAAATGCAAAAATGTATTCAAGATCTATGGCATCTTCCACAAGGCGCTTGCATTACGCTCAGTCAACTGTTGCCTATCAGGAATATTACTGCCGTTCACTACTTGTGAGGCTGGAACTTTTTGCGGTTACTGTTTTACAAGTGAGGGATAGCACAGAGTCTAAATAATTTCCTTAATTTCTATTATTAGAATGATTGTCTTCCAAATGACTTATTTACTGTACTGAACTGTGTGGGTAGTTAGGCAAAATCCGACTTACATAAAACTTGTGTTACGTAAAGGTTTGCTGAACGGAACCCTTACATCAGTTGGGGAGTGGCAGTACCATAATAGTTAAATACATGGAGCAGGGACCATCAACATGGCCCCCTGGAAGGTTTTTTTGTGGTGCTCAACATCAGGGCCATGCCCAGACATTCCGCCACCTCAGGTGATGCGAAATATTTTCTGCCTTTAATTTATTAATAAAGTTATTACTCAGCCCTACTTTGCATGAGATGCCTGAGATATTCTGCTGCAAAGATGCTATTTTGCATTCCATGATGAATTCAGCATTAAATGTTGTTTAAAAAAATAAACAATATCAAAAACAATTATGAATGTTTTGTATAGGATTTCAGTGTCATAATGCTGGTGCCCCTTATGAGAAATTCCTGAGGCTGTCGCCTTGCCACCTCTCCTGTCAGGATGGGCCTGCCCACTGATGTATATTATGCTGGTCTGGAAACAGAAGCATGAAATGTGCACTACTTCCCTAGCATTTTCTTGGTCTAATGATGGAGATTTTTAGGAAGAATTCTTAGGTTCCTAAAATAGAATCTATCCAGATCTGGATGATGACATTTGGTTACTAGATCTTGCTTTCCTGACTGATGTGACTGAAAATTTGAATGACCTGACTATAAAGTTAAAAAGAAAAAATTTCATGATTTATGAAATGATTCAATTCAATTCATTCAAAAGTAAACTAAATTCATAGAAAAATCAAATAGCTAGAAATAGGATGTCACATTTCCAAAATATGGAATTAATGGCAGAGACTATGATAGATAAAGAATTTGACCCTCTTCCTATAGTTCAAAATCTTGAAAAACTTCTGGAAGAACTTAAAGTGATTACATTCTTTTCAATTCATTCATGTCTCTTAATGACAGTGAGCTTGCTACCTTCATCAGATTAAGATATCAAGCTATGCAAATTGAAGAACTTGAGACAACTACTTCCAAAATGATATAACTTTAAAGGCTTATTTTAATGAAAAAAATTTCTGGAATCTCATTGACAAAGATAAGTACTAAATGCTACGAAAAATTGCTCTGAAAATTTACTCTCACTTTGGATCCACATATTTATGCGAGAAAGATTTTTAGTATGAACCACATAAAATCTAATCTCATCTAGACCCATCTTGACCATTTCCTACTAGCAGCCTATTCCAATACATTACTGATTACATCCAACTGATCGAAGATATGCAAAATCAAGTTTTCCATCAATTCCATCAATTTTTAAAATGTTGTAGTCAAATCGTGGGCCATACCCTTGCTTAAAAATAAAAGACGGGTTTCACCTTTTGCTTAAGGTAGTTTAAACTCACTATTACCCCCCTCTCCCCTCTCAATTGGCATCCACTATTCTTCTCAAAATTGGTAACTGAGCCCTCAAGGGTAAAAAGGTTGAAAAACTTTGATATGGAGGATATCTAAGAAATTATTTTTACTATGCATACGGTTTAAAATAAACTAATTTCATATGTTTCTGTTGATAAAAAAAGCCTTTTCAATTCAATAAATATTATGAGATTTACATGAACAAGTTTTTACAATCTAATTAAAAATTCTATATTAAGTAAAACAGCCTAAGATTTTTGTCGGTTTGAAGAAAACAGGAAAAACAAAAATTGCGCACAACTATTCGCACATACTGGTGAAAAAATATGTAAAAGTTTAAGCGGAAGCATGGCTTTAAGGTGAGAAGGTTCCTTTGTATCAGATTTTTAAATGTGTAAAAATTGGCAACATTACAATGAATTTCTCTCAAACATGCATATGTTTGTGTGTGTATGCATGCACACACATGCATATATTCCCTCACCTACAATTCTCTCCTACTTTATGCAGATGACACTAATGTCTTACTTTCCTCTCCCTCCTGCGATATCCTGACAGATAACTATAGGAAAACCATCTGTAACCTCACTTCCTGGTGTTATGATAACTATCTTTCCCTAAACCCAGGCAAATCTCAATTGACCTACATCTCCCCTAGTTATCATGTCAAAACCCTCCCTAGGATAGTAAATCAAAAGATAATTGCCCAAGTGAGCATAACAAAGTTTTTAGACATCTACAATCTAATCTTATTTTTGATACACATATCAATCACCTTTCTAGTAAACTGAGTTCAATTTTTTATGTCTCACGATACAGGAGACATACAACCAGCACTGATTTCCTCCTCACAGTTTATTATGGGGAATATTACTCTCTAATCACTTACAGCAGGGGTCCCCAAACTTTTTTACAAGTGGGCCACTTGGTTAATACCTACAACAAATAAAACTTACAAGAAACAAAGTTGATGACATGACATGTTCGCATAAAACTGAAACTAAATTTTGACATTTGAGAAGGAGAAAAAATCTTGTACTTGACTGGGAACCTGTTGCTAACTAAGCAATACTGCACTATACAGGACTATCTTAACTCTTTCCAGTTGGAGCGATTTTAAAAGATGCCTGCTACCAGTTTGTCAGGATTGCAGACATAGAGGCAATAAAATATGTATGTGTAGTTTTTATAAATTATTATTAGCACAGATATTAAAATTATCAAAACACAATCTCTCACACATGAAAAAAAATTGTGTCAATCAAAGGTCGACAAATGACCAGGGGGAACAAATTACGGATCTCATTTATATGTAATTTATTCAGTATATTTATTAGTTCTTATTATTCTTATGTAACTATCATGATTTTGTCGTTTTTCTGGACAAGTCATATTCAACATGTACTGTTGACATTTGGTGAAGAAAATAAATAAAAAAATAGTGTTATTTTTTACTAACTTGGAAAATCTTTGTCTTTCTTCTACTAGGCTGCACACATGTTTCTGGCATCAGCTTTTCTCATCCCATCTTGTGGTGGGAGTGGAGGTGGAGGTGGTGGCTCTAGTTGGACCACTGCCTCACTTGCAACTTCCTCTCCTCCTCATGTGCCTCCTCTGTTACTGCTTCTCTTGAGGGCCATATTGCTGGGTGAGTGAAGGTGGCTATTTTTTGCAGCATCAAAATATCTGGAAAGGAAATTTTAAGTTCAATTTCACTTATCATTTACTTACAAAAAATTCTTAAATCCTCTCTCAATTTCTCAGTTTTGTACAATGTATACTCATGTAGATTACAGTTCTGAGTATTATAATGAGTTGTATCCAAAGAAAAGTAATTTATGACTATTGATTCGGTGATAGTTTTCATCAATTTTTAATTTTTAGTTGCACTTTTATAAAATAACCTAAGCATACATATTATAAATAATCCATGGCTCATGTTACACCACCTTTTTGACCTTTGCGAATAATTGGTTCTGGAAAACTTACGCAAAATGCAAATTTGCAAAGTGCAAGTCCTATTTTCCCATAAGATTCCATGTTATTATGAGAGAGTGGTTCCCAGTCAACCCAAAAAATTCACTGTTTTATCATAAATAATGCAACTTAACAGATAATAAAGGAAAACGCAACCGAAAATAAAAACAGCATTGTAAAGTGAAAAAAATTCTTTTAATTACCTTCAAAATGAGTAATAGCAAATGAAAACTCAGCATAACAATGCGATTACACTTATGTGCTTGCAAAGTTTATCTCCAACATAATTTCACATGTGATTTTCGATCTTATTTTATTCATTCTAAGGAAATAGTTTAATTTAAATTGAACTACCGAAATAGAATGTTGATTACGCCAAGCACGAATGTTCTCCTGGTTTTTGCAACAAACATCTCCAAGTTGCAAAAAGTGGTTACATTCTTTTACTAATTACGTTAGAAATGCATAACAGAAAATCAAAACCTAGCGTAAGAAAATTATAACATTTATTTTAGTAATTCCATTCAAAATATGCGGCAGAAAATCTTACATTACAAGATGACAGCAATTCTTAGGTTTACATTAAAAATTCGTAATTAACAATGAAAACCTAACAAAACAAGTGTTTCTTAAATTACATTAAAAATATAAAGATAATAGCATTAAATCATTAAATATTTCGGTCAATAGCCAGCAACCTCATATGTGAAGAATGAATATTTTCAACGTCATACTCGTAAAAGTTGTGAAAAACTAAATGCACAGGATGCTTTTCCGTTAGCCAATAATTTCTAATTTGGCTGCTAGATGCCAGCAACTTCGAATATTATCAAAAATAGCACCATTGGCAGTGAGGTTTAAACTGAGCTACAAAAGAACTCGATAGTTATCACATCAGTTTACTTTGAAAACTGCTAATAACTAGCATTATAAATATAATATAATAATAATGTCCTTTTCTAGGGTGCTAAAGTTTAAAATGAACTTAGAAACAAAAAAGTAGAGGGAGTTCATGCTTGTTGGCATCGTAAATGAATGACGTGAAACGCAAATAATTGGTGCAAAACACAAGTAATGGTCATAAAAAATTTTGTCACGAAGTTCAAATTCGCAAACTGCAAGCATACGAAGTTCAAAAAGGTGGTGTATTATTTTTATCATAAGGTAAACAATTTTTCATCCCTTAATGTTTGATGCTCTTCGTTAAGAGTAGGCTAAAAGCCGACACCGGTTTTCCCTCCTCCCTTCTGTGTATGGTCACTTGATGACAGGGCAAAATGACCATAGCAGTTGATGCACTTAAAAAAATTCAATTACTACTACTACCCTCCTTAATGTTGTTAAAATAAACATAAAGTAATATTATATTTTACTTATCTTGAAGATGAAGCAATTTGAGTAATACATAGTGGCAATGCTATTAAGTCCTCATCACAGGTCAAATATAGTGAATGAAATGAACATCACATTAATGAATTTGTAGTGAATATGCTTCATTCTAAAGTCAATTGTCTTAATTTAAATACTGGCCATTGTATTTCAGAGTAAATATTCCAAATATTTTTCAATTACCAGATGATTAGCTATTACATATTGAACATTATTTAATTCTTACAAAACATGTACAGATATGATGCCACAATTCCATAAATTACTGTGGGATGATTTTAGGTATTATTCTACATTGGAAATTTTGATTCAAGAGATTTATTCAGAGGGATTTTGGTCTAGGCATTATGACATTTTATATCAGCAGATTTTTGTCCTCCAAAATGAATTATAATACAGCTTTAATTAATCCAAATCCCTTATTAACACATAAATTGCTTACAAATGAAATTTGGTAAGGTATCACTTTCAAAGTCAAGTTATCCAAAACTTAAGGTTTTATTCATTGCTTGCTTCTGTTTCAATAGAATCTTCTTCTACTAACCTCAAAAACCAGTTTTCACTGCAAATTTCTTAGTCAAATCTTTGCTAAGCAAAATTCTACTTAAATTTTATCATATACTGCCCTGCCTACTCTCATCTCTTATTTTATCTTCTAACTTCCTTTGGAAACTCATCATCAATTCATCTTCATTATATAGAATACCATGACTAAATTCTTTGTAAATTCATAAGTCTTTGCCTCAATGTTCCTACTAAGTTTCCAAAACTAATTTTAATTCCTTTCTTATTGAATTATTTTTTCTTAAACTTGCTGTGACGGATTGAGCAGAGATGCAAGGCTCAAGAGAAAATTTGTCATAAAATTTCATCTATAAAAAAATCATTTATTAAAAATCAAGCATGGAAATAATCACATTTAAAAAAAGAAATATGAAGTGGTGTTATAGTATTATGATTCTTTTATGTTTTTCTGTCTGCTCTGTACCTGATAAACATTTTTAGTTTAATGTTTTTTCTGTAAAAAGTAGAGAAATACATACATACAAATATTACAATGAGATTTCATTGCACTCCTAATACTTTCTGAAATTTTATGCATTTTTGGCACAATTTCATATCTCTTTATCCTTTTGTCTTTTCCTTTCTTCTTTCTTAAGGATGTTCTTTTTAAAAATGTTTTTTATGGTTTCTATTTTACTCTTTTCTATCCCTCTAATCATCATATAAATAAGGAGGAACCAATGAAATTACTTTTTAAGTAGTGTTAGTTATGCCAAGCTCCTATTTGAAGTTTCATTGCACTACTACTATGCATTAAATTTTATTCCTAGTTAATTACCTCTCTCTGTCCTCTTACCTAAACGTTTATGCAAAGATTACCTCACTTCATATTTCTTTGTGCACTCTGAGAGTCTTGTCCTTTACATCAATTCAATTCATCTTTTTATTCACATTATCTTATACTATCTTTAAGTTCCTTTAAGTCTACTCCTTGACCTTCCTCTTCACCTTTGCTGTTGTCCATAATGTTTTCATACCATGTTAAACATTTTACCTATATCTTCATCTATCTTTTCAATGTTCTCATTATTATGAACTAATGGAAGGGAAAACCTTTAACATACAACCTAATGATGATGCCAAGCATCAAAACCTGGGATGTATTTTATGATTAATAAAAGGTGGTGCATTAAAGGTTTTTCTTTTCATTAGTTACGTATTTATAATGGAATGCCACAAACTTAATTCCAAGACTGTTTATTCCTCTTTCTTTACTTTGACAACAATTTTTTAAGGTTTTATCTTTTCTCCTTTCAACAACTTCATTTTTACTGATGTCATTCTTCTTTTTATCATGCATTAATATTTTCACCATTTATAAGCTATATGTTTGAATCATTCATTGAACCACTTTGGAGTTTTATAAGAATGGGATAATGATGATAATAGTTCAAAAACAAAATTAATCTCTTCTAACTATCACTTTGAATTTGTAATGTAGTGCCAGACACTTTCCCACTGGTCAACAAGATTCAGCCAGCCTTATGTGCTCATTTTGTTATTTCAAGCATATTATCCCTACTGTCTTTTATAGAATGGAGAATTTATGGTCAAGATCTCCTTGAAGAAAGTAATGGGCTATAAAACCACACAGGATTGGTCATGTTTCATAAATGAACAAATGGACTTATGTGCTTTCTTTCAAGGTGAATTATATTAAGAACTTGATTATTTAAAATAGAGACATTGACTTGGTATTATACAAAAGGTAGTTTGAGGTTTTTTTACTCATTAGACATTATTTTATATATTAATAGAAAATAATAACCAATTACTTGGAAGATATTATATCAGCATGGAAAAATTATTAGTGTACTACTATAGTTAGTAGAAGATATGCTACTTAACATCCTAATATTTGAAAATCGAGAGCATTTTTAACTGTATGTAAATATTTATGATACATCTAAAATAAAACACATTCCAATTAGTAGGGTTGCCCATAGATGAAACATCTCATGCAGAGTATCATTTCAGTTGTGGCATCAGACAACCTTGCATCTTACGCTTTTATCAAAATTAATGATATCATAAATATATCAGTTATGACATGAAATGAATAATGGCTTAACAAAGTGTGCTTCTTAAAATTCTTAGATGCATTATTTTATTGAGATACTTGCTGTAGCAATAGGACATGTGGTTAGATTATTTTATTTTTTGAAAATTTAGTAAAAATTACTTGATTGATTTATTCACACTTGTAAAACTAGATTGCACGATATTATTTTAAATATATAGCTTGATCTCTCAATGCCACAATTTACATAAAACATTACAACAAAATATAAAAACCCAATGTATTTATTCTGAAGGATAGCAAAATATGATGTTTGTCAGAATAATAATATATTAGGTCTCTCCTTCAAAAAAATACCAAGATATTTAAAATATGAAAAACATATCAAAGAAAAAGATATAAGTTATGGCTGCACTAGACATTAGCTGGTATTGAGGGGTTAAATGAATATTAATTTTAGATTGAAGAATGAGCATTTTAACAACTTTTACTAATGAAATTTAAATAACTTAATGAGCTACTTCATTCTCTCAAATTTGTAGCAATTAAATGTTTTTACAGCACAATTTTAATGAGTTTTTTATGCAAGGAAGTTCATCATTTCCATTGTGTAATCAATTTTGGTATTTTTTGCTATGGTAACAGCCACAGGCTTTGCTTTATCAGCAATCTGGGCAAGCACAGTGATCTGCTCTGGTGATGCACTTGCCTGGTCCTTGGCACTTTCCCTTGCCAATGCATTTCGAGGTGGTCTTCTAGCTCGAAGCCTTCTTTTGCCACCAAATCCTGCTCCTCCAACATCCTCTTCTGTGGCCTCATACTTCTTGACTGCTAATAGCTTGGGTGGTGGGAAAGGAAAGAATGGAAAATCAGCACCTATGGTAAGATTTAGATTGTGAAGACATATGGAAGATGAGCCAAGGCTTTCAGAGCATTGTGGTGCTGAAGGCTTCATGGTTTCCAGGTTTCCGCCATGTAGGTCAGCTTTTTAGGCAACATCAGATTCTCTGATGTTCCTGCCAGGGTCTTCAGGTCAATCTACATCTTACCTATGTGGTACAAACCTGAAAGACATGAAGCCTTCAGCACATTTGGAAGAGATTCACAGAGGAATAGACAAAAATAAATTATGAAATCTTTACCATAAAATGTAAATAGAACCTATACTTTTTACAGAATAGTAAAGACAAGTAATTTTTATTCTCTCCATAAATTAAAAACGACAATTTTTAAAGTGTTATGTAAATATATTTTTCATAGATAATGGATGAAAATGAGAGCAGCTAATCAGTTATGAATTACTGTATTTACCCAAATCCAAGATGACTCCCCCCCTTTTAGCAGGCTGTTAAAACAAAAAAGATTTTATGAAATAATTTCTCACTGACAGTATTTAGTGTATATTTGAACACATGTGTTCAGCATTGGTAAACTAGTTCATTCATTAACTGAAATGGTTTGTTACATATTTTTTCTGAAATAAAAAAGAATTTTAAAAATAGATTTTTTAAATTAAGACTTTATTAATTGAATTCCGAATTGTAAGTTTGCAATGAAAAATACAATTATTTTATCTCGTTTAAAAAAATATCGATTATATGCCTAACCATACTTCCTATGGTTCTATGACAACTCACTGCGGCCATTTTGTCGCGCATCAATTCGTCATTCGCGTCAATTCATCTCTCAAAAAATTTGTCAGTGTCTCGCCTTCCAATTTGTCTCGTAACAAATGTCTTGTGATGAATGTCTCGTGGCAAATTTGTCTCACAACAAAATTGTCACACGATGAAATTGTCACGCGACGAATTTGTCTAGCAATGAATTGACGTGTGATGAGTTTGTTGAGCAATGTTTTGATATGCGATGAGTTTAACATGTGATGAATTGATGCACCATGAATTGAAGCGCAGCAAATTGACGCACGATATTGACTGCGATATACTGATGGTATATGACTTCGTACTCGCATTTAAGATGACCCCCAATTTTTGCAAGCCGAAATTTCGAAAAAAACCTCGTCTTGGATTCAGATAAATATGGTAAGTCAAAATATTGAAATCATAAATAATTTTTAAAGCAAATTACTGCCTCAAATATTCATGCTGATTTTCTCCTTGAGACAACTCCATAGGTCATGCAGAATTTCTATGAAGTTGTTGCAATAACATTTATTCAAACTGAAAACCCTAATCATGACTCGGCTGACAAAAGGAATAAAATGCAAAGTCGGTCTCAATTTAATCAGCTATCTTTGATGTTGTTCAACTGGAACTTAAGCTTCATATTTTTATACTCATCATGTAAGTCATCTCTAATTCTGAAAGATTTTTAAGGCTCTATAGGTCGATTAGTCTGCTGTGATTTATGTCATTCATTACTACATTGAGAGGACAAGAATAATGAAGAATTATTTATTTTGTATTGAATTTTTTCTGAAATTTTAATAAATACATGGTCAAGTGTTAGCATAATTTTCTCAGCTAGTATCAATAAAAAATCTAAGTGGAATCTCTAAACAAAAAATAATGTAAATGTTTATATTAGAATTTTACTATTTCCTTTTATCACATGAATAATTAATTTCTTTAGAGTTTCTTTTTCAAGTCATATTACCAGTCTTTTATGCTTATGATAAATGAGAGCTTATGTATTTTATGATAATGCACTGCAAAATCTGAAGATCATATCCTTATTTAGAAAACATTTCAAATCATAGAGTGGCATGATAAATAACCATTGCTCTCCTGTCATTTAAGGGTATATATAATAGAACAAACTGATGTTGACCCATAAACTGCTCTTGCTTTGTTTACAAATAAGGTAATGTTTATTGGTGAATATTTAATTTGATTTGATAAATCCATTTTCTAATTTACAAGTTCCCTTTACTTTGGCTTTTGTATATGTTAAATGTCAATTCCAATTGCCTAATGAAGTTGCAAAAGTTCTTATTTTTGTTCTTGCAGTAAAATTTGCATGGTGAAAATTATATTTTCTGAAATGGCTTTGACATAGAACTACACATATGGAAGCACTTGCAGGTTAAGATAATTCAGTTTGACTTGATGTTTAAAATAATTTTTAAGATAATTTCATTAGTCTGAGTTGGTGGTGATTCAGAATTATGCAAAGATTTATGGTAAGAATAAAATATATCCATTAGCAGACGCTTTATTAATATTTTTACTTCTATTTTGCAGTCAGCTGGACAAAGTGTTCGAGATCTGTTCAATCGAGTGTTCCAGCCATTGAGAATATCAAGATCTCAATTCCGGGAATTGGCTAAAGAGGCTCGACTTGAGGCTGTGGCTGCTGGGGATGCATATGCAACTGAAGATGTAACAAATGCTCATCACAGACTATCTATTTTGCTTCATGGAAAGTTAGTACCTAAATTGTTTTGTAAAGCTCTAAATATACTGCTTTCATTGAAAAAAATAATTTTTAAATGAATAGCCCAGTGTTTTTCAAACTTTTTTGAGTGGCAGAACAGTTTGGAATGGAGAAAATATTGGCAGAACACCTCTCTACGTACACATATACATTTATCATGACTGTGGGAATGCACATGCATACAGCAGCAGGTTAGAAGTTTCAACCTGCTACTTTCTGCTTCTCTGATAGATGGACTTACGGTGTGACAGCACAATAAAAATACTTTTTATTTTTAAATTCATTAAGAAATCTAAATTTATAGAAAAATTATTTTCGGTGGAATATTTCCCGAACACTTATGCAATGCCAGCAGAACACTGGTTGAAAAACACTGGAATAGCCTAATGAATTAACGTGAAAACCCCTACTACCTGAACTGCTCAAACTGCTCTTATCGATATTTTTATGAAGTTAATTATAAAAAAAATCATTTAAAAAAATAGTAAACTGAAAATAATGATATCAAATGATGGATATGATGCTAGCAATTATTGTTTGTGCATACATTATTTTTGAGAATTGCAGTAAAACCCCGATTTAGCGAATCCATATTTAGTAAAAAACCCGCATTTAGTGAATATATTTTTTGGTCCCAGCCAAGGTCCTATATAAGTGACGTATTATATCCCTGCATTTAGTGAAACCTGATTTAGTGAAAAACCTGCATTTAGTGAAACAAAATCTGGGTTTCACTAAAATCAATGCCTTGATTTAAGGTGAAATTGGAGAAAATACACCAATATGATGAAATTGCCAGGCACCGTCATTAATGCTACCTGGCAACAGTAGGGAACAATGCCAAATAGCGGAATTATTGGTAATAATAATGACTTAATGGCTGTCAGCACGTGATTAACATTTCGATGATAGAGATAGCAGATACTGCAGCAACAGTGTGGTTTCATTAACTCCTAACAAAATCATATTTTTCTTATACAAGTTAATATAAGGTTAAAAATCGTATAGCAAATGGGGTATTTTGCTGCGAGCATAATAAAAACCGAGAATAGTAATAATTAATAATGATTAACAGTGGCATATATATGGGCACGCAAAAAAGCAAGGAAGATTATAAAAAAATGTCTGTGGATGTCATGGCGTCCATTTCTTGATCTTTGATTGGTCAAGAGAGATGCATCCTTGGAAATTCCATCGATGTGTAAATTGCAATTAAGATATGTTCAGAATAATTAAAATGTCACCTGAATCCAATAGTCAGTAAAACATTTATGAAAACTCAACATCGACAGTTAATATTGAGCTTTCATTAATTATTTTTTATTTTCTCTCTGATGCTGTTATATTTTATTATAAGAAATAATATTCCTAACTCATCTTTTTTCATTTTGAAGATGTTAATTTTGCAAAATTACAAATAACTTGAAAAATTCACACACACATCATTTTTTACTTCGTAAAACATGGCAAAACACTGATATGGGAGAAGAGAAAAGACCCTTGAGTCTCCAGGGTATTCCCTGCGCCGAGTGTGGGAAACAGTTTAAGCAGTTTTGCCTAACTCTTGAGTTACCCATTCTTACTTGCAGACTTATCTGAGTCCTTTGGAAGACTTTAATCAATTGGCCCCCCTGGTGTTATACACAAGAGTACCAGGTTTCTCTCTCTTCTCTTGTCCTGGCTGAAGAGGGTGAAGTGGATATACCCTATCTCTGAGAGAGGGTAGCAAATGGCAGATAGGTGTGAATATTAGGCTACAACTAGAGTTGGGTGGGGAGTATGACTTTTTTCTGTCTCATTGACTAACTGTTCCAGTGACAAACAAATACCTGTAACTCATACCTATTACTTGAGTCACTGGTGACTTTTTCATTGCATTGACCTTGAGCTGCAGGGGGACAGCCTGAGTGCAGCATAATAGCATCAATATAAATCATTTGGACCTTTGGAACACTTGGAACCATTGGGACCAAGTTATTACTCAGGTGGGTAGGAGTGGGAGTAGGGACCATTTCCTTTCTCCTGTTCCACTGAGCCTGTGATGATAAAAGCGGTGACTAAACCTATGACTGGCAGACTCCCATACCTGTTACTTCCCATGCATACCTGTTACCGGTTCCAGTTCCCCATTAGTCACTGTGACATAATAACAGTTATTGAAAATACTCTCTCACTCGAGCTACAACCAGCTGTTGGAATGAATTAGAAATTTGGAGTTTTTAAAATTGATTTTTTTTCGTGTTACTAAAATGCAAATTTCACAAAAATTGCTGGGGAAATATGTGGGGACATTCGGCATTTCTATTTAACATTTTAAGGAATCAAAATAAAAATTATTCCCGTAGTTCCAATCTGATGGAGTGCTCTCAATATTATGGTATTTATTGTTTTATGCAAAAACAGCAGGAAAAACATGGAAAAAATTAAAAATTCATTCAAGTATACTCTCAAGAATATGAAGCAAATTTTGTCAGGTGTAACTATATGGTATTCCTTCACCTCGTAAATATATTTACGAATTTTTATCTAGTTTTGTGGTTGGTTGAACGAAAATCATTATTAAAACCTCTTTTGCTCGCTAAGGTTAAGCCTAAATTTAAAGAGCTTAAAAGTTGTTCAGTCAGATATATCAGATCACTACCCTCTGTTATCTACTCTCTCATTCAAACCAGAAAACAAATCCATAAATTCCTACAAACATTACTTCTTCCATGCCAATAATCTCTCTTATACATATGCTTCAATCAGAAACTTGGAACATTGTGTATAATGCTTGTAATTTTGAGGATAGCTTCCAAATATTTTATAATAAGTTTCTCTATTTCTATAATGTTGCCTATCCATTAACCTGCTAACTAATGGACCAGGGGCAACCCTAGCAGTGGCGCACACACACTTTTTTCTAGGGGGGTCCGATCTATTTGGCAGGCATAAAAAAAGTTTAAGGTTACCCTTTATTATTTATTTTATTTACACAACTTGCATTTAAAAATTAATTCCCTTTCTAAATAGTACATTATTACTGTAAAACACACAATTAGAATAAATATATTACAGTGTAATATCTCAAATTTTCCGAGTATATTATTACAGTGAAATATAGACTAAAGGTCCAGGGTTATCAGCAGAAGTAGACATATTTCAACGCCATATTTTAACTTAGAAAATATAAGCAAAAATAACATAAATGACAAACCAAATATACAATTTGATTTTATTTCAAAGTCCTATTTTGTTTCCCAAACAGCGAAATCCAATAGTCTAGGTCATGCGCTTAATTTTTTTTAAATACCAGTATTTTCAGAGGAATACACAAAATATGATTCTTAGGAGCGGTTTACATCATTTTTCCCTTGTCGTTTAAATTTACTGTAAATCGGGAACATAAGAAGAAAATATATTCAAAACTTTCGATTTCTAATAATCTAATTTTTAATTGTTTTATATTAAATCTACATTACCCTTTACAATGAAAAATACCCTCGCAATTATTAGCTGGGTTCACTGAGTTTGATAATATTCAAAATTACAAATGAAAGAAAACAGAAAAGTCATTTAATGGGACACAGTGGTCAGGTTAACTACTAGAATCTGCTGGTCTGGGAAGACGTTGATCAGATTAGAGGGGACAGGTCAGAGTAGTCATCTCAGAGAAAATAATTGTACTCTTGAAAATGTTCCACTAAATAGAAGTCACTTTGAGAGGTGGTTCGCCTTTGGAGGCCTTACTGCACTTGATTAAAAATAACATTTCTTACCTCAAATGGTAAAATCCAATCGTCTCGGTTTCTTGCTTAATTCATTCAAAACATCTTCTGTAGACACCTGTAAACTGTTGGTATTTAATAATGCAAGACCATTAAGTCTATCACTTTTCATGGTGTTTCTTAGATAAGTTTTTAGCCTCCTCAAAGTAGAGAATGATCTTTCGCTGGTACAGGTGCTAATGGGAAGTGTACATAGTATTTGTAGGAGCAGTTTGATATGAGGATACAACTCTCTGTCACAATAAATGAACCCTTCAATAGCAGAAAATAATTCCTTGTTCCGTATAAAATTTTTCCATAGTTTAAGTTCACCAAGCATGCTTTCCTTAATGTCGCAAAAAAGATCATCACTGTTAGAATAAAATTCTGCTAACTTGAGAAAATCACTTTCCGTTTCATCATCGTAATTTTGAGTCAGTAAGCATCCAAATTTAGCTAAAATGTTATTATGTTTTTCAAGTCTTTGTTTTATTTGACTTATTACATTGTTTAGAAAGGGTAAGAATATAGCCCGTCTGTAGTACTCCTCAGGGGATTTAGCTGGAATATTGTTGCGGTACACTGATAGCTTTGTAGGACATCTTGGAATTTTAATTTCTTCTTCACCTCTTACAAATTCCAGAAGCTTTATGGCCATTTCAAAAATCTCTTTGAAAACTGATGCAGAATTAATGTTTAAACTTTCAAGTCCTTCAATGACCGAGTCAGCATAACTCATTGCCTTCTTCAAATAAATATTAACTCTTTGTAAATATTCACTCAACCTTTTAGTAAGAGCAAATACCTTATTTATAGTCAGCAAAGAAATGATGAAATCAGCTTTAGAAATCGATACATTTAAAAGAGAAGCTTGAACGGAAACATCGTTATCATTCCACTCTGTCATTTCATTCAGTGATGCTTGTATAGCATTAAATAATTCAACCATAACTAGTATCGAATCATGTCTTTCAGTCCATCTCGTGCCACACATTTGAACTAATTTTCGTTTTCTAGAATGAGGACAGTGTTTTTCAATATTTCTTATTAAAACATTTTGCCTCAATGGAGTGTGAAAAAAATTATAGATTTTACCCACTATTCCCACACAGTTTCTGATATTGGGCAAATTAGAAGAATCTGAAATCGCTAGGTTTAAACTGTGTGAGCTACAATGCACATATAATGCAGAGGGGAAGTGTTTTTTAATATGAGCTTGAACTCCTTGGAACTGTCCACTCATTGCACTAGCCCCATCATATCCTTGGCCTCTGAGAAATTTTTAATTAATTTTGAAATATTGCAAAGAATCTATCAAATGTGTGGCAAGACATTGTCCTGTTCTACTGACAACCGGTATAAATTGTATAAACTGTTCTTGGACAGTATCATTTTCAATGAATCAAGCAGCAAGAGCAAACTGTTCTATCCCAGCAACATCAGTAGTTTCATCTGCTATTATACTGAAACACTTACTCTTATTGATGCGATTTGCAATATCCCTTAAAATTATATCATTTATGGAAGAAACGATTTCATTTTGTGTTCTCCAGCTAACATAGGAATTTCTTTCACAACTTTTAAAATGATTCCTTAAAATTTTGTCTCCTGCTTCCACACGCATTCTAAGTAATGCTCTAAAATTTCCCTCATTTTTTTCAGGGGTTTCTTCAACATTTAAGGGGCCATAATCTAAATGTCCTCGTAAGGCAATCCCCTGCTTCCCGCAAAATAGGACAGTTTTCATTATTGAGCCAAGTATTTCCCTGTTTTTTGCTACTTCCGCTGCTTTGTTTTTATCTAAAATCAAATCAATCAGGAGCACTTTTTTCTCATCAATTTTCTTTAAATTGTAAAATATTTCCAAGTTTCGTGCATGATATGACAATTTGTCATGCTTCTCAAAATATTCTAAGGCATGGTTCCATTTGTTGAAAGCTTCTGAAACAAATTTACCCAGATTTTGCTCCCTATGCACTCCTACTCTAAATGGAGAAAATAGCACACAATATTTGCAGAAGAGACCATCCATTAATTTTGAATAACATACCCAATGCCATTTTTCAAGCCAATGTGCTTGGCACCTTAAATTTTTGCCTTTAATATTCTTGACAGGAAATTTATATTTAGCATCTGGTGACCATAAACTATTAAAAACTTCCAGGAGTTTCTTACCAGAACAATATTCTTTCGATTTCAAGAAGTTTGCTATATCATTAGGGTTACCTTTATTGTCCGCATCTGTCTCCGTAGTACATCCAGTAACCAGTGCGAACGACGAACACGGCTCTTTTTCTTGCAATGATGCACTATCGATGAGGTCACTATGTTCACTGAAATTAATTTTCTCACCATCTTTTTGTTCGCTATGCACATTTCCACGCGACTTCTTCACAAATGATAATATTGATATTTGTTTTCTTTTACTACTCATATTTATCTATGTAAGGGGTAAACCAAAGAGTTTTAAAAGGGCAGTTTCTCACTTTTTCATTTGCACTAGAATGCGAGTAGCCTATCTTACGTCTATAAGCAGTGCTTTACATGGATAAAAATAAGTGCCGGTACTCTCCGTAACAGCAGCAAACTATCTAATTAGAAATGAAATAATGTAGTATAACATATTTAAAGGCCACTACTATATGGCTATTTACTACATATCACTAATGTAATTTCACGGACAACACTTATCAAAGCAGCCTACTTTGTTTTATATATTTGAATTTCACCGACCACGAGGCCAACAAGATGAAATAAATGCTCGTGTGATTCGAGGAAAACAGCTTATCTGCATGGAATCTGCACTCACAATTTCTCCATTAAATACTTATCCAATTTTAATGTTGAGTTTAGACTTCCCAGTGGAAACTCCGCAGGGTTGCCGAAATTCAGGATGTGCAAAAAATGTGAAAAAAGGCCACGGAGAGTTTTCTGGAAAAGTACCCGATTTGTTGATGTTCGAGATCTGTAGCCTCAATATTGCTCGGATGCTTCCATTCTTCCGAAAAATGCACTTTTCCACAGTAAGAGATACACTCATCACTACACTTCCTCACTCATCGAGACTTCTTTTCCAACTAACCAACTTCTCCAAATTGGAGACTCCAATTGTATTCTTTTGAGAGTCTCAGCTGCAGTTTTTTGTCCCCTTTTTAGTGGAAATAGGATATTTTACACAAACGGCCATTCTCCTGGTCGCCTGAACCTCCTCCCACACAGCAGGGATCCAGGAAGTCTCCAAAAGACCAAACGGAGAACGCAAGACCCAGAAAGGGATGAACGTTTCTCAACTGAAACCCCTTCTCATGGAAATAGGATAATTTCAGCAAAAAGATTTTGTCTTGACCAATGGTCGCTTTAAACATCGATATTTTCTTGGAAAAGGAACTTTCCTTTCTCCCTTCCTTCCCTCTTTCCGTCTTCCCCATATTCACGCACTCATTCCTGGAGCAAAAGCATTCCTGAGAACACTTTAAACGTCTTGCCTTTACCCTCATCTCAGGATAAAATATGCCCCTATGGGGGGGGTCCAGACCCGGTGGACCCCCCCTATGTGTGCGCCCCTGAACCCTAGACTAGCTGCCAGAAGCTGGCACCCTAGGCAAACCATGGAATCGGTGCCCCCACCCCCAAACCTCAAGGGCAAATCTACTATCGGCACCAAAAGTTGGTAGACTCGAGTTTGAGGCTAAATATCTTAAAAACGGCTGCAGGGATTTTGGTGAGAGGCATGTATCTTGTTTAATGCCGCATTGAATGAGGGTAGTTTTGAATTTTTTGAAGGGGACGTTTTTAGGATGAGGATGATCCCATTGTATGAGCTCTGAGACGGAAGGCGTCACTTTGCCGGTTCATAATTACAAATTGGTTTTGTCAATTGCAACTAAATCTTTAAATAATGTGAATTATAGTATTATTATTACGTGTGCAAGATTTTAAATTGGTAGCTTTATTCGTTTACGATATTTTATTCAATTTATGAGACTTGTTTCTCCTCAATTATTAAGCTGTGAGACATGCTATGCACACTGTTGGCTTCGTCTTGGGCTTTGTATTATGAATCAGTTAATTTCATAAGACTAAAATAAACGAAATATTTTATAGTGATTTTTATAATAGTTGAAGCCAGTGAGGGAAGGAGAGAAGGATGGGCACATCGCGCGTCTGCTGGGAGTCTACAAACTTTTGGCGCCGATAGTAGGCTGACAATGAAGTTTTTGATAAATTGTCCGTTTGGACAATACCTCTAGAATCCTGCAACTTGGAGAAGCCAAATTTTCAGGGTAGATCAACCTATATGAGGCTTATACATGAACTAAATTTCATAGGTCTATGATCATCTACCCTCCCTAAGGACTGCATAACCTTACAGAGGTGGGAGAGTTTGTGTACTCTTATGATCCAAAGAGCTATGCTGGTGAGAGATAATTCTCCTGGTAGGGCCATCCAAGCCGGAAAGGTCTGAGGGGAAGAGTCAGATCAAGAAGCTGTCTTGGGGGTTTACATCCCTCTGTGCAAGGGAAGCAGCTTGCACAGTACCTCTGTAGGTGGTGATCATGTGGATCTGAACAGCTACAGATGGGTAATCACTCTTGTGAAACTGTGATGAGGAAAGCAAGGGGAAACTACCTCATTATATTTCCCATGAGAGGCTGAAAAGCTGCAAATACCTCTATGGATCTCTCTGGGGCAAAATATTCCGGAGGTAAAATAGTCCCCCAATTAGATCTCCGGGTGGGGACTACCCTAGGGGATGCACAGTGGAAATGTAACATTGATAAGAAGAAAGCAAGTAGTGAGAAATTAAGAATAGGCACATGGAATGTTAGGACTATGAATTCAGGGGGTAAACTAGAGAACTTAAAAAGGGAAATGAGATGGAATAATGTAGGTATAGTAGGTCTTAGTGAAGTTTGGTGGGAAGGAGAAGGCGAGATAAATTCAGACGAATTTAAGATTATTTACTCGGGAGGAGAGAAAAAGGAAAGGGGAGTGGGGATTATAATGAGAAAAGAGATAGCTGAAAGAATTAGCAAGGTAATGACAGTTAATGATAGATTAATAGCTGTAAAACTTCAGGTGGAGCCAGTGGAAATGCTTATAATTCAAATGTATATGCCAACAACTAATGTTGGTGACGACGAAGTAGATGAAATGTATGAACAGATTACAGAGGTATTGCAGAAGGAGGGAAAAGGAAGGATCACCACCATAGTAATGGGAGACTGAAACAGTATAGTCGGAGAGTGACAGGAAGATAACATAGTGGGAAAATATGGACTAGGGAAGATTTAGAAATAGCATTAAAAATGTGAAAACACTACCAGGGGTGGATATCGATTCTGACCACAACCTTTTGGTGGCAAATACGTAATGTAGATTGAAGTGCGTTAAGAGAAACATAAGAGTTAACGAGAAATGGAACTTAGAGAAACTCTTTAAGAACAAGGAGGCTATCATGACTGAGCTGGAGGAAAGGTTGGGGGAGAGAGCTGAAAAAAATAGGAACAATGTGGATGAGGAGTGGAGATACATCCATAGGAACATTAAAGATGCAATGGAAAGGAAGGTAGGAAAGATAACGTGTGAAAGAAACAAAAAACCCTGGATCACAGCAGCCATGCTGCAAAAAATGAAAGAGCAGAGAAAGTGGAAGAACATAAACACTGAAGAAGGCCAAAGAAAGTACAAGGAGTTAAATAATGCTTTAAGAAGGGAAACAGATAAAGCCAGAGAACAGTGGATAAATTAGAAATGCGAGGAGATTGTCGAGTGTGAAAGAATTTGTAGAACACCTCATGTAAAGCAAAGCAAGGGAACTATTCAAGAAAAAGGCAAGTAAGATAGGATGTAAAGGAATCATGAACAAAAGTGGTAAAATAGTCTTGGAGCCAGACAATGTAAAGAATGTCTAGAAAGAATACATTGAGGTGAAGTATGACAAAGAAGGAAAGCCAAGAAATATTGAATTAAATGAAAAAGAGGATGAGGAAAAAGATCAGCTAGGACCAAGTATTCTTGAGTCTGAAGTTAAAAGAGCAATTGATGACATGAAAAGAAGGAAGGCTGTTGGGAGTGATGATATGCCAGTGTACGTTCTTAAGGTTTTGGGGTCGAAAGCAGTTAAGCAACTCACAAAATTCTTTAACCAAGTATATGATACTGGCATATGTCCTGAAGATTTTTTAAATAATTAAAAGAATTGAAGGTAAAACAGAAAGGGAGCTGCAAGATAATCAGTTTGGTTTCAGAAGAGGAAGAAGGACTAGAGATGCTATAGGATGCTTGAGGATGATGATAAAAAGAGCGCTAGAAGTCAATAAAGGTATGTATTTTTGTTTTGTAGATTGGGAGAAAGCTTTTGACTGAGTGAAATGGGATAAAATGTTGGGCATTTTAAATAAAATAGGAATAGATTGGAAAGATAAAAGACAGCTTAAAAACCTTTACTTTGATCAAAAGATCAGGGTTGAAGGAAAAGAAACAGAAAGTACTTCAATAGGGAGGGGAGTGAGGCAGGGATGCCCTATTTCACTAGCGATATTTAATATTTATGCAGAAACAATAACAGAAGAAGTGTTGATGGAAGAGAAAGGATTTAAGATAGGAGGTGAAAGTATTACCACCATTAAATATGTGCAAGATCAGGGATTAATAGCAGAAGATGAGAAAGAACTTCAGAGGATGACAGACAGACTAGTAGAGGTTGGCCAACAATATGAAATGAAGATCAATGCAGAAAAAACGAAAGTCATGGTGGTTTCAAAGGAACATAAAGAATTAAATATAATGGTAAATGGCCAAAAATTGGAACAAGTAAGTAGTTTAAAATATCTTGGCAGTATTTTAATGCAGGATGGATGTAGTGCACAGGGCATCAGAATTAGGATTGCAATGGCGAAAACAGGATTTAATGAGAAGAAGGAGCTTCTCACAAGCAAGAAAATAAATTTAGAAACAAGGAAGAAATTAGCAAAATGCTATACATGGAGCATAGCTCTTTATGGTGCAGAGACGTGGACGGTAAGGAGAAAGGAGGAAAAATATTTAGAAAGTTTTGAGATGTGGGTATGGAGGAGTATGATGAAAGTGAAATGGATAGAGGAAGAAAAACGAAGTATTAGAAATGGGAGAAGAAAGGATGCTAATAAAAACAATCAGGAAAAGAAAAGCAAATTGGATAGGGCACATATTGAGAAGACAGTGTTTACAAAGGACAATCTCATTGTTAGCTTTGCAAAAGAATCCGAACTCTTTTGGGTGAAGATTTCGAAAATGGCAGCAGAGTAGGAATAGTGCCCCTAGAGGCATAAATATGAACTCTTTCTTTTCAAAACAGCACTCACTTTAACAGTTGCTACTCATGAACAGCATACTTACATACTTGGTACTTTGAGATGGAAATTCGTATGAACTCTTTTGGGTGAAAACTTCAAAACCTCATACATAAATCACACTAACAGAGAATAAACAGTGCATCTAGATACGGAAATACTATTTACTCTTTGAACCAAGTATGTTTTAACCCTTTCCACCCAATTCTGCTCCTCAGCTCCCACAGTTTGTAATTAAATTTAAGTTAATTTTTAATTTGTTGTAATTTAAATTATCATATTGTCCCAAATATAACACCATGTTTTTTTTCCAAAAAATGAAATTTTAAAAGTTATATTCGAGTACTAGTGATTTTAAAAGATCGTAAAATCGTGTTTCGAAAAATCACCGTACATTCTGCATATCTGTTAAGTGATACAAGATACTTGTTACATTGTAGACAAATTAGGCAAAGAATGTACTTGAAAAACGTCTGAGGCGAGAATAGATCGAGTTCAGTCGGCAGCTGAACTTCTCATTAGTCATTGAATTGAAGCTATCAGTGCGTTGGCATATTCTTTCTACCTACCTTAGCGAGTTTTTACCCATCTGTTATTTTAACAATGGGTGACAAAAAGGATGCTGATCATGTTGAGAAAAAAGGTTCTTCCAAATTCCAGGTTAACAGAGGAATCCGATAAAGTTATGACATGAATTTTAAAATAGTCATAGCTCAAGAGGCGGAAAAAACAAACAATATTCAAGCTTCAAAAAAGGATGATGTTCCTGAAGTAAATATACCTACGTCTATGTACAATTTTCCAGACAAATGTAATATGGGAAATGTAATGAAAACCCAAGCATACTATACATACTAGCATTTTAATACTTCACATATTTTAATATTATTATTATTAAAAAAGTGTACTGGTTAAGTAAATGAATAAATAGATATACTCTTTATAAACTTAGCTCTTTTAACACTGATTTTATTGTTAGTCTTACTGTAACAGATGAGCGAGTTTAAAAGTAAAATCAGTTTAGCTACCTATCTTTCCTTTTCTCTCAATTTACACTTTCCTGCAATTTACACTTTTTTCCCAGGTCCCTAGAAAAGTGTAAATAAGGGGTTTTACTGTAGTTTCCAAAAAATGTTCCTTTATGAGCACTTTAACATTATCTTCATCTACAGACATTTCCATATCCACAAAACGAATGATCATCATCATTTATTCAATATGACTCACATCTGGTATACAGCCCAGTATTATAGAAAAGCATTTTGTTTAGTTTAGTTTAATCTTCACACATCTTTTATAGCATCAGACGCATACAATACTATCCTGTGATTAAAACAGTGCCATGCGAAAAGCATCGGGTACCTTTGTCACAGCCTAGTTACCACACCAGAATGTTTTCCTACCATTACACTGACTCCATCAGTGGTCATTGCAATCCAGTTTCTTTAAATATCCCTCATGCAAACCATGCACTTTTAAAGTTTCCAAGAGCTTGCTCTTGATATTTAATGAATCTTTAGATTCCAACACACACATCAAGAATTGTATTCTGGATTTTCTCCAGCTAAACAAGCTTTTAGGTAAATTACAAGGATTGTTTGGTTATAGAGTTTTTTCTATTCGCATCGCATATATAAAACATGCAAAAAGCCATTTTTTGACATGTAAACCTTTTTGTTAACATTTAAAAATATCTCAAGGATGACATATGTAGCTCAGTTATGTGAAGAAGAAAATGTAAATGTCATTCGTAACTCTCTGAAAATTATGTTTTAATAAGATGTTTTCATGTTTTTGCGCATTTTATCTATGTTGGGCGATTGTTGCTCCAATTCTTAGCTTCATATTCATGCTTAATAGACACACCATTTCAGTGCTTCAATACGGGTGACTTTTATACATGGATATAGTATATTTAACCCACTGGTGGTGTAGTGGTTAGCATGTTGGCTTCCCGTTACGAAGTTCCGAGGTTCAAACCATGTGAATGGAGATTAAAAAAAAACTATCATTGGGGCCTGGCAGTACTGTCAGTATGGTATAGAGCCAAAAACAAATGATGTTGGCTGGGTCTATATCCAATACAGTACTGCGATGTGGAAAGCAAGAGTGAAACTACCACATTATAATCCCTAATAATGATTATATGGTTGGACAATCTGAGTTCTCTCGAGATAAAAGCTAAAATAGTCACCCAATCAGATCTCCGGGCGGGGACTGCCTTGAGGAAAACATTTGTTGAAAGTAATTTACCAATAGGCACTTGGAATGTAAGAACCATGAGAAAGGCAGGAAAGCTAAAGAACTTGAAAAAAGAAATTAGAAGAACTAGAGTTGACATTATAGGACTGAGCAAAACTAGATGAGAAGGAAGACAGTTTGACTCAGAAGAGTTCACGGTAGTTTACTCTGGAGGAAATAGTGGGGAAAGGGGAGTAGCTCTGGTACTTAGGAAAGATATGATGAAAAGCATGACAAAGATAATAGGAACGAATGATAGACTGATGGCAATAAAGCTAAAAGCAGTCCCAGTGGACATGCTGATAATCCAGGTATATATGCCAATGTCAGCTCATGAAGATAAAGAAATTGAGGAGATTTATGAGCAAATTAATGACATTTACTAAGAAGATGGAAGAGGAAAGGTAAACTGCATAATAATGGGAGATAGGATCAGCATAGTCACAGAAGGACAGGAAGAAAACATTGTCGGGCAAAACAGACTTGGGAAGAGAAACTGAGGAGGGGAAAAACTGGTAGAATTCAGCATCAATAATGACCTTGTAGTGACAAATACATAGACCTAGAAAAACTGAAAGAAAGGCAGGATGTAGTCAACATGAATTTGGAAAACCACCTAAGAAATTTGGAAAACAAATCAAAGACCATGGATATAGAATGGGAGGAAATTAAAATCAGTATCAAGGATATCTTGGATAAAGAGATTGAAAACAATAGAAGAAAATCATGGATCACTAAGAAAATGCAGGAAAAAATGAATGAGAGATGAAAATGGAAAAACTTTAATAGTGAAGAAGGTAGAGCCAACTATAGATATATAAACAATGAGTTGAGAGGGGTAACAGATAAAGCTAGAGAAAATTGGATAAAAGAAAAATGTGATGAAATAACAAATGGAGAAGTTAGGATGGTAGTATATGATGTATGCTAGGGCACTGAAATTAGAAGATAAGAAGTCTAATGGAATTCATGGTAAAGGAATTATGAATACGGATGGGAAGATAGTCTCAGAAACAAAGGATGCAGCACAGGAATGGGACAAATACATTAAGGAACTATACAGCAAGCAGGCACGATTGGCAATAATAGAACTGGAAGATGAGGAAAACATTGAAGAAGACAACTTAGGACCAAGGATTATGGAGAGTGAAGTAGAAAAAGTGATAGTGGAACTAAAGAAAGGGAAAGCCACAGGCAGCGATGGAATATTGGCTAAGGGATTTAAAGTCATGGGATCAGAAGGACTAAAAGCGATCACGAAATTAATTAATAAGATTTATGACACGGGAAAGTGGCCTCTGATTTCCTAGAAGTAACAATGATTCCTCTAAAGAAGAAGCCAGAGGCAATGCAGTGTAAAGACTACAGAACTATAAGCCTTCTGTCACACACTTCGAAGATCATCACGAGAATTCTTGAGATGAAGAAATGCTAGGGGAAGATCAATTCAGTTTCAGAAAAGGATGAATAACTAGAGATGCTATAGGTGTAGTTAGAATCATATCAGAAAGGGCAATAGAGTACAGTCAAGATATCTGCATATGTTTTGTAGACTGGCAGGCCTTTGATAGAATAAATTGGATAATGTTGATGAAGATATTAAAGGATATAGGTGTAGACTGGAAAGACAGGAGACTGATCAGGAATCTATATGTGAATCAAGTTGTAAAGGTCAGGTTGGAGAATGCAGACAGCTGCAGAGTAAATATCAGTAGAGGAGTAAGACAGGGCTGCTGCCTATCACTGACCCTTTTCAAAATATATATGGAGAAAGTCTAATGCAAGATGTGTTAGAAGGCACAGGAGATTTCAAAATTGGAGGAAGGATTATAAGAACAGTAAAATATGCAGATGATCAAATGCTTCTAGCAAGAAAGGAAGAGGAACTACAGAAAATGATAAACAGACTAGTAATAACAGGTAGAAAATACGGTATGGAAATAAATACAGAAAAATCCAAGGTCATTAGAATATCGGGCAAAGAAGAGAATCTGAACATAAGTATTGGAGGAAAGCCTTTAGGACAAGTTTCAGACTATAAATACCTTGAAAGCATCATAGCAAGAGAAGCTAAATGTACAGATGAGATCAAGTTTAGAATAGGAAAAGTGAAAGAGGATTTCAGAAGAAAGAAACACCTACTTATGGGGAATATAAGGGAAGATATCTGCAAGAAGTTCATAAAATGCTATGTATGGAGTATAGCTTTGTATGGGGCAGAAACATGGATGGTAAGGAATAATGATATAAAATACTTGGAAAAATTTGAAATGTGGACTTGGAGGAGTTTGCTGAAGATAAAATGGACAGATAGGATGAAAAACGATGAAGTGCTATGAAGAGTAGTGAATGATTATACAGAAAGAGGAGGGCAAACTGTGTTAGACATTACCTGAGGAGAGAGAGTATGATTAAAGACGTGTTAGAAGTAAAACTAGATGGAAAAAGGGAAAGAGGTAGCTAAAGGTTTCAACTGATAGATGATTTGAAGGGGAGAGAGAGTTATCAGGATATGAAGAGGACAGTGGAAAATAGGAGTGTATGGAGAACCAGGTTTAACCATGAATAATCATGGACCTGTCTACGAACAGACTACCTATGATGATGGTGATAGTATATTTACTGAATCTACTTTGTAGTTAGAGGGAGGAAGGGAAAGAGAAAATATAACATTTAATAACTTCTATATAAATTTCTTTTAAGTAAGCAAAAATAAAAAAAAATCCAAAAATACTATAGTAAAAAGAAGTGCAATATTAAAATATAGTTGGAACTCATTGCAGTTCATGCATGTATTTAGTTCATAGTAAGTTACTACACAATTCCTTTTAATGGTAAATTGATTGCTCATTTGCACTTTATTGATTTTATGCATTGAAAAAGTTAGTAAAATTGTTCAATTATTAAGTTAAATTCAATAAGTTTTAAATAACAGATAATGTTCTCAAATATTTCAAGTAAATTTCTACTGATTCTTCATATGTCATATAACTTTATTTCGATTTCCTCTTAAATTCAGCAGAGATTTGAATAATAATAGTTATTTAGTCAATATAATTAAAACAATGATAACTTTCTAAAATGCTGATTTAATTACACATGAAAGTCAAACCATATCATAGCAAATTTTACTGATTTTTCATATAGAAATACATCTATGATTTGCTAGTATATAGATAATATTTTATTTGTCCAACATATCTTGATTTTATTACAAAAAATCAAGTCCTCCTCATAAGGCCATAACCACTTCAGGTGCAGACTAGTGTGTGGACACAAGTAGCGAGTTGCTACAATATAGCACTCACAACTCTAAACTGAGTACATGGCTAGTGAGTTGCTGATCAGTCAAGGAGAATCATGGGGGTATTTCCCTTACATCCCAAATTGTAAGGATGGCCAACATGCAGCTTTTGTAGAGTCCTATTACAGTTGATTTGGAGCCTAATGCAGAAAGGTTAACTACCCCTGTCATAGAGAGGTTTCCTCAGCTTCAAGTATTCCATGTGTCCCTCATTCTTGAGTAGGAATGGAAGTCAGTTGTTTGTTTCCAAATATGTTTACAGAACTCAAGAGTATCCTTACTTTCGAGGGCGGAAACAGAAAATTCTCAAGAAAGAGATGATGGGTCTCATTCAAAGGAATGATTCTTTTCTTGGATACACAACTGGCAATGATCACAATTTAGGTATATCTTGCTCTGCAAGATTTGTTTGCCTTTCTCATCATGAAGAGCTATTCTGTGGCATTAATTCTAGAAAGTGTACCAAATAGGTCAAAGAGCGCATCTTGGAGTGGAAGACTGTAACTTCCAAACAGAGATGTACAGTATAGGAACAGGGTAGGTGCAAAGTAACTGAATATATTTATATCTGTATACCTCGCAAGCAAATTATACAACATGTTTGTATCTTTATCTCTCAAATAAAACCTACTAGTAGACTAACTCAACACTCTCCAATTATTTATCAATTGTAAGGGAAAATGGGAGAACTGCTGACAATCTTTTGAGCACCCCTTGATTTTTGGCATCCTGATGCCTTGTTTATCTTGCTTACTGCCGATGCTCAGCCCTGATTATTGAGGTTTGGTCAGCCCAACTGTCAGAGGTATATTATTTTGCAGTGCAGCGTGTATGAATCATATTGACTTGAGGCCCACTTCAGGGTTTAATAATAATTATAATAGATTTATTGTCCTTATGACCATATAACAAATAGTGGTAGATATTGGAGTCATTGAAGAAAGAATATAAAAAGAAAAAATTACTGCTTAAAACAATATACATATCACATATGCAATTGTATAACAATGGCTTTCATAAGTGCAATCCATGGGTAATAAAAAAATATTCAGAAACATGTTAACCTATTCAAGCTTTTGATGTCATATATTCATTGACAGTATAATAAAATTTTGTTTGTAGAAAATTCCTAAGTGAATTTCTGAATCTGTTTAGATTATCTAAATCCTTGATCATCTTAGGTAGCTTGTTATATAATTTGGCACCCACAGTAGCAGGCCCTCTAATAGCTATTTGCTTTTTTTTGTGCTCCAGGTGAATGTTGTTTTTTCCTCTAGTGCCATAGTTATGGATGCAGCTATTTTTATCAAGTAGATGAAATTTCTTTTTAATCAAAATTACTAGGCAATAAATATACACACATGGGATGGATAACATACCCAATTTGTCAAATAGTGGTTTACATGAAGTTATACTTGTTGTACCTAGCATACATTGTATGATTTTCTTTTGAATAATAAAGACTTGATGTAATGTAGTTGGTGAAGAGCCCCAGAAGATAATGCCATAAGTAGCCCTGCTATAAAAATAGCTGTAATAGACAGATTTTGTAACCTCCTGAGAGACTGCGCTTTTAAGAAATCTTGTACAATAGAAGGCAGAGTTGAGTTTAGGTAGGAGTTTGGATGCATGTAATGACCATTTACCTGACTGCTCAATGTATAGGCCCAGAAATTTGGTATATGATGTGGGGAAAATATTTTCGCCATTCATTATGAAGGATATTTCAGTTGGAGTATTTGAAAAAGATAACAGTTGAGTTTTACAGCAATTAAGGGAAAGTTTATTTGCATGGCTCCAATCCATCATATAATTCATGATCCTATGGCAATTTACATTAGCTGAATTTATGCCATCTGCAGAGATTAAAAAAATTAGTGTCATCAGCAAAAATTATGCTATTGACATCAGGTTTCATATGTGAAAGAGGGAGGTCATTTATATAAATAATAAACAGTACTGGACCTAAAATAGATCCTTCAGGGACACCAGTGGTTATAGGTCGGGGATCTGAACAAGACCTTTTTTCGTTAATGGCAATGGTAACTTTTTGTGATCTGTTGGAAAGGTACGATCTAATCCAGTCAAGTGCTATGCCTCTAATCCCTAAATTTTGGCATTTGTGCAGTAGTAGTGAATGATCTACAATGTCAAAAGCATGGCTGAAATAAAAAAATTGGGCAAACGTTACATTGTTTCTATTAACCGATGAGGAAATAAAGTCAACAACATGAAAGAGTGCTGATTCAGTCGATCGATTTTTCCTATATCCCCACTGGGAATCAGAAATTACATTATATTTTTCAAGGTAGGCCATAATACAGTTAAAGTAAACAAGCTCAAACAGTTTTGAGAATTGAGAGATGAGAGAGATAGGCCAGTAATTTACCAGACTATCATCTCTCTGACCTTTATTCTTAAAAACAGGAATAACTTTACTAATTTTCAAAGACTCAGGGAAGATGCCCTGCTTAAGAGATTCATTTGTTAAGTAAATCAATGGTTTTATTAAAAAGTTCCTGCAAGCAAATGGCAACTTTCCAGGTACATCATCTATACCTGGTGCAGCACTTTAACCTAACCTATGAAAACAGAGAAGCAATTCATTTTCATCACAAGTTTGCAAGTAAATTGAGTTGGATACATTGGATGATGGATCACAAAAAAATTTATTAGGGTTATTTGAGCTTTTAGGGTGGTCTGGAAGTTTTAGGAATTCATCATTGATGAAATCACATATAGAAATTTGGTCAGTAATAGCTCTACTATCCTTGCCATAGACTTTGGGAATATAATTGTCTCTTTACCTAGTTCAGATTTAATTATTTGTAATGCTTCTTTGGTTTTATTTGGGGCATTAGCTAGCCTCCTATCATTATATGTTCTTTTTGCTATTTTTATTACTGATTTATACGGTTTTTTAATATTTAAGAATGCATAGCAAGTTTCAGGAGTATTAAACAATCTATGATGGTAGGCCAAGTTTTTAACAGTGTTAGAAATGTTGACTATATCATTGGTAACCCAGCTTTTCTATTTACGTGAGCTATTATTGGTTTTCTTTCTGATGACAGGATTAGCACAGTTAAACAAATAAAGGAATTTATGATAGTAATAATTGAAGCTATCATTAGAGGAAACTGCATTGTACACAACATCTGGTTAAATACAAGGTGATCTCTAATGTAAGGGCTTTTTGCCTAAGACACTGAACATTTAAATGTAAGATGACAAACTTTACACCACTATTAACATGGGTCAACTCTGAGGTGGGGGAAGGCGGGTTCTCCGAAATGAATACCTATCAACCATGACATTTTTTGACCAAATTGCTGGATCAATTAGGGAATCAAGTAGCTCAGCATCAGCTGATACTCGAAAAGACAAGTATTCTCCTTTGGTGACCAGCTGCTGCTTTACCTCCACATCACCTGATATTTTACCTTTAAGATATTTCACAACATCTTCAACAGTAGTATCCTTGTGAAATCGCCACACATGTAGATAAATTTTGCTGGGAACACCAGAGAGAGAGCCCTCTAATGAAGCAGTGGTATTGGCACTTCCTATGATAGGCTTCCTTCTTGGTTTACACTTATAGGAAACCATGGTGAATCCATCTTCATCGCTCAGTTTTCGGGCACAATTTACGGCAGGGCACTGTGAACTTGTTGGCTTAACCTTTGGGTTGATTATGTTATTAGTCACAATATGATGGTCAGGAGATATATCAATTACCTTTGTCTCACAATCTGTATCGTCCTTCGATATAGCACTTACAGGTGGAAGCATTTTGGAACAGCGGGCAACTGGCCTCTTGTTAACAGGAACCATCCGTGATGTCATAATTCCAGGTTTACTACTATCAGATTTTTCTCTCATTACTGTGTTGCTGAAGGGGGCAGGGGGCAAAGATGTACGTGCATCTTTACTGGGATAACTTTCTGGGGTCGAAATTTTTTTCAATTCCGCTCGCATGGCTGAAATCTCGGCCGCCATGTTTGTTATGATAGTTGATTTGTCTAGGATACAGTTCAAACACAACCAAAAGATTGAATTCGATTCCTTTAAAGCTTTAATAATGATTTCACTTAAATCAGCTCATTTAATATGACATGGGTGAGGGCAAATACCACAACAAAGTACTTTATCCATACCTATTTAAAAACGAAATAGAGCAGGAGCAACATGTCTTCCTATCCTGACTAGCCACCATATTTTTAAAAAATTCCAATTTTAAAAAAGGGTTGAGTCCGGAAGTTTTAATTGAAAATTTCCCAGGACATGGGCCAAGAAAAATTCTGAAACTTCCTGGAAAATTTTTGTTGAGAATTCTCGGACCAGAATCACTACTCATGATGCACTCAGCCAGCGATGCCAAACAAGAGTGAATAGAACCGAACCTCTCTCTTCAATATTAGATTTTTCTTTCTTTCTCTTTCAAGCTCATCTGTTTCAAAACATGATGTGGCAGGCATAAACAGAGCACTGTTGACTACAATGTACAACAATTTATAGTAAATTAACAAAATTACATTCCATGCTTATAAATTCTCAGAAATGTAGAGAAATGAATTATAATTCATATTCCCTCTGTATGCACACAGGAATTGAAATAATGACTTCATTATTTCATTTTTATTTTATTGTCTTTTATATTTTTTTAATTAGATTTTTTTCCTCGAATTTGGTGCCCCATGTAACTTGGCACCCTAGGTGACTGCCTAGTTCACCTATATGGTGAGTCATGCAATGGTGAAAAGTAATATAAGATGTAAATGGGTTACTGAGGAAATTAAGCAGTTTTCTGAAATCCTGAAGGATCTTGTCAAGCATACAAAACAATCTAATGACCATTCCCTCCTGACTGAATACAAAAATTATAAAAGGCAATACCGTAAATTCCTAAGCACAGCTAAACAAACATATAATAATAGAAGATTACTTAATGGTGAAAATATGACTAAGGAAGCATGAAAAATTATTAACTATTCCAAAAATCATAACAAACAGCACTATATTCAACTGATTATAAATCCCTCAGGCCAGACTATTACTAATCCTTCACTTATAGCACCTACTTTCATTGATCATTTCACCTCCCAACCTAACTTTCCTCTTCCCAGTACACCTGACCTTAATCTCATGTTCCCTCACTCTCCAAACTCTCTCTTTTACATCCTTGTCAGGAAACCGAACTTAATTCTATCATAAAAAAAACCTTGCACCAAAGTGCAGGACTGGCAGTGATGGTGTCCCAAGCTCTATCATAGTCCTGTGCTATGACATAATCAAGTTTACTCTCCTTTTTCTTATTAGCCAGCCTCTGCAGAAAGGTATCTTCCCTCTATCTCTAAAATCCTCCAAACTAAAACCAATATACAAGAATAAAGGCAGTAAACAAGATATTAATAATTACAGATCTATTGCAATTCAGAGTCAGTTTGCCAAAATCTTTGAAAACTCTTTTAAAATTGAGCCATGTCCTACCTTAAATTGCACAAAGTTCTCTCCCCCCGTAAACATAGGTTTATAAAAAATAAATCTACTACATCCGCAATATACAAGGCAATAGATTCCATCTTAACATCCCCAGATGACAAAAAGGAAACCCTAGGGTTATTTTTTTATTTTTCTAAAGCTTTTGATAATGCAAATCACCAGCTGCTATTTAAAAAGTTGTATAGATATGGTATTAGAGGTCCATCTTATATTTGGATTAAATCCTACCTTGAATGTCGGTCTCAGACAGTCAACATTACCTCTAATGATGTGAAATATATTTCACTTTCCAAAACAACAAATATGGGTATCCTACAAGGTTCTATTTTAGGTCCTGTATTATTCCTACTTTATATAAATGATCTACCAAACAAAATCATTGAAATTCCTGGAGCTAGGCCAATTCTCTATGCCATCAATTCTAATATACTTCTCTCTGCAGCCTCTCAACACACTTTAGTACATAATAGCAATTTGGTGATTCAACAAATGTGTGACTGGTGTAGAGAAAATTACTTAAAACTAAATTATGAAAAGACCCAAATCATTCATTTTTCTCTTAGAAAGGCAGTTAATAAGAATCTGCCAATTATGATTAACAATAATTTAATAAGTAATGTTGATAACACTAAATTCCTGTTCCTTGATCCAATTTATCATGGAAAACATACATCCAGTCATTTTCTTACAAACTGAGCTCAACCTGTTTCCTACTCAGATACCTTAGGAATACTGTAAGTAAGGAAGTGTTATTATACTTATATTATTGAGAATTTCATACACATTTGTAATACAACATTATCTTCTTGGGACCCTATTCTTTAGCAGATAATGTATTTAAAATAAAAAAGAGCCATAAAGATCATTGCTGGCAAACATCCTAGAGCCCCTTCACGCCCCATATTCCTTGCTCTACACATTCTTTCCTTATTATGATTTATTAATTCCAACATTGATGAATACCCAAATAACTCATCCCATCATGATCACAACAACATAGCCCACAAAGACCTTCACATCTACAGTTACAGAACCAAAACATTCAATCAAGGACCTAAGGCAATGGGTCATTGCCTCTACAATATGCTACCAAACCCTTATAAAAATATTCAAAACAACAAAAAGTTAAAAATAAAGACTAAACAATATCTCCATAGGAGACTTTTCTACTCAGTAGATGAATATCTCAACAACCCTTAATGTTCTCTGATTTTAACTGTTGATTGCCTCTGGTCATATAAACATTGCTTATACTGTGATTATATATGTGTAAATAATTGAAAAACAATTTTATAATTTTACTATTATCTTTCTTTGTGATGTACGTTTAGTAATACTAACTTTTCCAATATCAATGTAACTGATCCAAGAAGCAATAAACATTATTATCATAATTATTAGTTTCATGAGACTAAAATTTTCATTAAAATATTCTAATAGGTGCATGCAACTGTTATAATTCATTTTGGCTATCGAAAATTAATAAATTGTATGAATAAATACAATAAATAGTACTAAGAATTGAGATACATATCAATCCTTGGAATTAAAACCGTCCACTTCTGATTGACCAATTTTTACCAAAAATTAATCAACTCTTGCAACTTTAAAAAAAATGTTAAATATAAAATTTCACATTGATCGGATTAATAATTTTTGAGTTAGAGTACCCACAAAAAAGCTGTCATATACACACACACAGACATCATCGAGAAAATGGTCAAAACGTGTTCAGGGGACCTCAAAATGTGTTTCCGTTGAAATCTCGAAGTCGATTTATTTCATGAAAACAATACTTTCCCCTATATTACATATATAGAAAGTAAATCATATATGTATTTACATTCATTTCTTCATCATAGATAATCCATTTCCATTCATTTTCCAATTGTGTGCACACAAAAAAATTAAACTATCTAGTGGTACCCTCAAAAACTTTTGTGAAGTCAGTCAGAAATCTGCATTTTTAACTGAGCAGTCACACATAGTTTGGAGATTGAGTTATCTTGCAATTATCTATAACTCATCTGTGAAAATGAGGTTCACTTAATAATGAAGTGAAATTAAATGATGGTGGCTGCAACAACAAATTAATTCAATGAATTATAAAATAGATATACCACATTCCAATCTTGTGCATTCTATCAGTCAAACTGACTTCTTACATCTGTGTTTAACAAGCAATATGTATATGGAAAATACTATGGAGAAAGCAACTCTGCAAAAGTGTTTTTTTTACTTTTTTAAATGCATATATCTTGTCTGGGCCTTGTCACTTTTGCTATTTCCATCATGTAACAAATACTATTGAACCGGGGAATTTGATAAAACCGATGAAATCGTCGATTCAAAATTCATAAATCCACTTGTTCACCTAATATTAGAACTAATTACACAGTGAGTTTGCTTCAGCCCTCCTCAAACTACCCCTCACTTGGACAAAGAACAATTCCATGGGCCTGCTTGCGCTATCATCACGATGCAAGAATGACTGTTAAATGGTGAATTATAATAGCATGTTCAAACATTCGCCCAAGATGCAGAATTATCTATGTTAACTCCAGTTGATATGCAAAAATATGTCATATTTTATACAATAATAAACCTTGAAGTCTGAGGTGGCATCATGATAGGAATATGTACAAAGTCACTGACTGACATAACATTCACATAGATATGAAGTTAAAATTCAGTCTGCTGCGAAAGCAACACTACTCAAATTGTTGGAATACTTTTGGAAATTACTGTCTGTACCCATACAGTCATCCCTCATTTAGCACGATTTTGCTTTTATGCTGTTATCAAATCAGGAAACTTTTTCATTTATGCTGTAATATTGTTCACATTTGGATGGTTTTAATTCCAGGGATTGATATGTATCTCAATTCTTTGTACTATTTATTGTATTTATTCGTAAATTTATCAACTTTCGATAGACAAAATGAATTATAACAGTCCGGTTGGTACACAAGAGTATGTCATATTTTATACAATAATAAACCTTGAAGTCTGATGTGGCATCACAATTGGAATAGATACATAGTCACTGACTGACATAAGATTCACATAGATATGAAGTTAAAATTCAGTCTGCCATGAAAGCAAAACCACTCAAATTGCTCGAATACTTCTGGAAATGACTGTATATACATGTTACACATTAAAAAATGCACACCTATTATAAGAAATACCTAAAGTTCCCTAATTTTTCTTATAGAACTTTTTTGTTTGTATAAAGTTACTTATTCTGTCATCTGTAAAGTTTGAAAAACTCATTCAGTATTTCTTTATTGAACTGTCTCTTCGTGTTTTTTTCTGTAATGCATAGTCAAATTTAAATTTACCTTTTCATTAGATAATAATATCTAAACACACATAAGACCCTACTCAGTGAATATTTTAATATAAAATTGTTCTCTATTTGAAACTTTGATAAACAGGAAATAACAATGGATATTTGAGATTTGACAAAGAACTTTATTTGTACGTCAGAGGCATAGTGTTATATCTATTGTATACTTTGAAAATTAATAAAATAAATAATAATAGCATCTAAATTAATGTGGCTTAAAAAATTATAGATCTTCAGAGAACCTATCATATGAGATGATGGTATTTCAGTTTGTAATAAAAAGTTTATAAGATTTTCTTGTTAGATGTTATACACCTTGTGCTAAATAATTGATTCTATGACCTATATTTTCTGCCACATTTGTATTTTTTGTTAAATTGTTTGTAAAGTAAACCTATTCTATCCAATTTCTGTGTTTTTAGTAGTATATGGGTTAAGAAATGGATATTATAGATATAAGTACAGTAGAGAACATGCCTCTGGACCTTCTTTATTTTTTACCAGTTCGCCTGCTCTCAAGACCCTCTTAGCCCTTGATGATGGTTACATTGTAACCGAAATATGTATCGGCTTTTTTATCCAGTTTTCCATCTGACTTTTTTATCCAGCCTTTTTTATCTGGTTTTTTATTCATTGACTGGCTTCGGAGATTTTTCCTTCACCTTACATTATAAGTACAGTACTTTGATGTAATCTTCCAAGACACCCATTTATTGAAAACATCGTACTCTCAGAAATTTCTTAAATAGGGGTTTTACTGTAATCTGTTACCATGTCATCTTTATATATTCTGCATTCATCTGTAATGTTCCCAGTTGTTTATTTTCCATGCTCTTTGCAAGCATTTCCAGATGATATTTAGGAGTTAAAGTTCCACAACAAGTATATGATCATAGATCGTGGCCTTTGATAATCAAAAGTAATCTGCGATTAATTTAGGAAACATTTATTAGAAAGAGTATCTATACAATTTTCCTATTCATTGAAATAGTTTTCCTTTCTCTTATTAAACATTTAATGCTGATGAAAGCCCAGGATATCTCAAATACTACACTTGCCAGGAACATGATTCTTGTAGCAGATGCTAACATTTAAAAATACCATCTTGATGGTCTCACAAATTTAAAATTTTCCCAGAGGTCCATGGATTTTGTTCAGTCCGATAAACATGTTTTTGAGTAAGGAAAAGAATTTTAATCAATAAATGTCTGCAATACTTTCAAAGTTGGTTGTGTAGCTATTCTTGAATTTATTATATCTGTAATACACCACCTTTTTGAACTTCACAAATAATTGGTTCCCAGAAAACTGATGCAAGATGCAAATTCACAAAGTGGAAGTCCTAATTTCCCATAACATGCCATGTTATTATGAGAGAGTGTTTCTCAGCCAACACAAAAAAATTCACTTTTTTATCATAAATAATGCAGTTTAACAGAAAATTAAAGAAAATGTAACTGCAAATAAAAACCTAAAAAAATACTTTTAATTACCTTCAAAACGCATAATAGCAAATGAAAACCCAGCATAACAAAATGATTACACTTCTTTCTGCACTTGTAGTTTACCTCAAAAAAATTTTGCATGTGGTTTTCGATCATCTCTTGTTCATTCTAAGGAAGTGGTATAATTTAAATTGAACTATTGAAATGGAATGTTGAGTACATCATGCATGAATGTTTTCCTGGATTCTGCAACAAACATTTTCAAGCCTCAAAGAAAAACACTAGCATTAAAAAGTGGTTCCATTTCCTTTACTAATAATTACATTAGAAATGCATAACAGAAAATCAAAACCTAGCATAATAAAGTTATAACATTTATTTTAGTAATACCGTTCAAAATATGTGGCAGAATATCTTACGTTACAAGATGATAGCAATTCTTAGGTTTACATTAAAAATTCATAATAAACAATGAAAACCTAACAAAACAACTGCTCCTTAAATTACATTAAAAATATAAAGACAATTGCATTAAATCATTAAATATTTCGGTCAAAAGCCAGCAACCTCATATGCGAAGAACGAATATTTTCAATGTCATACTCGTAAAAGTTATGAAAAACTAAATGCACAGGATGCTTTTCCGTTAGCCAATAATTTCTAATTTGGCCGCTAGATGCCAGCAACTTAGACTATTATCGAAAATAGAACCATTGGCAGTGAGGTTTAAACTGAGCTACAAAAGAACTCGATAGTTATCACATCAGTTTACTTTGAAAACTGCTAATAACTAGCATAATAAATATAATATAATAATAATGTCCTTTTTTAGGGTGCTAAAGTTTAAAATGAACTTAGAAACAAAAAAGTAGAGGGAGTTCATGCTTGTTGGCATCGTAAACGCATGACACAAAATGCAAGTAATATGCGCAAAACACAAGTAATGATCATAAAAAATTTTGTCACGAAGTTCAAATTCGCAAATTGCAAGCATGCAAAGTTCAAAAAGGTGGTGTACATCATTCTGGTAATGAACTTAGGAATGTAACATTTTAGCTTTCTAAACAAATAATAATAAAGAATTAAATAAATAAATTGATGTTTTCAAAAAATTTTTATAAAATTCAGGACAAAGACTTTAGGTTCAGGGAAACTATCAAGAAAAACAATACCAAAGCAAAATGCCAGTGTGATGGAAGAAATACTGTCATAGTGGATATATTCAGAAAAAAAGAAGAGGCATGACAGAGTTGTGGAGATATAATAAGTATGGAAAAATATATGCAGCAATACATACTGCCAGGTTTTGCAAGATGAATTGTGGAAAGCGAGAAAATTTTAATGTTGATCTCCTCCCATAAAAGTAGAAAGGGTTAAACTTTTGTGAATAAATCTTTTGCCACATATTTGAAAATGTTTAAAATCAGAAAACACTAACAAAATTTAAGATAAGATAGAAAGACTTATAATGAAAGGATAACTTTGTAGTTTCCACAACTTGTGCAAACTACAAAGTTATCCTTTCATTATGAGTAAATTCCACAAAGTTGAGCCTGACCTCATTAATTATATAGAAAGTCTTAGTTTACCACTTACATTATTGCCAAATTTGACTCACCAGTAAGAGTTGTTATGCATTTCATAAGCATTTATAACTGTAGCAATTTAGTTTAATGAATGGATTATTAGTTTAATGATATATATATATATATATATATATATATATATATATATATATATATATAACTGAAAGAAAATTTATTTGAACAAAACCAAATGATATCAAAGAATTTTAAAAGGGTACTGTGATTTTGCAAAAACTATTTAAAAATTCAACAATGTACAATATTTTTTGGGCTATAAAATGCACTCTTGTCCAGAAAATGTACTCCCAAAATCAGCCTGCATCTTATACACTTGAGATAAGATTATTCCTGTATTCGGTATTACACTTATGAACTTACTGATCCCCAAAAAGGAACAATCGACAGTAATTAATCACAAAAACATTAAAATATACATAATTAATGATTAATATTGAAAGCATTTATAATTTATACAGTAAAACCTTATGCAACATGAGTTCTGATCACCCATTTTCATTATTGCGCTTCATTACATATGCACTCATAGTGATTACAATTTTGGTGTATTTGTGATGTTATTCACACATTTTACTTCCTAATGAGCCTGTTGAATAACTGTTAATATCATAAAATTTCAGTAGATATCATAAAAATTTTATAAATAACTTGGATAAATATATGTATTGAGATCGCAATGGCTACAAGAGTTAGAAGATATGCATACAGTATTAGCTATAAGACTCAGGTGATTTAATAGTCAAAAACAAATGGAAACTGAGCAGCAGAACATCATTTTGGTCCATGACCCACTGAAAAGAGAATCAGTAAATGGAGAAAACATGAGGAAAATCTGAAGGTGACAGGAAAAGAGAAACATAATCTTTATGAGCTTGATCCTAAATGGCCACAGCTAGATGAAAAAGTGAACAGATAGATAATAGAACAGAGGAAGTTAGGTATTGCTGTATCGATCAAAATGGTTATGTACCATGTAAAAAGTGTTACAGAAGAAAAAGTACTAGTAGAGTGTATGTATCATTATTAAATATGCATTCAATGTATTAGGAATTAAAATCTCATATTGCACTTAAGTTTAAGTAAGTAAGGGATGCCTATATGTGCAATATGTGTGGTACATTCCAACAGCCTAATTAATAGGACTGCCAAGTGCACGCAGGACACATTTAGCTATATAAGTTTTGAAGTAATCATTTATGTTTTAGATTATTCTAATTTACTTTCATGAATATACAAATTGATGGAATAAAGCTATCTGAAGATCCTATGCAGAAAGGCATAAGCTGTAATATTGGGAATGTTTTTGAAATGAGAGAAAAGTCTGCTACGACAAGGAATCGAACCCAGGTCTTCCACTTGCTGAGTGGATATTCTACCACTGAACTATCATAGCAGATCAATTTTCCTGTTTCTGAATGTGGATGTTTTCTTGGTTGGGTCCGAGCTAGCCAAGGTAGTATCAACCAGCCCCAACGGATGTCCTCGAAGAGATACATGGAAGAAAACTCTTCCCTCTCAAATGGTGAAATTGCCAAACTAGATATTGATGGAATAAAGTGATCTGAAGATCCTATGCAGACAGGCATAAGCTCAGACTCAACCAAAAAAACATCCACATTCAGAAACAGGAAAATTGATCTGCTATGATAGTTCAGTGGTAGAATATCTGCCCGGCAAGTGGAAGACCTGGGTTTGATGCCCGACCATAGCAGACTTTATTCTCATTTTGAAAATGATTCCCAACATTACCGCTTATGCCTGTCTGCATAGGATCTTCAGATAGCTTTATTCCATCAATTTCCAGTTTGGCAATCTCACCATTTGAGAGGGAGTTTTCTTCCATGTATCTCTTCGAGGACATCTGTTAGGGCTGGTTGATACTAGCTTGGCCAGCTCAGACCCAACCAAGAAAACATCTGCATTCAGAAATGAGAAAATTGATCTGCTACGATTATTCAGTGATAGAATATCTGCCCGGAAAGTGAAAGACCCGGGTTTGATTCCCGGTCATAGCAGACTTTTTTCTTGTTTCAAAATTAATCCCTTTCATGAATATAGTTTGCCAAAAATATTATATTTAACTGTTATCAGGTGATAATATTTTCTTTAAACATTGCCAGATTGGACTTAATCATGGCTAGAAATGGTACACAACATAGCCCTTCCTAAATGCTTTGGTGAGCCTAAATACTTTTTTCCTGAAAAATCATCTAAAAATCATGGTGAGTTTTATAGCCTGGTGCATCTTATAGCCCAAAAAATATGGTAATTAAATTTTTCATTTGTCTAGCTAACAACAAGAAGGATAATGATTCAAAAGAGTTATTGCTTGTTGGTCTCGAACCAATGTTAATGTAATTAGTTTCAATATGGAAAAAATTAAGTTACGAAGAGCATTTTTTTAATTTCAGGCTCAAAGTCACTTGTAATGGAACACTTTTGCATCATATTACTCCACATCAATTTATTGATTCACCAGAGTGGGAAGCAGCTTCTGATGACCCTTCAGCCGTATTCCAGGTAAAGAGTTTAGGTAGATAGTAATTTCAACTCTAGCAGCACATTTGTTCTTTTAATGTATATTGCAGTATTTAAATTGAACTTTAAAGTGATAAAAATCTTCAAAAATAATAGGATCAATTTATATGCCATGTACAACATGCAAACCTTGAATTCCAGAAGACTGATATAGAATAGAACATTGATCCCCTGAGATACAGATGTTCTCATTAAGTAATTTTATCATTGCAGACATTATAAATGATGTGCACAAAATTCTCAATATGGATTGCAAATATGTTACAATGTAAATTCTCATCACAAAATTAGACATTTTTTTAAGGAAAATACAAATACAGAACATATTGTAATGAGTGGATCCTCACAGACCTTGTGATTCAGATACCTACCATGAACTGGGGCGATATTTTGTCTTTTTGCCTCAGGCAGCAGGTTTTCATGCAATAGATCTGACCTTGACATTCTACATTTCCACTGTCATCACAAATTCACGATTATATTGGTGGAGGAATAGACATCCTCCTAAATATGATATTTTTTTATTTGTATGATAAGAGGCAAGAGGAAGAAACTCAAATTGCCTGGCTGGTGATTGTCTTCAGCAAGACGAAGATCAAATAAAACGTTTCTATTCAATCTGAAGATAATAGAGGGCCAACAAGCATTTTTTGAGTTTCTCTCATAGGAGTGAGAGAAAAACTCGACTCTGCAGTGCCATGCTCAGTGTTTTTCTCTCTATCACTCTAGGGTGCTGTGGTAAATGCACTAACACTTCAGACACTTATCACCCTCCTTTCCTGTATGCTATTTTGGGTACAAGCACTGTATTATTATGCATTGTTAATATTTGATCATAAAATAATACATTAAATTTGTGCTTGAAAAGATTTTTTCATAAGTAAGTTGATTATACATATTACATCTTGAATTGAAATATTTTCCTTGGAATGAGTCTCTAATAAATTAATATAACTTTTCGGGAGGAATTGGTTCACATTATGAAATATTGCATTACAGACCGCTTTTTAGGAACATATCCCTTCTATATTGCAGGGGATCACTTGAATTGAATGGAGTTTATCCTCTGGTGCAGGTTATCACCATATTGTATCAGCTATTTCAGTATTTACAATTTATTTAGCAGTTCCTTCACTGTAGAATTGTTGTTTGATTATTTTTTTGAAAGAATTCAATGACTTTTAACTTAAAACCAGCTTCATATTTCATCCTCTATGCAGGCATAGCCATGATGAGGATACTGATTTGTTGTCAGTAAAACACTGAGGATTGCTTGCATGTTTTCCAGTAAACATATAATTGAGTTGTTTATATACTGTATTAATGCAAAAGAAAGATCCTTTTCAAAAAATGTTGGCAAAAATTTAGGGATCATCTTAAAATCAAGTACAAAGTTTTAAAAGCTGCACAGAACATCCCAATGCTGTTTTTATGTCCATGAAAACTCCTTTATTTATACATACATAATAAATAACATGTAATTTATTAATACAATACATTTATTCATATTTTTTAAGTTCACAATGTGCAAACAAGTGGCTTTCCAACTTGTAGGTACTAATGGAAGAGGAGTGAAGGGGTTTTTCCATACAGAAACGAACGAAATGGATTTTGTGCTGTTTAATGATTAACAAACATTACAATAAATAACAACGAAACGATAACAATCAATAGCAGTGGCAGATGCTGGCTGATACTCGTCCGGCGTGTCACGTTGACTCATCCGGACGCTGGCTGATATTAGTCCGGCGAAGACTCAGGCGGAAGTGGAAGTGTCGTCCCTCGCCGGCGTACCTTCTCTTCTCTCTAACGCCCCTGGTGGCGTCGCCGGGAACTGCGGAGACAATTCCTAAGCGCTATGCGCCGCGAAGGCGTTAATGGCTATGACCGCTACATCACCCCTCTGGCAGTGCTTAAGGCTATCTGTAATAGAAAGGAATGATGGCAAAACAAGGAGAAATAAAGGTAACAAAACAATAATGCAGGTGAGGTAAGGGTGAATTAGGTGGAAAAGTTCAGTAAATGTGCAGGAAGGTGAACTCTTCTCCCTGCCCGCGTCATCTGCTGTCCAGGCAGGGCTGGAAAATCCATTGCGTCTCCTGGGCGGTTGAACACGGTGTCTGCTGGTGACATCGTAGTGGCAGCTGGGGCATCATCCGCTGCGAGAAATGCTGGCTTGAGCCGATCAACCGAGACTCGCAACTCACGGCCACGGAGTCGCACCACATAATTCTTCTCACCTCTCTGCAGGACTTCACATGGGCCCTCATAGGCTGGTTGCAATGCGGCCCGTGTGGCATCATTTCGCACAAAAACATGCGATGAGGATGGCAAGGCCTTGAAGATAAATGTTGGACGCTCACCATGTCGAGAAGCAGGCTTGGCACATAAATGCCCCATGCGCTGTCTCAGCTGCACGGCGTAATTTGTTTGCGTCACGAGGACCGGGCCAGCTGGAGGTGAAAAAAAATCACCAGGGAGCCGGAGTGTCTCTCCATACACCAATTCGGCAGACGTGCACCCAAGATCCTCCTTCCACGCAGCTCGGAATCCAAGCAGTATTGCCGGCACGACGTCCACCCAATCTGCCGTTTCATGACATCGGATGGCGGCTTTCAGCTGCCGATGGAGGCGTTCTACGAGCCCGTTGGCGGCTGGATGGTAGGCTGTTGTACGCAGATGTGTGGCGCCGGAGAGGTCTGCCAACTGCCGAAACAGCTGACTTTCAAACTGACGTCCTTGGTCGGTAGTTACACGGAGCGGCATGCCAAACCGCGACATCCATTCGCGGAAGAAGGTTCTCGCCACCGTCTCTGCCGTGATGTCTGCGATGGGGATAGCCTCCGGCCAACGGGTGAAGCGATCGACGCATGTCAGACAGTACTGGAAACCTCTGGAAACGGGCAAGGGGCCAACCAAGTCTAGGTGCACATGGTCGAATCTGCCTACGGGAGTAGGGAAGGTGCCTACGGGTGAGGAAACATGTCGCGTCACCTTGGACCGCTGGCAGGGGATACACGCCCTCGCCCACTCTCTGCAGTCCTTCTGCACTGCGGGCCAAACAAAACGTGTGGAGACGAGCCTAGCGGACGCCTTGACGCCGGGATGGGAAAGGTTATGCACAGAATTAAAAACCTGCCGTCGCAGTGGGGCAGGCACAAACGGGCGAACAGTGGAGGTGGACACATCGCAATACAGTTCTACTTCCGAGTCGGGAAGAGAAACCTTCCGGAGGACGAGGGAAGAATCCGATTGGAGCAGTGCCTTTAGTTCGTCATCATCAGCCTGCGCCCTTGCTAGTGCTTCGTGACCGATCGCGGGCGTCAGTGAGTCGACGCGGGAGAGGGCGTCGGCGACGACGTTTTCACTTCCGGCGATATGGCGAATGTCCGTTGTGAATTGTGCTAAATAATTCAGGTGACGGAATTGCCTCGGAGAGCACTTCTCCGGTTTCTGCCGGAAGGCAAAAGCTAACGGCTTGTGGTCTGTATAGACAATGAAATGACGGCCTTCGAGCATGTGTCGAAAGTGACGTACGGCCTCGTAAATGGCTAACAGCTCGCGATCGTAGGGGCTATATTGGCGTTGTGCGGAATTCAGCTTCCGGGAGAAAAAGGCTAGGGGTTGCCAACCTTGCGGGGTATGCTGCTGAAGAGCGGCGCCCAACGTGAAATCCGACGCGTCTGCGAACAACGCCAACGGAAGAGTGACGTCCGGGTGGTTGAGGAGGGTAGCAACGGCGAGGCTCTGTTTACAATTTTCGAACGCTAAATCTAAATCCGGTGTCCACTCTATGGGTGTGTTCCCTTTAACTTGTCGGCCCTGTAAAACAGCGTGCAATGGTGCCTGAAGCGCGGCCGCGTGAGGGATGCACCTCCTGTAAAAATTTAACATACCAAGGAATCGCCGCAAGGTTTTTACGTCACTCGGCTTGGGAAAATCGCGCAACGCGGTCACTTTCTCCTGAGGGGGCGCTACACCGTCCCCGGAAACCACGAAGCCTAAAAATGTCACTGTAGGGCGACCCAGGACGCATTTCGCGGTATTCACCAGTACACCGTACTCTCGTAGGCGCGTAAAGAGTTCTGCTAGGTGCCGTGCATGCTCTTCCTCGGAGGTAGAGGCCACCAGCACATCGTCGAGGTACACAAAACAAAAATCCAATCCCCTTAATATCGCGTCCATAAATCGTTGAAAGGTTTGAGCCGCGTTACACAATCCAAAGCACATAAAGGGGAACTCAAACAAGCCAAAGGGAGTGGTAATAGCCGTTTTGTGGATATCGTCTGGATGAATAGGAATCTGCTGGTACGCCCGAACGAGGTCGATTGTCGAGAAAACAGTCTTACCTACTAGATTGTGGGAGAAATCCTCCATATGGGGTACGGGGTAGCGGTCGGGCACCGTCCGCGCGTTCAGGGCGCGGTAATCACCGCAGGGGCGCCAACCGTCGCCTTTCTTTGGTACCATATGGAGGGGGGAAGACCAGCTACTCTCGGAGGGCCGTGCGGTGCCGGCGGCTAACATTGCTCGGAACTCACTCTTGGCAATGGCAAGCCTATCCGGGGCCAGGCGTCGTGGCTTGGAAGAGACGGGAGGACCGGCAGTCGTGCGGATGTGGTGCACCGTGGAATGTTTCGGCTCCCTTGGCATTCCTGCAGGCCGCGTTATCTCGGGAAACTGCGAAAGAAGGGTATGGTATTTACCGCCGCCGGTTACGCATTTGATGTGACCCATAGGGGCACGCGGGACCCTGCCGTCAACGTGGAGCGTGGTGATGCTGTCGAAAAGGCGTTGATTTTTCATATCGACGAGAAGACCGTAGAACCGGAGAAAATCCGCGCCGATGATTGGCTTGGAGACATCGGCGACCACGAAACGCCACGCGAATTCCCGCCGGAGGCCCAAATTGAGATTCACCACTAACCAACCGTACGTGGAGATGACGCTGTTGTTCGCGGCGTAGAGTTCGTAATTGGACTTCGCCCTTGGTCCCTTCACTAACGTCCGAGGAAAGACGCAAAGATCGGACCCGGTGTCGATGAGATAGCGCGTCTTCGTCGGGATATCGGTCACGAAAAGGCGGCTTGATGACGGGCAGTAGTCGGTTGCCGCTTCTACCGACCGCCCTCCGAGTTTTCCGCGACGTAGGAGCAGGGCTGAGTGCACTTTTGGGCCTTCGGACCGAACTTCCGATGGTACCAACACACCTCCCTGTCGCGGCGATTGAGAGAGGGAGCTCTGCGGAAGTTTCCGCGGGGACGGCTCCGGGACCGTGGGCGCGCGCGTGGTGCAGCTCGGCTCACCGATAATGCGGCGACCTGCTGGCTCAACTCATCCATGCGTTTCACGAGAGCCTCGAGCGTGGAATCCGGAGACGCACTGGCCACCTGGTGTCTGGACGTCACCTCGTGGATTCGATCGGCGAGCTGCGCCACTCCATCCAAGTCCATCGCGTCCTGTGCGGTGAGAATTGCCTGTAGATAGGTCGGCAATCGGCCCAGCCATAACGACCGCAGGAAACTGTCGGGGACGGTAACGCCGGCGAGGCCACGCAGATGGCGAAGAAACTGCGATGGTTTCCGGTCGCCAATCTCCTCGTGCTCCAAGAGTTGGCGTATCTTTTGCTCCTGCGAGAGCGAGAGGCGCCGGATCAGTTCCTCCTTCAACTTCTCGTATTTACCCGTCGGCGGAGGGTTTGCAATTATGTCCTCCACCTCTAACGCGTACTTGGGCTCCAACTGGCTAACAACTTGCCAAAACTTTGTAGCGTCCTGAGTGATTCCACCCAAGAAAAATTGTCCCTCTAACTGTGTAAACCACAGGAGTGGTTTTTCGGGCCAGAACGGAGGCACGCGCACACTTACACGATTGATTTCGTTCCTACTCTCACCCTCCATTGCAAGTTTCACGATGTCCGAACCACGTGTGCACGCGATCACGTCGGGGTCACCACTGAAGGGGTTTTTCCATACAGAAACGAACGAAATGGATTTTGTGCTGTTTAATGATTAACAAACATTACAATAAATAACAACGAAACGATAACAATCAATAGCAGTGGCAGATGCTGGCTGATACTCGTCCGGCGTGTCACGTTGACTCATCCGGACGCTGGCTGATATTAGTCCGGCGAAGACTCAGGCGGAAGTGGAAGTGTCGTCCCTCGCCGGCGTACCTTCTCTTCTCTCTAACGCCCCTGGTGGCGTCGCCGGGAACTGCGGAGACAATTCCTAAGCGCTATGCGCCGCGAAGGCGTTAATGGCTATGACCGCTACAAGGAGTATTGACAAGCCTATGTCAGAACTTGTAATTGGCTGGGTAGGAAATTTGATACTTATCCCATTGAAAATGGCTACACTAAGATTGCCATTGTTTTAGCCATGTCTTGTTACAATTTAAACATATACCTATGTTAGTTTTTAATTGATGCACCAGTGGCAGATGAAAAGTACAGCTGCAGTTTGAAGAGTATAACCTCTATGAGATCAAGTAATTGGTACAAACTTTGCTAAGTTTTAATGTGAGATAAGGACTACCGTATTTAATCGATTGTAAGCCGACTTTTTTTTACCTTTTCACCATCTCAGAAATTGCCACTCGTCTTAGAATCGGTGTCAAATAAAATAGTAATTGAATTTATTTCTTCAGTTACATTATAATGCAAGATATAAGCGTTTTAAAGAATATGTAAACTATCTACTATAAAGAAGAATAAAAATGACCGAATAACTAAGACGAAATAAATTACGTAAATAATAAGAGGCGTGTCAAAGTTGTAATAATTGTGGTGGCAGTGCACGTATTCGTAGGCTTTCACACTCCTCCACTAACTAAAATATTTCATTGTAGTGTCACCAACTTGACGTATTTTCCGCTAAATCTAGCTTTTTATCTAGATACCGTCTGGGGATTAGAAAAATGTAAGCTAGGGGATAGCGGATTTTTCGACTTAATTTTCACCAAATTGATGTTTCAGGTTTTTTTTAAATAAATAATTTTATCACTAAATGTAACAAAATAAGTACTTACAAGTTTATAATGTTAAACATGCGACGATTTCTCCCGTTTTTCAATTAAATAATGGACACATCATTCATCAAATAAATAGTATTCTTAAACTACCTTCTTCGTATTTTATAGTCATTACCACTCTCCACTCATTACATTGATAAAGCTATTAAGTATTCTTTCAATACTGTTTCAAATTCGCAAACATACATCATGTATTCAAACTCCGGTGTTGGCAACACTGTTTAAGTGTCTTGTGAGTGTGTCCTGTGATTCCCGAGTGAAATATTTCGTTTCGCTGTGAACATCCTCGCGGCAAGTGTAAACTTCTTATTTCTTAGCGAGTTTTTCGGTTTTTAATTACCCCATGATGGGACGAACGCATTACTCTGCGAACTTTAAGAGGAACGTTATTGCCTATGCAGAAGAGACATCTAATCTTGCAGCACAACGGCGCTTTGGGATTGATGAATCAAATGTTAGACGCTGGAGGAGAGATAAAGAGAAGTTACTTAAGTGTTCAAGCAAAAGAAAAACATTTGGAGGCCCCAAGCAAGGACGTTACCATGAATTGGAGGATATCCTTAATAACTTTGTGATTGATCAACGAAATAACTGTTTGCCAGTGAACTCCAAGATTATACAAACAAAAGCTCGTGAAATTGCTCGAGAACATAAAATTAGTAGAAGTGAGTGTAAATTTAGTCGGCACTGGGTACAGCTGTTTATGAAACAATGGGGACTTGTTCTTCGTCGTCGTACATCAATCGCCCAAAAACTGCCAGCTGATTACGAAGAGAAACTAATTTCCTTTCAACGTTATGTTATGAATTTGAGAAGGGAGAAGAACTACCTGCTCGGTCAAATTGGAAATGCTGACCAAACTCCTGTATACTTCGATATGCCTGCAAACTACACAGTAGAACAGAAAGGCAAAAAAGAGGTAAAAATACTTACAGCTGGGTACGAAAAACAACGTATGACGGTAATGTTGGCTTGCACGGCAGATGGCTATAAACTTCCGCCGTGCGTAATATTTAAACGTAAGAATATGCCAAAAAATGAATCATTTCCCAGAAACATGATAGTGCGGACAAATGAAAAAGGTTGGATGACAGGAGATATGGTTAAAGAGTGGATTGACATCGTTTGGCAACGTCATCCAGGTGCGCTCTTACGGCAGCCCAACCTTTTAGTTCTTGATGCCTATGCAGGCCATAAATAGTCCTAATTGACCAAAAATATTTTTTTTTCCTTGCGTGGACTTGTGAAAAGTGGGGGTCGGCTTAGAATGAGTGTTGGCTTATAATCGATTAAATACGGTATATACCTAGTTATTATTTTAGCAGTTTTAAATAAGTTACCCCAAATATTTGGACTGAAATGACAGACTGTGTAGAGAAGAAAGGCAACTCTGTAAAAGGGAATGTATCACAATATATAACACGAAACATTGATTAAAATTTTAAACTAATGATGGTGTATTATGCTGAAGAAACTAGCAATTGTGGAATATAATGTGACGGAGGCAAATGTGCAAAGGTGTAAACAAGCAAAACAGAAACTTGAAGGTGCTAACTGAACATGGATATTATTTAGTGGACTCAAAAGAGGTTGATTTGATGAATTAGAAGAAGAAACTGTAAAATTTGTGTGTACTCAAAGAATAGATGGAAAACCAGTGTTGCAGGAAATCATTAAACTCTGAAAGCTCATGAATGATCACAATCACTAAATATCCCATGGCAAGAAATCAAGGCTATTAATGGTTGGTGCATATGGATGATGCATCATAATGGTTTTTGCCTGTGACGAAAAATTTTTTTTGTCAACATTTACCTTTTGATGAGATGGACAAACTTATTGTTTTCCAGAAGCATGTAATAGTGTTGTAGTAAATTCTCAATTACCTTCTGAGCCAAATGGGTTATGCAGATGAAACACCTATTTATTTCAACATACCATCCATTTACACAGTTAACAAAAACGGCACAAAAAACTTCTTTATAAAACTTTGGGGGATGAAAAAATGTGCATTACTGTAATGCTGGCAGTGTTATCAGATGGCACAAAGTTACCATTGTATATTATTTAAAAAATTGATATTACCTACAAATTTTTTCCTCAATAGACCTTGTATTTTATTGTGGTCGTCTTAAATTTGAAGTCGTCTTCCTTTCAGGTTAATACAGTATGTGTTTTATTCAAAGATTTGATCACATGGGACCTGGATTTTTATCTGAAAAAATATTTTTTTAAATAATTGTGAATTGAAAGGTCAATTTATATGGTGATTATATGCCTCAACATGCATTTTCAAGCAAAAAAATCGAGATCAACTCTTATGCTGGGTTGACTTATAAGGGTGGCCGACTTATACATTGAAATATATGGTAACTGGAGAAATTAATACTTAATTTTTTATGGTTATTTCTTTGTATTCTTGCATCAATTTTCATGTTCTATTATTAGATAGAATTTTTCTGGTTTTTGACAGGTCACTATAATAGCAGAGGAGGATAGTGTTTTTCTATGCTGGTCAAGAAACAAGTTGGAAAAGTTGTTGACAATGAGACCACTTCTAGGTGCAGTGATTCATAATCTCATAGGTAAGATATGTCTAGCCTTACTGTTTATGAAAACTAGTATATGTAAAATTAATTAAAAGCAAGTAATATAAAACAATGAAACCCAGTTCATCTTCATATTTAAGTTTTCAAACACCAGTAGAAGTTTAACTTTTTTATGCTTAGTCTTGGAATTAGTTCATTGCTGCTGTAAACATTTTTTCATCAGAAATTGCCATCTTTGAAATGAGAGGATGTTTCATTTTTCCTAGGATACAAACAAAATCCATAATAGGAGAAGTTTGGACTCTACTGATCACTTCCAATTAATTGAGGAAAGAATTCCTCCTTAACAATAAATTATAATATTTAGAGATCCACAAGAACTGATAGGAAAGGAGGGATAGTAAAGGATAATACAAATAAAGACACACAGGCAAAGGGAAAAAAGAAGAAGTCTCAAAAAGCCTTTAAAACAAATAGAGTAATAAAGAGAAATAAAAAAATGCACACGGGGGAGTGGAATATTTATTGCTTTACAGGGACCTGGCTGTCAAACTCAAATCTAGAGTTTGTATTATCCTTGACTATCTCTTTCTCCCTCTCCTTGTTAATCTCTAAATATTATAATTTGTTGTTAAGGAAGAATTATTTCCACATTTGTCCAAAATTAGTTGTAAATTATTCATAATTTATTGAGGGAATAGGTGAGATAATGAGATATGATGTCTATTTGCACCATCTCTTAGAACTTTTGAGGTGTTCATATTGTCGAGCCTCCTATGTACTATTTGTGCACATTTCTTTCCTAGGTTAAATCAAGGAATGTTGGTATTTAGCTCTTTAAATGCCACTGTCCAGTATATTCGGCAGTGGTCTAATATATCACCACTGCTACCTGGGGCAGATTTACCAATAGACTGAATAGGCAGGTTAATACCGGCTGCCATCCTGTGTGAGTCACTTGTTTTACATCATCATCATCCTCTTATATCAGGGGTTTCCAACCTTTTCCATATTTCCTTGTTGCTTATATTCCCCAGAGTGCAGCCAGAAATGTAGTAGATGTAGAATCTTTCACAACTTCCATCTCTTCTTCTTTCTCTTCAGACTCTACCAACTGTTCATCTAGCACCATATCCACAGTCATCATCTCAAATGTTTCAAGAGCACTGTCACATTCTGCATAATTCTTAAATTGTATCCCAGCTGTTTTTATGCGATGTCAATCATCCTTTTCTTTGGAAATAAATAAAAACTTCTGAACCGTAAAATTGTACAGTTCAGGAGTTTTTATTTATTTCCATTCTGTACACCATTGTCTCCAAATTTCATCTTCATCCTTTTCGTTGTCGTTAAGGATCACATCTTTGTCTATGATAACATCTTCATGGTCTACATTGATTGTAAACCCACATTTGGAAAAGCAGTTCTGTAATGTGGATGATGCTATTAAGCACCAGGCTACTGCTGTAAAATGTAGTGCATCTAACAGATTTAGCTTCAGTTTTGTAGCATCTTGAAGCTTTCCTCCATCTATCAGTGCCACAGCCTTTCGGATGAGTTGCTTCCTGTAGTTACATTTGAAAGCATGAATTATTCCCATTTCTAGTGGCTGGAGATGACTGGAGCCATTAGGTGGGAAGAAAACAACTTTGATGTTTTCCAAATGATGTGTGTCTCGTGAATGAGTGGCACATTGATCAAGAAAAAGTATATTTTTGTGGTTTTTAGCTCTCATTTGTGCATCCAGTGCTATTAAAATTCCTAAGTGAAACATTAATTGAACGCATGTTCCCATATTCACGTCAACCTTCGCTAAAATGTCAATCTTCTTGTGTATGGTGACTTCTCTGCATTTTTTCATTCTGTTGTTCATATTAACAGCTGATTAAATAAAATTTTAAAACTAAACATTTTATAATACATTTGACATGCAGAATTTTTACAAGTCCGTAAAAAATACTCTGCAGACGAATGAACAACTTTATGCTTCAGGCATCTGTGATGAACTCATGTTGTTATCGGCATAGATGCTAGAGTAGGGCATAGTTTTAACTCTACTGAATTATAAAAGACCTTGCACCTGTCAAAAAAACAGAAAAATTACAACTTTTGTATCCCCCTATAACTTCGCAATAGAAATATATGAAACTGAAATGTATTAAAGATTTTCTCAATGAATAAACAATAAATTAGTGATTACATACTGTGAGGAAAATAAAAATCCTGGAGTGGATAGAACTATTCAGCTAAATTTATCTGGTAGATTTAAGAGAATACAGAAAAACTAAAATAATTACCTCATTGTTTCCAGATGATTTCACTTTACACAGATGATCCTCCCCACAGAAAAATCTGTTGATGAATCAATTGACTTCCAGATGCAAAAAAGATGTTCATGCTTCCTCTCTTTAAAAGAGAAAATACTGGAATGTCACTTTCCTTCTTTCCTTCACACAAATAAGGGTAACTGATTGTAAGACAGTTCTGTACTATTCTAGTGAGACTATGATAACAGTGAAAGAGGTGGGAGAGAAGGAGAAGCTATTAAAAGTTCTGAGAATAAAATTCAAAGGGGATTTACCCCCAGGTATGAGAGTTTCGAGGAGCTAACTTTGAGTAATATGTTTTGCATTTTCTAAGAAAATATTAATGCAGATAGTTATAAGTAGGTAGGTGCCTTTCATGCGGCATCACTAATTAAAAGGAATGGAAGAGAATGGAATGGCTCCCCTGCTGTGCAAATGTGCTGCTGCAGGTCTGTTTCAGAAAAAGGGGCAAGAACAAGGAACTAGGTCTTGAGGGAAATCTTGAAAAGAAGATAACCTTTAAGAATGTAAAATCAGGTGCAATTTATATTATCCAGACTTCAAATTTGAATTGTAAATTCGAGGAAAACATAAATTGGCAGAATCATAAAATCCATTAAATTTTAACATTGTTCCTATGTATCATTCGCCGAGACCAAGGTAAAAAAGCGTAAAATCAAGGAAAACATAAAATTGGAGATTATAAAATCAAAGTTTCACTGTAGTAAGAAAGCAACTGATCATACTAAATTAATGAATGATGTTTGGAAATGCGATTTGAGCATTGCAGAAGTGCACAAGAAGAAGTGCACAATCAGGCTGCCAAAGAGCACAGTGGTGCTCACGAGCACCAGGATGGGAACCCCTGTCTTATATGAACAAGTGACCAGGCAGCCACTACAGTGTCAACTCTTGAGCCAGAGCTGACAGGACTGGCATTTTCAAATATCTTATTACAACAGTCTTTCTGTCTTTATTTATGCTTTGAACTACTTTGAATAAAACATTTGGACATACAAAATTTGTGTGGGAGGGAGGGGCGGCCGTCCATATGCCTAAGGATGTCCAGGCGTATAAATCCACAATTGCCACTGTCATGTGTATGGGACAGGAGACATAAGGTTCATTTATTAACTAATTCAAGTATGCATGTAAGTAAAAATAAAGTATATTTATTCATATGGAATAATTTTTTCATTTACATGAATGTAAAATTAACAGGTAAGATTTTATTTTTATGAATGAATTCTAAAAGGAAAACATATTATGAAACTGGAAAATAACTTGGTACCAGGTTAAACCAATTGGAAAAAAGACTTGGCATTTAAAGGTTTTAATTTGGATGGGAGAGGGTTAAAGAACAAAGGAACAAATCCTCCTTCCAAAAAAAGAAAGATAAATGAGTTTCTCTCTTTTGACTAAGAAAAGATTTAATAAACAGAACTCTTCCCATGTAAAATTACCTCATGAACCATGTTTTGAAAGGAACACACATTGTCAAACAATATGAAATTAATACCTAAGTGTCACATGAAATTCCAAAAAAATGTGAGCATAAAATTTAATAGGGATCTCAGTAGTAATTGAAACTAATTGAGATTATTTTCTGAAATTTCTCCAGAAAAGTATTTGAGTTATAACCTAAAATAAAATATCAGAACTTTTCAACTGAATATAAAACTAAGACAAATTAGAGGCATAATTGCTCAAGTATAATCATCTTTGAATAGCAAAATATTAAACTCATTTGTACCCATAAGCATATTGGAATACAACTTGAATTTTATGAAATCATTCCCATTGTAGTGAATTTTAATGCCCAGCTGGGGAGCAGTAACGATAATTTTAATTGTCCAGTCGATGAGTTAATGAAACACTGGAGTTTAGCAAAATTGTTTACTAAGATGGTGATGCACTAGGATAAGCTAAAGAGTCAATGGCTGGATGAAAATGGATTAAATAAGGAACAATTTAATAGAGATATTATCAAAAAGAGGCATTATTTCTCTGATGGCAAAATCATATTTGAGTGAACTATTACTGACCTATATTGTAAGGAATTTAAGTGGCCTTTTCCCAACAGCATATCAGAATTATTTGGCATTTCAACCACTTCACAATATAGGGACTGAGTCCACCAATCAGCTACATCAACTTCAGCTTAAGGCTTAAATTAAAGTAGCTATATTTGACCTCTTCTCATCCATTTTATGTGGTCTATGTCTGCCTTTATTGGTCATAAAAAGCAAAACAAAAATATTACCTTGAATAAAGTAACTGGACCATAGCAGAGCAATTATTTTGTCCTATGCACTGAGTTATTATCAATCATTCTCATGAATTTGTTCCATATTTTGTTTGAAACCATACAAAGTAATGTAAAAAGCATGTAATTTAATAAAGAAGAATCTTGAAAGCATAATGAAAAATTAACAAATCAATACTCAACTTCAGAAAGTGATGCGAAAGAAAACTGTGAGCACAAGAGTTCAATGGATAGTTTCAGTATTTTACATTTAAATTTCTGATAATTTTCAGGCAAAGACATCACTCAAAAGCTTTACTCATTGAACGAGCACCTTAATCCTCACCCACCTGGGGGGACAGGAAGGAGGGGGGATAATGCAGACAAGTGGCGCCGTGCAGAGAGTGAGGGTAGGTTCTTTAAGCGCAGCTTGAGTGTAGATGCTGTAAATACAGGAAGCAAAGGGCGTGTCCGCTCTATGGCCTGGAAGTGTGGGAGACCCTTCCCATCTAATGCCTCTGAATGTAAGTAAACATTGATCTGCTTAGAATATAATTCTTTATTTTGAGAATTTGGGGTCAACTGCCATAACTTGAAAAAGTAACAAAATTATTTACGCACCATTTTCACTTTATATCATTATGTACTTCACTATATAACATGAAATAATCTATTTATAGCATGAAATTGGCTACCAAGCACTTATAGCTTACAAAGAAATACTTTTTGGGGCAGTGAACGGTGGGTGAATTGCACCCATAATGTAAGAATAAACAGATTACATTTGTAAATTTATCCAAATTAGTAGGTTTAGTTTTTCATGATGCTCAATGGTATTAAAATTCATGTCTCAGCCTAGATTAAAATGCCGTTTGTGTCAATGATTTTCCAAATTTGGAAATATACTTGTAACTTTTATATGTTAATTGTAAAATCATTTATAGAATGAACTTATTAGTTTATACATAACAATTGCTAGCTAGAAATATCTGTTTAATGAAGACTAACAGATGTTAGTTTTGCAATCACTGATTTCATTGTTGCATTGAGACAGTAAAATATGTGGAAAGACATAAGTTGTTTAAACTATTTTCAGTGATATCACATCACAGAAAAATTATCAAGAGGATATTCATTATTTAAAAAAATGGAATGTTTTAATGCCAATATGTCTCTTAATGCCAATGAAAGTCATTAATCAAATTTTAATATAAATGCCTCCATAAAAAATTTAATGTGATCACATCCAGTATGAATATGTAGATGTCTATGTCTGTAAATTCAATTGCTGCAACTTTTAATGACAATATTATCATACTATCTCAAGTATTAGCAGTTAATGATTAAACATCATACAGCTACTGTTAAATCTTGTGTGTGATATTAATAGTTGATAGATAATGAAACTATAATGAAATTGGATTCTCAGGATACATCAAGTATTAACTTTAGTGTCACAAATATGAAATTATTACATTAGATGAATTTTTTACTCATTAAATATTTATGAAGACTTTCTCCAGGAATCATCCTAAGTTTTGTGATAGATAAATATCATTACGGACATCTGCAATAGATAAGAAGAATTATTTTTGTGATGACATTTTTTGCATCTCTTAAAATATGCTAACCATTTTTACTTTAAACACAATTACTTCCATGTAAATAATTTAGGCCCTGCAGATGTCCTTCACTTTCAGCATTGCTAAAATTTTTTTGGCTTTCCATAATGTCTTTCAGTGTATATTTATCCTGCACTCAATGAAGTAACCTTTTGCTAGCCTAACCTGCTTTCCTTTAACAATCACATTGGCCATCACATTAAAAGGCTTTCTGCGCTTTCACCATGCACTCTTTGAGTATCTTTGCAAGCACTCCACGGAAAAACCTTCTATTGCCTCTAGGCTCCATGTGGTCACCAATACATGGTGGCTGGCTGCCTCCTCCGAGGCAAACAGGAGATGGACAGCAGCAGTATTCTACATCCTCACCCATTTCCCCTCCAACCAACCTCCAATATCCCATTTCACCTCCCATGGTCCACCATCAATTCCAGCAGCCTCTAGCTATAACTGACGGATGTCATGTTTCTAATCAGTTGGTTCCCACTACCAAAAATTCCTTAACTACTCCCATACCAAGTAGAGGAGGTACCTATTTGCTTCCCACTACGACAGTGACATCTTTTGTACCATATGGCACCGTACCATTTTCGGTGTCAATGAGTGGACGCCAGTATGTACGACGGACTCAGCATCACCACACTGATACAGAAGGAGGGACATGGGCTGATGCAAGTTGGGTCAGAGGCTATCAGGTGAATGGTTTTATTTCATGGTCACCAATGGTAGAGCAGAAGCAATTTTTTTTAGCCTTATGCCTGGATGCAATGATCTTAAGAGGAAATTTTTGGTGAATCTCAATGAAATCTGTGACAGGTTTACAAAATACAGCAAACCTTTCATTAAAATCTGTTGCAGATTTATGAGGAAGAAAATCTTTTACAATTCACTTATTTCTTCAAAGCAATTTAACTATGCTTCCCTATCATTCTTTGCTTGCCTCACTCTGAAAGTTTTCATTGAAATTCAGAATTTTGCACTTATAACTGCATCCATGTCACTGCATGCACATTATTATGGACAATTTAAAGAGTAGTACTGCTTATTTTATTTCTTCTGTATCATATGTTAAATCAAACTTACTAATAAGAACACATTTCTTTTCCTATGAAAGAACGATAATAATTGTAAGTTTTCAAAGGTGACTTCAGGGTAAGATATTTTGCAAATAAGAGATATTCTGCCTTTAAATCAATTCATCAAATAAGGTAAAATTAAAGGCTCTTTTATTATTTACCAATTTTTAAATGATGTATCATATAATAGCCTTCATTCATTACCACAGTATTTTTGTGCTTGAATTCTTAGGTGTCTCCTGTAAATTTATTATTTTAATTAAATCTATTTCATTTTACCTCTAAATAAGAATCAATGAGACTAATTGGTTAGCTTATGTATATTTCTTGATTTTCTAATTTGTAAATATAATTTCATTGGCTAATAATAAATTGATTTCAGCCAAATACTCCCATAAATTATTTTCTCTTATATAAGATAAAATATACTAATTTAAAATAAATTTAGTTAAATTAACATAAGGATAATAATAAATCATTAAAAGCAATAAAATCAAATAATTTTGTACTAAAAATATAAAACTTTTAATCAACTGATATTCAAAGGAGGAGAAGAAGAAAATTTTATTAGACACATACATTAATACAATTTCTATCACATGGAATATTTATCATTTATTTGATTTTTATAACATTCTTGAATTATAAACCTGTGTATTGCAATAACTGAAATTGTATGGTTTATAAAACGCCGCTAATTATCATATTTTATGCTCTAAAAGAAATCAGATATATACTTTTAAATAAAATGACTGCATTAATAAATCTATATATTTAATGATTTATTTTCTAGTGATGATATAACATTAAATAATAGCTATGCAATTTATGATAATGTGAATTATACTTCTTAGAGGATCTTTGATTTCCATAGCTCCTGTATGAACATGTAATGCAATTTAATGAGCTTGATTTATTTCAGGATTAAAAATACATTAATGTTGTTATATAGCTTTTCAGATTATCTTCTTTTAACCATTTTTGCTTTCCAAAAACTTGTCTATAAAAATGTAAGAAATTTTTTGACAGAATTTACATTAAATTAGAATTTCCCAAAATCTAAAAAAATAAAGCATAAAATTTGTATAAAACTTTCATATGTTGCAATTGAAAATGATTGTAATTAATGAATGAATGAAGGATTTGCCTTTTTCTTTTTTAAGCCTGCAATTAGATTTAATTTTTTGCAATTTAATGAGATCATACAGTCATGTGCTGAGTAATTGATAGATGTGAAATATGTGAATTTTAAGTGCACATTAAGCAGTAAAACAAATAATTTGAAACAAAATGTTTTCGATTTATTAGGATGAGGAAGAGGACGGAGAAGAAGAAGAAGACGACCGGGCATCATCCTCTTCCCCTCTTCTCGTTCGTTTGGTATCTGGCCCAATGGCAGGGCAACCATACAACAATGGCTACCGACCCATTCCTCAACCCTCAACTGGAATGGTTTACTATCCGAGTCCTTACCATGAATTAATGCAAAGGCAGAGGCAGCTCCCTTACCAGCAAGCACAATCCGGTTATTCCTTCTTCTCTGCCTCGGCTGAACAAAAGAGACAAATCTTCAAAGACAAGGGAGTCAGCTGTGAGGAACTCAGGTCCAACAAGCCTGAACCATTTTCTCAGCAGTTCAAGAGGCAACTCACAGCCCAACAACACAAGGCTCGCCAGTTCATCCTTTCGAAGGGTGCAAGGAGGGAAGAGGAGGAGGAGGCAGAAGAGGAGGAGCTTGGGGAAGGGGAAGGTGAGCGTCAAGGGTTGATGGGAGATGGGGTGAAAAAGGAGGGGAGGGGAGGAGTTAAGAGGATTGGAAGGAGGAAGAAGGGGTCGAGGAGGGAAGTGACGTTTGAGACGTCCGTCTGATGTTGAGAGCCCCCGGTGCAGACTAAGATCTTGATCACTTTCGTACGCAGAGCCACCTTCGAGCTTGGCTCTCCTGTGTGCTGCTAGTGGTCTGCATTGGAGGCCTTTGATTGTTGTCATTAATACCCTGTAATAGGTTATTTGTGATTCATTTTGTGTGAAAAAACAGAGTTATGTGTTTAAAACGATGTCATTTGGAATTGATGTTTAAACAAAAAATTAAAACATTTTTTAGCCGTGAAGGAAGTGGTGTTCAGAGGCTCAACCCTAGGATTAATGGGGATTGCATATCACGGTGGTAGTGTATTTTTTTGTATGTGTATGTGTGAGATAAATGAAATGGTCAATTAGGTGTTCATTTGGATTAACTGATTCAGATGTTTTTCTGAGAAAAAAATAATGCGAAAAAGCGAGGATTCAGAGTGATGAGGAAGATATATTTTTACTTTTTATAAGCAATTTTGGCTACCTAGAATAAATAATATTTTGGGAAAAATTGAAACTTCCTTCTAATTAAAACTATGCACCTTACACATGGAAAAAAATGAATGAATTCTTTGTGCAAATAATTGTGGGGGTGCAAAATGACACTCATACAATTTTCTTGCTGAATCTAAGGCATATTCTTGTACTTAAGAAAAACTTTGCTACTGACTTTCGACGTAAAGAGGCTTCAAGAATGCCTTATTTGCCTAATTTCTCAAGAGTCTGGTGTTTTTTGTCTATCGGACAGCATAAATGTGGTTCAAATTTATCATTTTAAAGGGCAGACCGGCAAATGAATGAGACACTTAATTGATAATCAAGTACCTACATGTAGATGGAAAAAGATGTGATATAAACTCAGATATATATAAGTTTACATGTAATAATGTATTTCCTATAGTTACATTTTTCTTGATTTCCTGCACCATTAAAAAATGTTTATATTCAGTACATAATGGGAGCTTAAAAATTGACTCAATTGTAGTCAAAGTATACATAAAGAAGACAACTGTACGGCCTTAAAACTCAGTCTTTGAATCATGTAACTGATTAATTCGACTAATAGACTGCTTCATTGGCTTAAAAAAGTTTTGAAAGCACCTTCCTAGGATATTACTTTAAATGTAAAGGTGTAATCAATGTATGTACAAATTTCTTCATCATATAAATGGTGAAAATGGTTTGTAAAGCCAAAGATGTGTAATAAAATTTTTGTTATTGTTTTTTTATATTCTATTATAATTCATATCTTTTAGTATGACTTATTTTATATTTTTTTAATACTCCATTCATGTGATGCTTCGAGATAAATCTTTTTGATGGCAGTTTTAAATGGCCAAATATGAGCTACCTGTTTAAGAAAGTACTGTGTCTGAATAATTCTTACCATAAGTTAATGAAATTTTATGGCCTTCAAACATTCTCATATCAGAAGAACCTTTTTAGAGCTAAATAAATATGTCTGAAAATAATGTTAAATACATTTAATTCCATAAGTAAGACTAATGATAAAAAGTAAGCTTGTACGACAACATTCAAAACTGCTTCAAAAATACATATTTTATCTTTTATAATATAAAATTATCTCAAAAACTTGTAAAAATGAAGTTTCCTTGTGCCGGATGTCATGTAAATATCGTCATAATGATAAGAAAATGTACAGAGAGAAGTGAATGTAATTAAGGTTTAACTTATTAAAATTTCTCGCTCGCGTGACATTGATTAAAAAATACAAAATTAACCATTTTTCTTTATTTGTATTAATATTAGCAACCAATTTAAAGCAGATTAAATATACATAAAATCTTAATGTACTATTTTTTTTAGATGAAGACAGGTAAAAATATAATTTTAACCTGAGAATAATTAATATCCAAAGCATATCTTCAAGAGAACTTTAAAAACATTTACTTAAATTTTCAAGAAATACATATTCTTTAATCAGATCATCTGATATCATGATTTCACTGAAATTTAAATATTATTGTTAATTTGTGATAATTTTCTCAATTTTAAATACAACAAATAATTTTGCTTTAATCAAATGATTTATCAGAAATCAGGCCATGAACTCTTGTTTTTAGACAAACTATTTGTTTGCCTTGACACAGTGATGTGTCCCTCATGGTTGCATATGAAGCAATGGTTGGGAGTCCAGTCTGTCCCAGTCCGCACCCCTTTCCAGGCTAATACTACCATAGCTGTGCCAATGTTTGTGGGCACTTAAAATTCAGAGCAGAACATAATGAAGTTACATTTTATTAAAAGTGTTGTACTAATTAAATACCTGATTAAAAATTTTATTTTAAAATTTATACATCAGAAGGCTATTTTTTCATGGAAAATTGTAGAGATAAAAACAAATCTAAAAAAAAATACTTTCAAATAATCCACTCAATGAAGATATATTTAGCCTGGATAATTCAATTAATGTCTCTAAGTTTCCTTCTTAATGCATTTAATATAATATAAAAAATTATCAAAGTGTTTAGTAGTGCTATGAAATGTTATAAAAAACTTGTAAATATTTTAGCAATAATTGGTGTAGAGCAGTGGTTCCCAACCTTTTTTATCCCATTATCCATTTATCCATCATCTAAAGCTGTCATTACCTCCAATTGCAAATTTCTAAATTAAATAAAACCTAACTAAATTATTTGGTAAATCACAGGACCACAGCTATTCTTTCAAAGTTCCAGCCTTCCTTACAAATTCAAGGAGAATGAAAACTTAAAATATTGAGAAGAAACAATGCTATAAATTTTTTTTATTAAAATTACATTAAATTCTGTCAACTGAAGCCTTTATCAGAAATGCCAAGTAGATGGAATTAATTTTTGCATTCCTGTCCTGTGTCAGACTGTGTCTGACATTATGTTCTTAATTTTTTTTACTCTTTTAAAAAATTTATTTCTAACTTAGAGCAAAATTGTTAGCCCATGTCAAAGGCGAAATGGGATCTTCTAGTTAAGCATTGCACAAAGATGATATAAATGAATATTTTGGCAAAGAAAGTGATTCATATAGTAATCTTAGTGATGATTCTGACTTTGAAATGGGTGATAAAATATCAGGGATGGATTCTGTGTGTCAGGAAGGTGAAGAAAGTGAAAACAGTGAGCAATAAAATGACTGGAACAAGAATTGTGGTTGTGAATGGCATCCATACAAAGTAAGTGACAAAGATTTTAGTAGGTTTCTCCACAAGAACATTTATGGGTATAAGCCACCTATAGCTGGTAAAAAACCAGAAATTATTCTAGAATTTTTTTCACTGTTTTTTAGCCAGTCACTATTTTCAAAAATAGTTTCTGAAACGAACCAGTATGCAAACGAGAAGATGTATGCCTCTTCAGGAACATTCTACATGGTTGTGCTGGGCTGAAGTCATGGTAGAAAAGATGATAGCTTTTCATGGCATCCTTCTGAACATGGCAAGAATGAAAAAGAAAATATTGAAAGGAATGTTTTCCGAGCAATGGGTTGATTTTTTACAATTTATTAAGGACATCTTTTCCAGAAAATGCTTCTTACAAATTTTTTGGGCTCTACATATATCTCCTCCTCCTGCATCTGCCACTCCCAATGTGCAAATTGTATCCAGAACTAATAAACTAAGGAATGTGATTATCTTGTCTCCAAATTCCTGGAATTCTATATGCCAAGCCAGTTTCTTTCTGGTGACGAATCCACAGTAAATTCCAAGGAGCAGAGTTTTCAAAATGCTCAATCCACAGAAGCCAACAATGTGGGGACTATGCATCTATGTCATAACAGATTCTTTGATTGGTTACATTTGTGCAATAATACCATACTTTGGGTCGTTAACAGCTTTCAATCTCATTTACCCTGAGCTGATGTTCATGATTAGAATAATGCTGGAACTCACTACAAAGGTGCTGTATTCCACTCAGGTATCTGGATATCTGGAAAGATTCTATATAAATATGGATCTGGTCAATGAACTTATCAAAAGAATTTTTCATCTAACATGGACTGTACAGCAGAACAGACAAGACACCCATACAATTAAAGGAAAAAAAACTTAAGGTTGAAAATAGGTGAACTAATTGCATATCACAAAGAATACAAGTTTTTGGCACTGGCATGGAAGGATAAAAGAGTTGTGACTATGTTGAATACTTGGCATAACTCAGAAACTAGGCAGATAAGTAGAACAGTCAAAACAAAGAAGAGGCAGATCATAGAAGAAACAATGCAAAAGCTATTTGCCATAATTGACTACACAGTGAGAATGGGAGGAATAGATAGAGCTGATCACTATTTTTCATCCTGCGGATTGTGCAGAAGAATCTAAAAAGAGTGGAGGAAGAAGCTCTACTTTTGGGTCTTGGAGGTAGCAAATGTCAACAGCTTTCATCTGTACAATCACTACCAGTAAAGTTATAAAATATTGGACCACAAAGGGTAAATGGATCATATGGTCCTTATGCTACAGGTTAGGAAAAAGAAGAAAATAAACTGCTATGACCAGTAATCATAATCAGGTTTTTCACTTGCCGGGCAATATTCTACCACTGAACCACTGTAGCAAAGTGATTCTCTTGTTTCAGAATGGGAATGTTTTTTAAGGTGGAAGGGGTAGCATGTGGAAGATCCAGTTTTGATTCCTGGGCATAGCAGATTTTTTTTCTCCTGTCTCCAAATTTCCTAACATTCCAGCTTATGCCTGTAGTATAAGGATCATATGATCCATTAATTCCATCTATTTATAATTAGGCAATATAATCATTTACAGGTTAGGAGTTTTCATTGATGTATGAATGTATCTTTGAGGACATCCGTTAAGCTACATTAATATGGTAGTTCAGTGGCAAAATATCTGCCCAACAAGTGGAAGACCCAGGTTCGATTCCCAGTCATGATATATTTTTTCTCCTGTTGCCAAATTTCCCAGAAATACAAAGCAAAAAAATGTATTCAACTCCATTTCATCTTCCAATGTTGTTGAAACTTAATTAGAAAACAACATTTTTATTCTCAGGAACCTTCAAAAACACTGGAAAAGAACTTTTTACCACAATCTCCAATGATTTTAACCTCTGTGTAACGAAAAATTATTAAAGAAAAACAAAAAATCATTTATTAACACCTAACTGACAGAACTTAAACTCATCGAATAATGAACGATATTCTGGTATACACTTTATGTTCAATAATCCTGGGCACATGAAGAAAACAATAAATATATACAGTCGTTATATATGCCATGTATATAGGTTTAATTAAAAAAAATAGATATCGTATTTTTGGCATATAAGACGCATCCCGATTTTTTAGAAGATTTTTCAGGAAAAATTATTTTGGTTCACCAAGGCATTTAGGAAGGGCCACGTCGTATATCATTTCCAGCCGTGATCAAGTCCGTGTCTGACAACATTTACAGAAAATATTACGGCGTGATAACAGTTAAATATAACATTTTCGTTAAACTTAATTCGTAAAATAAATAGGGGTCATCTAAAACAAATAATTGCTTTGAGACCTGTATAGCTAAATGCGCCCAGCGTGAACTCGGAAGTCGTTTTAATTAAGCTGTCGGAGTGCGCCGCACACGTCGCACGTATAGATGCCCGTTACCGATATTACTTACTTAAACTTAAGTGCAAGATGATATTTTAATTTAATGGGATACATAATGAATGGAATGCATATGTACTGACGGGGTGTCAGTGGTGTAGTGGTTAGGACGCTGACTGCTACTCGCCTGTTGCTCGAAAGGACAGCGGGCACGAATCCTGCGGAAGTAGGCTCGCTGCCCAGGTCTCGTACTCATCTTCAAATATACCAAAACAGTTCAAGACGAGGGAGAGTTATAATTAATGTGTTTCACTTTAATAGACTTCTCATTCCAATTGTGTCGTCCTCACTAATGATTCAATGTGGCCCACTTACTCTAAAAGGTTTGGGACCACTGCTTTAGATATTTATAGCTAAAAGAGTTCGTTGTCTTATTACGTGAGCTGAATTACTTGTTTGCGGTCTGAAGCAAGAATAATTTACTTATCTCTTCATTATTCAGAGCTGTGAAATAACTTGGCACAATACAACTAGCAGTTTGCCTGTGATTTTTGCAGAGATGGGTTGTACCCGTTCTCTCATTTCTATTAAATTTTAGTTTCTTATGTTTTATGCTCCTGAATTAATTTCTTCCTCACATTTGCACATGTTTGTACATATTATGGATATCTCCATGAAAAAATGCAGGACTACATAAACTCTTGAATCAAGGTTTTAGAATATTCAACAATTAGATAGGAAAGAGACTGCTGTATCGCTTGGGCGTAAATATTGTATGAACAAATAATATATACGCACAATAAAGAAGAAGACCGAAAAAGATCTATAGCCCAACCATGCTCAAGGGATACAGAATGCGACTCTCTTTTCACTATATAAAATTAGGTTCACATAACATGTATTCAAATTACATGACACTTTTTCAGAACGCACGCCCCCTTTAACAGGAGGCAGAGACGTAGCTGAAAGACATCGCATCTGTCACAATTTCAGGAAACAAATAGTTACGTGGAAAATTATTTTTTCCTAATTTTTAATAGAGAATAGTAGCATTTAATTTAAAATAACTCCAATGCTTGAGTTTTAAATTAATACTAATTTATGAGAAAATAAACTTTTGGCATTATCTTGTGGGAACGTTTGGCGCCTATGGCAACTACCACCTTTGCCATACCCTAGCTATGGCATTGATAGGAGGTCCGGGTGTACAAAAGCATTAATATAGCATTTGAATGGTTGCCAATACATCTGGTTAATTAAAAAAAATGCATACAAGTAATTTTACACAAATTAGGCAATTATTTACTTGAACATTATTTATAACCATTTGCATGAACAGGTTTTATGGGAAGGACAGATGATGGCCCTCCGTCTTGGTGCATCAATGGCGGATGAAGTAACAAATCTAGTTTAAAGAACATGACTATTGTAAATCCAATCCGCAATAACATTCTAATCTTTACTTTCTTATGCATGAAGTATATACAAAAAATGTAGTCCGGTATAGGTACAATTATCAAAATATGAAAAAAATTAAGTAACGACGACTGCATTTTAGCCGTAATGCGCATGCGGTTCTTTTATAACCTTGTTAAGGCTAACTAGATATACAAGTATTTAATTTTTCAATTGTTTATACTGAAGTCCTTACTCTGGAATTTGTTTTCAGCCATAAGACAGACCCGATAATTCTCTAGTGAAGAAAGCTAGGCGATTGTGAAAAAAATCGATTTCGAGATATTGATGAATATGCACGTTTTTGGTGGGCCTCATTCTGAAAAGTACTTTTTAGCAATTCGGTTAGTCATCATTCGCGGCTCTCTTAGGAACATATCTCTCGCGAATGGCGGGGGTTTACTGTGTCTACATATATGGCTTCTCCCAGAATAGATGTCTTGCTTTAATTGGCTCGCTGGAGTTTAGATTCTTTTCGAGATTTTTTTAGCGAAGATAGCATGTTTTTTGGACACTTCTTCAAACTTCGGAAATAAGAGCAGAAACGCATGATGTGACTTTTAAGGGGCATTAACAGTCTCAAATTAATTTTTCGACTGCATGAAGTGAAGTTCCGTCCTTCAAAAGCTTTACCAACAAGGGATCTTGCACTCTTGGCCTAAATACTTCTATGATCCTATAAATTAGCGTCTTCACCGTTCGAATCCCCCATTATCATTGCTCACGAAACCACTGCAACTTCTTTTTCCCATCTTCTGTATTCCTTCGCAAACTTTTGTATAGAGTTCGCCTTCCGATCTCATCAAGAATGCATTAGCTTCGAAAAAGTTTTCGGAGAGCTTTGAGGGAGGCTTTTAAGCGTGAATTTGTGTGTTTGCAATGGGAAAAATTTGCGGCTGCTAGCCAACCAAAAAAAAAGAAAGAATGTCATAGCGACTGGGAAAAATTGGTAGCGGCACCACCAGGGTAATGGTGATTTATCTTCATCGAGAATGCGAATCAGAGAGTTTTCCTCCTCCCCGTCCGATTTTTTAGTGGAGAAGCATTTTAAAATGCTCGCGAGGAAAAAATTTCGACTCAATCTAAATGAATGAGACATGTTAGAGCATCGATGTCGTAATTGAGGAATTTAAATTTTTAAAATGGGGTATATCAAATTGAAGACCGATATTAGGTCACGGGTCTTAAACCCTAGGCTCTCACCGCCCGATTTAAGAAATTTGTCCTCCGAAAGAGATCGGGAAACTTGCGTTCGTTAAGTATACTTGAGAACATAGCTTGCTGTTTTCTTAATCGAGTATTACCCCGCAGAGCCTGATGGCTGGAGTCTCCGTTTGGACTTCGCCCATACGACCCGAGAAACTAAGAAGTTTAGCGGAAACGCGAGTTTCAAAGGACGGGATGCAGTTTTTCGGAAGACCGCAAAAACATTTGCGTAGCATCCTACTTCCAGCTTCAGCCGGCGCGGATAAGTAACTTTTCATACCCAGCAAATTCGTCTTAAAAGGCGTACGCAGTGAAATTCGTGGAAAAGAAAATTCACCCTTAGATCATTTGTGAATCTTATGCTAAGCGATATAACATCAAAGGAGAGACGGCCTTAATTTTCCTCTTAGGTCGAACGTAAAGGAATAGCTTCTGTTACCAATATAATTAACTTTTAGCTTAAAGATTTCATCTTTTATTTTATTACAATATAGTTGTTTTTAATAAAAATAAAAGAAAGGTAGATCGCACATCTTTGACCGATTTAATAATGTTTTATTCCAGAAAATGCGGAAATTTCAACAAAAATATTTTTTCAGTAAACAAAGAGCATAGAATACGGACAGAAAAGATTGAGTTTCCATGGTTTTCAAGGTTGATGATATTTGCGCCGAATGTTTTTGTTGCAAATTTACTCGCATCCTGCCATGTGGCTAATTGACGTCCGTCTTTACAATATGATTATCGAAGCTTCTATTATGAACTTTTTCAATGCATTTTCAAGTCTAGCTTGCGTACGAATCGCGATCGAGACCGGGTGTCGCCTTAACCTTTTCCGTTTAATTTAAATGGATAAGCAAAAATTACACGTACTTCAATCGTGCGAAGAAATGCGTATCGAGCAACATATTCGCTTGGGTGAGCGCCCTCCTCCGTGTGGTGTCACGAAAATTCAATGCTTTGTGAAAGGGAACAAGATAAGATGATACCAGTATAAAAAATCTTTCTTCTGCAATGGAGGTTTTAGACGAAGGCTTATGAGATTAAAGCACTCCTGCGCTATCTAATAAACGTTAATCTCTTTTGGGATGGCGTAGTCGAAAAATAAAGGGGACCCAAGCCAAAGCAATATCGTATCCACACTCTCAAATTACGGAAAGTACGATTCAGAGTGGTGTCGGGACCATCTGTCCGTCGCCTTTGCCCCCCGCATTGCAGGGATTGAAGAATTATTCACTACGCTTCTGCTCTTTTATCAAATAAATGCCATACAATACGGAAACGCTTTCATCGTAGGAGAACAACAACTCGGTCATTATTACTCATAATTACTCTCCTCTAAATTCTGTTAAAGTTGCTCATTCATAACAACTCTAGCCCTTAACTTTCCACCTTGACAAATTCAAATAATTTTACGAAGCGATCGATATTGGACAGGGGTCGTTTTTAGCGTGTGCCTCAGAAGAGGAAAATGTTCAAAGATCTTTTTTACCTGATCCTCTGTGTGCACGAGCTGAACGCCAAAACTTATCGTCAGATAAATTAATTACTTCTGGAAAATATCTTCCCGATTCAGCGTAAAATTATATCCTTGAGCAAGTTAAAATTGATTATTAAGAAAGGTAAAATTATACAGAACCGAACCTTTCGATAAGAATACTCTCAAATGTATGTATCATTTAATCGATATTGATGCCGAAGAATGTGGAAGTAGCCAAGATAAGAAGTAATGACGTAAAAATGATTCAACTTTATCTTCAGGAGAATCAAAGGTTGATAGGAGAAGTTATGTCTTACCGTTGTTACTTGTAGAAGAACTTTGGCCAAATTTTCAGCGGTTGTCTACATTCTAAAATTATACTTACTCAATGGAAACATTAATTTTCGAGGTCGAAAATGTTGAAAAGAGTTTGTTAATGATTTAATAAATTAACAACTGTGACTCATTTCTAACCACAATAGATTTTGCTGGTTTAAACGGCCACTAATTATTTATTTACAGCGCTGCATAACAGCGGAAACATTATCCAAATATTTGACGAAACATGCAGAGAAAGTTGTTATTATTATTAATGAGATTATCGTAGCTTTATTTCGCATTTATATTAGAACAATCAAGCAACTTTTAGTAATAATCTCAAAAGAGGAAAAAGGAATTTTTTATTTTAAAAATGCATCCCATTAATTGGAATATTCATATAAAACACAAACTTTCACCGAGGTTTTACGAATTCCGCTGAAAATTGCAGGATTACAAATTTAGACGATTCCTCTTAGGAAAAAACAGTTCCGATGTCGATATACCAATGTTGAACTTCGCGTTCTTTTTTTTCGATTATACTCTCCGATAACTCTTCTCCTTCGCTATTTCCCTCACGCGCGTTACGACCAATTCCGTCCCACTCCACTCTTCACCTATTCCTTTCTCTTCCCCCACCCCCTCAATCTGGATCGGCAGGAACGGATGCTTCAAAGGTCAAATTGAGGCGCGCCGGGACCTAATCACAGGTGGAGTCGATTGCCATCATCCAATACCTGACGCCACATACGATATTCGACTCGAATGAATTTCTGTGGAAACGGTTCTCCCCAAGCAAGAAGGGAACGTAATTAGAGCTCCCGACGAAGGCCGCTCTTCGAAACGTGCGCCGAAAAGGATATTCCCCGAGGTCGATGCTTTTTGCCGTCGTGTTCTCCAAATTCGAAAAAGATATCGTCGCAGATAAATTGTCATATTTAAATTATAGAATCGCGATATTTCTATGTCGTTGTATTTCATTTCGTATAGGAAAATTACGACTTGCTCCAAAGTTGAATTCATTATATTAACCAGAAAGGAAAATTATTGAAAGTCGACATTTTAAAGAAATGGAATATGGTAAAAAGCCGAGTAAACATTTAAGTTTAATTATTTTCTGAACCTGTGTTTCGAGTTATTGGTCGGAAACTCAGGTTTTTCTGCAATTTAATCAATATTTAGGAACATTTCACCAGGGGTTCGTTCTAAATTTTTTTCCATGTATATTTGACGATCATCACAGATATTTTGTCACTTTGAAAAATGCACTGCCCTCTTTGTAATGCCAACTCGTATTTGATAGTTTGGTAGCTTCTTTTAAAGTACGAAAAGATATCCAACTGTCAAATCATCCATTCACATCAATCCTACTACAAAACCAATGGCAATAAAAACTCGCTTGTTTCCATGTATGCAAAATTGTGTACAGCAACTGGAAAATATCACGATGAGGATAATTACATACTTCGTATTAAAATTCTTTGGATTTGCAAATACAGCAACAACTCGAGTTGTCATTTCAGAATTATCATTAAGAACCTGAAAACTAACGATTTTTTCGGACTCAAAACTAATTTTGTGGTCTATTAGCAACAAAAATTTAGTTCTATTAGCAATTACAAAAGTGATATTTCTATTGTTTCGTACACACGCTCGAGTTATGCATTCGTAGTTCGACTTGAATCACATTTAAATAAAAATCAAAACTTATGTTGCGCTCGCTCTCGATAGCTTAATTCCCATTCATCGTTCCATACTTTATTATTAATAATTTTTATATATCACTCCAGATATACGTCGGTTTGTATTACGCAAACATGGCGTCATGCGCATTTCGACGATGTCCACTTCAGGGAGTACATAGTCGAATAGTACCTTTGTTATTACAATTATTGAAGGAAGACTGCATTTATCAGTCAAGTTAAAAATGGCAGGACACAGCAGACTGCTTAGATAGATAAGCAATGACGATAATTAATCTGTTTTCTTACATCTCCTTCGGTGAAAATTTGCGGGAAATATGAATTCCACTGTGATTGGACTTCCGTGTCTGATATCTCCGAAACTATTATGATGAGAATCCCCTTCCTATAGTGTTTTCTCCCGATTTCCACAAGGTACATCCATTTCCGCGAAGAAACCGAGAAATTTCAACAATTTTATATCAAGTTCTCATACCCCAAAAATCCCATCAAAGGGTTAGGCTTGTCGGAGGGTCTACCAACCCTGCCCCTGTTGAACTTAGCTGGATTTTCTCGACACACGAGCCCGAGAGTCCCAAACTCACCTAGCCGGTCGCCTATGGCAGCCAACACGTTACCAACGCTTTGCGGGCTGCCTATCAGCTCCTGAAAAACAATTTTAGCCGTTCTTTCTGTTTTTCCGCTAACAACAAGTTCTTGTATTGATTGGTTGGTTTTAGTACTTTTATAAAATTTGATCTACCTAAAATGAAATGGATAGTCATATGTGTACCTATAAAAGTTATATGCACTACAATAGGGATCACCAATTATGTACTTGTATTTGTGCTCTGTACAGTAAAACCTGGTTAATTCGAACCTCCATATGTCGAAATTCGACATAATTCGAAAATTTTTAATACATAAAAGACCAAAGAAGCCAATTTCATACATATGTTTCAATAATTCGAAAACCTCTATAATTCATTATTCGAAATAATTTTTGACCCGATTCTCAGAGTATCAATGCATTGTTGTTGACATAATTCGAAATAAAACTTAAGAAAAAGAAACAAAATCAAATTTACGAAAATCTGTCCGGTGCCGTGCCAGCTTGTTTACAAACATCGTGCGATAGTGAGCATGCCGACGGTGCGGTGGATATCGTCGCCGGATTCGGTCCATCCTCCTAGGTTCTTCCCTCCCTCGTTTTCTGTCCACTCTTCCGCACGCCTTATCAGATTCCCTTGGGTGACGGCCTTGCGTGGTTGTCTCGATTTATCTATTATTTTGCGAGTTTTGTGCGGAAAACACGCTCCAATATTCGTTTGCTTCGTTGCTTGTTTTCGTATACGATTGCATTTTTCAACATACTTTTGTCACTAATTTACGTGACATTCTTAGATTAATAATTGCGAGAGAAAATTTATTTAAATTTATTGTTAGAAATGTTTTTATTTACCCTACAATGGCTCGGGTACGAGTTACAAATAAAACTCTGACTCTTGCTAAAAAAGTGTCTTTGCTGCAAGACATTGACAAGAAGTCCGAATTGAAAGGAAAACTGGCATCCAAGTATGGGATTCTGAACTTGTCTTTATCTACAATTGAAAAGAATAGGGCGAAGTTTGAAGAAAGTTTTCACGACCTGCAGAAAATGAAGAACTCAAGAAAAACTGTTCGAGATTTTTTCACAAGTACGAGCGACGAATATACCTGTGACTTATTGAAAAAGCAACGAGTCTTGCAAACGCTTTGAACATTGAGGATTTAAAAGCGTCCAATGGGTGGTTGGATGGTTATAAAAAAAGCCACAATATTGTTTGCCTCGCAGTTTGTGGCGATGCCGAAAAAATTAATGAAAAGGAAGTGACGACCTGGCTGCAAAGTAATAAACATGTTTTAGGGAAGTACGCGCCCAAGGACATTTATAATATCGATAAAACGGGCATTTTTTTCAACATGCTGCCCGACCGTACTTTGGCTCTTCGAGGCGAAAAATGTCACGGCGGCAAACGCAGTAAGGAGCGTCCTACTGCCGTGCTCTGTACCAATATGGATGGGTCAGATAAAGAAAAACTTGTAGTTATTGAAGAATACGGCAAGTCACGCTGTTTCAAAGGTATTAATCGTGATAATTTGCCGGTAATTTGCGAATATAACAAAACGGCGTAGATGACGAGAGACATATTCAAAAGTTTTTATAATAAGACTAGAAAGGCGTGTGGCGGTGCAAAATCGTAGCATTTTGTTGACACTAGACAAGCGGCAGAACTGTTCAAAGGAAGGAAGTAGTAGTAGTAATCTACAGCAACGTATTGGGGCCTGTCAGTTTCCTTCGATAATGGCTTGGCTACGTTGGTTGTGTATGACCACACGCTCGACGAATGAGAATTTGTTGTATACGTCACAAGTAAAGAGCAAGAGATGGAAGCACGTTTGGGAATGGGCAACCCGAATCGCTGGAATTTAGATCCTAAAACCCATCCGTGAAAACTTCACTCCTTTAGCTTCAGTAATTTGGCTACAATGCCATTTTAATGTTTTGAATCTTCCTAATTTGAAGCCATCTGGCTGAAAATCTATGAACTACATGGAAAATCTTATCGGTGGAAAATATATCCTATAAATAAAAGAGAATGTTTTTCTGTCTGTCTGTGGCAGCCATAACTCTTTAGAAAATAAACGTAGGAGCTTCAAAATTTGGCAGCGACTTTAAGTTTTCCTGAGAGTTGCAGAGTCAAAAATAATTGAAATCGGCCCACAGGGGCCCGAGGGTCCCCATTGTTGGTCCAAATGCCGTTTTTTAAAAAAGATATCTCAACAACCAATTGACCGATTTTTATTTTAATTCTCCAATAATATCAATATTTTGATGAGATACATTTTCGAGCCAAAAATGGATAAAATCGGTCTACGGGGTCAAAGATCGTCATGTAAGGGCCGATCCAAATTTCACGATTTCGAGGGGTCCCTATGGAACGGTCGGTCCAAATTTCAGCATTGTCCAACCGCCCGGATCAGGGAAGAACTGGCTGAACCGATTTCAACCAAATTTGGTAGGTACGTACAATCTTAACATTAATACATGACCTAAATGACATATTTGGACCGGATCGACCAAGCAGGGGTGACTTAATTTCAAAATAAATCTTGCCGGTAATTATGCTTTTGGAAGGAATTGGAAAAACCGATTTCAACCAAATTTGGTACATAGAATCTTCACATAAATTCATGACGAAATGACATATGTGGACGGGATCAACAGAGCAGGGGTGTCAAAATTTCAAAATAAATCTTTTCGGTAATTATGCTTTTGGAAGGAATTGGCACAAACGAATTAAACCAAATTTCGAACAGAATTTTCACATAAATTTATGACCAAAATGAGATATATTGACCCGATTAACTAAGTAGGAGTGCCACAATTGCAAAGTTAATCTTTTAGATAATGATGAATTTGGAAGGCATTGGCTAAACCGATTTCATCGAAATTTTGTATGAGAAGTTGTGCAACATAAAAAAACAAAATCAAGATTTTTAGGATTGATATAAAAAGCAGGGCTGCGACAATAAAGTAATAAAAATTTCTTTTTACAAATGTTTGTATTGAACTGTCCGCATTAATTTTAACCAAATTATAATATTTACTATGTTCATATATATATATATATATATATATATATATATATATATATATATATATATATATATATATATATATAACCATAATAGTATATTTAGACTGGATAACCTAAAGAGGGGTGCCACAATAACAAATTAAACTCTTTCAGTAACTATGAATTTGGAAGGAATTGGCTGAACGGATGCCAACTAAATGTTATGTATATGATTTTTGCCAAATACCATAATGAAATAAAGATTGTTAAAGCGGAGCTTAAGAGAGCAGGTCTACCACAGTTAAAGGTTAAATAATATTTCAATTACTCGTATTTTTAGAGAGATGTCCACATGGATTTTAACCCATTATGGTACATATAATCTTCATATAAATAAATAATACAAATAGTATATTTCAACCGGGTTGACTAAACAGGGCTACCACAATATCAATGTTAGAATTTTTCTGTAACTATGAATTTTGAAGGTATTGGCTGAACCGATTTCAATAACAAATTTCTTTTGTAGGGCGGGTAAAGAATGGAAAAACGAAATGAACATGTTTAGAACGTATCTAAAATGCCTGGCTATCACAATATAAGGAAAAATAATTTTCTGATTTCAAAGCAGATACATTAACATACGATTATACTGCGGCAAATTTGACGAAACTCACTGTTTCAAGACATCTCAGCAACCAATTGACCGATTTTGATGTATCCTCCTCCACCAAGAAACGTAGAGACTTTGTATATATACTAAATAGACGTTGAATACATGTACCTAGGTGTCAGAACTTTGATTTCTTGGGGGGAGGGAGGTATCAAATTTGAGTCTATATTTAATTTGTACATAGCAATTAAAGGGTCACTAACCTTGAGCACACCTTGAGTTTGGATGAAAATATTACCAGGTGATATGTGCATGAAAAATTCTAAACTCTAAACCCAGACCAAAGCTCGAGAAATTACGTTAGTTAGAAATAAGACTAAAAAGTAAAAAATAAATTAATAAAAAATTTTAATAAAGAACTTTTATATTTTGCACACAAAAGTCAAAAATAAATTTTGATTTACTACACTTGAGTTAGAATTTTTGTAAAACTTATTTGGTTTTACACCTTCTTACACTTTATTTATCCTATGCCATGAACATTTGTAAAAGTTCAGCTTTCTTACACTTTCAAAAAGCCATATAACTTTTACAAATGTTCAAGTTGTAGGATAAATAAAACTGTAAGAAGGTTTAAAACCAAATAAGTTTTTCAAAATATTTAACTCAAGTGTAGTAAATCAAAATTTATTTTTGACTTTTGTTTGCAAAATATGTTATTTATAAATTTTTTTATTAATTTATTTCTGGATGTACATATTTGCAGACCTGATATTTAACATGTTTATTATGTAAGCAGAAGCTATTTATGATTGTTGAAACGATATCAGAATTAAAATGTAATGCAATGAAATTATCGAACTCTTATTATGGCTGAAGTCAAATTAGTACAATATATATATATATATATAATTGTCAATGAAAGGTTAATGAATGCGTATTTAGTCGTGATTTACCTAATAAAGAATATTAGAATATACTATAGGTGGAGCACCATTGATGACGGATGCTTTGTAGCCGATATACGCACCTGGTTTTCTAACCTTTTTATGGCGTTTGGAGAGACATACAGAGTCAATTTAATAAAAAGTAGCTTGATAACGCAGCAAAACGACAGCACGTGTGAAATGTAGCTTGACCCTCGATCTTATGCCACCGGTGATACTCTTAGCGTCCCCTATTTTATAAGCGTTCTTGATTTACGCTAGCAGATTTAAAGACTAGAACTTTTATAGTAGTCGTTCATCCAGTTAATTTATACATATTTTATATGAACTGTATCCCTTATGAATATTTTAAATGACAGCAGCAGCAAAGAGAAATTTTAACTTTGAGCAGAAGAGCCATAAAACGAAGCATTACGTTCAAGAACAAGCACTGGAAAAAAAACTTGTCTCAGGTAATTTGAATAGCCACAACATATTGGAGATATCTGAGACAAGTATTTTTTAAAATGCTTCTTCTCGAAAAATTTCAGCCATAAGACGAGCTCGATAGTTCCCTGTTGAATTAAAACATTACATGGCACACGTAAAAAGATAATAAGTTTAGCATACTCTGTCCATACGTTTCATTTACTCGACGCAGCCATCAGAACGACGAATTCGAATTTTTTTTGAAACTCATAAACGCGCGCTTAAAAAAATAAAATCCATCCTAACGATCGCGCACCACACCCCCCAGGAACAACTATATTCCGCGCATTTTTCCCGCACCCGCGATATACATGCATCCTTGCGCGTAATAGACTCTGGAGCGGACATTGCCATGTTTAGACTGGAGGATCGTCTGTGGGAGGAGGTGGTCGGAGCTAGTGTGTCGGTGGGAGGTGGAGAGGGAACCTTCCGCGACGACTGTAAAGGATACCTTCTGGGGCCGAGGTGGGCGCACTCCACTGTGTGTGTGTCGGGATAGAAACCATGTGAGCAGACGTGACAAACGACTGCGCGGAGAGCGAAGAGAGAGAGAGCCAGAGGGGGGGGGGGGGGCGAGTGGACACGTTATGGGCAGGGGTGGGGGTAAAAGGGGAGTGGGAATTGGGAGGAAGAGGAGGGTGTGTAGGGTAAAGTGTTCATCGGACGTCTCTCGCAGGCGAGGTCTCCGACATCGTTCCCCCTTCAGCCATCCGCCCACTCGTCCCTTGTACTGCCGTCAACGAGACATACCGAGTTCTATACTCCCTCCTCCTCCACCCAACTCCCACCCACTTCGATTCACAATCTTGTCCACACCACCGCCCCCCGACTGCTGACCAAAATTCATCCGAAATTTTGATACGTTATTCCCTAATTTGTTTTGCAAATCACTCCAAAAGAAATAATGATATTTTAGCAGGGTTTTATTGACACATTAATTTAATAAATGGCGTCAGGTATTCCGACGTCCCCAGTTATTCACCGACGACTCTCGGTACACGTTAATCATTGAGAAACAAGATGTCGGATGGGTTGACTGTTGGCGCAAATGCAAGGAATGCATCGCGATCTGAGGTGTGGCGTAGCTAGGTTCTCCTTCGCCCGGGGGTAGGTCACAGAAATGTACCCCTCCCCCTCCCTTTGCTCCCTGTACAATTTTCCAGACAAATGTAATGTGGGGAATGTGATGGAAGCCCTAGCATACTATACTAAAATTTTAATTTGGCATTATAATATTATTACTTTCTCCATACGTAATATAAGCGAAAGTACTGTTTTCATGAAAAACATCGATTTCGAGATTTCAACAGAAATACACGTTTTGAGATCCTCTGAACACATTTTGACCATTTTCTTGATGATGTCTGTGTGTGTATGAGAGAGAGTGTATGTGACAGTTTTTTGTGGGTGCTCTAACTAAAAACCATTAATCAAATCTTAGCAAAATTTTATATTTAACATTTTTATGACAGTTGCAATAATTGATTAGTTTTTAGTAAAGATCGGTCAAACTAAAGTGGGTGTTTACTCATGTCACTTATCCGTTTTTTTAAAATAATTGCTTTAATGCAAAAAATATTGGAATAAATCTTGCAGGAAATTTAATTTTCTACAGCCTTGGTTTGAAACATTTCCCCATATAATGCATTGTTTAAGAGATATTTTAAAAATAAATTTTATAGCTGCCATCACCTACCAGCCATTATTGTTAACAATTGACGCTTAATTACGTCTTAGTAACGCTCCTTTTTATTTTCTTCGTTGAGGAGTTTCCTGGCTATATCCAATATCAGAAGGCTACGGTATGAGTCTATTTCTGTTCTTTGTTAAGTCTTTAAAATTTTCTCGCAGTTCCTTAAAATATTCATTATCATTTAACCTATTTGGAATTTTTAGAAATATTACAGGTATGGGGAAAGTCATGTGGTGGCCGCATCAGACTTTTATTGTTTATGGAGAGAAACGTTAATTTTTGGTCCATGAATTTGCGCTCCTTCAGCCTTGCGCCAGGGGGCAACTGCCCCCTCTGCTCCTCCCTCGCTACGCCAGTTCTGCTGTTCACGGCGGCAGGAGAAAGAAAACGTGACACTCTCGCCCCGAAGACTATCAATAATTGCCACAAGGAGCTGAGGACGGTAGGGTAAGTCACCAACAAGTATGGTTATGACTTAACCTCTTCAAAAAAATAACATTTAAGTTTCCCTCCCACGCACGTATGCAGTGAAGTAGCTCTCCACCCTTTCTCGAGCATGAAATGTACAAACATCATCCTCCTTAATTTTTTCCTTGGTAACTCTTTTTTTCCGATCCGCCGGGGACCTGCTGCTTCCCCGAAACTCTCTCCCGTCTCCCCAACGACACGAAACTTCCCGTGAAAATCTCATTTTTGCTCTCTCTAGGACTTAAATCTTCTACCACCTCCCTCTCTCTCTCTCCTCCGTGACTTCAACGATAAAGACAAATCAGTCCAGCCTCCGTCTGTGTTACTCTTTCTCTTCTCTTCCTTAAAGCGTACAAAAGAGAAAGGTAGAGAGAGAGAGAGAATGGGAGAAGAAACGAAGCTATGCTGCTAGATGAAATTATGTCGTCTTTTTTCGACGAAAATGTCGCTATGTATTTAAACGACGAATGTACAAGGGGAAAACATACGGGTGTCAATCCGAAATATGATGAGAGAGAGGGAAGAAGAAGAAGAAGAGAAGTTTGTAAAATCTATTTTTAGATGTTTTTTGAGTCCAGAGATAACAAAATCAACCCTCGTGCTCCAAACTGAACGTGGTTGTTTCATTTGAAGCGGAATATTCAGGCTGATATTCCTGGGTGACGCAAGCAGTCTTGTGTGTGGGCGGAACAGTTAACTCATATAGAACGTGCGCGATAAATAATCCTATTGTAGCAAAGGTCAAAGGATTTTCCATGAGATACAAGGTTAACATGATATGAATGCATAAAAAGACGTTAATTACACTCAATTACTCAACTACTTTTCTGAAAATTCGTCTCCATCTTCAGCACCAAGCTAAAATAAGCAATGGGTGCTACTTGGTATTCTAGAGTATAAGCATAAACTAATTTATTTTGATAATCGTGTAAATTGTAATATCAGACTACCGGAATGAATAAGAATTACATAAATATCTCTGTTAGTCTAAAAGCGTTGAGAATATACTAACGTTAATTAACGCTGAAATGTAACAAACAGGAAAACTTTTATCTTCTTTACAAAGAATTTTTTAACATTTACGCCTAGTAATATCTGTAGGAGTTAATAAGAAATAGGCTAAAAAGAAAATAGGAGGATACAATATCATTTATGAAAAAATAACAAGAAATTATTTTGTCTAGCATTCGACTTAATTCTTGTTCTTTAGACGTAGAGAGAAGATCGAAACTGGAAACATGACGTGTGTGGAATTTCACTTAGCACTAAAAAAGAACCAACAAGATGCTAATGAAGTGCTCGGAAGAGTGCATGGAACCCAATAGTAATACGTCAGACGAAATGGATTGATTTTATACTTCCATGGCTTAAGAAGTTGGGTATCCGAAATTCCATCTAAAACTGTTCTTTTTCATCTTTAAGGAATGCCATATTACTGGGTAAATGTATGATAGAATCGCAATGTCTCCGTAATCTCTTTGATATTTACTCCTTGGCGGCGTCCTCTGTACGGAGTTTGTTTTCTTTACACATCCATGTTTTAGATGCAGATAACGGATCATCGCCGTAATAGTTTTAAAATCAATTTTATGTAAAATACTTTACCTATTCATTTATTAATGTTTATTGCAAAGATATTGAAATATTGCATTGAAATCACCTCGTCTAACTCGAAAGATTATCCTTCATTTTTATTCTCGTATCTTCGTCGTCAAACTTTTATATACCTTTCCTAAAATTCGTTCTGATTTCTCAAATTCATTAGTGGTATGAAATCATAAGTTTTAACTGTAAAACGGTAGAACATTGTCATTACTTACGCGCATGAGAAAATGCAGCCAGCCCATGTTCGGAAGAACGATTCGAGATACTAGAATTTAAATTAAACCTCTAAGCTAATGTAAAATGGATCAAACAATTTCTTATAAATTAAAATTTAAATAAAATCTGTAGTCATTTAGAGAGAAAGCTACTTATGCCCAGGAAGAATCTAAAAATCTCCTAGAATCCGTAGCATTTTAATCCACTCCGTTGCTAAGGGCTTAACAGCAAAAGAAATAAACTTAAGAAAATGAAATTTCAGGTTATCTACCGAACTAATTAGTAGGTTCACAAAATACAGGCTCATTTAATTTTATAACAGATTAAATGACGAATATCTGCGCATATATTTGTAGAAATGATCTTTGTAAAAATGCCATTCAGCTAAGTACAATTTTCTGAGCAATGCTGAGGTTGCTTGATAAGATCATTAATAACACATCGCTTCCCCCCTACAAAATAATCCCGTTGGAACACGCTCCACCAAATTTACTCCGACTCAATTTCAAACCGCGCCATAGACGTTCAAACAGGGTAATGTTTTCAATCTATATTCAAAATTTATCACCGGTGATAGCGAGGTGACGTGAAACTTTATGTAAACTGAGGAACGCTTTCAAATTAGGTTTACCCGTCGACTGTACTCACGGAGTACCTAATATTTGAAATATACATAGCCGAGAGAAAATAATCAAAATGGCACCTGAAGGTTTTTAAACAAATAAATATTATCGTGGTTTGAGTTTCTTATGTAAATAGCAAGCGAAAATAAAAGTTTTTACATTTGAATCGCGCATTCGGTTTAATAAAATGTAATAGTTACCGATATCGTATAAGTTTTTTTTGCGTTTAATAGCTAAAAATTGAAACTTAAAGGTAGGATAGATCATAAGTTTTATAAACCAATAATAAATGATATATACGAACAAAAAACCTAAAATATACAGTTTACTTGAGAATTTTATTATAAAATATAACGTTAGAGCATTAAAATTTATTGAGGTTCGTTTAATCATTAATGACTTATCTTTGACACTTTTTTAGAAAAAATAATATTAATGTCTTGGAAATTAGTTTAGCAGTTCAGGACAAATCGTGAAATTGGTTGACTATCTTCGAGTAATATCATGAGTTGAATTTCAAAGGTCTGTGATTCAAATAAATGTATTTTTACTGGTAACGTTTTTATCAATTTTAATCAAATAAAACATAATTTAAAGGCCAATTTTCATATATATTTACACACACATTTAAACATGATACTTATCTTCAATATCAAATCCAACGCATCTATTTCTAGCGAAAATTATTGCGACGAGGATATGGGGCTTTCGGCATAACGTAAAAAAACTAATCCCAAGGATGTGAAATGTCGCTCTGTCGCCCAGAAAAAATGGGTGTCCCAATGACCTATTCAAGCGAAAAGGCAGGCTATTAACTCCTAAACTGCCACGAGATCGTGACATACGCCGAAAAGGATAAAAAACGCGCACACGCGGCATCATCGTTCAATTGTTTTATTTATTGAGGAGCCATGGTGTTTACGAAAGGACACGATTCACGTGCTGACCTTTATTCATCTTTTTTGATCGAAACCGGCAGAAAAATCAGGTTATCACGGCGGAACACATCGCGGCCACTCTAGAAAATTGAGCAAGATTGATGACACGTCTAGCGATGACGGAATGGCCAGTTCGTTCCCGGCTTAACACCCAGTCATGACGTCACGCACAGCCACACACACACATCAAAGTCTATCTCGGTGAACAATCTATTCTCTTCCATATATTTTTCGTACGTGTACTTTCTTGTTTTTTTACGATCCTTTAGCCAGTTTCATTCCCTAAGACTCTGCTGCAAGGAATGGCTAAACGAAACAAAGTTTATCTATAATTTGCTAATCGCCAATAAATATAGAGTAAAATTTACATGATCTAAAATACGTATGATGATACTATTATAAACAAAACGGCTTATTAAAATACAGCACAGGTTCCGGAACTACTATCGGAGAAACATGCACCGAATTCAGTAAATCTAATTAAAGGATGAATCAGGAATTTATTGGTTGTACGGCATTTTGTTAAATACAAAATTTATTTGAAACATTTTATCACTTGATTCATTTTATGGCTCGGCTTTATTAAAAATTAGTTAATTACCTGGGATTTGCCCCGGGTTTACAGAATCGAAAATGTAATGCACATTTCATTCACTAATATTTTTATTCAAATTCAAGGCACTCTCGAGATAAGTGACTGAAATTTCCCCTTAATTGGTTTTAACCAATTAAATCGAGATTCGAAATTGAAATTTTGGCAAGAATATTCAAAATAAGCTCTGTATGGTCTCCCTTTCTCCAAAAAATCAAAATTCTAGCAGAGAGTTACTCATCCTCTTTATTAAGTGTAGCAAGTTTTAGGTCTCTTAAGTTTTTTGTTTTTGAGAAATGGTTTGCATGGTAACCCTTTGCTCAAAAAATCTAAATTCTGTCACCAAGGTACACACCTTCAAGGCCTATTTAGTATGTGTACCGAGGTTTTTGAGAAATGCTGTAGGGCAGGGGCCCCCAAACTACGGCCTGCGAGCCACATCCGGCCCGCGCAATGATTTGATTCGGCCAGCCTTATCAGCAAGAGTATTCATTAGATATAATTTATAATATCTAATGAAGTACTTTGGTAAATATCTTCTTTTAATTTAAGCGAAATACATATTACAGAATCGAAAAAATTCTCAAAATTTGCTCTTTGAAAATTTCACACGTCCCGATCAGTCATTTGAAATTCCGTATGTGGCCCGCGCATTGGATCATGAAGCCTTATGTAGCCCTTTCAGTAAAATGTTTGGTGGCATGAGTTTTATATGGCAACCCCTCCCCTTCACCCCTTCCAAAATATCAAAATCCGGCCTCCGAAATGCACATCCTCAAGATCTCATCAATATGTGTACCAAGTTTATTGGTTTTCGAGAAATGTCGTCCACACACACGCACTAACGCACGCACGAATGCAAGCACGAACGCACACACATACAGATAATACACCACTTTAAAACCAAGATAAAAATCCCTCTGATTATGATGATGCAGCAATTATTTTTCTCTTCAACAGCTAACTTGTTTCACGTCGTAAATATCGTCATTTTTTAGAAAATAAAAACTTAAATTTTGAAGTAAAATTGTCATTTGTGATATGAAACTTGGTGACTTGTTTTTAAAGAAACGTACTCTGTACAATACAAACCTTTAATAAAAACACGATGAAGGGATATGTGATAACAAGCTATGAGCGTTTGGTCATCGATGTACAAAAACGACGCCAAATTATTCCGAGATTTGGCTTACAAAAATTTATTATTACGAGCTTTCGGTGTTTGCATACTGCAAGCGCTTAAAAAAATCACCACACACCAAGATCTAAACTAATAAATAAGCCAACGCGACAGCATTTGAAGTACCCATTTAAATAAGAATATAGTTATCATTTTCTGTAAATTAAGGCATTTATCCGGAATTTCTACATTCTCTGACAATTGGCCCACGTCCAAGTTTTCGAATTTCAAGTTTAATGTCTCAGATGGCCCTTTTCAGCAATAACTTTAATTATCATTAAGACAACAGCCTATATGTTAACTAACATTTACGTAAAAATTAGGATATTTTGTGTTAGGATTACTTAGTCATCATCCAAGCCTTTTAGTAGGTATCCGGTTAAAAAAATTGATTTAAAATTATTACGTCATCGTGTATACGTCTTTGACAAATCAAATGGATTATAATGCAGTCTAAACATTAAATTAATGCTCTTAAAGTATGGAAAATCAATTCACATTGAAAGGTATTGGAGTCGTTTCTAGGTTAGTTATTATTTTTCACTGTTGAAAACCGCAAAACCTTTTATAATTTTATGAATAAACAAAATGTTTACGCAAATTCAGCATGAATTTGAATTTTGTCTTCAAGAAAAATAAACTTCAATCTTTCATCCAGAGAATGGTTTATGTCCCGACTTTGTATCTTAATTATAAATTATTTAAAAAAGTATTTTTATAAAGTCATTCGCCGTTTTAATGCTTTTATATGGGAGTTTAAAATTGGACCTTGGGGTCAAAAATACCCCTTAAATATAACGTTTTCTGAAAATTTGGATTTTTCTAGAGGTTGTACCCAATGATCTATCTTCATGCCAAATTTCAGCTATGTAGCAATTCTAGAAGTAGCTTAGGATTTACATATATATATATATATATATATATATATATATATATATATATATATATATATATATATCTCCCGGCGGGAGATAATTCTCCTGGTAGGACCATCCAAGCCGGAAAGGTCTGAGGGGAAGGGTCAGAATAAGAAGCAGTCTTGGGGGTTTTACATCCCCCTGTGCAAGGGCAGCAGCTTGCACAGTACCTCTGTAGGTGGTGATCATGTGGATCTGAGCAGCTACAGATGGATAATCACTCTTGTGAAACTGCGATGAGGAAAGCAAGGGGAAACTACCTCATATTTCTCATGATAGGCTGAAAAACTGCAAATACCTCTATGGGTCTCTCTGTGGTAAAATATTCCGGAGGTAAAATAGTCCCGCAATCGGATCTCCGGGTGGGGACTACCCTAGGGGATTCACAGAGGAAATGTAACTTTAATAAGAAGAAAGCAAGTAGTGAGAAATTAAGAATAGGAACATGGAATGTTAGGACTATGAATTCAGGGGGCAAACTAGAGAACTTAAAAAGGTAAATGAGAAGGAAAAACCCTGGATCACAGCAGCCATGCTGCAAAAAATGAAAGAGCAGAGAAAGTGGAAGAACATAAACACTGAAGAAGGCCAAAGAAAGTACGAAGAGTTAAATAATCCTTTAAGACAGGAAACAGATAAAGCCAGAGAACAGTGGATAAATGAGAAATGCAAGGAGATTGTCGAGTGTGAAAGAATTTGTAGAACACCTCATGTATAGCAAAGCAAGGGAACTATTCAAGAAAAAGGCAAGAAAGATAGGACGTAAAGAAATCATGAAAAAAAGTGGTAAAATAGTCTCAGAGCCAGACAATGTAAAGAATGTCTGGAAGGAATACATAGAGGTGGTGTATGACAAAGAAGGAAAGCCAAGAAATATTGAATTAAATGAAAAAGAGGATGTGAAAAAAGATCAGCTAGGACCAAGTATTCTCGAGTCTGAAGTTAAAAGAGCAATTGATGACATGAAAAGAAGGAAGGCTGTTGGGAGTGATGATATACCCGTGGACGTTCTTAAGGTTTTGGGGTCGAAAGCAGTTAAGCAACTAACAAAATTTTTTAACCAAGTATATGATACTGGCATATGGCCTGAAGATTTTTTGTATGTTGTTATGGTACCACTGGAGAAAAAGAACAATGCAAAATGTTGTAAGGATAACAGAACTATTAGTTTAATTTCTCATACAGCTAAAGTTCTAACCAGAATAATAACCAAAAGAATTAAAGGTAAAATAGAAAAGTAGCTGCAATATAATCAGTTTGGTTTCAGAGGAGGAAGAGGAACTAGAGATGCTATAGGATGCTTGAGGATGATGATAGAAAGAGCGCTAGAAGTCAATAAAGGTATGTATTTTTGTTTTGTAGATTGGGAGAAAGCTTTTGACCGAGTGAAATGGGATAAAATGCTGGGTATTTTAAACAAAATAGGAATAGATTGGAAAGATAAAAGACTGCTTAAAAACCTTTACTTTGATCAAAAGATTAGAGTCAGGGTTGAAGGAGAAGAAACAGAAAGTACTTCAATAGGGAGGGGAGTGAGGCAGGGATGTTCTATTTTACCAGCGATATTTAATATTTATGCAGAAACAATAACAGAAGATGCATTGATGGAAGAGAAAGGATTTAAGATAGGAGGTGAAAGTATTACCACCATTAAATATGCAGATGATCAGGGATTAATAGCAGAAGACGAGAAAGAGCTTCAGAGGATGACAGACAGACTAGTAGAGGTTGGCCAACAATATGGAATGAAGATCAATGCTGAAAAAACGAAAGTCATGGTGGTTTCAAAGGAACATAAAGAATTAAATATATTGGTAAATGGCCAAAAATTGGAACAAGTTGGTAGTTTCAAATATCTTGGCAGTATTTTAGCGCAGGACGGATGTAGTAAACAGAACATCAGAAGTAGGATTGTAATGGCAAAAGTAGCATTTAACGAGAAGAAGGAGATTCTTACAAGCAAGAAAATAAATTTAGAAACAAGGAAGAAATTACCGAAATGCTACACATGGATCATAACTCTTTATGGTGCAGAGACGTGGACGGTAAGGAGAAAGGAGGAAGAATATTTAGAAAGTTTTGAGATGTGGGTATGGAGGAGGATGATGAAAGTGAAATGGACAGAGAGGAAGAGAAACGAAGTATTAGAAATGGTGGGAGAAGAAAGGATGCTAATAAAAACAATCAGGAAAAGAAAAGCAAATTGGATAGGGCACATATTGAGAAGACAGTGTTTACAATGGACGATCTTAGAAGGCAAAATTAGCGGAAGAAGAGGAAGTGGGAGAAAAAGAATAGGAATATTAGAGAATATAAAGCAGGAATATAGTACATATCGTAGAGAGGCATAAAAGAGGCTTCTAGGGAGAGAGAGAGATGGAGGCAGCGATTCAGCTAAAACCTGTCAACTCAAAAACTCGAAACGGAAAAAAGAACACCAAACCACCCAACAGTAATATAATCAACCTTTCCGAAAAAAAATTCGCAAAAGAGGAACTCACAATTTTGGAAAAAGGTCTCAAGTACCTACACTCGCCCTTATAAGAAACCTCCAACAGAAGACCTCATTGCAGACATCGAATCCACAGTTAAATCATTACCCGAAAACACAAAAAATATCATCATCCTTACTACAAATCAAACAGAATCTCTGCAAAACCCGAAATACAAAACACGTTTGCCACCTAGAATACAATACCGTTAAACAACTAAATAACAAGGACTGCTTATATTTGAAGGCAGACAAAGGAAACTCAGTGGTCATAATAAAAAAACAGAAATACTATGAAAAGGTCAATACTATGTTAAAAGAAGGACCCTACACAAAAATCCCCAAGAACCCCTAAAAAAGATGATCACAGACACAAGAAACACCTTAAAAACTTGTACCACAATAATCACGAAAAAACTCCAAACCCAACTTCACATCTCAAACCCTATAATCTCTAGGATGTACTGCCTCCCAAAAATACATAAAAATGACATCCCCCTCAGACCTATTGTCTCTACCATCAACTCTCCTACATACAAAATTTCCCAATGGCTAAATGAACAGTTCAAACAATAGCCTCTTACACAAGAGTCGCTTATTAAAAATAACACCCATTTCATCTGTGAAGTTAAAAACTCAACCCTCAAAAACACTGAAATTCTAGTTTCGTTCGATGTTGTGTCCGTTTTTCCCAGCGTACCAATAGAAGGAACACTAAATTTTCTTGATCCTGGCTCAAAGAACAAAACTTTCCACAAAATCAGTCGATGAATACGTCCTATTAACACGCCTTTGCATGAAACAAAATTTCTTCCAAATAAACAATAACATATACCAGCAAAACCAGGGCACAACAATGGGAAATTCTCTGTCGCCATTCCTTTCAAACTTATTAATGATTAATTTCGAAAAACACTGCAAAACCACATTCACATACTTCCCTAAAACTTAGTTTAGATACTCTGACGACATATTCGCGGTTTTTGACACATCAAAATACATCACTAACTTCCTTCAAGAACTAAACGACCAATATGACTCGATTAAATTCACACTCGAAAAAGAAAAAACACTACCCTTCTTAGACTTATTATTTACAAGACACAACAACAAGTTAAAATTCAATATTTACCGAAAAACAACACACACTGATAGATATATCTCATCTAATTCCAATCATCATATCTCACATAAATTGGCACCTTTTCATTCCATAATTAATAGACATCTTCGTGTGCTTCTCTCCCCATCTGATTACCGTAAAGAACTCACATATATTAAGAACCCTGCAAAAGCCAACGGATACGACTCCGAAATGATCGAAAACATCCTACGTAAACATAAACATAGGCTCCATGTAAAAACGCACACAACACTAACTGACACTTCCCCCACAGACACAAAATACATTAAAATCCCCTTCGCTCCTGGGCTCACCAACAAACTACAAAACATCTTCTAAAAATTCAATTATAAGACAATATTTGTTAACGACAATAAACTCTCCAACTTATTACACAACCCAAAAGACACAATTCCTTCTTTACACAAATCCGGCATATACAAAATATCTTGTGGAGGATGCGACAAAATATATATTGGACAAACAAAACGTAAGATAGAAACACGCTTCAAAGAACACATAGTTCATTTTAAACACAACAGATTAAACAACTCTAGTGTAGCAACACATATCCAAGAACACCACCATCCAATCACGATCGAAAACCTAACTCTTGTAAAATCTGTAACCAACCAAAACAAACTAGACGCATACGAAAGCATACACATAAACAGAAACAAAAATTCCGTTATGAATAAGGACCGCAGCCCGATCCCCCTTTCACCTCTGTACGTTGTAACGGCTCCTCTTTCCCTTCCTTTCACTTCAGCACAAACATATAGATACCGCCTACAACACTCTCACCCCTCATTACACATCAGCTACTGAGAGCATTGATCTTGAAATACGTATTTAGTACGTTTACCTCATCTTTAGAGATCTTATGTGCATGTATTCGAGTGCTTGAGTGCGTGATTGTTTCGTCTGTTAGGTCCCTGTAGTTGCCGGAAGGCACATAAACCTACAGGCCGCCGTGTGCGATACTAGGTCCCTGGCGCGGTTTAATCTCCCGTAAACTTAGTATTATTTCCCCTTTCATTTTTTCCCTTTACCTCTTGGCGTGTACGTGTGCGTGTGTTTGTGGTTGCTTAGTAGGTCCCTATCGCGGTCGTATTGACTCACAAACCTTCTAGCAACGGTGCGATTTTTTGGGTCCCTGGCGCAGAGTAATTTCTCGCAAACCCGGTCCCGTTTCCTTTCCACCTTTAGGATTAGTGCTTGTTCGATTGAGTGAGTGAATGTGTGAGTGACATCAGGTCCCTGACGTGGAGAAAAAAACCCTTAAACCTGTGAGTTTATAATTTTTATTGTCTTTTGCTTATTCCTGCTTTTCCTCCCCCTTTTTCATGGTGTCACTAATTTTGAATTTTACAGTTAAGGAGTTAATTCTATTTAACATTCCATGGTATCAACAAAATACTATTTCCATAAGAATGGGAAATGGTGTGTAGAAGCCCCAAAATACCATGCAGGCCTTCACTGATGTGGATATAAATATACCTAAATATTAACTTACGATTACGGGAAATAGTTTATTTTACGCAAGAAAGACTGTATATTTCAATTCTGTTCATGTTGTGTCGTATTACATGTTAAATCGATCGAAATTATCATTTAAGCGCAAAATTTATTAACATTTTCCAGGCGGCAACAAAGCTAAATTTCTTAATTGTTGTCCTCTTCAAAGAGAGATAGCCACGTAAAGATTAATACAAGGAAAATCCACGCCGTAGCGCAACGTAGAGGAAGAATAGCCAAATCCAAGATAAAGGGTACAAATGGATTAAATATAGTCTATGAATACCTTTAAAGTGAGTCAAATGATTTTTAAGGAATATTATAACATTGTTATCTTTTACCAATAACATTGAAAGATTTATCGCAACATAAATCGATACATCTACTTACATTTGTTCGGTAACCAAAATGTTTATTGTTTTCGTTTTGGCTAATAGTATTGACATAATCCACATAATTTTATAGCTGCTTTAAAGGCTTCGGTGCATCTATCCATGTGAATATTAAGTAAGACGTTAATGCGTAATTATATTAATGGTAAAACTTTACAATACAATAGATAAAATAGTAAATGTTAATGTAAACATCGCTTTCGAAATTAAAGTATGGGGAACGTTAGGTAAAATTTGGATCTTTTTTGTGGTGGCTCCGCCACCAAAACCCAGAACCAGCAATTCAAAACTTGGGATACCCAGCAGCAAAAGTGAGTAAAATTTCAAAATTTATTGTATTATTCGGAGCAGCTATCGAATTAGGCGTTACATTTCCCAAATGCGATGTTCGATCTTCTTTTGTGTTTTTTTGCTAGGATTTTAAATTGTATATCGCAGTATTGTTGTTTATTTCATATTGTTTTTATTTTCGCAATTTGGGAAAAGGTTTTAATAAATTCTTTCTTAATTGAGGGAATGGAAGAAGTAATGGCTGAATATCAGTGGAAATATAGAAATATAATGTGTATTCCAGATATTGGCGGAAAAAATGTTTAGATGAGGAAGGGAAACCCGTGAAAATACTTTTTTGTAATGATTCTTGGCCCAGCAAAATATTCCTTTGAAAAGGAACGAAAATCACTTCTACCAACTTATCCAACCCAGTAAGGACAAGCAAAATGTTCCTCCATGCAAAAATTTCCAAAAAGAAAAGAACGAAAATCGCATCGGGGAAAAGTGCCGCCTAGTTCGATAGCTAAGCCTATTATTATTATTGTAATATGACATCAAATGTGATAAATCAATAAAAAATAATAAATAATAAAAATCGTTTGCTACTTAAAAGAAAACTCTTTGGCGAACGAAGCCGGGCGTTTCAGCTAGTATCCTATGTATGTAAGAAGCAGCTATTTATAATGATATGCAATTTTTTTATCATAATGGAAGTACGGGGTAAAAGGTAACAAAACTGCAATTGAGAGTTAAGTTTCCTATGATTTAATTATTATTAATGGCCTCGTTAACGATTCCCATTTACAGTCTTGTTTATCGCCGCCAAATGTTTTTACTCGTTGACAGATGAATTATAAACAAATCAACGCAATATAATCCAAAGAAAATAAATTTATTTTAAGGTGAATGTAAGTAAATTTTGACCTCTATTCGTATAATTTTTAAAATATATATATTACAGATCATATAAGAGCTAGGGAGAGAAAAATATTGTATTTATAGTTATTGTTGCTTGACCGATGCAATTTATCGAGAAAAGTGTAAAGTTTTTTAAAGTATTTAGGTAAAGTAAAAGTTCTAATTGGCGAATGGCGTTCAAAATCACAATTGGGCTATAAATTTTAATTAGGATCTCTCCTACTTAATTTATTTAAAATCCATCCAGCGATTTAGGAGATGAAAGTTACGACAGACGGACGGACGAAACGTGCCCATAAGGCGTTCTGCTACTAGCGATTCGCCGGTAAAGAACACCTAAAACGAGAATTAAGAAAAAGTTGCTTAAGTGTGTTCCTAATGGAGGAATATGTGAATGACCCTCTTAACAAATTACACAAAGAAAATATATAATAATTTATAATAAATATAATATTGAAAACATCCCATTTTCATCCGCCCTTAGAGATGGAGTCGAGCGAGTGAAATTCTTCGGATGAATAATGGTTTCCTTTTTTAACGGAGAATAACGGCTACGTATCCGGAGTAAATTCATCCCATGGTTTAAACTTTAAAGTATTTCATAGCTAGTCCATCCTTACGATTCCTACACTTTCTTGTTTAAAAAACTGATCCAATTGTTTCGAAAAAAATTATTCGCACCCCTTCCAGGCATATTCTTTCTTTCTCTCTAACCCACTCTTATCTCCGGCCACCACGAAAATATATTCACCTTTTATCCCAATGTTTTTCGTGTTGGTCCGAGTCCACATAAAGCCGCAACCATCCCTAACCTTATCCACCCAACATTTAACCCCCTCCGATCCCTCTACCAGTTTAAACCCTTCTCTATATCTCACCTCTCTCTCTCTTTCGCCCTCCCTCACTCAACCGACCCTATAACGTCCACCTATCACACTCTGCCGATCCCATTCACCTCTTCCCTCCCCGTCACCCATCCCCCCTTCCAACGGTAACAAATCCACGCAAGCGGGTCCTAGCATAAATTTCGAAGCGTACTGGCGAGCTTTGATTTCGGTGCCGAGAACGTTATGGCATCGGACGTGAAGCGCGGGTGAGCACACCCTCTCTATCCTCTCTCTCTCGGACTGCCTCTTCACCTCTTCCAGACCACACCTTCCCATCCTTTCCCTCCCCCACTTTCCCTCCCCCTCTTTTCCCTCCCCCTCCTTTCCCTCCCCCTCCATTTTCCCTTTCCCACTCCACGGTACCAATCGTCCTCTAACACTCGAGGAGAGTCTGGAGATTTATCGTCCTAATTTGCGTGGAGCGCGCGATGACGATCTGGAGATCGAATGATTCCCCATCGCTTAGGTTGGGAGATTTCGAGAGAATCCCTGACAAGAGCTTTCTGTTTTAGGTCTGCGCTGCGCCACTTCGTGCGTCTGTATGTGAGGGTGTTTCGTTTAGGGGTAAGATTTTCTTTTTAAAGATCGACGCAGTTGTCGTTATTGGTGGTGTGATAAGAATTTTAAACAGAAGTTCTTACATTGTGGTTTATCACTTCTTTTTTTATTTTTTGCCTTAAAACCGCGTACAAAACACAAAGGTCTCAAAAATTGAAATATCTGGTACTTAGGTATCTCCAATTGCCATTACAAGGTTATGAAAAACTTTTTATATATTTTAAGTTTTTAGCGTTTTTTATACGCTATTGTAATCGTATTGTCCTTCCGTCCGTCACACTTTCATGTCCGGTGAACTGCTTCTACACCGTTCAAGTTAGAGCAACCAATTATTTAGGACAGTTTTGACTGGTGACAGTCATGATTGATTTTGAGGTTCATCCGTTCGCATTTTAGCAGGATTTAAAAAACCCCTTATTAGCTCTCGGATCCGTTACTAGGGTATATTTTTGTATTGTTTACATTGCTACAAGAATAAAATCGAAGCGTTAAATCGTCCAATTTGTTTTAAAAAAGGGATAAATACGTATAATATTACAACTGATTAACTGCGGTGAGATATTTCGGTTATATTTTGTTTTAATGCCAAGTTTCTAATAAAAATACCATTTAAGAAGCTATGAATATGATTTTAGTATAATTAACGAAAGTTTGTTTAGTTTTCATAAACAATTAGTTTTAAGATTAAAGGAAAAATAAACTTTGTGATATTATAACGTGTGCCTATATTTTTTATTTAAAAACCCGTCCTTAATATCTAAGTCATCATTTCTTTCTTTACTTGTTTATATTTCAGAGCTTATTCTTGAATGTGATTTCAGCCTCACCTTTGAAATCTCTTGTGTATTCCACTTATAGAGTATACTTTTCATCTTGTTGCTTCTGAGGGCTTAGTATATGAATTAGAAAGGGCTTTCGAATTTTTACTTTATGTCCGTGCGCATGCTAACGCGAGGTTCATTGCATCCGTAATTGCCGAAATGTTAAGGACGCTATGATTTACCATTATATTTTACGCGCTGGCAAAACATTTGTTCTAAAAGTTTATTTTAAATCTTTTAGGACCCGCCATATCTTTATTTAACGGTTCAAAGAGTTCCGGTATTGGGAAATGGTTTGGTGGAATTATTTCTGTTTACTCCAAAAAGGTGAAAATAAATCGTTCTTTTCAATGCAATTACACCACGTTTTGGTGTAAACAAAAATATGCATCTCACCCGTAAAAGAATGATGGAAGCTTTATTGTGAACGGTTAGTAAATGGAAATAAACCGAAATGTTTTAACTGCCATCAAGCATCATCAATAAATTTAGATTTTTGGAATGTGTTCATGGCAAAAATGTAGTTCATAAATTAAATGATGAAATGAATGTCATAAAAAGACCTCGCGGACACAGCTTCGTTATAAAACTTTTTAAGGTAAAACCCGTTGGAAATGATTATTAAATCGAACGATATCTTTTTAAAATTCGTCGCATGGCAAGACAGATTCGTCGCAAATTCAGGAATTGTGGAGGAAATATTTTTAGAAGTTGTCGAGGTAATTGGATTACGGTGTACGGCAAGGGGAGAAGATTTATGCTAAAATGTTTTTCTGTTATTTTCAGGAATAGTATAAGGCATACGGAATAGAATTACTCTTTGTGTATTAAAATTGCGAGCCATGATGGTTCGCATTAGGCGAACTGAGACTGTTTTAACAGAATGCAAGTAAAAAATCTTTATGTACGGCAGATTGAAATTCTAAAGTTATCTTACCTATAGTAACTTTCATAAGAAATCTGATTATGAATGTATAAACATTCGGAAAAATTGGCAAATACCTTAAAAGTTTAAAAAACATTTGAATGTCTTTTTTTCTACTCTTCGTGCATCTTCCTACCTTGGACATTAAACGTCATATTTCGTCTTCAATTGAGTAAAAAGGTACAATTATTTTTATGTGACTTCTATAATGACTTCGAATGACGACAGTAAAACTCAAGAACAAATAAAAAGTATGATAGTATGCCTTTTAAAAAATAACAATCGTAACATTTATCTAAAATTTTCAGTCGAGACATGAAAAGTTGACCTGCGGGAAAAGTTTTCCGTAATTAGTTTAGAGGGGTAGTCGAAGTAAATGAAATGTTTAGAATAGTTTAAATTTATATTTTAAGAAGACTGCGTGCCAATAACTTCAATCGTTTTCGTCATATTGATCATTATATGAAAGCGTGGGCACGAGCTGGATAGGTAACGGATCGGGAAATATTCACCCTCCTCCCATACACGGATCATGACGGCTAGCAATATTAATACATAACGTGGATTCCTATTTTTCCACGACTCCTGAAAATAACAAAAACATTTTCTTTGAAAAGTATTCACCCACTTCCATAGATCTACTAGTTTGGCTCGTAATATTAATACATAAGTGGAATCCTATTCTCCCAAAGATTCCTATAAATAACAGAAAAAAATTTTGTTGGAAAAATGTTAATACATATTCATTTATTCTGTCTTACGACAGATCCTACCAATTCATTGATTGGTTTGACTAGGAAATATACATATATGGTGTCGTGGTTTTTCGTTGCCTTCCACACCGGGCACACACACAGAAGGGAGGAAGGAAACCCAATGCCGGTATTTGCCTACTCTTTGCGAAGAGCACCAAGGGGGCCATTTCCGAAGGACGGAACGCTGAATTTGCGCGGTCTTCTCAAACCACACAAAGAGGGAGCAGGGCGATCTCGGAAAAATCCTACTTGTGCAAGATTCGTGCCCGCTGCCCTTTTGAGCAGCAGGCGAGTAGCAGCCAGCGTCCTAACCACTACACCACCGGCACCCCTAATACGTATCGTGGAATCCTAAAATTCTTCTCTTCTTGTCGGGAGAGAAAAGATTTGAAAAACACAGCTCAACGGGAACAACCTGACCTATATTAGTTGACTACTTCGAAAACAATCTACTCTCTTGCTCTCAAACAGCAAAAATGGAAAATGCTTTGGAAAACGTAAAAAATAATGTTATCGTATAAAATTCTGAAATTCAAATTTACCTGGAGCAGCTGCCATAAACCATCGTTGCGATTCTATATCTAGAGATTCCGTCAACCACAGGCCAAAAATAGAAATATTATTTCAGGACGATTTTAAACGAGAAAACCTATTTTGAATTAAATATCGCGCCCTCATTTCCTACCACAGTAAAAAAACTCGCAGGAAATTATTGCAAATATCGAAAGCATCACGTAAAATTATTTTCTCTATTATAACCATTCCGTTTTGTAGAAAACTGCGACACGCATAACATCAAGTTAAATGGTATAATTTCCTCCACATCGACTGCTATGCATTAGCCGTGTGTAAAAAAACCGCCTGGAGACGTGTTTTGCCCCGGAAATGTGGAGGCATATAATGTCTGCGGCGGTGGCTTCGGTTTAGAAGCCCCTTATTCAATTTCCTCCGAGATTCAGCCCTGCGCCAATTTCCTCCTCGACGTCATCCAACTCCCCGCACCATCTCCTCCTGCCTCCAAAACCTCATCTCTCCAATTTTAACCGCCGTAGCGGAAAGAAAAGAGCGCCTACATGCTAATGCCGTAGATTCATAGTTGGAGGCACCAAAAGAGCGCATAAATCATTCGACGTTATCGTTTGCTCTAAACGAAAAATTGCATTATCCAGGACTAGGTGTAAAAAACTAGCGTTGGTGCACGGAACGTAATGGACTCTTGAGAACCTACGCGAGGAAATATCAAAGTAAATATGCGGAATAAGATGCGCTCAGTTGATTTAATGCGCGTGATTACGTTTATAAGCTTATAGGATTACCCGCAGATACCAATTTTGTTGTAAGTATTAAATGTTAAATTGAGCAGTTGTGGGTAGGTCGGAAAAGCCATATGCCATTTCGATCACAAAACAACGATCATCAGAAACGTTTTTCTAACGGTTTGTTTGTAGAAAGAATGAAACTTTGAACGGAATATTTTCTTTGTCAAAGCGAATTCATAAGAAAAATTAACGTTTGCTAAAGAAACTTTTTGTCCAACATGTCTTCTTTTGTTTTGTAGCAACCCTTAAAATTTCAATTTTTAATAAAACAAAAGAGCTCGCAGAAACATAAACTGCATGATGTATTAAGAAAAACGAAGAATCACATCGGATGGGAAGTATTGAAGCTGCCTTGAACTATATCGCGGCCACTTTTTCCCCATTATTCCAGATCCAATGCATGCATGCGTACGCATAAGTAAATCCCAAATGTTCCCATAGGCAGAGCTATGCGTTTTATCTCCTCGGATCCATATGTACCCGCCAATTTGAATGCCTATAGACGAACTGCGGTGCTGCCCTCTAATTGGAATTTATATGTGCAGCGAATCGTGTCCCCGAGGACATGGCAAGTCGTGGAAAATTTCCACTTTGTGCTTGTGTCCGTATATCTCACGAGAATATTGTCATAGAAAATATACGCGATAGAAATAAAAAATAAAAATAAGTCGTCCACGACCTTGAGAAATTTTATCGTAAATAGTAATAATCGAAAGTATTTTAAGATATCGTTAATTAGATAGTGTTTTTAGATTAATGTATTCAAAAATTTTGTATTGCTTTATGCTTTAGAAACCGAATTTTCACAAATGCTATTTAAAAGCTGTGCTCTCCGGCTTTTCATTTTATTATTTTTTTATGAATTTCTGTATGAATTGTATTTGTATAATACTACAACTTCCACTTTAAAATTTCTTAAAATATTAGATATTCATTACGTATTTATTCCGTATACTTCTGGGGCTGCCGAGTGACGCATGGCTTGAGGCAAGGGGTTTTTGTTAACGTCAGCCATTTGCATTGTCTAGATGTTTTGGTTTACTTCTACAGTTTTAAATTTTATTGCGTGTTATTATTTTAAAAAATTACCCATTCATTGAGCATCGTATCAATACCTAAAAGCAAGGGACATAAAAGAAAAAGAGTAGTTTTAACGTTAACACAAAAACTAGAGCTTTTTGCATAATTCCTTCTAATTGAAGGAAAGAAATGCAATTTTCTTCAATATTTAACCAAAGAACCATTTCATCGTGATTCATATTTGTTATCTTATTGATTTTCATTGCTGTTGTGACAGTAAGGAAAAAATAAACAAAATTAAATAATTTCGCCATTTTCTAATAGAGTAAATAAAGATAAATAAGAAATAATCCAATAAATTTAATTTTGGAAACAGGTTCACTGTCGATCTCTCCAAACTTCCCGAACGCCCATAGTTTTTCAATAGTCTTTTGTTTTGAAAGTAAGCGTAGCAACGTATGAAATAAGAATGCATAACTATCTAGATCTAACTATGTATGGAAGAAATAAAATGGAAAAGGCAAACCTTGTGCATAGTACCCTATTTTGTTCGGTTATTGCTAAATTATCGATGTCAAAATCGAAAAACGCTAGTTATCCACAATCCTCAAGACAGCCGGATAACACAGCTTCTACTGTATTTACAATATGGCTCCAAAAACGCAGTGTCAGTGATGGAGAAGATGGAGTTGCTGTTATCAATGTGGGTGGAGGATACGAATCAACTGAGTATGCCACTAAGTCATGTTATAATTACTGAGAATGCAAAAGATTTATTCACTAGGCTACACGAGCAGCATTTTCATTTACAAGAGCACATCTTGTTACATTTTATTCATTGTTATTATTACTTAATTATAGCAAGCTGGTAATATCCCTTAAACTTTTAATAAAAAGTTGTAAATTACGCGACAAAAATACCTATACAGTACATGTATTTTATGCCCCCATATACGCGAAATTCGATACACGCGCCTTTTTCAGGAACGCATCCTTCGCGTATATCTGACTATTACTGTACGTTTCCCTCTCTTTATGCGGGGGTTGCGTTCCAGGAAAGTGACGCATAAAGCGAAATCGCATAACCAGAACCCATATTTACATTTAAAAGGTAGGGATACGTTCCACAAGCAAACTTAACTCTCCTCCAAGACGCACTTCTTTCGCTCCCTAACGACTTCTTATGCGCTAAATACAAACTTAAAACAATTAACACTGTAAATTATACTCGCCAATAAAAGGAAGCAGATGAGCACAAGTGGTGGCTGTTGTGAGTGACATCATAGAGGTTTAAAGTGCTGGAGGGTTGGGTTGGGTTGGGTTGGGTTGGGTTGGGTTGGGTTGGGTCGGTTGGGTTGGGTTGGGTTGGGTTGGGTTGGGTTGGGTTGGCTCAACGCAAGTTCCGCGGGCAAAACTTCTCAAGTGTGCTCAAAGAGTATCACGCGAAATCTCCGTCTCACCTCCACTCTACAACATTCACTCCACTCTCATCTCTTTCACTGTAGTATTAATACGCACAGCATAAGAGACAACGAGAGACTGAATGGTCGCCTTGTGGTGTTGTGGAGAACTTTCTATAATTTGTATTGCACTGGCCGCTTAACCGCATAAGAGCGAATCAAAGACGCATAAAAAGAAATTCCGGTAGCAATAAGTTTGCCGCATAAATGCGAATTCGCGTAAAGCGAACCCGCAAAAAGAGAAGGAAAGCGTATTTCCAAAAGTATTTTTTTTTGGATTGACCTGGCAATTTTAAACTACATACTGAATGCAATGAAAATTTCAAGATGGAATTATTGGAAATGCCCCAATTCAAGGATGAGGAATTAGACTGGCTTTACCGCTTAGTTTGTTAAATTCCGGCAAGTTGGAGATCCGGTTTCGATTTCCGATCAAGTTAAAAAATTTTCTCCTTCTCTAAGTTCACAATGACTATAAATTAGAAATTTCTTCGAGCGCTTCCTTTACTTTCTTAATACTTGACTATTTCATTCGGGCATATTATGGTCCATGAAAAAAGTTAAATGTGAGTATCGATCAACCGGGATATCCGACTAACCGGAATAATGTCGGTGCCGAGGCTTCCGGTAAATAGGGTTTTTTTCTGTTCACATATATATTTACATTTATTTATGTATATATAGTTATATGGATAAGGAAAGGGATGGATGATGGTAGAAGAAAAGTAAAATAAGTACGACTAGACTCCCCGTCGTTCCGAAATGAGGCAGGTTTTTTTTTGATAGAGTTCCTCGCATACCAGACTGAGCAATGCGCGAAGGTCTCTCTCTCTCTCTTTCCCTCTCTCTCCGTCGTTAAGCGTATTACTGCGGGAGGATGGCATTCGAATGCGAGATTGAGTGGGGACTCTCAATATTAGAAAAGAGAGGACGGGAGAGAAAAAAAAATTGAGCGGGCGCGAGTGCCGTCGTCGCAGGCTTCATCAAAGGGAAAGTGGTAGTTTTATAAAAAGGATTCGAGTGGGCGGATTTTCGCGAATGGGAGGGAGAGGAAGAGTGGGGGGAGAGGAAAAGGAAGAGAAAGAAAAGGGGAGGGAGTTTAAAGTGGCAAATGAGACGCGTAGAAGAGGAGGAACGAGAGAGAGAGAGATATAATGCAAATGGGTTTGAGAGAGGGAGGAAGAGGCAAAAGAGCGACAGAAAGGGTTGCATGAAAGAAAAGGGAATGGAGGAAAAAATATATCTCGAAGGTGGCGTCAACGTGGGAGAGGATAATGTAGCTGGGAAGGTTTTTTTTTAAGTGGAGAGAAAGAGATGGCTTGGAGATTTATGGAAGGGGCGGAAGGGAGGAAAAAGGAGGTTAGCAATTGAGAGAGAGAGGGAGAGGTGGGAAGGATGAAAGGGAGAAATTAGCGCAGGCCAAAATGAGGGGTTGGGAGAGAGGAAAAAGGATCGAGGTATAGAAGGCAGAAATAGAGGGGGAGGGGAGAATGAGGGGTAAGAGGAAAGAAAAGAGAGAGCGAGAGAGAGGCGGTAGAAGGGGAAAGAGGGATGGATAAAGTGTTTGTACAGAACACGGAAAAAGAGTCGAGAATTGGGCGGAGAGGTGGCGAAACTAAGCTGGCATTCGACAAGGGATGAGATAAATCTAAGCTAGAAGAAAAAACATACGAAGAGTTAACCAACTCATTTCTCGCACTGCACGGATTCGCTTTACAACTTATCGATTCAGAACGGTTTCCTCTTTAAAGAAGTACCTCGAAATACGCAGGAATCGATTTCTCTTCAGCACGGATAGAAACGCTTTTAGGGCATTAAAAACATATTATGTCTCGATACGGCATAGAGGTTATGAGTAGGCTTGGTAGAATTCGACGTTTATTTTTCCGAGATATTGTCGACGAATATCGACGCTTAAAATGACTACTTACATATATGGCTAGCAGTTTTCGGTATTTCAATTCGATGATTTAAATATAATTTTTATTTCGAAATTCAAAAAATTGTAAATGTTAATATTAAAAAAACAATAACGAATATTAAAATATTACTTTATCTTTTATTTACAAAAAAGAAAATGTACAAAAAGTAAGAAGTATATTTAAATTGTAAATTTGATTTTTCACTAATTAAATCGTGACTTTGAACCAAGAAAATCACCGCAACTGAGCCGGCCACGAGATTTCGCGTGCTTGTTATATAAACACAAGAATATTTTTACTTGAAAGCTTACCTCTTTAAGTAACAAAAAATATTTATTCCAGAAAAGTAGCCGTCAAGAAAGAACTATCTAATACTTTATTTTGTATCATTTGATATATTTCATCACTGTACTAAATATTTTCTTTATTTAACATAAAATATATAGAGAGAAAAATTCGGCTTAATTAATCAGCGCTCGATAAAGTCTTACCTCAAATCCTGATTAAAATGTTTTTCCAATTCGAAAATTATTTTACAACAAATAGCAAATATATATTAATTATTAATCCCGCTTCATTTTTAAGTAACGATTGCTAATTTATGTGCACCTTTTTAAAGCTACTATATATAAATTGACATTTATTAACCAGTAGCAAAGGATGAAGGAGCCAAAAGCAAGAGAGAGGAACGATCTTTCCTGGATAACTTTTAGAGAAAGACTGCCAAAAAAGTGGGTTCAGCGCATACGGAGAAGTGGTGGAAGTGCATACAACGACATTCATCTTTCGGAAAAACCATAGCAAGGAATATAGAAACATTTGTTCCAGGAATACACTCCACGAGGTAGATGCGTGGAAGGGGTAGGAAAACGGTTAACAACGCAAATTCCTTTCTTCCGAACCTCGTTTAACGGGTCGAGGAACTCTTAGCAGGACATATTCATGATCTGATCTCTATAGAGAAGCTCGTGAAATATCTCACCATTAGATCGGCAAATATAATCTCAAAAACTTCAAAGGGCTGAGAAACACGTGTTCTCAAAACTACCCTAGGGACATGCGATTGCCTGATTGTCCAGAGTAGAAACGTGAGCTTTTCAAAAAGATGCATATTTGAATTTAAGGAAATCCCCTTCTTTCAGCCCTACTGTTAATGCAATCCCAGAAAAGGAACGTAATCGTAGGAAGGAAATAATATTGCGAAAAAAGTAAACATAAACGACTTCAATATTATAATTCAGAGTAGGCTTTTAGACGTAAACTTTTCCATCTTGTTGGAAAATCGACGCTTATCGACGACTATTCATTTTCGTCGATTTTGAAAATTTAAAAAATCGACATTTATCGACGTTTATCGATTTAAATCGAATCCTACCAAGCCTAGTTATAAGTAAGCTTGGTAGTATTTGACGTTTATTTATTTTTTTTAAGTCGACGATTTAAATCCATGTTTTCCTCCGGGAGATTTTCGACGAATAACGACGCTTAAAATTACTACTACTATAGGCTTGGTAGTTTTCGACGTTTATTTTTCTTAAAAATCGACGTTTATTTTTCCTAAAAATCGGCGACCAATATCGATAATATTTACTTTAATACATTTTACTATGCTTGGTAGTTTTCTACGTTAATATTTCTTAAAAAGCGACCACTACTATTTATTTTTCCTAAAAATCAACGACGTATATCAACGTTTATGTTTATACCTTTAATTGGTCATTTTCTCAAATGGATTATATAAATTTTATGACAGGGTGCTTTTGGAAGTACCATAAGGCCATCTGACGTTCGGTACTCATTTTTCTGTCCGGGGAAACCTTTCATTTCGCCTCTTGGAGAGGGTCGGCAGATAATGTCGCGCAGAGAACGCAATAGACGTCCCCCGACTTTTCGGTAAATGGAGTCCAAAGTGCTTATGGATTATCGGATCTGGCCGAGAGTAAAGAAAGAGCACAATAAACCGATCATAATATTTTATCCTTTACCTTTGGATCTCACGGCTGCTCAATATGTGCCCTTAAGACAGTGACATAAGCGACATTAGAAGGCAAGTTCCGAAAGTTGTGTAGCCGTTTGGTATGACAAATACAGACTGTATCTACCATTTTGGATGTTTGGTGATAAAATATGTTAAGTTTGAGAGCGGATAACAAAGTTTTAAAATCATGAGGCATAAATTTCGTAGAAAATGTAGTGGTGAAAATCGACACTTATCGACGACAATTCATTTTCGTCGAATATAAAATTTTTAAAATTCATTGTTTATCAACATTTGCCGATTTAAATGGAATCCCACCAACCTTAATTTATCAGTAGGCTTGGTAGGATTCGAAAAACGTCGACTTTAAAAATTTTTCAAAATCGACGAAAATGAATAGACGTCGATAAGTGTCGATTTTCTAACAAGATGGAAATGTATACGTCCAAAACTTATTCTGAATTATAATATTTAAGTCGTTTACATTTTTCGCAGTATTATTATCTACCTATGATTTAGCTACTTTTTGGGCTTACACTAACAGTGGGACTGAAAGAGCGGAATTTTCTTACACTCAATTATTGAAAAGCTAACGCTTCAACTCTGGACAATCAGGTCCTAGGGTAGTTTTGATAACACGTGTTCTTAGCCATTTTGAGGTTTTTGAGATTATATTTGCCGACCTAATGGTGAGATATTTCACGAGCCTTTCTATACTGATAAGGTCATGGAGAATGGTCATGATAAGGTCATGCTGAGAATGCCTCGACCCCTGTTAATACGGCCTTATACGAGGTTCGGAAGAAAAGAATTTCGGTGGTCGTTTGAATCGTTTTGCAACCCCATCCACTCATCAACCCCGTGGAGTGTATTCCAGAAACAAATGTTTCTTGATCCTTGCTAGTGTTTTCCTATAGATGACCTTGTTGTATGCACTTTCACCCTTTCTCTCTATGTACTATCCAATCTTTTTCTTAAAGTTATCCAGGAAGGATCGTTTCTCTAAATGCTCCTTCTTTTGCTACAGGTTAGTAAATTTCAATTTATATATAATGGTTTAAAAAAGGTACACATAAATCAGACGGATTTAGCCATCCATTACCTTTGAATCCGGCAGATCAATTTGATAATTTCTGCATCCATATAAAGGTATAGTAATTCTGTCAAGCAGATAACCTAGGAAACTGTGTGATGTTTATTAGTACACCACATATTATACTTTTTGTTTATATTTGCATAAGGCTAAGAAGATAGATGCGGCACATGTTATTACTATTATCAGAAATTAACAGAATACCAATGAGGACTGATATTTAGTGGCTGAAATGGACATGCAGCTTACTTATCTTATATTTTAGAGTGTATGTATGTTCTTTATACGTTTTTACACCGTTGAAACTATCGAATTCAAAAGTTTCATGGGCCATCCTATGAACGAAAGGAAGAACTTGGTCTAGGTTTGCAGACCGTGGGGTCGCTTATACCCCATGGGGTAAGCAAAATACTATTTCCATAAGAATGCATGGGAAATGGTGTGGAGATGCCCTGAAATGCCATGCAGCCCTTCACTGATGTGGATATAAATATACCTAAATGTTAACTTATGATCACGAAAAATAGCTTGTTTTACGCAAGAAAGAATGAATATTTAAATTCTGTTCATGTTTTGTCGTATTACATATTAAATTGCTCGAAAGTATCCTTTAAGCGCAAAATTTATTAACATTTTCCAGGCGGCAACAAAGCTAAATTTCTTAATTGTTGTCCTCTTCAAAGGGAGATAGCCACGTAAAGATTAATACAAGGAAAATCCACGCCGTAGCGCAACATAGAGGAAGAATAGCCAAATCCAAGATAAAGAGTACAAATGGATTAAATATAGTCTATGAATACCTTTAAAGTGAGTCAAATGATTTTTAAGGAATATTATAACATTGTTATCTTTTACCAATAACATTGAAAGATTTATCGCAACATAAATCGATACATCTACTTACATTTGTTCGGTAACCAAAATGTTTGTTTTCGTTTTGGCTAATAGTATTGGCATAATCCACATAATTTTATTGCTGCTTTAAAGGCTTCGGTGAATCTATCCATATGAATATTAAGTAAGACGTTAATGCGAAATTATATTAAGGTAAAACTTTACAATACAATACAATAGATAAAATAGTAAATGTTAATGTAAACATCGCCTGCGTAATTAGGAATGGGTAACGTTTGGTAAACATGGGGTACCCAACAGCAAAAGTAAGTAAATTTCAAAATTTATTGCATTATTTTTATTGTAATATAACATCAAAAGTGATATATCAATAAAAATAATAATAATAATCGTTTGCTACTTAAAAGAAAACATTTTTCCGAGTAAAGCCAGGCGTTTCAGTTAGTCTATTATATAAACAGCTGCTTCTTACATAGGATATATATCTATTATATATTTTGAAGAGTTTGTTTGGATGTTTGGTTGTTTGTGTGTTGTTTGTTCATGGAACTTCTCCTAAACGATAAAAGCTGGAACAACCAAATTTGGTACGATTCTTCCTTACATCCCAACGTAGTGAATAGTCAAGGTTTGGTCAACCTAACGTTTTTTTATGGGGTTATTTTTGACCCCATGGTTCAATTTCAAAAGTCCGTAATAGTAGCATTGGTTTCTGTGCAAGCCAGTACAAAAATGTATTTTTAAATACTTAAAATTAAGATACAAACTCGGTTTAAAATATTTATATAGAAAAAAGAACGGAGTTGCTTGTTTTTGAAAGCAGCATTAAAATCCGTGACAAATTAGCTTAAATAACTGATTTTAATCACATAAAAAGGCTTTTTATTCCTCTTTTCAACAATTCCAAATTCTAATAACCTTGGTGTCAAGCTCAAAGCTTTTAAATGGGAACCGATATCATATACATATGATACGATAGCATTGATTTATTGCTTTTAACAGAAATTAATGGGTCATATTTGGATCGATATTTTCAAATTTTACTTTTATGTAGTTTACACTCGAATAATTAACTCGGAACAAAGACGTAAAATAGTGTTATATTTCATCAATTAAGCACGATCTCGTGTAATATACAACGGATTTCCATGAAATCGGTGATTTCCATTGCCTGCAATATTTTGTTTGACAGGAATGTATGTATTTGTTCCCTGTAATTGAAAGCAAAGCAAAGATATCACTGAAGGTAAAATACTAAAACTTTGATAAAAATTCTTTAATTTCGACCAAAATATAATGGTTAACTCCTTCCTCCCTGAAATATCTATATGTACATTTTACTTTCTCTTCAACTGAACATTTGTATGTATCACTTAAGCTAATTATAGTTATTGTAATATAACAACAATTGCCATGTCACTCAGCAGTTTTTATCCCAAAAATCGATTACAATATCTGTGAACTCATTTTGATTCTATGATATGACTTTTAAAATATTCACGTGACAAATTGCAATTCCTGACCAAGGTTTTAATGATTTTGAGATTCATGACCACATAATAAGATGTAGTTTCTTCCACTGAATATCAATTCGAGTGAAATAACTATATTTTAAAAGTTATTCCATTGATTGTTTATTATGATTATTTGATAAATAAACTGATGTGGACAACACATGACTTTCTCCATATTTATATTGCAATTTACATGTTGTTAGCTCTGGGATCGTTGTCAATATTTACTTCCGGTTGACAGTTAAGAAAAGAAAAAGGAGCGTTACTAAGACGTAACTAAGCGTTAATTGTTAACAATAGACTTAGGTAGGTGGCGTGGTGGTGGCAGCTAAAAATATAAGATATCTCTTAAACAATGCATTATATGGAAAAATCTATCAAACAAAAATTGTAGAAAATATAATTACTTACAACTTTTATTCTATTAAATGTTTTCATTTATCAAATATTAAAGAAAATATTAAAAAAACGGATAAGTGACAAGAGAAACACCCACTTCTGATTTCCCGATTTATACCAAAAACTAATGAGATCTTTTAACTTTTATAAAAATGTTAAATATAAAAATTTGCGTTGATCTGATAAATAGTTTTTGAGTTAGAGCGCCCAGAAAAATCTATCTCATACAGACAGACAGACATCATCGAGAAAATAATCAAAACGTGTTCAGGGGACCTTAAAATATGTATTTCCGTTGAAATCTTGAATTCGATTTTTTCATGAAAACAATACTTTCTCTATACTTCGTATATGGAGAAAGTAAAAATACAGCAGCCAAATTTGTATATAAAGGATGCAGGAAAATTTTATTTATTTGGGAAAAAGATGTTAAGACAGGAAGTATTGCATACCATCAAGCATTAAAATTAAAATTAACATTGCTTCATTACTTCGTTTTATTCTCAAATCTTCCTCAATATTACTTTCTCCATTTACGAAGTATATGAAAAAAATCGAAATCGAGATTTCAACGGAAATACATGTTTTAAGGTCTCCTGAGCACGTTTTGATTATTTTCTCGATGGTGTCTGTGCGTCTGTCTGTCAGTCTTGTCTGTCAGTCTGTCTGTCAGTCTTTTTGTATGTGATAGATTTTTATGGGCGCTCTAACTCAAAAACTATTAATCAGGTCAACGCAAAATTTTATATTTAACATTTTTATAAATGTTAAAAGATCTGATTAGTTTTTGGTAAAACTCGGTCGATCGGAAGTGGGTGTTTACTCTTGTCACTTATCCGTTATTTTGAAATATTTGCACCTACCGAAGACTATTGTAAAACAATTGACGCTTAGTTACTTCTTTGTAACGCTCCTTCTTCTTTTCTTAATTGCCAACCGGAAGTAAATATTGACAACGATCCCAGAGCTAACAACATGTAATTTGCCATATAAATATGGAGAAAGTCATGTGTTGCCAACATCAGTTTATTACTTTCTCCACATACGAAGTATAGAGAAAGTATTGTTTTCATGAAAAAATCGAATTAGAGATTTCAACGGAAATACATATTTAAGGTCCCCTGAACACGTTTTGACTATTTTCTCCATGATATCTGTGTGTCTGTCTGTCTGTCAGTCTGTATGTGATAGATTTTTGTGGGCACTCGAACTCAAAAACTGTTAATTAGGCTAACGAAAAATTTTATATTTAACATTTTTATAAAAGTTAAAAGATCTGATTAGTTTTTGGTATAAATCGGTCGATCGGAAGTGGGTATTTACTCTTGTCACATCCGTTTTTTTTATTTTCTTTAATATTTGATAAATGGAAACATTTAATGGAATAAAAGTTGTAGGTAATTATATTTTCTACAATTTTCGTTTGATACATTTTTCCATATGATGCATTGTTTAAGAGATATCTTATATTTTTAGCTGCCACCACCACGCCACCTACCGAAGTTTATTGTTCACAATTGACGCTTAGTTACGTCTTAGTAACGCTACTTTTTCTTTTCTTAATTGTCAACCGGAAGTAAATACTGACAACGTTCCCAGAGCTAACAACATGTAATTTTCCATATAAATATGGAGAAAGCCATGTGTTGCCCACATCAGTTTATTTCTTTAAATGGGCTAAATCCGAAGATCAGTGGTGAATTCTTTCTAATTTAGATCTCAAAAAGAATAAAAGACTGCAAGTAAAAAGTCGATTTTTGCGTGTTAGCATATGGGAAATGGAAATGCCTACCTTGGAATCGAACCTAGGACTTTTTTCGTGATTTATTTTCGTCATCATCTTTCAATATGTGAATCAATCATTCCTGCAAAATATCAAAAATGAATTTTGTTCCATTATCGAGTTATTTGCATTTTTATAGCGTGACAGAGGGAGCCACAAAGGTACAAAAGTAGCCTTTTATTATAGATAATACATGAATCATCGATTACCACTCATAGCTCATGTCTGACGTAAATATTTAATGCTCATTTTACCATAAATAATGTAAACTGGAAGCTGTTAACCACCTCATCTAATTTTGGAAAAGTTTAAAATCGTATCGCTTTCACGTTTTTCGAGCAAAAATTACCTAATTTTTTCTCCATCAGAAACATCCGGAGAAAAACAAGGTCGTTGCTAGTATTCAATTAATAACAAATAATATCGGCTAATACACATAATCCGACACGTCGCTTAGAAATTCACCAAAACGGAGGATGGGAGGAGATGCAATGCAACTAGCCATCCATAAGTAATATTACAGACTCATCCTGATGCATAATAGTCTGAGCTAAAATAGTCCCAGCTAAAATAGTCCAAACTAAAATTAATGCCTTTCTATCCTGCAATCGAACTAATGCAATTCATCTTAATGGTCGTGCCTCTCCAAATACATTATTTGTAAAACCTCATTAACTGCTCCGTTCGATCCATGTTGGAAATTTTTATCGAAAAATTCATTCTGCGTTCTTCATGCATCCATTCTAAACAGATGAAGTGGGAAAATGGAAAGATTTTTGAGTTGGCAAACTCGTGAACCAATCTTTCACTGGTTTAATCGCAAGTCTTCGAAAAGGTTATATTGGCCAAGAAATTGGGTGCATATTCATCTGGCATAGCGTATGCAAGGAGATAACAAACGAGGGAAGAATTGCTGAGCAAATTACAAGAGGCGCTGTTTTTCTTGTTTTAGGATCATGACGCCATCACAAGATTACATCTTTGGTTAAGATCGATGTCCTCGTAATATATTCTATAAATTCCCGTTAAAAGCGTTATACCAATGCTATGTACTAATATTTTTCACATGTAAAAGCTATGGACCCGTTGCCATGGTAGTTGCTATTACTCATTGTTAAAAATCGAAAACATTACTCAATTGTTCGCTCTCATTCGAAAGAGATTTGAATTGTTTTCTAAAAATACAAAGTTCAGTCTATTAACTATAGAACCTTTTACGTTCCGAGCTCATATATTAACTTGAACAGGATAGGTCCACCTTATTTACTTTCTCCATATACGTAGTATAGGGGAAAGTAATGTATTCATGAAAAAAATCGACTTCGAGATTTCAACGGAAATACACGTTTTGAGGTCCCCTGAGCACGTTTTGATTATTTTATCGATGGTGTCTGTGTGTGTGTCTGTCAGTCTTGTCTGTCAGTCTTTCTGTATGTGATAGATTTTTATGGGCGCTCTAACTCAAAAACTGTTAATCAGGTCAACGCAAAATTTTATATTTAACATTTTTATAAATGTTAAAAGTTCTGATTAGTTTTTGGTAAAACTCGGTCGATTGGAAGTGAGTGTTTACTCTTGTCACTTATCCGTTATTTTGAAATATTTGCTTTAATATTGGATAAATGTAAAAATGTACTGAATTAAAGTTATAGAAAATTTAATTTTCTACAATCTTTGTTTGAAACATTTTCCCATATAATGCATTGCATAGCTTATATTACTTTCTCCATAAACGAAGTATAGAGAAAGTAGTTTTCATGAAAAAAATCGAATTCGAGATTTCAAAGGAAATACATGTTTTAAGGTTCCCTGAACAGGTTTTGACTATTTTCTCGATGATGTATGTGTGTCTATCGGTCAGTCTGTCTGTCTATCTGTATGTGATAGATTTTTTTGGGCGCTCTAACTCAAAAACTATTAATCAGGTCAACGAAAAATTTTATATTTAACATTTTTATAAAAGTTAGATGATTTGATTAGGTTTTGGTAAAAATCGGTCTACCGGAAGTGGGCGTTTACTCACCCCATTGTTGCCAGCTTTAATTCCCCTACAGAACGCATCTCCGCCGTCGTTGACTCCCACTTACAACCTCTCATTCGTCAATTCCCTTCCTTCATCCAAAACACTAACCACTTTCTCAAACGCCTCAAACGCCTACCCTTTCCTCTCCCACTCAATACCATTTTGGCCACTATCGATGTCTGTTCCCTCCCTGACATAAAAAGACAATATTAAACATACTTTAGATGGCTGTCTTAAATTTGCACACATGTCAATTGCCAAAACTGCTCAAATATGGAAAATGGTTCAGTCAAAGAATGCTTTATCCATCGAGCGATCACGGAGAAATTTATGAGGTAAAACAATTAAACCTTTAACGATAAAATGCTTGATTCTAAATTTTTGGTTAGATTTACTGTAAAATGAAAGTTCCATTAATCTGAATATAAACGATTATAACGGGAGACGGCAAATAAAACGACGAGAAAGATTCAAAAGGAGTTCTCAAAAAATATTCAAGCCAAAGTTGAAAACGACGATTCAATTTTTTAGGTTCCATCGAAAAAAAAATCATCTTCAGCAGCTGGCTGAGTTCTTGACATCATGGCTGCGCGAAAGAAAAGCTCCGGAGGCCAGATCAATGGTGCTTTACTATTGGTTGGCAATGTCCGACCATATTTGTCACGCGCAAGGTTTACTCGTCCATTGAATTCGGTTGGAACGCTGTCGATCCCATCAATACAACCGTGACAGGTCTCCGCATGGTTGTCAAGCGACAAAAAGAAATCAAATTACTTTGCAGAGGGCGCTTTCAGCAAGAATTTTACCTGATGGTTCGGATGACCGAGTCTCGGTATCTACCAAACGGGCGTAGACGTAGGCTAAAGGAATATGCAGTGAAAGTATTTATTGCTGTTATATATTTTCAGTCACAAACATTCCGCAAGTACTCTCATATTTCATACTTTTTGAACGAAACACGTAATTAAGCAAAGAAATTCTTCAAAATAGCTCGCAATCGTGATCAGTATAATCGAAACAGTTTAAAATATACTTGATGATTGAAGTCGTCATAAAGGTCTACATCGACTCCAAAAGGAGAGAGATAATGCAGGGAAGGAAGAGGTATGGGAAGAAGGAATTTTAGGAGTCGAGATAATGGTGGCAGATACTTTAAGCCGACAATCTGTGTTCTGCTAACTTTTACGAGAAAAACGAACTTAAAATGACTCGTCTGAGTACATTAAACGTGACTTTCGGGACGAAAGACGTAACCGGAACAAATTCGTTGAAATCGGTTGAAAAAAACATTAATGAATATCTGAGAATTTAATAACCGTTAAAAGCCAGTTAACTCTTATTCCATGCTTTTTATTCATGCACCCTTTCATTTAGAAACGGCTATCACGCACACACGTTCTTCGCCTTTATTCCACGATTTATTTCTCACCTTAATAATCGAGTCTCTTTTTTATCTCATTTCATTTAGCTCTCTGACCTCTTTTTTCTACTTCTACGCCCCTTCCGTTCTACTATCCATATCGAAGGAATAATTGTTCTTTTTTTCCTTCCTTACGAGACGGGAAATATTTTGATTTTTCTCTTCGGCTCAATCAGGTTCGTTGAATGCGAAATAATTTTTCCTCAACCTTTCTCTTTTACACGATAGTACTTAATCATATATATTTTCAAAACGATATTATTTTTTCTACCGAATTCCATTAGTAAAACATTGCATGAATTCCCTTCTTACATTTCTCTTTATTCAATTTGTAAAAGATCCCTTGTATACGATTCCGTCCAATACTGTTCTATAGGAATTTAATTTTGTTTCCTTTTTAGCGAGTATAAAATCTATTAAATTGCTATTTATTTTTCTGTCTTTAATTTGATGTAAAATCGTTGTTATTCTTTCAGAAGTCAACATTTATTTGATTTTACAATTCCAATATTCCAGATTCCAATATAAACCTCTCTCATTATCATAATCAATTTACTCCAACAGTACTTATGCACGTCTTTAACAGGTACAATAATATTAATTCATATTTGAATGTAGAATGAAATTCATAGAGAGTTGTTCAAAGAAGAGCTACATAAATATTTTTTAAATACAATAACTAAGATGTTAACATTACAAATACCATACAATATATAATTGCATAAATTTTCTTAAGATGACAAATATGTACGCATAGTAGCATTTACTCAAAGCAACCAAAATTCGATCGAATTAATAAAATGTCTTCCAATTTGGTATTTATTTATAGGAAGGAATGGATATATGTGACTGGTAGGAATAACGACGGGAAAGAGATAGTAAAGAAGAGCAGTAGGGAGAGACTTAGAGGAAAGAGGAGTGATTGAGTGAGAATGGGTGATTTGAAACGGTATATGCATATTTAAGTAAGGAATTAAATGCACATATAAAGATAAATATAATAAAATTGATTCCCGTTGCCGTTATTTTGGACAAGTTGTTGCGATATTATGTACATAATAGAGAAGATGTCCGCTGAAATTCAAAACGTAAGTTTCCAAGAAGGAGAAATTCAATGAAGTTGAAATACAACAACTGCATTTGTTATGTTCGAGCCTAGAATTGAATAGCATATTATATTCTCTTTCTCATTCTGCTTTATCCTTATTCTCACATGCACTCCCCTCCCTCTCCCTACTTATTCCGTCCTCATTCACAACTCGGGGAGATTCATCAAAGACGGTTAGAAAAAGTAGTTGGTTTTTTAAAAATGTATGTATCGTATATTAAGCAGGAGAATGATGACAACAATAGAATCCAACTATGCCGGTTATCAAGGAACTAAAATAATAAAATGAATAAAAACGTGAATCTTTAAAGAAATTGAGAAATAAAATTCGATGATAAGAAAATTAATCTACAATCTTTTATTTTTATGTTCATGCAAATATTGCGCCAATATCTTAGATATTTTAAAATAATAACCAAAAAAGTCTGTATGTCAGGACAAAGACTTATACGTTTTTCCATGGGAAACGGACACGAAACAGAATTTACATCGCTGTACTAAATATCCTCTTGAAATCAACACCACACACTCACACAGAATGAAAATTAGACTTACATATTCAGCGCGTCATGAACTGTCTTTCTTCAAGCGGAGTTTCTAATGTGCGTTTTTGCAGCCGGCATAATATTTCACCAAAAATAAATTCGCATTAATCCTTAATCCCTCTTCAGTTTTAAGCAACGAATGCTAATTTGTGTGCACATTTTGTTTAAGATGCACTGTATAAATAGAATTTTACTAACCTGTAACAAAAAATAACAGAAGTAAGAATACCTCAAAGCACGACTCGGAGCTATCCTTCATGGATAAGTTTTAAAGAAAGACTACCAAAATATAAGGGTTCAGTGCATATGAGGATCGGATGAAAGTTTATAGGTGTTTAACAGGGTTCTGGGAAACCTCAGCAGGACGTTTCCATAACCCTCTCTCTATGTATTGAGATGCCCATGGAAAATCCCATCATTGAACCGACAGATATAATCACAAAGATGCATCTCTCCAAAGGCTTAGGAGCATCTATTCTCAAGTAAACCATTAGCCTATGCCCTATTCGGTGTTGAAAAGTGAGGCTTTTAAAAAGGCCTCATATTAAAGCAAAAGGAAAAGTCCTTCTTTCGCTCCCACTGTTTATGCCAGGGGTCGGAAAACTATGGCACGCGAAGAGATTTTACATGGCACGATATTTCAAAGAATTACAAAGATATGTATTTAAAAGAATTTCTCTTTGATTTCACTAGCATTTCCTATTGTAATGATACCGCATTATATTGTTAAAATATAAAATACCTTTTTGTAAGCGTTATGGACAAAACTATTTGAAGGGTGGCACTCGAGAAGGGCCATAGTTAGTGAATATTGGTTAAGAGTGGCACTCAACGGGAAAACGTTGCCGACTCCTGGTTTATGCAAACCGAAAAAATGGAACGAAATAAATAACGGGTTTCGGTTCGGGTTCAGAAAAATATATTTTTTTCTGTTCGGGTTCGGTTTCACTCCAGCTAAAATAATGGTTTTTTTTCGGTTTCGGTTTTCGGTTCGATGCCCCGTTTAGAAGTTCTATTGAATATCGCGGAATCCATTTTAATTGAGTAGCATAAATGAAAAATGACACACCGGAGAAGAGTTTCCGTATCTGCTGTCTGGAATGCTCTTATTTGTCCATCCCTTCTCGAAAAAAATCGAGGATCGCGGAGTAAAGCTTTAAACCGAATTTTTTAAACAACGCCGTATTTAATGTAAAAAATTACCATTCATTAAAAATAAGGGGGGAGGAGGTATTTTTCCAAAATATTTATCTGATATCCGTGGATTAATTTTTGGGGAATGGTAGATTTTAAGGTATCCATAGAAATATACGTGAGCTTTAAAGATAAGCATATCGTTATTTATCGTCGAAGAAATTATCAAACATTTTCAGAGCATTATCTGAGAAATTCTTGGAAAAATATCTTAGACAAACAGCGGTTATTCCGATAAAATAAAACATATGGATTGTATTATGTATAAGTAATATGAAAAACATGAAATGGCACGAAGAGTTTGCCGAATTTAAAATTTACTTAAATATGGTAATAGACGCAGCCTGACTCATTTTATGGAGTGATTTAATATCAGCAATCTAATCGGGAACATTAACTTTTTATTCGACTTTTTCAACATATTGTTTATGTTAATATTTCTTAGAAGTTGATTTTTATAAATATTCATTAAACAAGATCTGTGTGTTTTAAAAAAAATTCTTACTGGTGTATTTTTTGTTAAATAGTTTGTGGTTTTTTCGATGCAACTGATCTGAATGTATAGTTTTAACTTGACGCCTTTTCTAGTCTGGAATAGTGCTTACGATACATTACTCTTGTTAAAAACTTTAAAGCCTATATAAAAAATTGATTTAATTTATAGACTTCTGTCCTTTTTTATACTAGGATTTTTTAATCGGAAACTGATAATAGAAAAATCCATCGACTTAAAAGAAAAAGATATCAACGTAGATACTGTGAATGGGTTGAATCGGCTGAGAAAACAAACGATATTTTAAATGATGCACTTAAAAAAAAAAAACGTCAACGGAAAAAAGTAAACCACAAAAAATAACGTCAGCAGATAGTCACCAAAAGCCTCCCACTTCTTTTCTGACCGAGTGCTGCGTGTCAGAGTAAACACTCAAAAAATACCCAGTCTTTACGAACATTCACGCAAAAAGCCTCACACACACACACGCGCGTGATTTGTTAAGTCCATCCATTTCCACGACAATCCCTGGAAGCGGTACCCTTTTACGACGAACGAGGAATAATTAATTAGAAGCGATTGCCCGGCGCCGCACCGACGCATTAATATCAGACCGTTTGAAATGAATTCAGATTTCGCTCCAAGTCTCCCTCCCCTTCCCCCTACCTTTCCCCTTCCCTCTCCCTACACCCCTCCGAAAACCTCTAACCCTCCCTTTAATCTTCCTACCAACAGATTTTACATCGAATCGTTCCATTTTTATTAACATCAATTCTAGTTTTCAATCGCAATTACGCAACTCCAATTGAAATGAGATTTTCTGTTGCATGCCATCTTGTCCGGATACGCCTATGATGATTTAATGAATGTAGATGGATGATTATGATAAAAATAAGTTTTTTGAGTCGCGATTTCGGAATTCGTTTGCGATTGTATAAATATAAATAAATAAATAAATAAATATACATATATATATAAAATTCAAGGTGATTTTAACTTAATTAAGCTGTTTATTGGAGAAAATTTTTACATTGTAAACTTGAGTTATAAAAAATGTTTACAATGGCCGGATTCAGCTTGGATACACATCTTGACTCCTTTTACTACGGAATGTGCAACCCTAACAAGACCTTCAAGGTCATTTACGCGTGTTGCAGCATACACCATACATTTCATATGACTCCACTCATGGAAATCTAGTAGGCTAAGGTGTGGTGATCTCGGTGGCCAACCCTGCGGACCTTCAAAACCAATCTATCGATAAGTCACCTAAGCTGCATTTTAAATACCCATAGCTCCGTAATCGTTGAGAATCGGATCCATGTTCATATGACATTTCTAACTGGGAGTAAGCTTCTGAATCATCCTGTAAATATATACCTTATATAAACCGAACCTGTGTCAGGAAATGTTTTAAAACCTTTACATGCAAAATAACGCCTATAAAACGAAAAATTTTCTCTGTGAATAAAGATGATAGATTTCATGATTTAACTGAAGCTAATGAATCCACGTGAGATAGTTTGAAGGAATTAAGGACGAATGAAATTATATTTCTAACGAGAAAATTATTTCTCATATACTATAACGTTATTGATTATTGTTTTCTTTGGCAAATAAATAAGGATTTAGTTACTTTATGCTGCTATTTGGAATCAGGTTTTTACATTTTAAAGAGATGAACAAATGATTTTCAAGAATAAAACGTACAAGAATTTTATTTAAATAACAAGTAATATATTGACAGACTAATGCACTGGTATATATATATGTATATATACGGTATATATATATATATATATATATATATATATATATATATAACAGCTACATAACAAATGTAGAAGGTTTCGGGATTATTCCTTCATCAGCTACAGAGAGGCGTTTGTGATGTTTCTGTGTTTTAGTGTTCTTTTACGTGTGTCGCTTCGACATCCCCGGGGCCTCGCCAACCTGAAGTCGTCTGATTGGTGAGTGCTCACTGGGTTTCCTCATCCCAACACCTTGTTGACATCCATATATATATATATATATATATATATATATAAACTAAAGGAAAAGAAAAGGTAGTGATGAGGGTGGCAACAAGGTGTTGAGGGAAGCCCAGCGGACACTCACCAAGTTGAGGACCAAGCTGGCAGGCTGCTGGGGGCGTCGAAGAGACACGTAAAACACACGAACACAAAAACTCGTATATATATATATATATATATATATATATATATATATATATATATATATATATATACGAGTTGTCGGCGCTTGCATACCAAGATCAAACTCGTAAATAAACAAACGCGATCTCCAGGGCAACAGCACTTCAGCCACGTGGAGCCTATATGTATTAGATAATAAATTCCATTAGAAACAGCAGTATATTTATAATTTTCGTGAAATTAAGACAACTATCCGTAGTTTCCAAATTCTCGGGCAATCGGCTCGTGTGTCCAAGTTTTCATATTTCAAGTTTCGTGACTCAGATCACCCTAAATGAGCAATAGGAATAATCATCATTAAGACAATACCCTATACATTAAATTTATTAGGATATGATAAGAAGAAAAGCATGGGATTCAGTGCAAAGATTTCTAAAAATGCATTTTTAAATTACTTTAAATTAGGATACAAATTCGGAAGAAGAAAAGTTGCCTAGCTGAAAGAACGGAGTTTTTAATTTTTGAAGGTAGAATTTAAATACTTACCGAATTCGCGTAAATATTTGCTTTTAATAGGAAAAAGTGTGAATTTTCCCTCTTTTCAACAATGGAAATCTTTAAATACTATGACAACGACCTCAATGCTTTTTAAGAAATGTGATATTACTAGTAGAAGGTGCTTGCATTCTGCAAGCATATCGTCTCACCTTGAAAAAACATTCATTTTTCATACAGATATTTCATCATTACAAATATTTTTTTATTCTAAAGATTTCACCTCCGCAGCGATTTTCGTTTTTCCCTTATGCAAAAATAATAGATTAAAACAATCCCCAAACTTTGCAATTTTAAGAATTTTATACTTTCTCCGTTATGGGGTACCAATTCTACACATTTCTGCCAAATTTTCACGTTGTAGCACTTCTATAAGTGAAATAATATTATTTTAATTGTTTAAATTTTAAACATTTGTAACGGCCGCCGCAATATATTTATGGAGAGATTCAAATATTTATTTGTGCAAATGCACTACTCTGTAAATAACTTGAAATTTTCAGCTTCCTAGCTCATCCCGTAGTACCTAAACAGTATCTATTTGATTAAAATTTAAGAATTTTTTACGGCAACACAAATTAAAATATAAAATATTTCTGTAATCCCTACTTCGTTTTTTTACAAATTCTACCTCTAAAAAACATTTTAGTACCGTAACACATTCGAAAATACATAAACCTTGAAATTTTTTAAAAACAATTGCGAATTTTTAGCGGCCGCATTGTTGCACTTTTTCAAGATTTCCGTTTTTTCTAGTCGGTTTTGCACAAAATCCTACATAAGAAAAAAATCTCTAATCTCCAGCTCATCTGGAAATGCATAAACATTAGTATCCTCCTCCTCTGTAAGGAACGTCTATATATAATGATACGTTATGATTACAGTGACTTAATGCTTTTATTGGAAATTAATGCCATCATAACGCACTTCCATAACTCTCAAATCATCTTAAGGAAAAGTAAAAATTATTTGAGTCTTAGAAAACCCAAGTCATGGAAATATATTTTTCAATAATTGTTTATATAGAGTGGAACTTCTATAACTCGAATCTCAAGGGAAAGCAAAAATTATTCGAGTTATCGATAATTCGAATTGCGGAAATATATTTTTTCATTTTTCTTTATTCGAATTAACATCAAGTTTATTCCCATAAGCATATGACTTAACTTATTCTAATTTTCAATATTATGCATATTATGAAAACATCTTCATCAATATTTTCTTACAATAATATGTAAGATTTTACTGTATCCAAAACACTAATTGCATCACGCACTGTGATTGAGGGTATCATAGATAATTGTAATTCTCACGTACTACTGAAAGCACAAACACGACGAGTAAATCTGGAATATCAACTATAGAAAGGAGCAAATAGGTTTTTTTTTCTCTAGGACTATAAGAGTTTACAATCGGAGATGCAAACCTGATAACTGCTAAGGTAAAACGTGAAAAGTATTTTAATGTTGTGTTTCGAGAAATTTTAACTCATTTCAATTGTTAAATAGAATGGCGTCATATCTGTTTCTCGATATTATTTATCCAAATACGTGATAAAGGCATGGGGGATGATGCCATATTCTTAAATGAAAATATTATAATTTTTCCATAAATTTAATGTATAGGGTATTGGCTTAATGATGATTATTCTTATTGGTCATGCAGGGCGATCTTGAGTCATGAAATTTGAAATACGAAAACTTGCACGCGAGCTGATTGCCCGAGAATTTGGAAACTACGAATAGTTGTCTTAATTTCACGAAAATTATAAATATACTGATGTTACTCATGGAATTTATTATCTAATACATATAGGCTCCACTTGGCTGAAGTGCTGTTGCCATGGATATATCTTTGGTTTATTTACGAGTTTGATCCTGGTATATGGTGATATTTTAGCGCTTGTAATATGCAAGCACCGTATATATTAATACGAGTTGTCGGTCCTTGCATACTGCAAGCGCTAAAAAAACCATATACCAAGATCAAACTCATATATATATATCGAAAAATACCTTCCTGGTCCACAGCGCCCCTGAAATTTCGAGAAATGGCAGTTAGGCAGTCCCGCAATACACATCCTTCGGGGTTGAGATCCAATTTCCAGCGTCCCTTTCCGGATTTATTTTGTCTTTTGAATACTCTTGGGTAATCTGTTGAACACTGTTGAAGTCTCAAGTCCAATTCGTTTCACATCAGCAACTGTGAAATTCGCACATTTTCGAGTCATTTTCATGTTTTTGTATTCAGGCAAACGTTGGCTCAAAAAGGTGTATGTGTGTGTATATTCCCCCTTGTGCTGATCATTGTAGCGCGCAGGACACGGTGAGTTATGACAGGCAGGCACAGACGCAAGAGGGGGACGGGGAACACTCGCCCTGTGGGAGTGGTGGGGAATGGGGCGTGTGTGTTGAACACTATTGAAGCCTCAAGTCCAATTCGTTTCACATCAGCAATTGTGAAATTCGCACATTTTCGAGTCATTTTCATGTTTTTGTAATCAGGCAAACGTTGGCTATCATTGATTAAGTTATTGAGCGAAATGCATTTTATGCACTCCCTGAAAACCTTTTACTGTGCATGTTGTGCGATGAGCGCCAACACATACGAGAGCTTGCGGTTCAAAGAACCATCTAGGTCCGTGATTCCCTGCAGGTAACGCAGCCACAGAGTGTGCGCCAATTTCGGGTACCTCCACTGAACATTAAAGCTGCAGACTACTGTGAGATAATCAATAGGAACAACACGCCAGTAACATTTCCGCCATTGCTCGCACACATTGGCAGTGAAAAGTAGTCTGAGCAGACCCATGATGACATAGCCCGACCGACTCCCGCTTTCCAATGACATACACAAGCGTTTGAGCGCATGATAAAGCTTGCCACACAGGCAGCGTCCTCTGTGTGCGGCCAGCAAAACCGGTATGATTTCATTCGCAGTACAGTGGCATCACGAGTTCAGGTTCCTCAGTTTGGAACTAAAGCTGACTATAAATGTGACTGAAACCATTAAGAGAGTGTATATGCCCTTACGGTTGGGAGGTCGGGTAGGGCACGGGTAGGACTGGAAGTGTAGCTACCTTCTCGTGCTGAGTCCTTGGATTTTTCTTTTAGAAAAAAGCGAAAAGCTACACGCATACACTTTTTTGAGCCTGCGTTTGCCTGGTTACACAAACATGGAAAAGACTCGAAAATGTGCGATTTTCACTGTTGCTGATGTGAAACGAACTGGACTTGAGGCTTCTATGGTGGTCAACACATTACCCAAGGGTGTCCAACAGACAAAATAAAGCCGGAACGGGACGCTGGAAATAGGATTCGAACCCCGAAAGATGTGTACTGCGTGACTGCCGAACCGGCGCATTTCTCGAAATTTCAGGGGCGCTGTGGTCCCGGAAGATAGAAGATATTTTTCGATGAAGCTGCGATTTCGCACAGTTATTAGTGTAAAGGAAGAGGATATTTTTCGCATCCGGCCGATGACAATCTCGGTAAAGTGTGTCTTTCGACCCACCTTAATATATATATATATATATATATATATATATATATATATATATATATATATATATATATATATATATATTAATAGAAAACTCTCTGAGAAATCAAGATAGACAATGTAATCACACTGATATATAATTTATAAATCAAATACATATTTGGTAATTGCTCTTTATTACCGAAATTATCTTATATTTTGTAATTTCTGTTAACAGCAAAATTGTTGACATTCGTTTCTATGAAAATTACGTCTTTATTTAACATAAATAAGCCCGGAAATCATTAATATAAAAACAGTATTTTGCTTTCCCTAGCCCTTATATTATCTGTAAGTTATCAATTAAAAATATTTATTCAGGTAGAGTACAAAATTAGTTATAAAAAATTTCGCGACAGTGCATATCTACGACTTACAGTTTTCGAGATAAAAATTTGATAATGTCCTGGCAAAATAGGTTTTGATTGAATGAAATTGTTTACGCGACGGTGCCCGCAAATGAGTACACGCAAGGCAGAAGACATTTCCACTGCATGCGGCATGGAGATGTGACGCGAATGATTACTTTGAATAGCTCCTGTCCGAATATAATAGCAATGACACAGACGAAGATAACTTTTGTCCAGGATATGACCGCCATTACTATCTCAAGATCAGACCAAATGTGACCGAGTAAAGTGTCTCATATGTCATCGCTGGATGTATAAGGAGCATGTGGAGATTTTAGCTGAATGTACCATCATTCTGTATGCTGATATTATTGCTGGTGATGTATTAAATAAAGTACATTTGATACAGTTTACTTTGACTACTAGGTAACTTTTGCCATTATTTCTATACGTGGAATCTTACCCGCACTCCTGGGGTAGATGTCAGTTTGACACAGCTTTATTAATTTAATTTTTCAAGCAGTATAAAATTGCCACCTATTATTTATCCTATAAAGCATATGATTACAATACCATATATCCTGTTTTTACTTTCTCCAACTAATATATAAAAGGCAAAAATCGAAAACCCTCTTCTAACTAATATATCTCCGGAAAAAAGCAACCGATTTTAATCAATCTTTTTTTGGCGACAGAGCAGGCCCCAAAGTAGGTTTGGATACTACTCTTAACCCACTCCACTCTCGCGCAGCACAGCCCTGGTGAGAAATCCGTTTCTGTCTGTCTGTAACTATGTTCCTTTATAACTTGAGAATAGCTGAGCCGATTTGCACCATTATTTCAATAATTTGTTCAGCATTACAACTAACAGGTTTACGTAAAAAAATACAGAATATACGGCGTTTTTAAGGCAAATGACGTTTTTACCTATAGTGTAAATACGTTTCACGTACAAAAACATATGAATATACAGTTTGTTTGAAAGTCATGACATTTTTTCAAGAACCCTTTTACAGAACAAAATACTTCTCTGTAGGTAATTTTTAGAAGCAACTCTTTGTATGTTGAGCGCGCGGGCGGTGCGAGGGTATATAAGTTGCAGCGTCAGCCGCGAGAGCGTGCACCGAGCGCGCGGGAGGCGCTAGGGTATATCATCATTCATCATCATGCTTCTGTCCGAAGACAGGTTTTAACTGAATCGCTGCCTCCATTTCTCTCTCTCCCTAGAAGCCTCTTTTATACCTCTATAAGTAGTATATCCCTGCTTTATATTATCTAATATTCCTATTCTTTTTCTCCCTCTTCCTCTTTTTCCACTAATTTTTCCTTCTAAGATCGTCCTTTGTAAACACTGTCTTCTCAATATGTGCCCTATCCAATTTGCTTTTCTTTTCCTGATTGTTTTTATTAGCGTCCTTTCTTCTCCCACCATTTCTAATACTTCTTCGTTTCTCTTCCTCTCTGTCCATTTCACTTTCATCATTCTTCTCCATACCCACATCTCAAAACTTTCTAAATATTTTTCCTCCATTCTCCTTATCGTCCACGTCTCTGCACCATAAAGAGCTATGCTCCATATGTAGCATTTTGCTAATTTCTTCCTTGTTTCTAGATTTATTTTCTTGCTTGTGAGAAGCTCCTTCTTCTCGTTAAATGCTGCTTTTGCCATTGCAATCCTACTTCTGATGTCCTGTGTACTACTTCCATCCTGTGCTAAAATACTGCCGAGATATTTGAAACTACTTACCTGTTCCAATTTTTGGCCATTTACCATTATATTTAATTCTTTATGTTCCTTTGAAACCACCATGACTTTCGTTTTTTCAGCATTGATCTTCATTCCATATTGTTGGCCAACCTCTACTAGTCTGTCTGTCATCCTCTGAAGCTCTTTCTCGTCTTCTGCTATTAATCCCTGATCATCTGCATATTTAATGGTGGTAATACTTTCACCTCCTATCTTAAATCCTTTCTCTTCCATCAATGCATCTTCTGTTATTGTTTCTGCATAAATATTAAATATCGCTGGTAAAATAGAACATCCCTGCCTCACTCCCCTCCCTATTGAAGTACTTTCTGTTTCTTCTCCTTCAACCCTGACTCTAATCTTTTGATCAAAGTAAAGGTTTTTAAGCAGTCTTTTATCTTTCCAATCTATTCCTATTTTGTTTAAAATACCCAGCATCTTATCCCATTTCACTCGGTCAAAAGCTTTCTCCCAATCTACAAAACAAAAATACATATCTTTATTGACTTCTAGCGCTCTTTCTATCATCATCCTCATACATCCTATAGCATCTCTAGTCCCCCTTCCTCTTCTAAAACCAAACTGATTATCTTGCAGCTCCTTTTCTATTTTACATTCAATTCTTTTGGTTATTATTCTGGTTAGAACTTTAGCTGTATGAGAAATTAAACTAATAGTTCTGTAATCCTTACAACAATTTGCATTGTTCTTTTTCTCCAGTGGTACCATCACAACATCTAAAAAATCTTCAGGCCATACACCAGTATCATATACTTGGTTAAAAAATTTTGTGAGTTGCTTAACTGCTTTAGACCCCAAAACCTTAAGAATGTTAACGGGTATATCATCACTCCCAACTGCCTTTCTTCTTTTCATGTCATCAATTGCTCTTTTAACTTCAGACTCGAGAATACTTGGTCCTAGCTGATCTTCTTCCACATCCTCTTCTTCATTTAATTCAATATTTCTTGGCTTTCCTTCTTTGTCATACAGAACCTCAATGTATTCTTTCCAGACATTCTTTACATTGTCTGGCTCCGATACTATTTTACCACTTTTGTTCATGATTCCTTTACGTCCTATCTTTCTTGCTTTTTTCTTGAATAGTTCCCTTGCTTTGCTATACATGAGGTCTGTTCTACAAATTCTTTCACATTCGACAATCTCCTCGCATTTCTCATTTATCCACTGTTCTTTGGCTTTATCTGTTTCCCTTCTTAAAGCATTATTTAACTCCTTGTACTTTCTTTGGCCTTCTTCAGTGTTTATGTTCTTCCACTTTCTCCGCTCTTCCATTTTTTGCAGCATGGCTGCTGTGATCCAGGGTTTTTTGTTTCTTTCACCCGTTATCTTTCCTACCTTCTTTTCCATTACATCTTTAATGTTGCTATGGATGTATCTCCACTCCTCATCTACATTCTTCCTATTTTCTTCATCTCTCTCCCCCAACCTTTCCTCCAGCTCAGTCATGATAGCCTCCTTGTTTTTAAGGAGTTCCTCTAAGTTCCATTTCTTGTTAACTCTTACGTTTCTCTTAACGCTCTTCAGTCTACATTGTATATTTGCCACCAAAAGGTTGTGGTCAGAATCGATATCTGCCCCTGGTAGTGTTTTCACATTTTTAATGCTATTTCTAAATCTTTCATTGACTAGTATGTAATCTATCTGGTATCGTCTCTGGTCTCCTGGGCTTCTCCATGTGTAAAGTCTCCGCTGGTGATGCTTAAACCATGTATTAGTTACAATTAATCTATTTCTATGGCAGAATTCCACAAGTTTATCCCCTCTTTCATTTCTCTTCCCTAGTCCATATTTTCCCACTATGTTATCTTCCTGTCCCTCTCCGACTACACTGTTCCAATCTCCCATTACTATGGTGGTGATCCTTCCTTTTCCCTCCTCCTCCAATATCTCCATAATCTGTTCATGGATTTCATCTACTTCGTCGTCGCCAGCATTAGTCGTTGGCATATACACTTGAATTATAAGCATTTCCACTGGCTCCATCTGAAGTTTTACGGCTATTAATCTATCATTTACTGTCACTACCTTGCTAATTCTTTCAGCTATCTCTTTTCTCATTATAATCCCCACTCCCCTTTCCTTTTTCTCCCCTCCTGAGTAAATAATCTTAAATTCGTCTGAATTTATCTCGCCTTCTCCTTCCCACCGAACTTCACTAAGACCTACTATACCTACATTATTCCTTCTCATTTCCCTTTTTATGTTCTCTAGTTTACCCCCAGAATTCATAGTCCTAACATTCCATGTGCCTATTCTTAATTTCTCACCACTTGCTTTCCTATTAATGTTAAATTTCCTCTGTGCATCCCCTAGGGTAGTCCCCACCCGGAGATCCGATTGGGGGTCTATTTTACCTCCGGAATATTTTACCCCAGAAAGATCCATAGAGGTATTTCAGCTTTTCAGCCTATCATGGGAAATATAATGAGGTAGTTTCCCCTTGCTTTCCTCATCGCAGTTTCACAGAGTGATTACCCATCTGTAGCTGTTCAGATCCACATGATCACCACCTACAGAGGTACTGTGCAAGCTGCTGCCCTTGCACAGGGGGATGTAAAACCCCCAAGACTGCTTCTTAGTCTGACTCTTCCCCTCAGACCTTTCCGGCTTGGATGGTCCTACCAGGAGAATTATCTCCCGCCGGCATAGCTCTTTGGTTCGTAAGAGTACACAAACCCTCCCACCTCTGTAAGGTTATGCAGTCTTTAGGGAGGGCTAGGGTATATAGGTTTATGCAATCCTTAATCGCACCCGGGCAACGCCGGGTCACACAGCTAGCGCCTAATATAGGGTAAGTATTGTTTTCATGAAAAACTCGATTTCGAAAATTTAACGGAAATAGACATTTTGGGGTCCCCTGAACACGTTTTGTGTGTTACCGCTTCAACGAAATTGTGTGGAATATTTCATGAATCCTTCCAATATTTTTATTTTATTAATCGCATTAAATTGTTTGAACATGTTCCATAAGTCCGTAGCCCTAGAATCGAGGAGTTTAATGCCAGCAATGATTAATTAGAACAAAATTTCAACAAACGCATCGGCCGGCGTAAATTCTTTGAGTATATATAATTATTACTTGTTCCGCGATTCCGATTTAATTTGATTTAAATTGCAATTATTTCAGCATTGCAGCGTTTTAATCCGATCCAAACATTTTTGAACTGGAAATTGCTCCCGAATTAAAAATTAACCTGAACATTAAAAAAATACTACCAACGGTTGAACACGTTCAAAGTACACGGATTTTATTTCGTCCAGTCTCGCGTACTTAAAAAAAACATTTCCCAAATATGTAAACATTCTCGCACACGAGATTAAAACTCACTGTCACTCCGCGGAACATCAAAATTGGAATAATTGTATGTTAATATAATGCAACACAGAAGAGAAGCTTAATAACTTCGTTGCATTATTATATTTGTATATTTATTTTATGTAATGTACTATTATTCCTAGCAATACTTGTCTCTTTAAGCTATTAAATCGTGCTCCAGAGATTCAATTCCCGTACTTCGATTTTTTACAAAGCTTTGAATCAGATAATGTGAGAATAATGACGAATTTTGCTACTCCAAACGTTCATATAATCCGACCCCTCGCAGTCACGTGTTCCTCAATAGCGCTGCGACCGGTTTATTCAAAACGTGGAACAATGAGACGGAGGCATATATTTCGGTAAATTATTTTAGATCGTTTCGTCTCGTATTTTCCTCGAAATATAAGTATACCCGTCTAAGCAAGAGATACGGAAAACTGAAAGAAAAACAGGTTGCAGAATCGCGGATATCGCACCCTCTTTAAATAACGCTGGGAAAACTGGGTCGAGGCGCAATCAATGAAGCGTGCGAGTTTCGGAAGGTTTATTCGGCAGCTCGCTCCCATAGGTAGGGTCTATTTTTTCTCCCCTCCTCCCCTTTAACGTCCCGGGAAGTTTTCCGCGAATATCCGCACGCAACCGCTTATCTCCGAAATATTGCCGCCCGAAAGGTGTCTCCTGTCCCGGAGGACTTGGAAATCTGCTTCCCTTTGTAACAGGCAAGCGCGGCGCTGCTCCGATAAGCCGGTCTCTGAATATAGATGGCACCGGCGTCGGCGGCGGTTTTAGGGGAGGGAGGTAGGTGCGGGGAAGTGTTCGGGTTATTGGTGTGAAAACGCACACGGGGAGCTAATCCTTATACGCCTCCCATATGATCTTCTCCTCCGACCTTTGCCTTTACCTCTCTCTATCTCTTTCATCCCCCCCTCTCTCTCTTCCTTCATCTCCAAAGCCTTATCGCCATCAGCCTTTCGCCGAATTATAATCTTGAAGGAAGTGCAGATTGTTTCGAGGCTAACGAAACATCTGTTATTATTTATGCTCGCGGAGAGCGGTTTTCGCTTTCGGATTCAATTATTAAGATACAACGGTCGTTAATAATCTGATTGAGGAGGTCATTTTCCGTAACTGAATACTAACGCGTTTGCTACTTACTGATACCTTGGATGTCCTTAGCTCCAAATAACCTGTGCGGTAGTGGAAAATACGATTAAGTTTTTTTTATAAAAATTTGGATAAATCCTCTTCAAATTCTTTGTCACGTCCAGAAAAATAAATTTTTTATCAATGCGATTTATAAGGATTACTGTGTAAAGTTACAACTCATAAGTGTTTTCAGTAAGTTTTTATAGAGATTTTATAAATTAATTAAATACTCTTGCTATATCCGAGCATTATATCTTACGTAATAAAACTGACAGTGCCTTAAAAATATTAGTTATAGAAACTTCTCGTTATAATGGAATTTTGCTGTATTTTCCTTTTATAACGCTAATTTTACGTTTGTGCTGAAGATTCAAATGGAGTTTAGATTTTTTAATACTGTTAACTACAATCAACAACGACGTTAAATTAAGATTTATAGGCGTTTGTATTAACTGAAAGGACGACAAAAATATTTGATGCCTTAATTGTGAATATTACAGACTATTTCAATGCTAATAATTGACAGCGAGATAATCCACGGCGATAGTTTAATACCCACGATGTATAGAGCATCAGTGAGAAAACGACCTACTTTTCATCGAAGATGTCAATCGATAATGAATAATCCGATGTAGTGCGACACGAGATAAATACTAATAGTGGTTAGAAAGTCGTGTTAGTATTAACGACCAGACAGGCTGATATGTGTAGTGGGCGATGTAATGCTCAAATATCTGACTATCTAATTCTGGGAAAAAATAAAGAATTGAAATGATATATAGAGTGGACGCTATATTTTTACCCGTTTTATCCATTGTCAGAAGTTGAAAAAAGGCATAGAAAAGATAGAACAAAAAGAACGATTTTTAACGTAGGGGAAAGATAGAACAATTTAATTGCAGCACAAAAATCTGGATCGATTTAATTAAAAAAGGATTTGAAACTGAATACTGCTATCACACATAATAGTTCCTCCAAAAGTTTCTTAACGATTTTCAGTAACTGCCTACTCTAAATAACTAAATTTGGCGGTACCCCCAAGGACATGATATTTATAGAAATCAAAGAAAATAACGTTTGGTTTTATCCGATGAAGTTTTCTAGCCCAGCATATTTTACTTGATTTTAATCTCAAAGTTTAATGTTGACAAAATACACATCTCACGTTCGTATTTTTCTCCGGCCAAAGATCAAAATTTACAAGTCAATAACTAATCAGCAATGGCATTTCATAAACACCGGAAAAAGCTCTCTTTGATCTATTATGCTCGTCGGCTGATGTTTAAACGCTAGTTCGTGCAAATGATGTTTACAGACGTCTTGACCTAAGATATTGCGCCACAACACGGAAATCCATATTTTCCGGCAAGCAGCCATCAGCGCGAAGTACATACGAAGTCTTCTCGTTATGACACACTGCGGCAATACACGAATGCCTTAATACATTTTCTGAAAACTGAAATCGAGTCAAAAGCACTTCTCTGGCATATTTTACTTAACATCACGCGCAATGTTTGGAAGTGTAAATAGAATTTTTTTAGAATGCTCAGTAGACAGTGAAAATTGTCCTTACAATTCTGTTTTGAACAATTTTCTTGCAGGAAGTTGTCATTTCATACGTACCTTAATTATAAAATGAAAATAAAGAGTCTTTCATCATCACGTTTAGACTAGTTCGACTGCCCGTCAAAACTGATAGGTGGGCATGTGATTAATGTGAAATTAAATGAGTTGAACAGTAGACCTCATGTTTAAAACAGCTACGTGAATAAATATACCTGTTTCACTGTGAATATCCAACGCATATTGCAAAAATACATCAATTATATGTCATTATTTTTATAAAATGATAACTTAAAACGTTTTTTAAAGCTACATACAGAATTTGTCATATTGTTTTACATTGGACAACTAAACGCAACGCTAATGTATGACTGAAAATATAATGAACAACTCATGTTGCTAGGTAATCAAAACAAAAACGAAATTGTTTTCAGCAATTGAAAAACGGATGAGTATATTTTATTTGAAAGGATTACACTCGCAAGTATGGCGACACTGTGAGTTACCAAGTTTATTAAAATTTGTTACAAAAAATCTGAAAATATGCCTTTTATCGAACTCTAGAATGATTTTTGTGTAAATTCGGAATTCGGAATTCCCTCAACTGTTAAAAGGACTCTATATAGTCCGTCGTACATATATTTAAGTCTCGAGTTCATAACATGATTATATACTGTTTTGAAATGCAAATTAAAAGATGCTGCAGTAATTTCATTTAGCGTTACTCCTATATGATCCAGTATTGCGTGACATTATATTATATGTATTACATTTGCTGACATGCTACTGAATAATAAACTCATGTTGATCTAAGATTTACTTATAAAAACGTTTAGTCTTTAGCATACCTAGCTACCGGATTAAGTTTGGGATTACACGTGCGGTGTACTTTTAGATATTCAAAGGAGTCGTTAGTCGGAAGTTGTTGGTTGTTATTCCAGTGTGACTTGGTGGTCGGATGCCTCTCCAATATTAAATAGCATTGCCATAGGAACGGTATTTTACTGATTAGAAATTGCATTTTCAATGCAGTATAAATCCCATCAAGCGGGCGGTTCTTGATGAGATATGTGTAAACACGTGCGCACCTAGTACAATCGTAATGCATCAAAATAACGTTGACTCTTTTGTGTAGCCACATGTAAAAATATTTTCGAACTTTAAAGAAATGTGCAGTAAATAAAACATGTATGAGAAATATTTTAAACTTTTTTGCGTATTTTCACAGTGAAATTGTTGCCCTACCAGTTTTCAATCGACGACGACGATAATTCTTCCAAGAATTGTAGTATTCCGATCAAAATTTGTAAAAAGTTTCGATAGTTTCCCTTGGGCTATTTATCGCACGTATCCTTCCAAATAATGGAGTTCCACAAGGTATCTTCAGTGGTCTACGTTTATGTTCATTTGTTAGATGGAAAGCCATTGAAATTTAAACATAGATTCACATGAATTCTACTACCTTCCTGGATTTAACATGTTTAAAATCAACTAACCGAATTAAGAGGAAAAAGGTGATCTATTCCGAGAAATGAGTTGGAAGCAAGAGATTTTTTTGCCGTTCCGTGGCGACAATTTTTTCCGACTCGTAATGACGGAAAGTATCAGTGATATTAGCGTTAAAACTTCTCCCTTTTTATTGGCACGCAAAAGACAACATCTCGATAAAATATGTGCATCAAAGTCTAATAGCTGTGAATTATAGTCGGCCATTATATTCCCATCTAGAACATCGGCACAATTGCGTCCGCCCATTTTAACACTTCAGCTCGGAACCAATTTCATGAGCATGAGAGAAAAATTATCCTGTTTTAAAATAATCCGTCATTTGTCCAAATACGGAGGTTTTAATGGAGGGTAGAAACTCGTAGATTTCTACACACGGAAAAAATATGATAAATTCGCTTCGAAAAGGCACGTGCATCATCGCCCAGAAAATTACCTGGAACCGAGTGAATTCCATCCACTCTCTCTCTCTCGCTTGTTATTCCCTTCCCAATACCCTCGCCCGCGCCGCGCACGTTACGAGATCGCGTTCTCGCGAATTCTCCGAACCGCGCGATGAACGCAATAACCGACTCGGGTCTGAACCGAGCGCTAATACCGCAGAGTTTATCTTTCCGCCGTCATTCTCTCTCCACTCTCTTCCTCCTCCTCTTCCCACTCACTTGCTACTCCTCTCCACCTCACTCCTATAGCGGATTCCTCTTTACCAGGATCGTATGAAAAAAGTTTTTAGTTTTTTTTAGACTCGGTCCAGACTTTCGGACCAACTAATGCGGGCGTGAAAGTGGATCAAGGTCATGCAACTTTGATGCAGGAGAACGTTCGTAGTGGCTTGCTGCAGCCCGTGAAATATTCTGCACTCATATAAATTCATATATAAGTTTATATATATATATATATATATATATATATATATATATATATATATATATATATATATATATATATATATATATATGGATGTCAACAAGGTGTTGGGATGAGGAGTAGAGAAGAAGGAGTAGTTCCGAAAGCTTCTACGTTTGTGATGTTTCTGTGTTTTAGTGTTCTTTTACGTGTGTCGCTTCGACATCCCCGGGGCCTCGCCAACCTGAAGTCGTCTGATTGGTGAGTGTTCACTGGGTTTCCCCATCCCAACACCTTGTTGACATCCATATATATATATATATATCTCGCACCGAATGATTGAATGCTCCATTAAAATTCTGATGTACTGTCTGTGGGGCAACAAATTTTAAATTTATGAGTTTCAGATTCTTAAAAGCTACGAGACAATCCAGATTTTTTTCATACGTCCAAACACCTCATTGTTTTTCCCCTGTAAACTTGTCTCCAAAATGTTCACCAGTATGGTGTTCTTCAAGAGCGACATGGATATAAGTTCCAATTATAAGGTATGGAAAATTCGTGAACGTTATGATGTGAGTAGATGAATTAATGCTTGATATTGCAAATAATATTGCGTACACTGCGCTTCTTAGTTCCTGGAACGTTCTGAAATAGCAATAATGATGTTACTGTCTTTTAAGTCGTATCAGAGAAATTATTTTGAGAAAACTTACGGTTACCGGTTGAAATTATGCCCTGGTAGGTTACTTGGAGCTATCGCCGATAATACGTTCAAAAATTGCGGGAATAAGCGCAGAAGTTTGTAAAAACTAAATTTTCAAAAATCCTAGTATCGCTTTAAGTAAATTTGGAATTATGTTATCACTTTGCTTTCTTTCATTTTAAGTTTTAAATACACCTGTTTCTTCTCACAGTTGGTCAGATGATGCAGCGTTTTACTAGACGTTCTTGATTACTTTAATGTCTCTTCTGCTACTTGCCTCTCCGGCGCATTTATCACAGATGAGGTAAGGATGATTTGCGTGATCGATGATGCTAATAAGGAAACGCGCATTATAGAAATCATTACGAGGGACGTTGGATCATAAAACCCCAAGACGGCTCATCTAGCGTGTTGGTGAGTACCACATTCACCTTAGCCGGTTATATATTACTGAAGCTGGTTGAACTTACCAGAGTCGTTAGACATATGTGCACGTCTCCTTTTACACCTTTCCAAATTTATGAGGCAAAGGGTTGCGGATAGATTTATGATGTCCAGTACATGCCATATTTTGAGAAAATCACAGCATCTTATGAATATCTAATCTCCCCACCGAAGATGATATTTCAAAGAAGAACCAAAACAATAGTAAATATATTCGGAGTATTGCCAGGTTTCCTTTGGAGAAATCAAAGCTTTGGTTATATGCAACGTTTTTGATTCCGAATTAGATAAATAGTCTCAAAGTTATTCAATGTTATTCACAATGAAAAATGCGATTTGTAAAATTCAGTAAAACGTAAGTCAATAAATTAGAGACAAAATACTTTGTCGAATGGTAATCGCTAGACCATATTACTGAATCTGATTTTGCGGTGGCCTTGACATGGCAAGCTGTGTGACAAGGTTATTGAACGTTTTTACTTTAAAGAACATTTAAAAAATTATCATTTTTTCTGATATACAGTACGTGGTTGTTTATTTCATCAGTTTCTCAATTTTTACGGACCTAATTTTAAATTTTTTACCTAAAATTTCAAAATGTTCCTTGAAGCAATAAACTACAGTACTATAATCCTTATTAAATGAATGTTATAAAATTTTACTCAACTTGACTAATGCCGATACGCTTTGCAAAAAATTTATCAATTTTTACGAATTTAGAAATTTAATACCAAATTTAGTGCGCTTTTGAATCGATTTGCACTCCACGATTCACACGAATCTTCACTAGAATCCATTTTCAAGCTGCGAAATATTACTTCTATTTTGCGACTGCTAGCTAGCATTTAAAGTTGGGTTTCAAAGACTAATGCATGAATAGGGTATAGAAAGTAAATAAAAATGCTTTGCTTTTGACAAACAAAAATTTATTGAACGGCTTCAAATGCAAAACATCAATCGACCTTTCGAATGTAGGTATTGTTAACCGGAATAAACAGTTAATATAAAATACGACTTATGTGATAATCATTGTGTACTCAGTCAGGTGAGGTTTTTGTAGATCATTATCAGGTGCAGTCAAGGCGATGACGATACTATTTTACAGCAAAACTGTCTCGTTTGCATTATATATTAAACATTATATATACTACAACTTGCAAAGATATTTAACGTTTCGTTCATTTATTTACCGAATTAAAGGATACTAATTACGTTTAATTGTTATTATGCCATGACAACTCAACGAGCAATTAATAGTTTCTATACTTATTAATTTGAGCACCGAAGAAGAAATCATCCCTTTCCACCTAACTAGTTGCAACTTGTGTATGCTTAATCAAGCAGACGCATAGGCGAAGCTTATTTTATATCTCCTAAGCATTCGATGGGTTAAGATTATGGAAGTAAATTATCAATTCACATTATTTATAGATCTAATTGATGATACAAATTCATTCTCGTCAGTTTACACGTTATAAACTAACCCTGCCTATCCCAATGAATAAAAAATGATGATACGCAAAATTTATCCTATGTGCCACACCAATAAATTGTCAAAATCCTTACAAGGGATTGCAAAGAATTTCCAAGTGTGCTAATCAATTTGACCTCTATAATAAAACGCTAAAAATTCTTCCTCCTTTCGATTATTATAGCCGACAACCCGTAATATCAATATCTTAGTTCAGGAGTGGAGGATATAAAGCGACACTTATAACCAATTGCCCCCTCGTAATCATTGGACCATTGATTGCGACATGAAACGCCAATCCAGGAGAGGAACAGAGAGAGAGAGAGAGAAAGGGGGGAGGGGGAGAGAGAGAGAAGTGGAGAGGAGTGTTAAGACCCCATCAGAAATCAATTGAGCGTATCTCAGAAAGCGGACAAAAGTACATCCCGGAAAATAATTCGCCAGACAGATTCCTCTCTGGCGCGTCCGCGGTGAGAAAGCAAAAAAGTTACGCACGTCTCACGCCTAAAGAAAATTAAATAGATGAAAGAAAAAAAATTTACGAGAGGAAGGAATTAATTTCCACTGCGTCGCATCCGGCGTACTGTCGTCGAGAAATCTTATTTCCTCGCCGATTTATTACTATGGAGAGGGTGTTCTCTCGACTCTTCTTTACTTTCTGAGGGAGAAAAGGAGGGAAAACTCTCGCGGGATCTGCTTCTTCCACGTCGTGAAAGAGAAGGAAAGGGAGGAGGAGGTAGATGAGTGAAAAGAGGGAGGGAGGTAGGAGGGGAGAGAGGAAGGAGAGTGAGAGGGAGGAGGGTGGAAAGAGCCTCAATACATTCAACACCCCATTACCCTATCTCAGTTTCCGAAATTGAATGAAAACCATCTCAGGAGAGGCGCGTATGAAAGGTAGAGGAGAAAGAGAGAGAGAGAGAGGAGGGAAGGGCGGGTAAGGAGGTTGGAAATAGAATGAAAAAATCATCCTGAAATTGAAGCTTTAGAGAGGAAATATATCAGCCCAGATTTTTTTATTAACTTCAATCGAGCGTTCTAAAACATTTATTTCTTCATAAAGTATGTATGTATGTATGTAGTATGTATGTATGTATGTATATCAATATATATATATATATATATATATATATATATATATATATATATATATATATATAAGCTTGCACAAACACGTACGCGCGCGCACACAACACGCTCTTGCTCGGATATACAAATACGCTCACACGTACAGCGCACGCTTGGCATCATGAGGAGGGACCTGAAAGAGGTCTTTCTCCAACACACTTATCGTTTGCGATAACAAACGATTCATATACATATCACCTTTCAATGATAAAAAGCGTGACTTGATAAAATTGTTAGTAAGTGAAAATCTCGAGCAGCTAGGTTCTCAAAAGCTCTTATTATTAAGAAAGGAGTAAGTGTGTTTAATAGTTGTACTAATTTTAAACTCAGTTATGAACTGCTTTAATAATGGAGCACGTGCCAATAAAACTACGCCAAATTTTCGGTAACAACATCTCTCATATTCCCATAACACTTAAACGACAATTAGGGAATCCCAAAATTTATTCGCACATGGACCCCCAATTTATCAAAGCTACCATGTATACACGGACGCACATGCGCGCTCGTACACGTGCAAGCCCGCACCCGTAAACACGCCCAATCCCCCATCCAGAAGCACCAAAGCACTCTTTTTTCTCTATTTTTATCACTCTCTTGTGTTCTCATTTTCTTCCTTCTCACGCTACCCTTTTCCTTCGCCATCTTTCTCTCTCACTCCCTGTCTCTCCATCACTCTCTTTCTCTCCTCCTTCATCTCCCAACGGCCCTTATCGCCCGTTCCACGCTACCCCTTCCTTAAGTCACGACAAAAAGGACTCTTCAAAGAGTATGCGTCACCCGTTCCCAATTCTTTGGTGAATGGTAGGAAAGCATAATCCGAGTGATGGGTTTTAGGGGTTTGCCAAAATGGCTCCTCCGTCTTTGTCATTCTATCTCTCCCACCCCTCTCCTCCTCCCCCCTCGCCGCCTACACCTCTCGCCTCCTCCACCTCTCGAATCCTCCACCCCTCGCCTCTCTCACCCTTCCTTTCCTCTAACTCTTCCCATACCCCAACTTTCCATTCTTTTCCAATTCCTCCTCCTTTTATCATTCTCTCTCTATCCCTTCTATTCATCCCTTGTTCCTTCCCCCACTCCTCTCCCCATTCTTCCTCCCCATTTTCCGTCCCCATTCTCTCTCCCCATTATCCCTCTCCATTCTCATATGTAATTTATTGTAATTCATATGTAATTCATTTATTTTTAACATGTAAATATTGTAATTATATGATGAAAGGTTTAAATGTAAGAAGGGGATATATAGTCTCAATTTCGCACTAAATAAAGTTGTTTGTCTGTCTGTCTCCCCATACTCTCTTCCCATACTCCCTCCCTATTCTCCCTCCCCATTCTCCATCTCCATTCTCCATCTCCATTCTCCATCTCCATTCTCCATTCTCCATCTCCATTCTCCATCTCCACTCTCCCTCCCCATTCTCCCTCCCCATTCTCCCTCCCCATTCTCCCTCCCTATTCTCCATCTCCATTCTCCCTCCCCATTCTCTCTCCCCATTCTCCATTTTCATTCTCCCTCTCCATTCTCCCTCTCTTTCCCCTCTCTCTCCTTCGATCCCGTCCGCTTCTCCATCGTTATCGTTTTCAAGTCCTCCCCCTAACATCCCCTGGAGCTGGACGTTGGAGACACAAAGGGTACTGCTCTCTCTCTCTCTCTGCACCCCAGAATCAATTTCATTCCGGCCTGCAAAACAGCAGCGCTCCGGGAAACGGGCAGCGGTGGTGGAGGAGGAAGAGATGCACGCCAATGGATAGACAATGAGATAGACGGAGGGACGGATGGATGTATGGTAGAGGGTGTGAGGGAGGAGGGGGTTGGGAAGGACAGGACCTTGGTAACATCCGGGTAGGAAGCTGGAGGTGGTGTATGTGTGTGTTCATGTTTTAAGATGGGGGTGAGAGAGGAGGAGGGGTTGGTTTACATGAGTTGAACGCTAGTTGGAGAGAAAGAAAGTGGGGTGAATGGGAAAGGGATGGAGATGCAAATAAGGGTAAAGGAGGAGAGATCAGGGTAGTGGGGAAGGATTGTAGGAAAGGGAAGAAGGAGATTGGTTATTGTAACGAGTGCAAGTTTGAAGAGTCAGAGGTAGATAGAGAGGGTCGGTATGTTTTTTTTAAATGGCGGGAGGGTGACTTTTCAAAAAAATGAAAGGGGTAATGAGAATGGGATATACGATAAAGTCACGATTGAAAGAGGGTTGCCGATTCTGCTCCCTGGGATTGAGTGTTAGAGAATACTAGGAAATTTCTGGTTCTGATGGAGTCGGTAGAGGAATGACCGCGAGGGCAGTAATTCATGAATCACCAGAGTGATCAATCTCGCGTATGTCGTTTAATATTGACGAGTGAAACTCGGGGATTGATGGCGAGATTTTCGACTCATTAATTACATTCGGTATAGAGTCCCTTTTTAGTTGCTGTTTTAGAGGCCGATTTTGTGTTTGCAAGAGGATGATTTGTGCCTGAATCCTGACGAAGACAGGACAATCTAGGTGCTGGACGATTGTTCTATTATTTTACTCTTATTACAAGGAAAAATTACTCCCACTGAATGTGGATAAAACTGAGATTGTTATTTTTTGGGCTATTGCAAAGGCTCTCTTAAATTATATATCGTTTGAGAAAATGACTCATCTTTAACCACAAAAAACTTTGGAAAACCAAATGAACATTTTGACTAAAAAGTAGCCGTTATAAGTGGTGATTCAACGATAGTAGATTATGTATAGTCTGCAGATACATTTATTTTGCAATACTGACAGAAATGAATTTCAAAAGACACTCATTGGCGCAGATTGTTACGGTATCGGCTCAATGGTTCTTCATGACGCATTCAGTCACAAGGTGTACCGTGTGTATCCTAGTAACCTTCTGAGCTGAAGTTTACTTTTACAGCAATACTAACCATCATATAACATGTCTGAAATTCTCAGATGAATCATAAAAGTTTCGCAGATTTATAGAAAAAGAAATCGTAAAATGAGTGAGTGAGTGAGTGCCTAAGATCTTGTCCTCCTGTTTTAATTTTTAAGTAGTTTATTGCTCCTTTACAAAATTCATGGTCACTTTAGCTTCTGTATAACAGGCAATAGTGTCGAAATAAAACTTCCTCGGACCTACGTCTTATTCCGTGAATTGGCACCTGACACATTGGCGTTGAAACAACAACAGTCTCAAGCTCGTGTACCGTGTTTGTGGCACTCATGGAGGTGGTACTTCTATTCCAACGCCGAACTGATTTCACAGTATGTACAGGAGAACCTTAAACAAGCAAACCCTCCTATTCCTGTCTGATGTCCGCCTGTTGATTTCATAAGACTTATAAGCATATTCAACTGTTCGACGGTTTAAAATGGACCTCTTTGCGGAGAAATTGGGCCGGAATGCGATTATGGAGATCAGAGTTAAGAAAGCATTCCAGCAAGGAGTATCTCTTAAGAGCGGATTTTGTATAGACCACATTGAATAAAAGTAAAACTTTATTTTGTGCCGAAAATTGTCCCTTATTATGAGTCGAATATTGAAATTGGCAGCGGAATCAAAAAATAGTTGCAAAGATTCACGTTTTTATAGATTAAATCTAAAAAATAATTATCAGTCAAGAAATAATTGTAATGAGATTTGATTTGTGTGAATGTGAGAATTGAAATCCACGAAGTTATACTCAGATATAACTGTCATGTTGGTAAAGCAATGGAGGAAAATATAGTTTAAAATCGTTATTTACGACAGAACCATCATTTACGACAAACTTAGTTAACAGACGAAAACGTTCAACGCCCAATGATACAGTAACTCAAATTACCATACGTTAAATTACCATAGCAAAAAGTTACTGCCGCTCTTTAATGTTTACCTAGATGATTTATAACGGAGAAAGTTAATGTCTACATTTCGTGCGCATTAAATCACTGAAAACCTGTCGAGTGGGATCATCCACGAGTAATTTGAAACGAAAACAAAATTTGCATAAATTACCTTTCTCTATTTAGGAATATCAAAGATGTTATCCCATAAGAAAATGAATCTTTGAAGTAATTTATTAGGGCAATGATCCCCAAACTGGAGGATCGCTAAAGGTTATCAGAGGGTCGTGAGAGATTTTAAGAGGTTCGAGAATACGGGACTTGTTTTATTTATAATTTTTAAAATTTTACTTAAGACGTACATATTTAGGTTCAAATTAATTTTTGCACAAAAAATTGACTTTTATAATATTTTGAAATTAATAATACATTTGGTACGTATTGGATGATGAAAAAGGGTTAATGAGATGGGGCGATAAGATCGGCTGCAGTAAAAGGGGTTCGCGATACATTAAGCTGCCTTAACAGGGCGTCGCAGGTGCACAAACCTTGGAAACCGCTGTATTTTAGAATGAAAATTGTTCACATTTCGATAATGTAGAATAAAGCAGTAGGTCATATGATTAGCATTATAATAAAATAAATCTTGTAAGTTACACAGGGCCTCCTTAGCTCAGTGGTAGAGCACTGGTCTCGTAAACCAGGGGTCGTGAGTTCAAACCTCACAGGAGGCAGACTTTTTTGCAGTTTATTGAAACAAATATACGATAGCCCGAGCAAATTATACTTCCGCAAGTGCTAAAGTTAAGGACTACCTTCGATATACAAAGATTGAATAAACCATTTACGCAAATAAGTTATAAATGTTATCTGTTATAAGGCCGAATGTTTCGGATGACTGCTTTTTATGGGGGCTTAAATGGACGAAAGAATGCATTACTTTTCAATTTGGTACAAATGCGACACAATTTCTCCTATTCGTTGAGTCATTCTCGAATTATATATTGTTTCTACAAAATTATTGTAAAATGATATATTATCGCGGAAAAAGGATTTTTAATTAAATTCTTGTATCTTATTTGTCTTCCTTTAATAAACCAAATATTAACATCACATTTCTGTCGTTATTTTGTCACTGGGCGTATATTTTCTGACATTAATATAGCAAATATAACTAATAAATAATTGGTTATGGCAAAGTTGAGCTTATAACAAATTATTTAGCATCATTTAAAATTAATTACAATATGTTTTAAATAGTGATGGATTAAAGAAATTTCTGAAGCAAAAACAGCCCATAAATTAAAACGGGCGAAAGGGTATAGGTCTAGGGCAGGGGTGGGGAACCTTTTTTCATTGGAAGGCCAAATGTTACTTAACGGAGCCCTCATCAGGCCGCACATTGCGATGCAAGTTGCATACATTCACATATATATCAAAATTGAAATATGTAATAAGGAGGCAAACACAATTTAATGGCTTTTTAATTTAACGAATACCGATTTCAGTTCTTCATATTTACGAATATTTTTAAAATCTTTAAAGGCTTCAACACAATATAATAACTTTTTAATCTAGAGGAAAATAATTCGATTTTTCATATTTACTAATATATTAATAAACTTTAAAGAAGGTAAAACAAATTCATTCATTCATTCGTGTTCTGTCTTGCGACAGGTCCTACCAATTAATTAATTAATTGGTTTTTTGACTAGGGAATATACATACACGGTGTGGTGGTTTCCCGTTGCCTTCCACACCGGACTCACACACAGAAGGGAGGAGGGAAACCCGGTGCCGGCATTTGCCTGCTCTTACGAAGAACACCAGGAGGGCCAACGGCTTAACGTCCCTTCCGAAGGACGGAACAGCTGAATTTGCGCGGTCTCCTCAAACCACGCAAACAGGGGGCCGGGTGACCTTGAGAAAAAATCCTACTCGCGCAGGATTCGGGCGAGTAGCAGCCAGCGTCCTAACCACTACACCACCGGCACCCCATTAAAACAAATTAAGGACTTGTAAATAAAATGTTGCATTCAATCACATTCATAAAAATTTGAAGGCAAACATAATTTAATGACTTTTTTTGTGAATGTTTGTTGTGAGCTAAGAACTTGATATTTGGTTCCAGCATTGTCTTTAGATTCAATTGGTCTTGCAGGTGGGTGTTTGTCATCTATGATTTCAGGCACGTCTTGATTTGAGCCATATGTGAAAATGTTGATTCACAACAATAGGGTGTGCCAAAACAAGAGAGTAAACGACGAGCATATTGACGCAGTCGTGGGTATTGAACAGTATTCTTCCATATTTCAATGGGATCCTTTTTACTGTCGAATAGAGGCTTCAGAATGTTATCTTCTGAGAGCTCAATCAACTCCATCTGCAAATCTTAAAGTACATTCGAGACACCAACCAGATGTGGCTGAAAAGCTAACCTCAGTGTGGCATTATGTTTCTCAAAATCTTTAAATCTGTCATTCTATTCTTTAATCAAAAAGTCTAAAACACCTATATATTCATGCATATTCAAATTTTGCGAGTTTTTACTCATATCTTGTTTATAAATTACCTTTGCCAGTTCAGGAAAATGCTCGGCTGAAACAACTGACCTGGTAAGGCCAATTTTGAAAAAAATCAACTTCTTCCGAAATGACTGAATTTGCTGCCACATTTTATAAATGAATTTAGTTTTGCCTTGTAGAGAGGTATTCAAATGATTTCGTTTTGACATTAAATCACACAAAAATGCAACATTCAGAAATCTTTCTTAAAAATTCACAAGATTCATTCTGTTCTTTGAAAAAGCTCGTGACTTGTTTTCGCAAAGCTAAATGTTTTTCTAGTACCTACTTGTTCTGTAACTTTCATGCTAAAATCATTTACGAGTTTGAGTATGTTTAGACAAGTATGCAAAAGGCCGCTCTGAGTATCACAAAAGGCCGCATGCTGGTTCCCCACTCCTGGTCTAGAGTTTCTATAGAGGAAGTAAGAGCTGTATTGTTTTAGCAATTATCGTCTGATACTTGAAAAACCAATTTCAATTTATTTTACAATTTCAAATAGCCTCAATTCGAAGTATTGAGAAGCATTTTATTATCGAGCTATTATTATTGAATTTTTTCAAATCCGTCCAAGCACACAAATGAAAAGCAAAATAATTCTTCGTCAATTAAACTAATTATTTTTGAAGTGTTGCCAAATGAGTTAAATTTCTCGGTTTCATTATAACATACGTTTAGTTAAAATTAGTTATTCCAAAGAAGTTGCTATATAATATTTGATTATGCGGAAATACGATAATGCAAAGACATCACGATTAAATACGAGATTTTCTGTAACGATAGGTACGTTTTGATTTTTGCCATTAAAAATGATACCACGGCCACGGCCCATGTGGCATAATGGATAAGGCATCGGTCGCCTAAGCCGGGGATTGTGGGTTCGAGTCCCGCCAGCGGTAAATATTTTTCTCTATATTTTGTAGCAGGTCACAAGATTAGAAATCAGTGTATTAGTGTCACCGATACAGATCTCAAAAGAAACTCGTAAGATATAACGCGGTTATAAATTATTTATTATATTAAAACTACCACATGGTTGACGTAAAAAACCTTGGCCAATATTGTCTTTTTAGAAATATAAATCCTACAAACGTTGATTTAAAATCTCTGTTGTAGGCCCAGCATAAGGATTATGATTTATTATTCGATCGGTAATTACGAAGGAATTCTCGAGTAAGTTTATTGAGATATTTTCACTCTTAGATAAGAAAAGTGACGAATTATGATGCTTTGGATGCAGTAGAATAATTTTTAGTTGCAGTTATAGAAATATAAAAATACGTAAGTGCACAAAACTTCAATTTACAATAATTTATTGCCGTTATGTTGTTTTAATTTTGCAGAAAACCTCTTAAAATTCAACTCCATATTTATATAATTAATTTATTCCTTGAGTATATTCACTAAGGGTCAAGAACAACGTAAGCCCCTGTGGCCTAATGGATAAGGCATCGGTCTCCAAAACCGGGAATTGTGGGCTCGAGTCCCACCAGGGGTAAATTTTTGCTAAATTTTCTTCTAAGAGAAGTACTACTAATTTTATATAACCTCTACACGTCTGGTTTGTATTAAATCGTAAATTATCTTATGTGTAACTGATATGGTTCTATTCAATTCAACGACTTTTAATCTGGTTGAGAGATTTGACTCGTATGAATATTCACGGTGACCACACATGGCCACATGATGAATCCCGTTTCCGAGCTACTTAAAGCTTTTTTCGAACGTAGCAAAATTTTAATACAATACTGGGTCTAGTTCCTGCTTACTGATATATTTATTCGTCGTACTGCTGCTACATTTTCAACGGGTCCATTACTAGCGTTTTAAAGCTATTTAGTATATATATATATATATCAATCATAATTCGTGAGTTTCAAGAGAAAGAATATGTCGTGAGCGGTTACCAAAGTTTTTGGTCTCCTCTCGCTCTCTCCCTTCTTCCCTCTACTCCCAGATTGCCAAAAAGATCGAGGAATCGAAGGAAATAAATAAAAAACCTTAAAAATGATATCTGTTTAAAAAGTAATAACGTATTAACAACGTATGATATCATCTGCTGGAAAATTAAGTGTATTAAACTCCCGATACATCATACAAACATTTTCAAATAGAGCGCGCTATATGTTGTTCTAAACATGAATTTGTTTTTTTTTTAACGGGTCCGTTGGATATTCCACGGATAATTTAACAGATGGTTTATTTTAGGGGAAGGTAAGCTTTTCCACAAAGCGGGCAGCATGGGAAGGTGCAAATGCTTCGGCGAGTCGGATTTGAGTTTAAATAGGAAGTTATCTAGAAATTGTTAGCTATCATATATTGAGTGAAAATAGAATATCAATAAGGATTTAGATTTATATTTTTTAATTTAAAGGTTTTATCATCACTACTTTAGGAAATTTATGAATTTGTATGTTAAATTTTACGGATAGCTTTTCCATCATAGGTTCGCGGACCGCATAAAATGCTCTCGAGGGCCAGATAGGCCCACGGGCCGCACGTTGTATCTTAAAGAGTGAAAAATGAACCATCCCGAGCGATTCGTGATACTAGACAGCGTCCGTTCCAATCTCTGCAGCAATGATCACACATTTTTGCCAGAATAACCGAATCAGAAGTCTCTTTTTCGCCAAAAGGCTTTCAGGATGAAGAAATAACCAAGAAACTCGACCGAACCGCGTAATCACGATAATGCATGCGCGTTTGAAGAAATCGGTTCAAGAATCGAATATGAAATGAAAAAGTCTTCCCCCTCGGAAGAAGAACAATTGAAAACTGTTATAAAAATTTTATAAAGGCGAGAGGCAAAAAAACTGAGGGTCTTGGTCAGAGAAAAAGTGAAAATCGCAGGGGGCGAAGAGTGAAGAAAAACTTAAAAATTGGAGCAGTATCCAAAAAGTGAGGATAATGGACGGTATAATCTTCTTGATTTGGGGAGAGTTGACGCGGTTATTACACTCATTTTACGGAATTCTAGGTTTTTTAATAGCTTTGTCTCTCTGATTTTCATTCCACAAATATCTCCTTCAGGGTATGGCATTTATCAACAGCTAAAGAAAGGGTGGTAGTTGGAAGATCGCCCTTTCTTTCGTCCATGCATAAGTCCCTACCAAGTGATTAAACGCCCACTGGTTCATTCATATCTGTTTTAATTTCATTCTTTAATTCTTCATCTTATATATTCCCGCCTATCCCATTTACAATGCAATTGTGAAATTTAAGCAAAAGGTTATAGGTATGGAAGAGGGATACTTTGTATCGGGAACATGAAATCCACTTTTGATGCGTATATTTTATCTAAACCGTTGTAATTTTCAGCCACTTCAAATAAATTGCACTGTAAAAATGTTAACTGGAATAAAGACTAAAAACATGGCTTCATTGTCACGCTAAAACCTGCATGTTATAGCGTCACCTTATGACAAGTACCGGCTACCTTGTGGTGAAACGCTTACGACCTTTCACAATCTCCATATTCAAAGAGAATAAAAGATGCATTAAAATCCGTTTCTTAGCAAATAATGGAACAGGATTTCGTGAATTCTCAACTATCGGCTTTGTTGCCAGCTCTCTCTCCCTCAGAACTTCTTTCTCGGGATTTTTTCTTAGCAGTTTTCGTTCAAAGTTTATTTAACGAGGAAAAATGGGATGCAAAAATAATCTAGGATTAGAATTTTCTACTTCTTACTACTACTACTAAAGGCGCGTGAATTATGCTAGATGTGGATTATTCCAGTAAATATTCACGTGATATACATGTGTGTTTGTGTTTGTTCCACTTTTCTCTGAGGTACCTACGACTCGAGCAGTGGAAAATTTCCATGATCTTTAGCTCCGTTTGGTGATTTTGCACTTCTTCGAAATTTTCACGCTTGGTACTCCGAATACTTTTCAGAGTGTGATCCGTTCCGCTGCCCTACTCTCCTCTCCCATCGCTAACCCCATTTCTGCTGCATCCACACATAGCCCCTTCCGATAACCCTCTCCATTTGCCTTTGTCCCAGATCATGAAATCCTAGCTGTCTCGTCGCATCCCTCCCCTCGAGAAAATAGTTTCCCAGTCTTACTCATCGCAAAGTTTCGATCTCTGATTTCCATCTCTCGACAAAGCCTACTAAAAATCATCTCCTTTGTTTCACGCCCGCGCTCCTTGCGAGCAATAAAACCACCATGTTGGTATTAAGAGATCTGAGTTGACCCATTTCTTTTTCCTTGGCAGCTATTATTGGAATTTTCGTTTGCACTGAATGAACATCGATTTTTAAACTCTTACTGCGGCCTCCTTAACATCTCCGCCTTTCATATCTCTCTAATGTTTTAAATATAATATCTTTTCCTTTTCGTGCCACTTTTTGACGCAATTCTGAATAATATCTGAGGCTGAATACTGCCAGTAATTGGGCATTCGATATAATTTTTGGACCCCTATTTCAGTTCGAATGTTTTTCACGAAGTAATTAATTCAAAGCGGGTTCGCAAGTTGAACGCATCAAGACTCATGTCAGCCAATGCGAGAAAAATTATTATTTTTATTTAATTGCAAGTTAGGCGACCAAATAGTAAATAAACCTATTGAATTCGCTATAATAATACTTAGAAGTGTAATAACTGATTAATAAGCGTTACTTAAAACCATATAAATAGTTGGAAATGCATTTTTTCATTTTCTTGACCTAGTCTGGATTTTTTACGTATACGTTCCGCTGAATACGAGTCTTGATAAGGAGTTTAAATCTTTTGAAGCAGTTGGTGAAGATGGAGGAGCAAAAATGTCTCATTTAAGCGCGTACCAAGCAAAATAAGCGTAGTAAAAAGGTTTAATATACTACGGACACTTTAAATGCCTTAAGGGGATTAATATTGCTGGAAAATTTCGCAAATTAGGAATGTCTTGAAATAGTCGTAAAATTTGAGAAGAATATTATAAAATTTAAGTCACAGAAATGACTACTCAGTGTTGATTAAAATATATCATGTTTCCTGATTTATGTCGTTCGAATATGCAAGAAAGCCTTAATTGATATATATTAATATAATTAAAACATATCGAGAGACGGAAACAGTTACGTTAATCGTGAGTTGAAGACAAGAAAAAAGGATTCAAATATGTGTACTTTTTAGTAACACTATCAGAATATAGTTAAAGAAAGAAATGTAGTTAATCAGCCTCTGTTAAACAAAGTTTTAATGTGTTTTAGAATATTTAAAGCATTTTCCACAACTCAAAATATAATGTTTTGATGATTATTTCTGATAAAAATGAGTATAAATTAAAATAAGAAAGAATTCTTCAATTCGATATTCTCCACATTGAAAATCGACTGTAACTCGGTACAGGAGGATCATGAATATAGGGCGACTTCTTAATTTCGTAAGTTGCTCGAAAAAATAATATTTTGCGAGATTTTTATTTAGAAATGCGTGATAGGATACTCTTACATTCCAACGTAAATGCTGATGTACATCGGTAGTTCTATTGTGAATAAAACGTACTAATTTATTTATGTCAATTCACATGACGTAATACAAATGTGGAGGGAGATGAGATATCTATAGTAGTACCGCGTAGATAACGACCTTCTTGGCGACCAGTGGGTGGAGCTAAGGCTTCTTACCCCTCCTCCACACCTTCCCCTTCCCGTTTCACGTTGTCCGTGTTCCCTATGCTGCTAATTCTCGGTGTTGCCAATTCGTGCAAAATCCAGATTTTGTCGTTTTTGGCATAATTTCTCACTTAAACACTTAACGAAAGATGGAAAATTAATTAAATAATCCTTTGGGAAAGTAATGACGGAATCGTTTCCTTTTATATCGGTCTTGTGTGCAGAGCACATTAACGTAATATTTTATAACTAACCACTTTACTCAGAATTATCAGAAATACAAAGTATTAAACTCTATAGAGTAGCTTTGGAAATAGAAGCTGGACATAAAATAAATGAAACCAGTTCAATAGAGATTGATCACAACATTTAATAATAAACAGAACAGTATTTAAAAAAGATCTTTTAATCAGTCTCGTCCGATGACGTCAACATGTCCATGACACTCTCGCTTCCAGAATCTCCCTCACTTCCACTGAGTTCAATAATTACTTTGTCTATTTCCTCATCCATTATGGCATCCCGTCTCCAGTACTCTTCTTCTGTCTTCTTCACGTGTTCACACACTTTAATCCACTTCTCTGTGGTGAATTCTTCACAACATTTTAGAAAGATTTCCTTCTTCTTCTCCAGCGTGCAAGCCCCCAAGTCGTGAGATACCTAAATAAACAGCGCACAAAGTTACACAAATTGGCAACATTTTACAATAAAGTAGCAGTCTATATAATTTTATTACCTGTCCTCTGCATCTCCTTATTTGTCTTAGGTACCTTTCTCTCCATGCCACGATCTCTGGACGTACAATCAAAACCTTTCGTTTTGATTGACAGGTTTTCCAGTTGAAACCCAGTTGATGAATTACCTTTAGTAAATATGTTCGCTTGTAACTAAGTATACCATCTTCTTCCAGCGATGCGAGTAAAATTTTCACCGTCGGTAGCATTTTACGCACCGCATAGAATTCGTGGATTATTCTTCGCACGCAACATTTTCCAAAATCATCAAGATCAATTCTCTTCTTGCGTTCAGATTTTTTGCCCTTAGGGGTGGCGAAAGATAACTGCCCTTTTTCTGCCGACATTTTCCCCTCTCTTACAATTTTCTTCACAGTAGTCACACCAACTCCTGTAGCCTCGGCTGTCGATAACGCCACATTCATTTCCAAATTGTTCTCTATTTTCAAATCTTTTAAATAACAGTTTACTTTATAAACCATTTCACGAGCTAGGCTCCTGAGGCCTGCCTCGGACTGATAACGATTTTGATGTACTGGCCATTCCACACAAGCAATCCCACCAAAGCAAAAATCAAAATCGAAGTCCAAAAAGAATGTCCAAGAGATAAGCAAAAGTAAAACACGTAAAAAAAAACAAGAGAGCACAGGAAAATATAACAAGTAGCAAGAGCTGCCAACAGCGAGGAAGTGAAGCGTTCTCGAGGGAGAGTAAGCGGGAGTGGGGGTATAGGTACTCCTCCTTGGTGGGATTTATAATGATGAAAAGTTATTATCTTACATAAATATTCATTAGTAAATGTATTTGTATTCTTATTACCCCCTTAAGCTATGGAGCTAGATCCGCCTTTATCTCACAGATTTATTTTTTTCACGTCTCCATTAATACAATCAAAAAGAGCGTATCCCCGTAGTTTGCTAAGAGGGAATCGAAACGGCCACCCCGACGCACAAAGACTGATAACCCGACCTCTCCCCTGAGACCGATGTATTTTTTCCTCCCCTCGCTATTTAACTTAATTTCGACTAAACAGATGGCGCGCGATCGGAGCGGAGTTTGTAAATTAGTTCCTTGCGATGGAATACTTCCGCGTCACAAAGAGGTATCAATGTCGGCGGAGGGAGGGAGTCCTTTTGAAGACGAAGAAGAAGGACTTGCAATTTTTTTTCTCTCTCTTTCTCGAAGAAGAAGAGAATGAGAAGAAGCGGGTGTTGATGGAGTCGAAGAAAGAGGAGAGGGTAGAGGAGGGAGCGTGGAAGGGGAGAAAGGGATGAAGGGTTGGGAGGATGAGGGAGTTCGCATCTCCTGGGACATTCTAAACCAATAGCTCCGACCAAAACTTGCTACATTTTCCCCAGAAACTCTTGCAAAACTTCTTGTTGCTGTTAAACTAGGAAAAGCACGACGTCGAAGAGACTTTTCCGGGGAATTTCACAGTTAGCCTCCATTCTCTCTCTCTCTATTTCACTTCTTCATATATTTTTATTTTATCGTAAAATAAAACCCTTTTCTCCGAGACTCGCTTCTTCACCTAACTCCTTTCTCTCTCTCTCTTTCCCTTTCTTTTGTAGAAGACATAAGACGTCGTCGTCGTATTACGAGAACAGTATCCTGCATCATTAACATCGTATTTTTTTGCAGAAAAATCCTCAGCTTTAGTCCCGTCTCTCTCTGAAAACGAAATTTGTCTTTTGCGTCGGTCAAGGTTCTGTTATCGCAACACTTACACCTTAGATTAATCAGGGACGGAAGCAATTTAATTATTTACTCTTGAACTATCTGTTTCTGTTATACGGTTAAAGTAGCAATCTCGTCGTTGCGATTTTTTTAAAGAGTTACTCCTACGTCTGAAAAAATGATTGCGCGAAATCAAAAGCTGCCTGAATGCTACATATACTGCAGCGCATTTAGTATATACTGCTTTTTACTTTCTCCATACGTAGTATAGGGGAAAGTATCGTTTTCATGAAAAAAATCGATTTCGACATTTCAACAGAAATACACCTTTTGAGGTTCCCTGACCACGTTTTGACCATTTTCTCGATGATTTCTGTGTGTGTGAGTGAGTGTGTGGGTGTATGTGACAGCTTTTTTGTGGGTGCTGTAACTCAAAACCTATTAATCAGATCAATGCGAAATTTTATATTTAACTTTTTCATGAAAGTGACAAGAACGGATTAGTTTTTGATTAAAATCGGTCAACCGGAAGTGGGTGTTTACTCTTGTCACTTATCCATTATTTTGAAATATTTGCTTTAATATTTGATATATGTAAACATATACTGGAATAAAATTGGTAGAAAATGTAATTTTCTACAACCATTGATTGAAACATTTTCCCATATAATGCATCGTTTAAGAGAAATATTATATTTTTAGCTGTCACTACCACGCCACATATCGACGACTATTGTTAACAATTAACGCTTAGTTACGTCTTAGTAACGCTTCCTTTTATTTTCTTAATTGTTGGAGATTTCTGGCTATATCCAATATCAGAAGGCTACGGTGTGAGTCTATTTCTGTCTTTGTAAAGTCTTTAAAATTTTCTCGCAGTTCCTTAAAATATTCATTATCATTTACCCTATTAGGAATTTTGAGAAATATTACAGGTATGGAGAAAGCCATGTGGTGGCCACATAAGATTTTTGAAAATGTACCCTCGGTCTGTAGTTAAAATAAATGAATTAGAAAGAATCGATGCACAACATTATTTTAAAATTTCTGTCAACTTCAATAGTAATAAATATCATAATTATATGACCGAATTGGCAAACCGCGGCTCGCGAGCCTCATATGGCTCTTGTTCCTTAAAGAAACTTCCCATTTAGGGAACGCGGCACATTTTTCATTACCAAACATATCAACACAATATGAATTGAACCTCTTGGACACATATTCTCTCTGAGTTTATTGGTATATAGAGTTTGCTTCCTTTGCATACATTTATTTGTAAAGGTTGCGCGAGTCTTGCGGCTCTTGAACTTATTGACATTGTCGACAGTGACTCTGAGTCTCGGTAGGTTCAGTTACCCATGATATATGATCTAATAAATTATCAATTAAAACATGAGTGTAGATTGTGAGAAATATATAATAAAACTACTCTTATTAAATTGCATTCTAGAATATGTATTCTCAATAAACCTTCACTATGGTAATGAACAAAAGAAACAATTATGCTTCTATGCTTGATATTTTCATTTTTTCTTGCTCCAATTTGCTTTATCGCGGAAATTTATTCTTTCTATTTTATAGGCAGCGTTCGATTCCGAATTGATAGAAAATACTTAAATTATTTTGACACAGCAATATATTACAACATTACACAAGTAGATGAATTTCGATTATTTCAATGGAAAATTTTCCGGCAAATTTTAAATGTGTTAGCGTTTATTTTACTAACAAAGCCTTATAAAGTTTTCATTATATTCAATATATTATAAATAAAAACCTACTCGCATAAAACATATTGACATATCTAGTTCAAATGTAAGTTTATTTTTTCTCCGCGATCTCTCTCGGGATTTTAATTAACCTCCATGTATCTATCAAATTGTGTTTCGCAGGCGAAACATCCAGAGTTTCGCCGTGGTAATGTCATTAATTTCATACAGCAAGTAGTTCTGCGGTCTCCGATTATTTGTTACTGCTAAAGCATCACGCTAATGTACAAAATTTCAAAGTTATTCTTCTCTCAAAGAAATGGTCTCAATTTCAGTTTTAAAAGTTTTCAAGAACATGTCATCATCATAAGGTATTTCAGAATTCATAGAGGCTAGTGAATTCTAAAAATGACAGAAGCCAATTTTCCCGAGCTGCCGGCTGGAAGTTTGGATTCGAATTACCGGTACATTAAAATGATCTCTCATTAATGTGACTAAAAAAGAATGCTACTCAAATTCTAGACAAAAATCCCGCTTTTCTTTGAACATTACTATTCTCCTTATTAAACAAACCCCATCATTATAAATGGAAGATTCTTATAGTTCCAAGAAGTTCGTCAAATACGCGTTAGTTTTGCAAATAAATCTTTTGAAAACTAGAACATCTATGTTCACATAATTAATAAATGTAATTACATAATGGAATACAAGTGAAGTTATAGAATAGTTTACTTAGCACTAATGGTAATAGGACTATATTTTAGCATTGTTAAATGCCTATTAAACGCTTTCATTTATGGAAAATATGATGTAATTTTCAATTTTCGCTGTTATAAATTCAACTTAAATTATAATTAGTCGTATTCAAAGAGAACAAAGCAAGATATAAGTAAAAGAATGGTTTAATTAGACCTTAATGCAATGTATTCCTTATTATCGTATATATGACAAAGATAAATTGCTGTAATTTGCAATTTTCGCAACTATAAAAACTCGAATCAAATTATAATTTCGCTTATCAGAATAACTTAAATCAAGCGTTACAATCCGAATTGTGCAATATTTTAATATATATAATAAATATACTTTGCAATCGCATTTGTCATTACGAATAAAAGAAAGTTCTCCACCATTTGTGAAGAATGCTAGGTAAAACTCCATCAATTCTCTCACTACCTTCCTGGCTTCTCTCTCTCTCTGAAATTTGTTAAAAACCCTTCCTCGCAAAATTCGTAGCACCGGTCTCCGAATAACTTATAATGAGTTCCAAAAGAGATATAAAAGTGCTTCTACTACCAAACTCCTTCCAATTCCACCGCACCTCATTGTATTTGTTCACATCTTGGTTATTCTATTACGTAACGTAAAGGGCATCGCCGTTCGTCAATTACCGCCGGCATTGCGAAGCACTTTACGTCACTCGGGAGCATCATCTTCACCCACGCAGCTCGAAGAAAGAACGACGGCAGGAAAAAAATATGAAAACCCCTTCAAGCTCGCCCACAAGTGCTGACATCTGCCTCAGAATATTCCTCACATCTGTCTTCCTTTCATTTTCTGGAGGCGTCGCATCCAAGACGACGCAAACTCCATCCAGCCCATCTTGTTTTTGTCACTCGCCGTCTGTCGCGGTGGCGTACCTCAAGGGAACGAGATGGGAGCGGTATTATTTCAGCGAATACTTCTCCCTCTCTTCCGTCTTTTATCACTTCCTACCTTGCTAATCCCGTCATGCAATCATCTCTCCGTCTTTGTCCTACGTCTAAAAAATCTCAGAACGAAGTTTCCCTCGTATTCCGTGTCTCGCATCAGAATGCAAATAGATAAAGTTAATTAGATAGTCTGAGTAAGGTTCATTGCTGTAGACTTCCATTTTATTTAGCCTTTCAATTTCTACAGCTGGGTATACTCAGCACTCAGGATCCTTGGCACGCTTGAAAGCTAAGTATTGATACGGTTTCCGCTCATATCTTATATTGATTTTTATAAAATTCTATTAATGTTTATCTCCAGGGTTCGTAAGCTAGTATATAGTTTTTTAGGCTGTCCCTACATAGAAATCCAGTCAAAAGTCAAATAGATCTACTTCAGAGCGGCAATTTGGAGAGCGCTCATTTTAAACCTGGGATTTTATTATGCGTTTCTCACTTTATGTTACAGCACATTATATATAAATTCCTATATCTTCGCTGGTTTCTCACCACTATTATTCCAATGTTATGAAAAAGTTCTCCATTTCTCAATATAATTCTGTTATATACTGTACTCAAATTTTAATGAAATAAAATTTTTCTTACCGTAATTCTTTATTTTCACTCCCTTGAATTCTCCTTGGATACCTTTATCTAATAACTGCGAGTTATTCACGCAGGTTTTGCCATTTTTTCCATTTATCTCCCGTCTATCATATGGCACAATAATAAGAATCTCTTTCGTTTTAATTCTCTTACATTTAAAAACACGTTTTATATCACAGTCGGTGGCAATTTCATATCACTCCCGCTTCCAGAAGCGAACTTACAAAACTGCACAACCAATTTATTATGTATAAATGAACATCTCACATTTCAACAAATTATTATTGTATTTTGCCTTTGTTGGCTGAGAAAATGTGAATCAGAGCGATGGGAGGATGAAGAAAGAGCGCCAGGAATAACCTAATCGGAGAAAGATGAAAGCGAGTCAGATAAGGAGAGATGAAGGGCGTTTTCGCACGAGCTACTATTCAGTTGCGCGACTGTGGAGCCATTCTCATATTTCGAAGGATTAAATGGAAGCTTGCAAACGAAAGAGTTTCGCTGAATGTTGGCGTGACGGTGGCTGATCTTTGTACCAGTATGAGCAACTGTTGGTATCCGCAATCGTACTACAAACCCTTCAAGCGGCCATTTTGATGTATTTTTCTGGACGTAGAATTTGTTTAAATTTCCGCCGAGGAAAAGGGAAACAGATGGCTCAGATATTAAAGTTTGAGCAAAGAGAAGTCAAGAGCCGTACACATGTACAGATAGCCGCTGCTGAGACAGAATGTCAAGGTTCGTATGCAAGTATGTCGAATCGAGCGAAGGAACTAATAGTGACTAATGCGAACATACCTGGAAAAGAGTTGCCCAGTAAAAGGGCGATGAGAAAGACGATCTCTAGTAAAAGGGAGAGGGAGAGAACATATAAGAAATACGGAAAGAGGACAGGACGGAGGAAATGAAGAGGAACAACGTGAGCAGGGTAGAATGGCACAAGAGGAAGGAAAAATGTACGGTAAACTATAAAGAGGGAGGAGAATAGAGCAGGAAAAAAAGATGGAAGAACGAGAGAAGACGGAAGCTATGGAAATCTTATCTCCTTATGCCTTTTCACTCTCGCACTGAGAGAATTGTCTCCTTTATCGGATTGTCTCCGCGTCGTTAGACAATGCAAGAAAGAGACGGAATGGCAGAGGGGAAAGAATAGCGTAGATTGCAGAGATAGATATATAATATCAAGAAAATAGAAGGTGACCCAGAAAACGAGATAGTGATATTTTCCTAACTTCAGCTTTTTGAGGCGCGGGCGAAAAACGCACGCGACGATTGCAGAAGAGCAAAAAAGTGACACACAAGAAACGCAGGCACAAAGGGCAGGTGACAAAACGCGCGAAACACCTATATCTTTTATTCGCTATCCATCGCTCTTTTCTCATGCCTCTTTCAAGTTCCTTATCTAAATCATCCCGTCGGGTTTCTAATTGCATTTTCAGTAGATTTTACCGGCAGGTGTGCGATATTTTATTCGAAAAAAGGATGAGTTTTGTGGGAAGACAGACGCCACTGTCGCAAAGGGTGGAGGCTCAATACGTCAGAAAGTGTGAAGATAAGGAAGGTGGTATTGAAGCGGAAAGGAGGATGGGTCTGGGAATGGGTTATGGAGGTTTACTAAAAAAATGAAGCAAAAGAGGTTGGATAGCTCGGAGGTAAGGACGCGGAGATGAGAAAGCGAGCAAAATGGCATGGAGAGTTAGGAATGGAGTGGGCGGAAGGGTGAAAGGGAATCGAGAGTAAAAAAAATTGTTTGGAAATGAAATATTACGAAGAGAGTTGATAACCTTACGTAACGGGATATGGAGAAGAGAGTAGGAGAGGATTTTTTTGTAAAAAAAGGATTGCGAAAAAGTGGAAGAGGGGGGGAGGAAAGAGGGGGAGAGAGGAAGGGAAAGGGTAGAGAGATAGGAAAGGAGTAAGAGAGGAGAAAGGAAGAGAGAAGCGATAGAGGAATGAGGGAGAGAGAAGGTGGGAGGGAAGGAATAGGCAGGAGAGAGAAGGGAGGGAGGAACGATTGAAGGAGGATAATAAGGGAGAGAGAGAGAAGGCTGGAGAGAAATTCAGAGAGGGAGGGAGAGATGAGTGAGGGCGGGAGAATGAGGAAGAGGAAGGGAGGAGGGAGAGGGAGAGAGGTGGGAGAAGGAAGGAGAAGGGAGATGGGCGAGATGGAGAGAAAATGACAAAGAGAGATCGAGTTATAGGGGGAAGAAAGGATGTAGAATGGGGTAGAGGGAGAAGAAATAGGGAGAGGGAGAGAAAGACAACGGGAAGAAGAGAGTGGGAAGGGGAGGAGGAAGAGAAAATGGGAAGTATAGAGGTAAGAGAAAGGCAAATAAAGAAGGGAACGGGGAGAGAAAGACATCGGGCCCTGAAGGATGATGGAGTATTAGTGGTGTGGGTGGAGCTGCAGACCGAGAGGAAGGGGACAATAACGGAAGAAAAAGAGAGGGGGAGAGGAGTTACCAAGGGGAGAAGATGAATGGGTTTGCGGAATAGGGCAGAAGTGGGCAGATGAGTGGGTTTTCTGGAGGACTTGAAAAAAATGTTTTTATGATAGATATAGATGCGAATGTGAGTTTTTTCATAAGAATCTGGTAGGTAGGGAGGTGTAGAAGGAGAGGAGTTGGAGTGATGGAAGAAAGTAAGGGAACCGGACTCAATTGAGAAGTTATTTTCCCTCACTCGAGAAATTAGGCCGCGCTTTTATAAACCAGGGAATAAGAAGAAACAAGATTCCCTTAAGAAATAACCGGATATTAAAAAATCTATAAAAACATTTCTGAACTTAGTCTCTTCGCCATGACAGGGAGCACGGAAAAATATCGACTACCGTTCCTCTTCTGGATAATTTTATACGTCCCATCTGATCTGCTTTTTTCGTTCCTTTGACAAAGAACAGATGGAAAAAACGTATCTGTATTTCGGCGCCCGAGTAATGAATGGTTTTTCATTTATCGTTGCCACCCAGAATTTAGCGCGTTCTAATTCTCCTTTTTCCTTGCTATCTTAGAGACACCAAGATTTTCATTCCCTTTCAGATAAAAAAACTGACTCTTAGTGAGAATCGGTTTCGCAGAAGAAAGCAGCTTCGATAAAAACATTTCTCAAACAAAGGGCGTTAAGAATGTTTTTATTAGAAGTATTATAACGATAGGAGAGATGTTAGGAAATAAATATGACTAAATTTTTATCCCCCGAGTCAGGCTAGATGCTAGTTTACTGCAAGTCGTAACATGTCACTACATGTCTTATGCACTATCAGCTTAGTCTTATATGTTCATATCAGTTTATATACAATGCTCACGGAGTACTACGGTGTTTAACATAACCATCATGGATTTTTGAATAGAAGTGCGGTACGCAGTAATATTTTGTGTACTATTAAGCAAAAGTGGTACCAAAACGTTTGACATGAAAATAAGTGCATTCATCGGGGACTGTTTGTCCCACGGTAGAATTTTTAGCGGCAAAATTGATTTTCTGAGTAATGACAATAAATCGATGATGATCTTCGCAGTGCTAGACCGCCCAAATCACGGTTTGAATTAAAAGTTAATAAATTCGATGAGTTGATAAAAGGTAACCGTCATTTTCGCAACTGTGGGTATTGGTTATAGTGTGGTTCATAATATTGTTTACGATGATTTAGGCTACATGATGATCGCAAACACATTGTTACCGAAAATCATGAACAATGAGCAAAAAGTTAATTAAAAGAGAGCGAGCTACACTGGCAAATATATAAAATGTAAGCGAAGGAAATTCTCCAAAGCCAGTCAAACTGATAAAACCCGGTTAAAAGGCCGGATAAAAACAGATGAACCCGGATAAAAACCCAATACGTATTGGGTTTTTATCCGGGTTCATCTGTTTTTATCCGGCCTTTTAACCGGGTTTTATCAGTTTGACTGGCTTTGGAGAATTTCCTTCGCTTACATTTTATATATTTGCCAGTATAGCTCGCTCTCTTTTACTTAACTAATTATGGCTCTCCAGCCGAAAGAGCTCAACAAATTACATGCCTTAAAATTTAAAATCATCTCATTATCTATTGACATACACTTTCTTAAAAAGTGCAAATCTTTGCATTTATTCCCCAAATTTATCAAAATTAACGGTCCCCCTAATAACCCTCACGCTTCCAAAGCAATAGAAACAGCACGTCAACATTGGCTCAATTTAGAAATTCGTGCCAAATACGCTAAACGTAGTCAACTAGAATTTCAAGCATACAACCTACACCTCGCTATCACAAAAAATTTTAATAACATTGAGTATCATTTCTTTAATGAATACTTTCAAAAGTTGAAAGAGGTTAACCAACATAAAATTCAAACCAAACTCAGAGGCATAAATTCGAAAATTAAATCTCTTCAGAAGCTTAGTCCTACCGGGTCTCCAGTTAGGATTAATTTCGTTAAAAATATTTCCAACGTTCACTTCACCCATGACGAGATCAGATTGCTCAACAAAGGCCTTAAACATTGTCTTCCATACAAAAAACCACCAATTGACGACCTGATTATTGATATAGAATGTGGTATAAAGGATAGTAACGACACGACCAAACAGTATATAAGAACCGCTAGTAAAATCGCCATTGAGCGGAACATGAACAATTTGCCAAATAAGAACCTTCAAATAAATAAGACAGACTATAAAATTATTCAAAACTTAAAGAAGAAAGACTGCGTCTACACCAAATCTGATAAGGGCAACACCACAGTCATTCTAAACAAAGCGGACTACCTTGAAAGAACATTAAATACTATTGAAACAGGCCCCTACATCCAGATCTCCAAAAATCCCATTAAAAAACTCGCGACACAAGTCAAAGAAACTGTTAACCGTTGAAAACACACATTTGACAAAAAACTAGCGTTCGCTCTGAAAATAGCGAATCCCACCATTCCAAGACTTTACTGCCTTCCCAAAATAAATAAACCAGGAAACAAAATGAGACCTATAGTTTCGGCCATCAACTCACCCTCTTATAAAATCGCCAAATGGCTCACTAAGGAATTAAAATGTATAAGCATTGAAGAAACATACGGAGTTAAAAACACCCAAAATTTCTTGGAACATATTAGAAACAAAAAAATACACAAAGATGAAATACTGGTGTCATTTGACGTAGAACAACTCTTCCCCAGTGTTCCCATTGATGTCGCGCTCGAAAACCTCCAGGACTGGCTACTAAGTAAACAAGTTGAGGAAAACAAAATTCTAGAAATTCTCACATTGACAAACTTATGCATGGAACAAAATTACTTCGTTTTTAACAATAAGTTCTATAAACAAATTAATGGCAATCCTCTCTCACCACTTATAGCAAATATTTTTCTTTATTCTTTTGAGCAACGCTGTAAAAATACGTTAAACTATTTCCCCAACACATGGTGCAGGTACGTTGATGACATTTTTGCCATTTTTGACACAAAACTCTATAACATTAACACCTTCGTCCAAGAACTCAACTCATTTCACAACTCTATAAACTTCACCTTTGAAATCGAAGCAAATAAGTCTTTACCTTTTCTTGACATTTTGATCATTAATAATAATGGACGATTAGAATTTGACGTGTACAGGAAACCGACCCATACCAACAATTATATTAAGAAAGACTCCAATCACCCTTACAAACAAAAGATCGCGGCTTTCAACCATATGGTACACAGACTATTGACGACACCGCTAAATAAAAAACGTTTTGACAAAGAAGTAAAATATATTAAAAACGCGGCCCTAGAAAACGGGTACACACACGAATTGATTGACAACATTATTAACAAGCAATCCAAAACATTAGACAAGAAGACAAGTACTACGCTTGCTCTAAGTGACGATAGGAAGAAAAAATTTATTTCACTCCCCTTCCATCCAACCCTAAACAAAGGGCTAACAAAAATTTTTCATAACGCAAATTATACATTAACGTTTCACAACACAAATAACATTAAAAATTTATTAGGGAACCCTAAAGACAAAATACCCACATTAGAAAAATCCGGCATATATCAAATGTTGTGCCCCACATGCGACATGTCTTACATTGGCCAAACGAAAAGAAATATCTCCATCAGATTCAAAGAACATTTAGCGCACTACAGACATGGACGCTTTGAAAAATCGGCGGTCGCGAAACACATTTTGGAATATAACCACCCATTAGACACAAATAACCTCAAACTGCTTAAACAAGTCCCAAATACCAAACTCGACGCAACAGAAAGCTTACACATTCATAAATACAGACACACCCTGATGAATAACGAGTTAGGGGTAATAAACAGCGTTCTTTTTAAACTGACCTCCCCCCCTTTTTCTCCCATCACCTAGGTCATCTAGGTCCCCCCCTTTTTCTTCTCCCCCCCTGCCCACCAACCAGGTATAAATACACAGACACAGCCCTGGACATCCACTTGAGAGCGTGCCACTGGTCTTGGTTTCGGTCGCCCTCTCTCAAGTCCCCCTTCCCTCCGTTTTTTAACCCCTGATGATGGTTACCTTGTAGCCGAAATACGTATTGGGTTTTTATCCGGTTTTTATCCGGGTTCATCTGTTTTTATCCGGCCTTTTAACCGGGTTTTATCAGTTTGACTGGCTTTGGAGAATTTCCTTCGCTTACAATGAGCAAAAAGCAAATCAAACGTCATTTTGCATTAACTTTAAGCTAAAATGTACATTGAGCTATTTTGATTGCAACCGTAATAACATTTTACGTTACCTAAATTACCACAAATATCTTTTTCGCCCAGCACCGCACAAATTAGTTTGTGCTTGGGGTTCCTCGTATATGTGTACGTTAGCCTCGGCAACCAATTCATATTAAACTCTTCTGGTTTGTTTCAGAATTATCACCAAACAAACATTGAATCTTATCTGAAACATACATCACCAAACCCAAACTTGGATCAAAAAACCCATAATATTATGCCACTCATCTGGTATCCCCCGAAAAATTATGCCTCCAAACTTAATTTCCGTCTAATTTTATCTACCACAACCTCAGTATCGTAGACCACTAAAATCCGCCTGGTTTCATACCACCCACCATATTCTAATTTGCCCCTTAAACTTATGCTATCAAACGTACGTCAAAAGCCTCCAAAGGTTTTTTGAAGCCCAGCACAGACTGGTTTCCCCTGATACGTAAGACACCCGCAATGCACTCGGCTGCCCAATGTATGCCACCCTACTCATGCCGGATGAAGCCTTTCCTTCGTGGAACTCCATCATAAATGAAAAATAAAATAATTATAAAGTAAATAATTAATAAAGTGGAATTATTATGAGTTGAGAAACTCGCCATTTACATTACTCATTACTCACGTTGAAAAATGTTGGGCACTGCAGTATAATAACGCACCCGCGCATCACTCACAGATTTGCCAAAACACCATTGATGATATGACGTTTTAGACCAGTGGTGCCCAACCTACGGCGCATCCGCCTCTCAAATGTGGCGCACGGCGTTTAAAGAAATTATAGGATCTTTTTTCCACAGTTGAAATATATCTCGGGATTAAAAGTATTATCTCAAATTTTTATTATATTCACGTCAACATATCGGTTTAGCTTGTGAGCTTTGAATGAATGGATTTGAAAATGAAGAATTTAGCCGGCTTGAGATTGTAAAAAAACCTTCTCATGTTTGACGGCTCGGGTGCCCGAAAATTTCACCCGACACACACAAAGAATCGCCCTATCTATTCACTTCCCGTCATTGTTCACTCATCATGGATCGACTTCTAAAAATAATTAATTTTGTTTCCTGATGGACAATTTCCACGACTTAGAAAAATTTTATAAATCGTTCTTTACTAAAATATCTTTGTATTATATATCAGAAATCTTAGTAACGATGACTACAGTAGTAAAATGTGCGAATAAAAGTAGAGCAAGAGGAATATAAGGGTGAGAATTCAAAGATTTTTGTGATTTACTAGAAGAGAAATTCCGTGATTTAATTCTTCAATCTGAAGTGCGTTGGCTCTTCAGAAGGAAGGTTTGGCTTAGATTCTGAAAATTGAAAGAAGAGAATAGAAGAGGAAAGTGAGTTAACTAGGAGACAGTGAGTCTGATTTAGCATTTCTAGTTGACATAACCGGTGGTCTCAATATTTTAATTTTGAAACTAAAAGGAAGAAATAAACTGTTTACTATTCTATTGAATGATGTTTCTTTTATAATGAAATTACGGTTGTTCGATTCTCAATTACTTCAATAAAGTTAGATCATTCCGTGTATTTAAAATTGTAGAGCGAAAAAAGGGAAATTAATTTTTCAATATATATCGCCAAAATAAGAGAACATGATTCAATTGAAGCTGGTTTTAGTGAATTTGCATGTGAGGAAAGTAAAAATCATTATTTATCAACCCATTTGAACAAAAAAGAAACGACTTGATATTTAGTATCCAGATGGATGTTATTTATTTAAAATAAAATTCAAATATTTAAAGTAAATTTGATGGGTTTTCTCTAATCCCTATGTTTGCCGACATGATCCAATTCTAAAAATTATGGCCCCGTGAGCAATTTCCACAATTTTGAAAATTTTCTCAGCGATAGATATTTCAAATTGCAAGCGCATACGCGTGTGAAAGTTTCTCATACATAAAACCTATAAAAAATAAAAAACAGCCACGACTCACTGACTCAAATATAGAAATCCTGCTGGTACTTACAACAACAAATTTACAACCCGATATAGAAAAAATATCATTAATATAGACCGATTTCGCTACAACTTTCATTGCATTTCAAAATTATAGACAAGTTGGCTGAATTGAAACTACACCAGAGATCTCATTAAAAATTATATTTATTTTTATCCTATCCTTATATTCACTTATTGCATACTTAGAAATAAGTGGCACTGAAAACATGGCGCATGATAGGTAAAAGGTTGGGCACCACTCTTCAAGACCATGCATTATCTAACACATTTAGCAGAACTTGTATCTTGTAATTTTTTCTCATTCCGGAAGTAAAAATATATTTGAGAGGTCATAATTTTGAGTACAATAATGAGCTAAACATGGCCGTTACGAGTATGCTCAATAAAGTACCAAACAATTTTTTTATCACATATCATCATGGGATACGTGTATTACGGTGGAAGAAATGTACCTGAAGGACATTAAATCAATTCTTATAGCAGGTTATTTTAATTAATTTTTTCCCTAAGTGCTGTTTTTTATTGTTTGAGATTTTCCATTTTACAGCCTTGTAACGCACAATCACCAACACAAAATTTCTGAAATTATTTTTAAACTGGAATGCTCTATAAAGTATAACGTACAAACTGGTAATTTTGAATTATTATGTATAACGATTCCCTCTAAGATATCAATTGCGTTGTAATCACGTCATCACTTGTAAAAATTTTCTGGAGGCTGACCGAGTGTACAAAAAAATCTGAATGGAGTGATGTCTTCCGATTTGATGATTCGTAATGATATCGTCTAGACTCGCATCGATGGTTGATTGTATTACTACTATTATATTCACTAATTTTTATTTTCACGTCACCGAAAGTAAAAGAGAAAAGATAGGTATAACATACTGCTGTCCAGACGCAACCTGTATACTTAATCGTAAACCTGGAATTGTTTCATAAATAATCATACCATTAACATTCCTGACATTCCTCCAATAAATGTGTACCTTCTTCTAAAAGAAATATCCATCAATAACTGCCTCCAAATCAATTCGTTTCCAAAACAATACCAGTAAACTTCAATATATTTTTAGAAAGTCATCTTCATCGTTTATCTTCACTAAGTCACTCCATTTCCAAAATAAAACTAATAAATATCCGCTTTTACTTATATTTTTCTTTACTCCTTTTCCGTTCAGGTGACGCCACTCTCGCAGATTTCCAATCAAAAATAAAGGGTAAATAGAAGAAGTAGGAGGGGGGAAGAGGAATTGCAGTCTATCGGCTCATTAGCCGCTTTCCTTTGCCATACTTAGCTCGTCAAGGATGACATCTGGTAGAAGGAAGAGACTATCAACGGATTTTCCAGCGACACGTACGACATACTCATCTCGGAGCGAAGGAACTCAGAAGTGTATCGCTTCTTCCGACACCCCCCCCTCCTTCAACCACCAACACCACTCTCTCTCTCTTCTCACCAACTTCTCATCTCCCCTTCTCCATTACTATCTCTCTCTCCGCCATTTCTGTCTCCTTCTTAACATTCTCGCCATCGCGCCTCCGCATTCTTCCATTATAATGTCGCTCCCTTTCCTCGCCATTGTGTATCCTTCCTCCCTTATCGCTCCCTAAGTCAACCGCCTCTCTGTATAAACATTCTCTCACGCCACCCACGCCCCCCTCGCTCCCTTTCTCTTATGCCGCTCCGTCACATCTTTATCGTCTTGCCTTCTCTCCCTTACCTCCTCTGCAGTTCGGAGTCCACTTTCTCGTGTTTGTATGTGTCGCCCGTCTGTGCTGCCTGCCTCGCCGAAATCCCGCCATTTGTGTCCCTTTTGTTCGCGACCTAACCTTTCGAGCATCGGCGATCGCTTGAGTCATCACGCGTATTTTTCGTGACGTTCCATTGCTTTCAAAATCTCGCCTCCGCAATTTCGAAGCTTTTTCACATTTACGAAAAAAAAATCATAGGCACCGGACAAAAAACGTCCTTCTTTTACGTGGTTCTGTCAGGCGGGAGTATGGACAATTAAACACGGGGTCATTGATTTTAGCAAAATTCTCAATCTTCCCTCAAGATGGCATTAGTGTTTCTATATTTAACGAATTTATTTATCGAGCCACATTCCAATTTTATTCTTTAACCCCGTGTCTTAAGCCATCCCTCCAAATCTCTTTAAGGTCCAATATCGCCAAAATTACACAAGATATTTGACCTTTTTAATGTGTAAAATGTTTGCTCGCCGTCTCATTCTCGATTTTTTATTTGCTCCTTTTGCTCCAATCTCTTCTTCTTTCACCGTTGACTTTTATCATCCCGACGTCCCCTATATTTTATTCCGCTTCCCTATACCTAATCTCTACATTCCTCTGTAGTGCAGCTTTTATTCTCGAAAAGACTTCTCCTTCACCCCCTCCTCTATACCAAACCCTAACGCTTCGTTGACCGCAATTTAACCTTCAACAACATCCTTCTCCCTGAACCTCCACACCGTCCAACCCGATTACAATTCCTCCTCCCTTACGACCTTCAAAACACTACATACCCAACGCACACTCCCTGCATCGCGCTCCGCTACTAAGCTCGGTTTGCAACAAGGCAGCCACTCTTCATTTGTCTTGTGCATGACCCTTTTAAACTCTCCCTTCCACCCAAAACCTTTCTACTACCCGCCTACCGCGAACTTCACATTCGTTACCCAGTTTCCTCTGCTATGCTTTTCGTTACGATCCTACACCGAATTCTCCTTCTATCTCTCTCTCTTTCTCACCTCGCTGCTTAAAGTTGAATCCCTCTCCCTCGCCCCACTTACCCGCCTCCTCTGCCCTTTTTCTGCCCCGATCCTCCGTTGGTCAACCTTTCAATACCATGCTACGGATACACGCAGCCTCTCAATCTGTCTCGATGGTACTTCCACACCTAGGCCTTCCAGTATTGTGGAGCCTTTTCCCATCTTTTTTCCAACCGGCAAACTATCTCCGTCTCTCTCTCTGGCCCTCCTTTCCCGCCTCACTTTTGCACCCCTCTCGATTCCCCTTTCTATCCCTTCTTTCCCCTTCTCTTAAACTCTCTTTCAATCTTACTACTTTACTTCAATCTCTCTCACCTCTCTCAATCTATCCTCTCTTTTAATCTCTCTCCATCTCTATCTTCCCTTCTCCCAAATAATCTCTCTCCTGCTATCAATTCCTCTTCATCTTTGTGTATGCTCTTTTCACCTCTCTCTTCGATTCTATTTCTCCCTTTTCCTCGAATCTATCTCTTTTCCCCCCACTTTCTCAACCTCTTTCCATCTCTTGTCTTCTGATTAATTATGAATCTTCCTGTTCTTTCTGAAACTTAAATAGAAGAAAAGACTACCTAATCTCAATTTCGCCCAGAAAAAGATATGTATATCTATCTATCCGTCTTCCTTCATCTCTCTGTGTGCCTATTTCTTTCCCTATTCTCCTTCATCTCTATCTCCGCAAAGACTTTCCTCTTTCGCCAGAGAGCACTACCTATTCTCTCCTGTGCTCTTGCGAAATCCTTCGCCAGCTCCAAAGACTTTTTTCCAACACTGGTGCCGACGGCACCGCTTCTACGAGCCTTTTTATTACGATCCCATCTCGTTTATTTCTTCTTTTTTCTCCTCCTTGTCCCTTGTCCGTTTTCATGTCTTCATGCCCGACTCCTTTAGAATACTTCCAATTTAATATGATTTTCATTCTTCTCGTGCCATTTTTCGGTAAGGAATCAATAAATACACGTCGCTCAAATGAGTTAAAACGCACAAAAATTTTAGAATGAGAACTTAATAATAAAAAATTGAAAAGTTATGCACTTGTCTTAGATATCTCCACTAGCCATAATATAGTATGGATATTGGTGAACCTAAGAATTTATTTTCAGCCATAAGACGATATTGATAATTATCTATCGTAGATATCGGATACATGATATAAAAAATATACCGAAAACCAAAGAAGATTTGGAGTGTTCACTCATTCAAACGCCATCATTTTTTCGTAAATAATATGCATATGCATTTAAAGTTGTGGCCATGTTTGACAAATAATGTAATTAGTTATTGAATTGAAATAATTTTCTCTAGTTCCGCTCATTCTTAAGTTCCAAAATATTTATCAAAAGGATATTATTATAATTAATATTTTTTATCGCTGCATATTGATACAAAAATAGATAAATTTGAAGGTGCTTTAAACAAGGAAGGAAAGCTGTCCTTCAAAATCCAACGTGGAAGGAAATCCCACTTGAAAATATGAACAATGCGGATCAGACCAATATTAACATGACAGCTTACAATGATTTAAAAAAATTAAAATTTAAAAAATCTTATAAAAATGGACGATGAAGTCTATCCAGTATATATCCCCACGAAATTGCTTTATTTCGCAGCAATTTTGAAGAATTTATATGAGATTGCAAATAAGATGAGAGAGAGGATTATTCAGTAAAGAACTAGTGCGCGGATGAAGATGAGCGTCGACTTGACAATAAAAGTAAAATAAGTCGAAAAAAGATAAGCAATTACGGGTAAAAAAATCCAAACAAAAATACATCCCATTAGTATTTGGGAGAGAGATATAAAAGATCCGCCCTTTATTTACCTCGAAGTAATGTTTAGGAAAAACATTCCTCGGAGAACAACATCACACAAAAGCGGATCAAGGATTTAACAAGGGTATCGGAAGAAAGGGAAGTTCTACAAAAACCACCGGTCTTAAGGACGAAAAAAAGAATATGAGATTCAGAAAACGGGCGGGACGGCTCTGACAGTAACGAAAGAAAGGCAAAAAGATAGCAGGTGTCCTGGCATCTCTTCAGAGGAATATCCTCGAATGGAATAAGGCTTTCCCAATATATATATATATATATATATATTAGAATATGTATGTGTGTGTGAAGCCATACCCAGCTTTTCGCGGCAGATAGGTTCATGAATACTTCTTAATTAATGGAATACGCGCAAAAAGGGGTTATTATGTCAATGAGAATAGGTTCCATGGACGCGAAAACTAAAATGTTTTATTAATAAAAATAAGCTGTTAACCCGAAAAAACAGCTTCTTGTTGGCTTCCATCCATCAATGGCAGGTAAAAATATTTACATATTTTCAATATTTTATCTTCATCAGTAGTTTTCAGATTGGATAGAAAGTTAAAGATTTCATTATATTAAGTTTAAAAATGTAAATATATCCTGTAGGAAGGAAATCCTAAGTAAAGCAGTGAGAAAGTTTTATTCGGAACGTCACCTTTCTTTAGAAATAATTACGCCAAAATAAGCGTCGTTTGAGTGAAAAAACGGTGTGCCTTCCTGGGGGGGGGGGGGGGTTTCTTTCACAGCAAGAGTGCTACGTTCTGACCCTATATGGGGTCATAGACGATTTTCCTAAAAATCAAAAGCATGCAAAAATGGAATTTCTAATACATTTATGGTTAGGTCGCTTTTGGTTTTTGAACAACTGTATACTGTGTGTGTGCGTATGTATGTGTGTATGTGTGTATGTACGTGTGCGCGTGCGTGTATGTATGTATGTCTATTTGTGATAAAAAGGACCCTCCAAGGAATAAAAGCGAATACATTTTTGGTGAAAACGGTGAGAAGGATAGAGAGAGACAGGGATTTTGCCATAATCTGATAAGGACGAAAAGGATGAGAGGGGATTATGGAGGGGTAACTTGTTTCGCGGGAGAATGCAAGCGGCGCGGGGAGAAAAAAGCGAGAGAGATGAAAAGATTTCCAGGATGGTCCTGAGAGCAATGTAATGAAGACAAATCAGTGGAGGAGTCAGGAGAGTGGCATCGGGAACAAAAGTGGAGCAGAAGAAGAAGAAAAAGGGGTCGTGATATGGGAGAGAGGAATAAAGGAATGAAGAAGTGAGTGAGAATGGGAATGGGATTAAGAATGAGATACGCGAGAAGAAGAATAAAGGAGTGGATGTTGGCAAAAAATAAAAGGAGTGTTATGCTTGATAAGGCGAAAGGGGACGATAAGCACCCGAATGTGCAGGAAAGTTTTCAGGTAACGCTATGAATGACCTGTATCTCCTTTTTTGGCAAAGAGAAGGGACTGTTAAGATGTGAGGGTGGTAACTATCCTGTGCTTTACCATTAATAAAGGATTGTAACCACTGTAGTTTCAAATGATGAAAATTTCATATTCCACTTTTATTTTCTTGTGGAATTAAAAAAAGATAATGCGGGAATTTGATTAAACACATTTGTATGTTGGAACAATTTTTGAAACGAGAAAAAAGTCTGCTATGACCGGGAATTGAACCCGGGTCATAGCAGACTTTTTTCTCGTTTCAAAAATTGTTCCAACTTTCACAGCTTATGCCTGTCTGCATAGGATCTTCGGATCACATCATTCCATCAATTTCACATTTGTATGTATATTTTTATTTTATTCTATAAATAAAAATCACAAGAGACTTGCACAGACAAATTCATTTTGCACACATATTATAAGTGATATTAGAGCGATGCAATGCGATACTATCCACTGTTGAATGTGATTTGTATAAAAAATGAAACTTTGGCCCGAGTGCGTTGCGTTGTCTGCGCACGCTAAACCACGATTTCTGGAGAAAAAATCCTCACAGTGTATTTTTTCATCATCCCGTAATACTTACACAATTCCTTCGCATAATTTTCAAAATAATCACTTGAATATAAAAAATTGAAAAAAGTGCTTGTTTTATGAATCTCCAATTGCCATAACATGCTAATAAAAAACAAGTGAAGATACCTAAAACAAGTACTATTATGGAATTTATTTTCAGTCATAAGACAAGTCGGATAATTCTTTTTTGAATCCTACACACATAAGATTTTGCCCGAACTCAGGGGCTGCCATTTGGGTGCTGACGGTTTCAATATATAAAATATGCTCAGATCTGCAGGATCACGCAGATCATATCTATATTCCAGCGTTGAAAATGTTTTGAGGGAAGTTTTGGTGAACAGCGGAGGGAAAAACTCACATGCCTCGGAGAAAAATGAGAATTTAAAAATCACAGACAATTCTATAGATTTTAACCTTTAAAAATATTGTTCTCGAAAGAGTTAGAAGCAGGTAATGGATAAGATAATAGGCTAGATAACGTTATTTAATAAATGAAAAATAATATTAATTGGACTTCATATCTTTGGATCTATTTGAAGAAGTCATTTTCGTAAGCAAGTTGGATGAATTGGTCGAGAAAACTGAATGGCTGAATAACTGATATTAGGTTAAATTTTTAAAGGTACACAAATTGTATAATTGTTTACATGCTCTTAATAAGTTTTAAAATTGCACGTAAGGAAGTTATTATAAGAGAATTTTATCTATGGTAGTGGATAACAGGTTTGTTTCAAAAGACAACTATGAATTTTAATACTTTTTTATTCACTTATTTCATAAAATAATTATATTAATGAAATTAAAACGAATTTAGAGAGATTTCAAAAACCTACGGCGTCGAAATAAGTTGGTAATAGACTTTATGAAAATAATGATGAGTAAATAAATATGCAGTTAGAAGAAAATAATGAAAGACAGAGATAGGAAAAACTATTATACCAAAGGGTATCGAACGTTTTCTCTGAGGTATCATTTTAGTTGCGAAAAAAATAATGGGTAAGTTTTTGTTCTGGCGAATTAATTAGTATTTATCTTTGTGCTAAGCAAAAAAAAACGTTCAGACTCTTCGAATGTATGCAAAGTTTTCTAAAATACTCTTTAATTGCCAAAAAAGGTAACCAAATGTTTTTTTCATCGTGATAAAAATTCATCATTAGTTCCTTTATCTCGCGAAACCCCCTTAATGGTACTTCTATTATTTTTTCATTAAAACAGAATTTGGGAGTAAATGCTTTTTACAATCGAACATTATTTTCAAATCAGGGGTCAGGACTTAAAAAAATACCCAGCACAAAATATTTAATAATCTCATAAACAGGAGGAAAAAGTAATGAATAAATTGGCAAAAAAAACAAAAAACCAAAACGATACGCTTACCGTGGATTTTAACTGCAGGTTTTCCTCCCTTTATGTGGGGGTTGCGTTCCAGAAAAGTGACACACAAAGCAAATTTGCATAAACAGAACCCATATTTACATGTAAAAGATAGGGATAGATTCCAAAAGCAATCCTAACTCCCCTCCAAGACGCTCTTCTTTCGCTCCATAACGATTTCTAATGCGCTAAATACAAACTTAAAATAATTAACACTGTAAATTATACTCGCCAATAAAAGGAAGCAGACGAGCACAAGGGATGACTATTGTGGGTAACCGTAACCGTATAAGAGCAAATCAAAGACGCGTAAAAAGAAATTCCTTTAGCAAAAGGTTTGTCGCATAATAGCGAATTCGCATAAAGCAAACCCGCTTAAAGAGAGGGAAACCTGTGGTATAAACAGAGCAGTATATTATGTCTGAGGCAGACGGTTTGTCAAAGCATGAGAAGAGCTCTGCCAAAAATATGATTTTTTTCATAAAGCGTAATTTTGGGTACATATTGTAGCAAATCTTGATGGGTATAACATAATTTGACAGTGATGTGGTTAGTGTGTTAGGATAAGAAAAGAGGTAAGAAGAGAAGAATTAATTTTAATGGCGAAATCCTAAATCGAAATTATAAAATGCAGTTTTAAACTACATGGTCGATATTAACAGCAGGAATCACGCATAGATGGACCGATTAGTGCCATCATTACTGATATTAGTTTTGGAATTACATACGTAAGGTTGATAAATTCAGCAGTGAGTTTTGTATGCTAGTACATAACAAAATAAAAAATTGTATTAAGTTTTTAACTAGTATAATCAAATTCACCTTATTTTATAATTCATTACTTAGTTTTAGAAAATGATCTGTTGACTTTAAACACTAACTTTAGAAATTTTAAAAATCAGCACGTGATGCACTTCATCTGGTCAAAGGAAAAAACGAAGAAAAGATTTTAACAGAAAAGGATTCAATATTGAATCATGACGTTTATTGAGAGCTACGTCGATCACCTCACCGTTTTGTGGCATTTTCGCAATAAAACTTCATCCATTCCCAACGTAAAAAATATTTTCGGCAGTTTAATTAATTTATGTGTTATAGACGTTGAAATCCTATCAATCTACTAGCGTTATTGCCCGTCATAAATGACGGGTGTCAGAATATAATAAAACCCTTATTCTCTTGGTCACTTGGTCGCTCTGTCCGTAACGCTCAATATCTCAGCCGCTTCTTCAGTCAGTTCAACAAAATTTGATAAGATTGCCATACTATAACTTTATAATATGTAAAATGTTCTAATTTTTTTATATTGTACGATTACAAAGCCCGTTTTAAACGGGTGAATTCATCTAGTACATTAATTAAGCATTAAAATTAAGCCACTTCCTATTCTTCCTCCCTTGAATTCTTCCTCACTTTCATTCTCCTCCCTGTCTCCCTCCTATTTTCCTCTACCATCTCTTTCCCTTTATTTTCCTCCTATTCTCCTCCCTCTCCCTCCCTCCCTCCCATTCTCCTTCTCTCTTTCTCCTTCCCATTCTATTTCCTACTATATATAAATATCACACATACAAAATGAATATTTATTTGTTTAACTTTACGCTAGACAATTATTATATGCCCAAAACTATTTTAATTTTCTGGAACACAATATTATGCCAATTTTACATTTTTTATCTTTTAGTGCATATAAAACGTTATTTCATTAAAATAAATTTATAAACTTCAGTTTCCTAAATGCAATTTATTTATCTTACTTACTTTAAATATAGTGTTATCCAATGGCTTCGATGGAATCAAAATGATCAATTGGTTATAAATATATAATAAATCAAAAAATTATGGATAATCATTGGTTGAATTGTTTACTAATCAACTCAAAAAAGATCTTTTAAACCAAAAGCTTTGCTTTGGTATCAATTTCCACATTTCAATTTTCTTTGCCCATTACCATTATGTTTACGATGCGTGTTTTTACTGATATAGGCAAGCCTACGATCATTTGTAACCATCAAAACTTTTTTGTGCGCGACAAATTTTTCGAGTTGTTACGCTTAAGTAAAATCTAGGACAGACTTTGATGCGAAAAAGATAAAATTTATAGCAGTACTTATTGTGGAAAAAATAGGCAAAAGCAAATGTATAGTAGGGGAGGGGGGTTGAATATGAAGGATGAATGCGAAACTTTATTTTTATAGTCCGTTCATTGCGTGGATCGCAATAAGAGGAAACATGATTAAAAGAGTATATAAACCAGCATGTCTCAAGTTGCAGTGGACTTTCCATTCACCGATTCAGGAAAGAGAGCTTAATATTTGTTTTATTTATTCCCAGACATTTATTAGCCGGAGGAGCTTAAAAACTTCCATTCTGAAGCATGTATACGCTGCTGGCTTATTTATTCTACGCTTTATGCCTTTCCAAGTTATGTTATACTTTGAAAGATGTAGCTCCACGGGGTGAAAGTTTTCACTTTCAAAGCAGCACATTTCCTTTCATCATCACCAAATTATGAATTTAACTGGTCCGTTATAAATGCTGATTACCATGGAGTAGCACTTATTTTAATTGTGCTGTATTTCAAACGAAAGTATTTAAGTCATTCCTACTTCACAAGCTTCATTATCTAAATTCATTTATTTAAAAATGTACATACTTGCACCATTACCGTGGTTCGTTTGCACGAATGGATAGTTGGCCATTATCCTAATTTATGTTGCATTTGAGTCGTTTTGTTTTTCCTATAATGATATAAACAGGCTAAAATAATGTGAATCACATTTATTTCCTTGAGATTTAATATTTCAATGGAAATATTCTATTCAGCCGTAGAGTATACTATGTCACGCCTTATTTGTCTTGAAAACACGTTTTCATTCGAATCTGTTCTTCGATAGTAATGACTTCAGTTACGTTAATATTTCCCCTGCCAATTTTTATATATTTACTACGTGATATTGATATGATAATAATTTTTTATGGTTTGACTTGCTTAAAGTAACTACCTTTTCCCCACAGTGAAAAAGAGCCAATTTTCGTTAATAAAATTTGAACTGCTCATATATCTGTATTGATTTGAAGTCTAGGATTGAATGCCTCTTTAGCGACGAAAAATAATTCGGCTTATTATTTCAACAAAAGCATTTTTATTTCTATATAATTATTCCATAAACGAAATGTATCAAGGAACTCTATCTAATTTAAGTTACGTGACCGAGTGAAATGGATTCAATTCAAAGTTTGGGCTTATTTTAACAAGAAGACAAGATTGGTATTGACTGGAATGTCAGTTATGAATGGAACACATCGTCCATCAAAGAAGAACTTTTTACATTTTGACTTTAAGCCGGCTAAAGCTGGGAGAGTCACGGCCTTTTGTGGTTTCCTCGGCGCAAGAATGGGTGAGTAATGGAGCTTTAGGGGGTAGAAAGCCGGCAAATAGATCCTCTATCCTACGTATAAATCTCTTACCCGGGACGAACGTAGACACCGACCTTATTCTTGTTGACCTGTCCGATTTTCCTATCCATTCGACCGGACGAAAAGGCCATGCATCTTACGGTATGTCAATCCGACGTCAGGTTCCGCGGAGGAACGGTCCCGTATCTCAATTCTCCGTCAGCTGTCCATACGACGATCCCAAAGGCCCTTCCCTTTCGCTACCTATCTCCTATCTACATTTTGTTTCTCTTAAACTTCCTTCGAGGTAACATTGTCTCGTTTTCGATGGAAAGCCTTTCCACCTCGACCAGATGCTCTAATCCTTCCGCAACCCAAGAATGTAATTCCCGTCGTATAACACACTTGGCGCCATTTCATTCACATTCATTATCTAATTCGTGCCTCGCCATCATCATTGGTAGGAGGCTTTGCGACTTCATCCCAAGCCTCCAACGGATCCCTCTTTCCTTCACGCCCTTACCATCTTTACCTCCCGCACGCGCTACTATCTGCGACTACTTCCTCCTGGGAGCAGTAAATTTGACCCTCTCATCCCCTCGAAGAATCAGTTTTCCAGAACCTCAGTGCCGCGTTTGCTCGTTATGCACGCTAATTCAAGAGAAAAAGGGAAAAATGAGAGGAAAATGGGAGGAGAAATAGTGGAGAGGGGGAAAGAAGAGCAAGAGAGAAATAAGGAAAAGAGAAAAGGGTAGATAAAGTAGTTGATAGAAAAGGAGAAAGTAGATGAAAGGGAGAGAGGGAAAGAGTGAGTAAGTAAAGAGAGAGAGAATGGGTCAGAAGAGGTAGAGAGAGTAGGAGAGAGAGAGGAGAGATGGGGTGAAAGTAGAAGAAAGAGAAGAGGAGGGGTAAGGATGAGGGAGATTAGAACGGTAGAGGTAAGAAGTTGAGAGAGGAGAAGATGGTGGAATAGGGCAAGAGACTATGAGGAGGAGAGTAGAGAAGACTAGGGAGTACGGGGATGATGAGAGTAGAGAGAGAGAGAGGAGTGAGGAAGATGTAGTGGAGATAGGGAGTGGGGGAGAAGGGGAAGATAGAAGTGAGATGAGAGGGATTTATATAGAGATTGAGAGAGAGAGAGGGCTGATAAGAAAGGGAGAGAATGAGGAGGAGAAGGGGGAGAGAATGAGGAGAAAGGGGAATGAATGAGGAGAAGGGGGAGAGAATGAGGAGGATAAGGGAGAGAATAAGGAGAGAGGGGGAGAATTAAAAGAGGATAGCATGAGGAGAAAAGGAGAGAACGAGTAGAGAAGAGAGGAAGAGAAAATATTGTTGAGGCAGAGGGGAAGCGGAAGGAGGAGGAGGGAGCGAAGTAGGAGAAAATATGGAGGAATAAATGGAGGAAGATACGAGAGAGGGAGAGAGAGAGAGAGAGAGCAATGAAAATAGTTAAGTGGGAGAAAGGATATTAAAGGATAAATAAGGGGAGGGATAGAAGGGGGTTTGAAAGATAAAGAGGAGAAGAATGGAGGCACGAAACAAGAAGCCCGTTTCTTTGCAAAACAAGGGTAATTGCCGGTCTATGGAGTGGAAGGCAAGGCTGAGTTCTGCACTCCTTAATTTCCTGGGTAAAATTTGGAGGATACTTTTAGGGTGACCTTGAAATGAAATTCAACAACTTTAAATACAAAAAGAATTTCGGATGGCGATAACGTAAAAAAATTACCAGAAACAGAATAAAAAGTTTTAATGTGTGTTGCAAAAGGTATACAAGTGTACGTTAACTGATAATTTAGAACAAGAAATACCCTTTTACTCTGAAAAAGCTGAATAATTTGCGGTCTACGTTATATGAATATTTATTTTGACATGTTTATTATTTATCAACACTAGACTACATTTGTGATAAGAATTTGTATAAATTTTGGTGTAAAATAATCTAGCTCGTAAGAAATATTAAATTATCTATCATCTTATTCTATGAATAGAATTTAAGTAAATCATAGAGAGTCGTATAAACTTATTCAACACATTAATGTCCAAATTTTGTTAATATTTTTTCTAGACAAAAATTTAACTAGAAAGTTACTTCTAAAAGTGTCTATTCAAATAAAACAAAATAACACCGATGTTGGATAAATTCCACAAATATAGGTCGCAAACTGCGAATTGATTTCATTTTCTTTTGTTTTTTGTACAATTTGTCAACAGTTTTAATTAAAGTATTTCTTACGAAAATTTGTGTGATAACTTTTAGATTAATAACTTTTCCTATTTAAAGGTAAAGAGTATAATATTATATAAAGACCTAAACTCTAAAGTTTTATTCATTTAAAATTGTTTGAGTTTATGATAAAAAATGAATTTTTATCTTCCTGAGCTATGAGTTCTCTGAATTTTAATAGCCTTTAAAATGCCTCTGTAAATAAAAATCACCGAGCTTTTTCCATTGCAATAATGCCTTCATAGGAGAAGGAGCCTAATCCTGAATAAGTATTCCACTGAAATTTGGTACTGGGAATTCCCAGCAGGAAATATTCCCCTGAAAACCTTTTCGGGTAATGAATGGGCAAATTATATTAACTAGCTTTAAAGGTTTGACCTTCAGGAATTCTTTCGAGGTTTCTTTTTTCAATTGACATGTTTTCCGGTACCATCGCGAAAAACTTCAATTATGTCCTTACTTAGATAGAAAGAAAACATGCAGTAACTCGAAAGGCATTTCCTTCTTTTTTGGAAAATAGAACAAATAAGCGCTAACATTAAAGAGAAATCGACCGCTTCATTCAAGATGAAAATATCTCCCTGTCGATTCAAGCAAGCAAATTCAACTTTTTTTATTAACGTTAGTTTTCTCGATGGTAATTTTTGGAATTGAATCCTGCTGAAAGATATAGGCATATAAGATGATTTCTGCCCAAACTTTCGACGAGGAACCAGAAAAGTTGACTCAGCCTACATAATGGCTCGGATTTAATTGTGGATTTTCTTTCGTTTGGGAAAAAACGCTGATGGCGCCGAGGTTTTTTTCTCCCCTCTTTTTCCCTTTCCTTTTATTTCTCTCTCTTCCCCTCTATTTTTTAAAAATTCGCTTCTCTCCCACCTTTGCAATTCAGACTTGTTTGTCATGTATTTCTGTATCCACACTTTTCTCTCATCAAAAACTTAGGTGTTTCTCTAATTCATATATTCAACTGTTAGAGGTCACAGAAGCGATAAAAATTAGATGAAAAATTAGTATCCACCGATCAGGTGTTTGTTATAATAATTTATAAAATGTATCGTTTGCATCACAAAATTCGAGCAATGACGAAGTTGTGCTCATTCCTTTCAATGAAATATTATCTTTTTTTTCACATTTTCTGATAGGTCCGTAAATTTTGTTCTTGTATCCGCTGAGATATATTTGTCTTGTTACATAGAGCACTATTTTTCTCATTTTTTCTTCCCAATTCATCTGCACGTAAATTCACCATATAACCGTTAAATACTCTCCTATTTTACCTGGCTTTTAATTTATTATCCTTTCCATTATCCTCTTTCAAAGTACCACTGCGTTTTATCCTTCCACTTTTCATTTTTAACTTGAATTAATATACAAATTTTATTCCGCATAATTACTATTCCTTTACAATATCTTTTCTTAATGAGTATTAGTGCTCTAAATTGGCCCATTTTTAAAGTAAATTCATTTAGGGCCACAAGTGATCATTTTTGCAAACCTAGAGATATTAAAATTATTTTTTAATAACACTAAGATAATTTTAAATTTCTCTCTTCTCAAAAATCAACTAATTTGAGCAGGAGGATATTTTGTAATCAAATTTCTTTATTCCACTAAAGTGGCCACGGTCTCAATTATTTCTCTATACTGCAAATTACAAAACCTCCTCCTGTTTATCTATTTCTCATCTAACAGATCGTTTCCGGAGTCCCTGAGTGTATTTTTCCTTTTTAATCCTTCCCATTCCTCTCCTTTCTCTCACTCCACCTCCCTCAATCTCTGCCTCACTCTCCATTTTTCTCCCAAATTTAGTCCTCACTCCTCCGTTTAAATTACATCCAATTAGAGAATATTCCTCTACCGTAATGATTTTCTCCTCTCATTATCTCTTTTACCTCTCCTTAAAAAATTTCAACCACTTCCTCTTTTTCTCCATTATCTTCCATTTCTCCTTTTTTCATTTATCCCGATATTTCTTTCTCTTTTATTCCCGCGTCATTTGTCTTTTTTCCCACTCTCAGTCCACTATTTATCTCATCGCATATTATATATATATATATATATATATAGGTATATATATATAATATTCTCTTAAAGAGGTAACTTTTCATCCCTTGTCTCTCCCCCTTTCTTACTATCCCTTTCGCTAAGTTTCTCACTCGTACAATTCTTCTCATGTCTTCCCTACCTTTTCCCCTGCTTGCCCCGGGGTAATCCACAAATCCTCCAATCCCTTTGCCCTAGACCACTAAAGCACTTCTTGCCACCCTGCCCTTCATCGTTCCGGCGACTCTCCAAGCTCCCAAGGTCAAATCTAACCCCTCCGCGCTCTCTCTCTCTCTATGTCTCTTTCTCTCCACTAAGTTACGCAATTCTGTCTCTCTTTTCTCTTCCGCCACGCTCTCTTTTTAATGCCTTTCCGCCGCTAAGGCTTGGAACTATTCTTTTTAAAAGCGTCTCCCGACTGGCATCAATTTTCAGGCGTTCTTTACCAGCGAAGCGGTAATAGCGGAACGCCTTATGGGCACGTCTGATCCGTCTGTACGTCGTAACTTTCATCTCCAAATCGCTGGACAGATTTTAATTAAATTACGTATGAGTGATCTTTATTAAAAATTTTAGCAATTGTGATTTTTAACCGAATCTGTCAATTAGAACTTCCACTTTGCATAATTACTTCAAAAACTTTATATTCGTATCTCGTTAAATGGCATCCGTCAAGCATCAATGAAATATCAAACTTTTATCTCCCTAGCTCTCATATGATCTGTAAGGTATAGATTTAAAAAAATATTCGTATAGAGAACAACATTTACTACATGAAAGTCCTCGATGCCACATAATTACGAGTTATAGTTTCGGAGAAAAAAATTTGAGAAAATCCCGAGCAAAACATCCCATATTTTGTTTACATCGATCGCTAAGACGGTTCTCTCAACAAACAACAATTAAAAATCCATATATTTCTCTCCCATTCTCTTATATGATCTGCGAGGTATAGATTAAAAAATGTATTCGGATAGAGAACAACATTTACTACAAGATGGTCTAGAGACCACTTAATTACAACTTATAGTTTTGGAGAAAAGAATTCGAGAAATTCCCGAGCAAAACATCGCATATTTTGTTTACATCGATCGCCAAGACGGTTCCCTCAGAAAACAACAATTAAAAGTGTATGTATCTCTCTCCCATTCTCTTATATTATCTGTGAGGTATAGGCTAAAAAATTTATTTTGGTCGAGATCAACATTTTCTAAAAGATAGTCCCAGAGACTATAGTTTCGTGGATAAAAATTCGAGAATCACCTAATCTTTCGATACCGTTCCATACGAATTTCTCATTAAGAACGCCTTTAAAATCTCTATGTATTCCATTTATGGAGTATACTTTTCCATCTTGTTCCAGATCCGAACAACAATGAGGTTGGAAGGTGCAAAAATACGAGTGTTGCTATGGGGAGAGTGGCAAATCCAACGTTTTGGCAAACGCGGCGTGGAGTGACGACTCGGGTTTTTTCCCTCGTTATAATTTCCTCTCTGGTCGTTTACGCCTTCTACTCGAATAATCCGTTGGTGTTTGTACGTGTGTTTCTCCCTCCCGATTCTTGATGCTCTTCAACCGAATTTAGAGGCACTTCCTCGTTCTGTCGATAAAACGGTCTTGCCTCTATGCACACGGTTTGGAGATTAGAGATCCGAACATTCCTCCTTTTTCAACCTCCCCCTCCGCATGTCCAAGTTTTTTGCGCTCTCCTATTAGACCCAGTATTATGTATAAAATGTAATGGGCCTGGGATAATTCCCTATGGGACGGAATTTTAATTTCACGAAATAATAGCTATGCGATTTAATGGAAAATTTTAGTAATTGATTCGACTTACAATATTCCACAAAACAAGAGTTTTTCCCAGACATCTTTATTTTGTATTCACGCACAATTTCAGATTTACGTTGCCTATTTGTAAATATTATTAGTGATACTTGGACGTTTGAATACCCCTATTCATTGTCATTATTTGCTTACCTGATAACTCTCAGGGAAAAAGGTGAACAAATTTTCCGAGTAAAGACTGGAATCAGCTACCTTTGCAAACGGAATATTAATCAACTAAATTAACCAAATTTTTTAGAAGAACGCCATTCGTCCCAGATACTGCCATGCAAAAAAGCGTCTGAAGATTCTAAATGCAATTAACAGAATTCCGCCTGTCTGTAATATTATTCTATGAACTTACTTAGTATAGCGGTGGCCAACCTGGGCCTGAGCAGGAGCCAAAATACTGCAATGAATATCATCGAAAATCCACAGTAACATGTGATAAGATGATTATATATATATATATATATATATATATATATATATATATATATATATATATATATATATATATTGTAGCTGTGATGGCATTTAATTATAATAATAAAAATAATCCTTTCTCTGAGGTCTGGCAATCTTTGATTCCAACAGTTTCCTAACGCATTATAATTGGAAAATTACGGTATATGTAAGGCAGCAATAGTTTCAAAGAGCCGCATATCAGCTCTCGAAGAGCCGCATGCGACTTCGTAGCCGCCGGTTGCCTATATATGTACAAGTATCTTGGTAAATCTTGGCAATATCTCCTCTCGCGATCACGTCATTTTTTACACTCAATTTCTTTATAGTTGTAGCTTAGCCTGCGATTCCCTTATTCCCTTCCCCATGAACAAATTGTAAAGTATCAACAAGTAGGAATGTACACGAAATTCCCGTGGTTCAGAAATGCTTTTTCTCTAATTTTCCGTAGTAAAATCATATACCAATGTACCTATTTGCTTTGAAAACAGAAAATTATTTTTCCTTATATAGTGGTAGACAGGATTTTTGATCCGTTCTATACATATTCATTTCATTTTTCCATTCTATACTCACCCTACAAACAAAATTTATTTTCGAAATCGATTCGGCTAATACCTTCAAAATTCACATTTACAGGAAAATTCTAACCTTGATATTATGGTAGCCCTGTTTAGTAGTACCGGTTGAAATATGGTAGTTTGGTTATTTATATCATATTTGGTTAAAATTCATGCGGTCAGTTCTCTAGAAATGTGTGAAAGAAATATTATTTTACTTTTTACTGTGGTAACCCTGCTCTTTAACTCCGCTTTGAACATCTTGTTTTCATTATGGTACGTTGTACAAATCTTATATACAAAATTTAGTCGATATCCGTTCTGCCAATTCCTTCCAAATCCTTAATTGCTGAAAGAGTTTAATTTGTACTTGTGGCATCCCTGTTTGGCTGATCCGGTCCAAATATGCCATTATGGTTGTATATGTATATACATTATAAATATTATAATTTGTTAAAAATTGATGCTGACAGTTTATCACAAGTACTTGTAAAAAGAAATTTTTTATTACATTTATTGTGGCAGTCATGCCTTCTATATTTATACTAAAAATCTAGATTTGGTTTTTTTATGTTGCACAACTCCTTCATAAAAAATTTCGTTGAAATCGGTTTTGTCAATTCCTTCCAAAAGCATAATTACCGAAAGGTTTTATTTTGCAATTATGGCCTGCTTTGTCAATCCGGTCGAAATATGTCATTTCTTCCTAAATTCATTTGAAGATTCTATGTACCAAATTTGGTTGAAACCGGTTTAGCCAATTCTTCCCTGATATAGGCGTACGGACGGACATCATGAAGACAAGATTGAAAAGGTGTACTCCATGTCGGAGTACACAGAGTTACCAAATGTGTTCTTTGGGATTTCACAATGTTCTCAATATTTTTCGCTCAGATGAATATTTAACGAGAAGCTAGCGAGATACGTTGTAAAATAAATGTAAGTCCTTATGTAAAGTTGTCGTTATTATTGTCCGATGCTAAACAAAATTGGAATCGGTCCACAAATTTTAGTAAAATTTCTTAATACCAAATTTCATCAAAATACGACGGTTGACGAATTTTAGAAAAACTCCCCAATACCAAAGTACATCAAAATAAGTCGAGCGGTTTCCGAGTTGAAACAAAGGAACATTGTAGGTCTTCCTGTAAAGTGGCCGTAATTATTGTCTGATTTTAAGCGAAATTGGAATCGGTCGACCAATTTTAGCAAAACTCCACAATACCAAATTTCATCAAAATACGTCCAGCGGTTTCTGAGTTTTAACATGCGGACGGAAGGATGGAAACAAACTCCCCTATATGCGTTCACTTTGTGCCAGGAACGCATAATAATAGTGATTTTCAGCAATGACGAAAAGTACTAAGAACTGAGAGAAAATGCAATGGCGGAATGCGGGGCGCGAAAAACCCGAGCTGGTGCTGCGCGCTCAAATTCTGTCTATGTCATATAGGAACAGAATCCTCGCCATTAGGAGGTTTTCTCTCGTCGGATCCTCACTCCGTTGTACCCCATGGAAAATATGCTCCTTCCAGGTATCGCCGCTGGTGATTTTGTAGCGGAACATTGCTGAAACGGGCAGGATTTGGAGCGGCCAAAAATATGCGAGTCGAGCATATGGAATTAGTTATCGCGTTCGGGCAACGATTAAGCGACCGGAAAAGCTTTCATCGACTTTGTTTTTTGAAAATAATGAGTGTTGCGCTTATACTGTCTGTTTACTCGTCGTTCTTGAAGTGGTGAAAATAGGCCGTCACGTCATGTTCCGTGGACGAATTTACTAACGATAAAATTGAAAGAAGCGATGTATTTTTTACAAAAATGCGGACGTTTTTGCGAATATAAGCTGAAGTTTATGTGGGTGATTATTTTGCGAATCAAACTTTTGTGTGGGCTTTTATAAAGTGGGTATTATTATTGTACGGAACCACTCTAAATACAATTGTTAAGATATCTCTTCGTAAACAAACATTCAAGCGTGGAAAAACATGCCAATTGAAAATTTTACATTTATATGCGTCTGTCGCAAACTACACCGTACTTCAAATGGGAAAACATATATAATGTAAAATAAATTTAGTTCGATGGAAAAATCAAAAATCTGAAAATAATCTATGGATGAAATTTTAATTCATTAAAAAATCACTAAAATGTTGAATCGATATTAATTGTATCAGAATTTTTAAAATGAACAAAATAGGCACAAAAATATAGAGAATTTAAAATACCCTGAAATATTGTACATAATATACATTTTATATTTATAATAACATCGGCAAAAATGTATTTGCTTGTGTCTTTGTAACTCTGTTTGTCCAACTCAAACAAATGTATTGGCGTTTTGTTCCGCACTCTTAATGAATAATTTTTTAGAATACTCTTGACTATCCGAGCTGATATTACCCTTTAAAGCTTTTACTTTAACGGCGATAGTTTGATACCATGAGCGTTTATTGGACTGAATAGAAAACGAGAGAAAGCTCGCGAATTTCCTTTCGAAAGAATTTTCTCCGAAGAACTTACATTCAAATTTACACACACAGATATATTTGAAGCTCAGTATATTATATTTTAAAACAAAATTGAACATTAAATTTCAATCAAAGTATCTTCGATTTAGTCAACTAATGGAGGAATCCGAACTGATACATCGTTTAAGAAGTTTTTTGCAGGAGGGATGGAAAGAACGACGATAGAATGAAAGTATCACTCCAGATTTATGTGTGTACAATTTTATTTGGCCTATTTTTTCCTTCCCCAAGGTAACACTTAAGCCGGGAGAAAATTAAAACTTCCCTAGCGTGGACAAAAAAAATCGACGAAAATTTTTTATTAATAAAAAATACGCTTCAAGCACTTTCGAAACCATTTAAATTTCGACCTTGAGGCGTGTAATAAAAATGTAAATCCATCTACCGCGACGGATCGGCGAACGGAACCGGTAGCATGCTGTACCAAATCATTTATAGGTGGGAGAAGATGCGGCTCTAAGAAAAGCGAGGGGAGCGAGTTAAAACAAAAAACAATATGGTGTCGGGCGCATCAATAAAGAATGATTTCGTCCCGGTTTTGCTACGAGAAGGTCGGAATAGTCTCTACCTTCCTCCAATCGATAATCCTAGTAGACCAATCATCATTTTCCGCCGACTTGGTTTACGACGACACAAGTCGTAAAATCTAGGAGTATAAAGGAGGCAATAGGGTGTTTTCGTGACGCCCGCTGCACGGTGCATCCTTCCAGGTCACAAGAATAATGAGGCTTTGGATGAAATGTTTCCTCTACGATGGGATCTTAAAAACAAAGACAAGCATGGAGGCGTTTAATCGATAATGCGAAAGCACGAACCTAAGAAGTGATATTCACTCGCGCTATTGAGTATAGAGTAGATATTTCCTGACACATTAAAATAGTTATTTGATTTGGTGCGTTTTACCTCTTTAATTTGGCAATTAATAAGGATAGGGAGGCAAGAAAAGTATAATTTCTTTCTACCAAGAGTAAATTGTTTTAAACCTTTCCCACTACATTATCGTTGTATTTAAGACCATGAGCTACTTTACAACAACATTACCTGCATAAGGAATTTTAAATCACATACACTCAAATACATGGATTAAAGAAGCAAATGATATTGTTGAAAGAATGATTTCTTGGAAAACGTCCTAAATTTACCTTTTTACTATAGGTGACTAAGAACTTAATAAACTGAGAAAATCTTTTTAAAAAAATGCTCGACTTAACGACGAAATCACGATTTATACTCATATATTTACATTATTGCGCATTATAACTTTTTAGCCAAAGTTCGATTTATAAATACACCAGATATTCCCTTTAGATTTTTTCTATGAGTATAACTTAAAGAAAAGTCCTTTCAGGAGAAGCCTAGTATAATTAGTGATCTGATGTACTTAATTATTAAAATTATCGCCAATAATTTTCTTTTCGATAAATCGTTCTGTTGAGTTGATTTGCTCTGTGAAAGCCCTGGTGCTTATTACAATTTTTAAGTTGTTTAATTAGTAGGAAGTGATTTTTTTGTACAGTAAGTTAACAAATATTTTAACTTTCAGTAGAAATGAAGGCACCTCGAGGGAAGAAGAACTTTTAGTGAAAAATGTTGTTCTTTAATACGGTGCTGAACGCCGCCATATTTGTTATCATTGTGAATTGGCTATATACAATTAATAAATACAGTCTGAATGAAAATGAAGTGTTTTAAGTGGAAAAAGATATTCAAGATGTGTACGAAGTCATCTGTGGTGGATGCGAATCTAATTTGCATTACACCTGTGCTGGACTAAAAGAAACAACATATGTGTCGATGTCAAGAACATCACGGAAGTCATGGAGATGTCGAGACTGTAGAGATAAGAAAAAGACTGCTGAGGAAGATGATCAAGGTGTCATGGAATCAAACGAAAATGATTCAAAGAAAACATCCAGAAAGGACATGGAAAGGTTAGAAAAAATTGAATCTGATTTGTCAGAAAACAAGTCAAGCTTGTCTTTTCTGTGTGAAAAATACAATCAACTATGTGTTAATCTTTCTGTGATCAATGAGCTTAAAGATGTAATTAAGTCCCTTAAAGTATAAATACAGGAAAAAGACAAAATAGAGATAGAGATAAGAAAAAGACTGCTGAGGAAGATGATCAAGGTGTCATGGAATCAAACGAAAATGATTCAAAGAAAACATCCAGAAAGGACATGGAAAGGTTAGAAAAAATTGAATCTGATTTGTCAGAAAACAAGTCAAGCTTGTCTTTTCTGTGTGAAAAATACAATCAACTATGTGTTAATCTTTCTGTGATCAATGAGCTTAAAGATGTAATTAAGTCCCTTAAAGTATAAATACAGGAAAAAGACAAAATTATTGATAGTTTACAAAGTAAGGTGGAAACTCTGGCACAACAAAATTTAGGTAAAACTGTGGAAATTGTAGGGGTGCAAACCGATAACCCTCTTAGAAATGTTTTTAATGAAATTGCCAAATGTTTAGAGGTTAATAAGTTTAGTGATAATGATATTGATGATATTTTCGTAATAAATAAGAAAAATGTGGAAACGAAAAATGAAAACAAGATTGTGGCAACATTCATGTCCACAAGAATGAAGGAGTGGATAAAGAAGATGAAATCTTTGGTTAATTAAGGCAATACAGGCTTGAATAACTATGAGAAAGTTGACAAGAATGAAGCTCTATCTCCTTATTTTAAAGGGTTGTTTTGGAAAGCCATAGAGAAAGGTAAAGAAAATAATTTTAAGCTGGTATGGGTAAGAAATAGCAAAATATTTGCCAAAAAGAATGAAAATGAAAGAGTATGTAGGATAAGTTGTGTCAAGGACCTGGTTAAAGTCGCTTAATGATGACTGGGAATGGTTAAATAAGCATAGCAAATTTTTCTTAAATGGAAACATTAAATGTTATAAAATTGGATGATGTGAATTGTAATACAGGTAATACTGTAGATGAAGTATTAGCAGATTAGATGGTTTCACTTTAATTCATTTAAATATTAGGACAATAAGAAGAAATTGGAATGAATTTTTGCTTGTTATGAATAACTTAAATTCTAGAAGGAAGATTATTTTGATTTGTTTGACTGAAGTTAATGTATCTTGTGATATGATAGATTTATTTAATATTGAAGGATATTCTAATTACCATTGTTTGAGAAGTGATAAAGGAGGAGGTGTAGTGGTGTATGTTAAAAACTACTGGAACTTTGAAGAAACTCACCACACAACAGATTCGTTTGAATGTGTACAGGGGATATTAAAGCTAGGAAAGTATCAGTGACTGTGATATGTGTATAAAGACCTCCACAAAGTAATATTAACATATTCTTAAATGAACTAGAAAATATTTTGTGAAAATTCAAGGTGGGAAATCTGATAGTGATAGATGTTAATATAAATTTAAATGATAAGAGTAAATATGATACAATTAGATACAGGGATTTAGTGGCCAGTTATGGTTTTAAGGAAATTATTACTGAATACACTAGAGAAGAGGTTGTGGTAAATAGATTAACCACTTGCCTGTTAGGTTTTAAAAATTTTTTTGCACAGAAAATGTCAGGTTTTTTTATTTTTCCTTTCTCAAGATGTTTATGACTAGAAAAAACAATTAATAACAGAAAATCATACTTAAAATTTTCAAACAACAATCTTAAAATACTTATTTACTGATTTCTTATTTTTCACATTTTTAATTTTTTCAAAAAGTAAAAATTTAAAGTTTTTTTCCATGAAATATAAATATTCTATAGATTAGATTACAAAATGTAATTTTTATTATTTTTTACAAAACTATTTTCTGAATATTTACTAAAATTCCTTCATGATGTGATAATTTTTAAAACATGGTGCAGCACAAAGTCCAACATCACATTCTTGGCAATAGAACCTTGTCTCTTTTCTTATTCTTTTGCCATTTTCATCCCTTTTGGCACAACAAACTGCACACTGCCTACATGGCTTTTCCTTCTTCTCTGTAGGTGGAATATACTCAGGGAAGTGCCTTTCAGTCAGACGTAGAGGATGTGGTTCTGCCGAAGGCCTTCCACCTTTAGATCTCATGTCCTCTGTGTGGTACTTCTCAATTATATTTTCCACAAGTTCCATTCTAAACTCCAGGTTACTTTTTGTTCCTCCATTCTTCCTGTACAACACAAATGAGTTCCAAGTGGCCTGATCTAACAAGTGGAAAAATATTTTTTTATAATACTTTTTCCCCCTTTTTTTTATAATGGGATAGTTTGTCAGGTGCTGATCTGCCCTATCCACTCCACCCATTGTATTATTGTACTCGACAATAAGTTTCGGCTTCCGTAACACCTTTTCCCTATTTTTCAGCTCAACAAATTCGGTGTTATGTACCGTAGAGAGTACGGTAACAACCTTCTTGTCATGCCATTTCATCACCATTACTTTACCTCTCTGAAAGGCAGTAAATTCCCCCTTTTTCAACTTCTTTTGTTTCAGGTCATTTGGAACTTCTTTTCTAGTAATTCTCAATGTCCCATAGGTATCAGTTCCTTTAGCAATCAATAAATCAGCCAGCTCTGGGGAGGTGTAGTAGTTGTCTGTAGTCAAACAATAACCTTTACCTAGAAGGGGCTTCATTAGTGCTAGGACAATCTGGGATGATATAGGTAGATTACTATATTCCTCATTCAATACTGACCCTTTTCCTGTATATATTATAATTGACCATATATATCCAGACTTTGACTCACATAGCATGAAAGTTTTTATTCCAAATCTTGCTCTTTTTAGGGGAACATATTGGAGCCATGCTAGCCTACCCTTGTAAAGCATGAGACTTTCATCAATAGAAATGTCCCTCTCAGGAGTCAGCAAACTTGAGAACTTATTGTTCAAATAAACAAGCACAGGCCAAATTTTATTTAGCTTGACATTCAGATGTGTATCCTTATCAAAGACACTATTATCCGAAAAATGCAGATAGCGTTTTATTAGGACAAATCTACGGTATGACATTACTTTAGCAAAGAATGGAGTAAGAATTGTCTGTTTCTTTGACCAATACCATTCTTCCACAGGTTTGCTGAAGAATAATCAAACCAAAAAACACTCGAATTTCACTGGATTTTACAGGCTGCCAATCTTTACTTCTTGAAAATGTTTTCAAAACAGAAGATTTTATGCATTGGTCAGCATACAGGTTGGTTTGCTCAGTTATCAATTCAATTAAGTTATCATCAATAAATGCCTCAAAATATTGAAGAATACCAGCGGTACCTTCATTGTCTAAATGCACAGCTGGAGAAGCAGTAAAAGGTAACCTTGGAGGAGGTGGTCTGGGATCATGATGGGAATGGATTGGACACCAAACTCTTGCATCGAGTAATTGAGCAGTTTCATCCTCATCAATATCAGAAAAAATGTCTGTACCTTCCGATGAACTTCCCGATTCACTAATAGAAAATTCTTCGGAATCACTCAAATCAAAATTGGACATCATAAGGGGAACTCTATATAAAAATAGTAATATTTCAATAAATAAAAACTTCGACAGATGAAATGATTTTAGAAAAGGAATTGAAATAAATTCTATGTACTTACATATGTATAGAATTCTATGTGCTAAGAAACAGAAGATAGAATTTACAAATCATAATTGGACATCATAACGGGGAACTATATATGAAAATAATAATATTTCAACAAAAGTTTCGACAGATGAAATGATTTTAGAAAAGTAATTGATATAAATTCTATGTCGCTACATATGTATGGCATGATCAACTATGAGCTAAGAAACAGAAGATAGATATTACAAATCATTCAGTAAATGTTGAACTTCAAGTAAAGAAGACGACTAGACCAACGAAACAACTTGTCTATCCAAAACAGCTGAAGAACTTGAGGAATGACATCGGCAAAATTGGCATACTAATATAAATAAGGGAACATAGTTACAAAAGTCTCCATCTGATGTCACTAGTGATTAGTATGCTAGAGACACCTACTGAGTAAAAGAAGATATTCTACGAGGAACAAATCAGAAAAACATGGCCAAATCAGGACTGGAGCGTAAAAAATTACGATGCCCGTGCTACGCTCGGGCAAGTCAATTTCGGTAAGAAAAAGCTGCCCGTGTCTGACACGGGCAAGTCAGGCAAGTGGTTAACCAAGTCATGCATTGACCATATAAAGTATTCAGAGACATAATGAGATTGAAGGGTTTGTTATTAAAGTTAAGATTTCAGATCATTATTTGACTGGAATAACAATGAAAGACACTACTGTGAAAAACAATGTTTTGACTACTAAGAATGTAGTAACTTATATTAATGATAAATTGTAAAATGAACTAATAAATAACACAGACTGGGGTACGGTTTATAACAAAGGTAATGCTGAGAATATGTACAACAAACTGGTGAATCAATTAAGTTTACTATATGATAAAGCAACTATAACAAAAAATAATATTAGCGACCAATTTAAAAAAGTATGGATGACTCAAGAATTATATGAAATGACAAAGGTAAAGGATAGATTATTAAGATTGCCCAGGAATAATTCTACAAATATGAATAAAAAGAATGAATATCAGGCTTACAGAAACTCCTTGAATAATGAAATTAGAGAGCATAAAATTAAGTTTTATGAGAAGAAATTTACAAATAATAATATCTCAAAAGAAATTTGGGAAAATATAAATATCATTCTATGTAGAAGTACTAAAACTGTAGATGATGTAATAGTTTATAAATTGTGCCCAAAAATGAACCTAAAAGAGGTGGTTCATTTTTCTTTCAATTTAAATTGCATAGTAAATTGTTTTTTATATTGTAACTGGAATTGTATTTTGAAACTGTACTTTGAAAGTTGTACTTGCATTGTATTATATTCTAATAAAGTATTTTCTATTCTTAAAAAAAATGGGCGAGATATGTTGCAGACTTAAATCATCATAGGTATTCGAATGTGCCCTCAGAATAATGAAAGGCATTTTGAAAATCTTTAATGATGAAAATAAACTTAACACTTCAGTACTTCCGACGCTTGACTGTTATGCGGTTACTTCAGACGGGTCTACAGGACCCATATATTTTATTATGTTTCTTTGTTATGAAATAAGTTAATAAAATAAAAAAGGTAATGTATATCTCAAAACTGTTTATATCTTAAGGAGAAATGCAAGTTATTTTTTTGAAAAGTGCAATGGGCATGATTTTATGGCACATTGGTTACATATTGGTATTTTACAGCTATTGCAATAAAGGCTTGTTTTTCTATCCTTGCTGTTTGGACATACAGCGCACCTTTTTTGTTTTTATAGAGCTATAGGTTGCTCAGACATTGTAGCTGCTGGGATGTCCAGTTTGAAGATATCAGGTGTTAGGTTTAATAGTTTGCAGGGAATCTTTTCATTCAAAATCAGTGGCGGCTCATAGCTAAAATTAGTGGGGGTGCTGCTCCAGAAAATTTTTAGCCTTTGTTTTAAAATTGTGTAAAAGGAAAAAAACATGTATAAAAAGAAAATTTATTCAGGAACTTGATAAAATCTTAACAAAAAAAAACCAAACATTTTTTACTTACTTTAACTTAAATTGTTACAGTTCAAGCTTGATCTATTCATTTAAAAATGAAATCCATTTTTCTTGTTTTAATTTGCGCAAAAAGTTCAATAATTTTCTCCTTGATCTCTGGATGACAATTGAGGAAATTTTTCTCCATTGAAAGTACTGCAAGCGCATTTAGTCTTTCCGAATTCATAGTGCTTCTTAAAAAAGTTTTTATTCTTTTCAATGTTGAAAAGCAGCGCTCTGCCTCTGATGTAGTCATGGGAATTGTCAAGAGGATTTTTATCAGTTTCGTAATTTCACTAAAAACATCATCTAGATTATTTTACAAGATAAATTTCAGCAGCTCAATTAATTTGCAACATCTGTTGTGTCATCAGCCATGACAGCTACAAAGGAAGCTTTTCTAATTTCTGTCCTTATCTTCTCATGGTATATTTGTAGCAGGCAGTCAAGTATCTCATTCTGAATGGTCTTAGAAACACCTTTGAAGAATGCACTGGTTTCTAAGTGATTCTTCAAATCTGAATCTAATTTAGATGCAAAATTTACTAATCCTCTAAATACCCCTGGATTTACTGAATCGTCTTTTTCATCATGTCCACGTAAGGGAGTTTCAAAGTTTCCACAAAAGTAAATGCAGTCTATTATTTTGTACAAAATTTCACGGTTCTTTTTAACTTTTATATTATGCTCATTGATTGAAAGTCTGTATGCCTCACTAAGTTTCTCCTTAATACTTACGGTTCCTAAAAGTGACAGTGAAACAACATTATCAACGTGCTTCTTTGACTTCTCATGCTTTTCAGTTTTTTCTTTCATTTTGTTTATATTTCTAAAACCATCTTTTGTCCACGGTACATCACCTCCAAACAGCAAACACGGGAAGCAAAACAGTGCATTTTTTACTTCACAGCCGCAAAGCCAACTTTTCCGTTGGTACCATTCAGAATTAAAGCTACGAATATATTTCTTGTTGTTGCTTTTGCCTGGCTGAGATATTAGAATATCAGGTGTTGAATGACCTCTTTTCTTAACTGTAACTTTCTCATGGAGAAATAGCTGTGAAAACTTAAGCTGTTGAAGTTCACTTACAGTCACAGAACTTATTTCTTGGGGATGCAAAGCCATGGTTAAAGTTTTCTGTTAAATAAAAGAACCGAAAAAAATGAATCAAATAGAATAGCTGGAAGCAGAATAATAATCTAATTCTACACTCTTCTACACTTTATCACATTCAAGAATATGGTTCACGGTTTTTAAGCACAAAACACGCTGAGTAAAAAAAAACTTCCTTCCACCATCACGCCAGAGCCGGCACTGCGAGAGCAACAGTGCTCTCTCTACCTGGCAGTCCCGCCTTCCTCCCCACCCCCCTCCTATGTGCGCATGCGCACAACAGTCAAACACCACGTCGCTGGCACTGTGAAGCGCACAGTTCCATACAAAGATTTTTGTATCTTTTTCATAAACTGGGGGATGGCTACTGAAGTACTGACATTAAGCTTAAGGAATATATATTGTACTACAAAAATAAAGAAAGAATTAAAGAAAAAAGGACTCATTATATTAAATGTTATCGATAATATCAAGTGGAAATAGGGGGTGCTGCAGTTCCGCAGTGCCTATACACGAGCCGCCACTGTTCAAAATTCTATGCTGAGCATGGGGCAGACAAAGCAAGTTGTATTATGAAGTCACTGCGCCTTATTTCAAATCCTTGAGAAAATTGATATATCACTCTACTGTTTACAGTTGAAATATCCAAAATACAGTAAAAAATTAATTGCCTTAGGCCAGTGCTTACTTACTCGAGAGGTCGAATACTGGGCAAAATTTGGATCCAAACTGTCAACACCTGATTTTGTCGCATTATAAAATTGAATAATTCTGGTTTTTTATTTTCTTCCAGTATTATGTTACCATGATGGTGCATGCTAGGCAATACTATAATAGCTTTGCTCTTTTTGGGGACATATGAAACGATAGCTAATATTTCTTGTATCTGCATCAACATGAGCTGCCTCATATTCACCATTTTTTAAGAATAAAGATAAAATAAAGATGACAGTGGCTGATAATCATTTTAAATAGGTACGGTAAATTATAAAATAGGAAGTACATCAACAAGTTACATTGAAACATAATAAAGAAATACATTTTGCAAACACACAACTTTGTATGCATGTGTGAATATATATGTGTGTGTGTGTGAATAGATGTATAGTTGTATAGTGTATATATATATACACACACACACACACACACATGACTGAGTGATTCATGCAAATACATTCATATAGACATTTGTGAAGAAAAAATATAAATTTCTTGCCTAAGTATTGAATGTAGTATATCAGGTGTAACATTATAACAGTAATGTGTTTACTTCCAACGGGTCCGTAGGACCCAAACGTGTAAATATTGACAAACTGCATTGAGTTCCAGAGTGATGCATGTGGCACACACAAGAGTATAGCCATAACTGAAAGTACATCAGTGCATGTGGTGTTTATTATAAAAGAACATAATAGAAAAAGAATACAAAGTTTTTGTCGGATCCAAGGGACTCGTCAAAAGTAACTAAGCATTAAAATATCATTGTATTTTTTGTTTCGCACTCATGTCACAGTTAATGTAACTTATATTGAATTTTTAATTGGTACATTTTTTGTTCCACGCTGTATAATTGTTTTGATTTTTAAGAAGCTTAAGTTAGGTTATTATTTTAATAATAGCTTCAGTGCCAAAATATGCCATGCAATAAAGTTTCACCGCTAAGCTTTCATTAGTTTTGTTTCTTTTAAATGTCATTTACATTTGTTTTATAGTAAATATATTTATTTCAAAGAATTAATATAGGATTTTAAGAATTGATGTATTGGGTAAAAGATTCCTAGAGAGGACTTGTTTGTGAACAGAATACATGTGATATATTTTATTTCTACAATCAGACAAAATGAAAGTCAACAAAGCGGACGCTATGAAATTTTTAATCATTCAATAATTTTGGAAATAAAAAGTTTTCAGGAAAGATTAATGTTAACATTTTCACCTCAAATCCCTATAAAAATCACATGAATATGAAATTGTTAAAAATATTTAATTTTGTTGAAGTAACAATTGTAACAGATTTAAAAATTAAACAAAAGTATATCACGCGCAGGGGGTTCTACATGATTATGTCATTCGAATTATAAGGCATGCCGAAACTAATCTCAGGCAATAATTTTTATGCCAAAAGTTTTACGAGTTTAATCTTAACTGCCATTTGGACCGTAAAGATGTACGCGCGGCGTAATATTCGTTTGTGCACCATGGATTTTTTGCTGCTTGTAGCATAAGATAGGTCCATTTCTAAGGCCCCTATGTTGCTCTATAGATGAAAACTTAAAAGTACAAATCCGCATTAACAACGCTTCGTTTGATTATTGAATTGGATAGACGAGAAATCAAGTCATGTGCCAGAATCACGATTGGCAGTTAAAGTTTAAGTCTAAAACAAAAAAAATTATAAATGAAAGTTTATAGTCTTTTCATCAAAATATGGTTCTATCGTTTTAGTAGATTATCACACACCAATCTACATTTCAATCTAGATATCCGATAGCAACCTATTTTGTGCCATTTCGTCGCGTCCTGTCAATAAAATAAAGAAACTCGAGCATGCGAATTGAAAAATAACGCCATCTTTGAAGGATTATACTGCGGCAAGCGGTAAAAACGCGAATGTTCCATAAAAAATTCTGCGACTGAAAAGACACACGCAAATGTAGTTAAAAAATTAATACCGCGCATCACGAATCCACACGGTCAAGGCAACGTTAAGCTTTTGACGTGCTTGTCACGTCGATATACCGCAAGATCTTCCTGACCCTTTTATATTTTTCCAGCGAACGGATTTTTTTATTCATTTCGGCGTTCTTTTGTTTCCTTTTTTTAAAGCGTGCGCGCGTATTAGTCCTCGCGGCGGAAGAGGCCAGATTAGGGGAGGCGGAAAATTTTTACTGCCTCGATAGCGACAGTATCCTTTGTAACAGGTGTTTTTTAAATTTCCTTTTTTATTTTCCGCTTTATTACCCCAAGTCCTTTCGGATCGATGATGGAAAATTCGCGCGCGTTGTACCCTTCTTTTTTCCGCTAGGAAAGAGCGAGAGGAAAAACATCGACCTTTTTCATTTCTTTGTTTTATCTTTAAGCTAAGAAGTACCGCGTAGTTTTAATGAAAGTTTTCTTCTACATCCTCCGAAGAGAAAATAAGGAAGAACTTGCGAAATATTTAAATTTAACGTTTATTTGAGCCTGGATATTTTTAGTTTGCTAATATTTCAACGGATGTTACTTGTTTTCCAAATAACCTGATTTATAACCGAGAGCCGACTTTTGAAATGTTGATTACTTACACGACCGACAGACAAAATAAGCTATTTACAATTTCGGTGGGGAAATCATTAACTACAGGAGGTAAATATTTTCCGGGTTACAATTAACAAGCTGATTTTTCGCGAAAGCATTCCATAAATAACATTTAGTTCTGAAGAGTGCGTCAAATTAGAGGAAAGGTTTCTTGCACAATTAGAACGAGCCAGTAACAATGCTTCATCGTCACCTACTACTACATTTATTCGTAATATATGAAAAATTCAATATCGTATTTACTCGCATATAAGCCGCCACTACATATAAGTCGCACCCTTGTTTTTTGAGACTGAATCTATGGGAAAAAAAGTTTCCGAAAATAACCCGCGCTTAAAAAATCACGATTAGGCGTAAAAATTCTGGGTAATTTCTAATATGTATCATAAACTACAAATAAATATAAGAAACTATTGGTATTGTTGTAATAGTAAAGTATTTCGGTGAATTATTTGTAACCGATCAGCAATATATTCATTTCGCGGGATACAAAGTATTACATAACTATATCTCGGAATGCGCATTTTACCCAAACATGCTGCACATGGAAATTAACGAAAAATCACGACTTTCGAACCGAAATAAACGCCACCGAAATGTTTCTTACAATATAATTATTGAAATATGAGACAAAACTCTGACGATGCTTCGATATCCGTCAAATTACTACCGTAGCAATCGCCTGCAAAAACTGTCGTCTGTAACTCGGTCAATAATAATAATAACATTTCTTTTCCTTTTTATTTGTTTAGGTGAATATGTTATGTTCTTATAGGTTAAATACTGGGTATTGAATCACCCAGCCAATTAGCAAAGTCATAATGAATTTTAACGATTATTTAATTTTCCGACTTTGTTTCCTCGCATATAAGCCGCATCCTCGTTTTGGAGATGAAATTTTTTGAAAAAAAGTGCGGCTTATATGCGAGTAAATACGGCATGTTTCAGAGCGCACAAAAAATGTATGCTTACATTTGAAACGACAGACGACTTTATCGATTTGTATGAACTGTTACTTGTTCAAATAATAGTCTTACTTCTGTTGAGTAGACGTTTGGAGTTTATTAACATGTAATATGATCCTTCTTTTAGGCAAAATCTTCTAATTTGATCAAACTTAGCTAATTATTTTTCTGATCGTAACTTAAAAGTAGCACCGTTTTATGTTACAGTTAAACCAAACGGCATATAATTATAGCTATTTTTCAAAGAATCATTATCAATATTTATAGTGCTAATTTTTATATTTATGGACTATTATATTTTAACAAAAACAAAAATGACTTACGCTATTAAACTTTCCTATAGATATGCAAATTAATCGATTCCTTAATAATGAACGGCATTCCTTTCCTAACGAAGTTCGTCTGAACACCCTTCTCGAGCAAAGTACATGAACCTAACATCAAATGGATCTTCTTGTGTACCCATTTAAAGAAATCTCATATAACAAAGAGAAGAAAATATGCAAAGAAATAAAATGCCAGACCATGCATAGATGATTTATACATCTACAGCGTTCAGTAATGCACGTTTACCTTATCAGCTGGATGGGAGCTAGGGTTCTCAGGTGGTACCTTGATCCTCAACAGGATGCCGCCAGGGGGTGTCGCGTCTGCGCATACAAATCACCGTGATTCATCCTGCCCGCATCAACTTCGGGCCGTGATTGGCACGTCTGAGCCGTAAGCGGAGAGGGTGCAGCAGAGACCTCTGATGGTGCAGCGGCTACGTCGCCACTTCAGTCAATTTGCTTTAAAATGCAGCCAAGCTCCTCCCTTTTTTATTTCGTCGACTGTAATGAGAATGCAGGTGAGATCAATCTGAGATCGGTAACGGATGTTTCATTTCGCAAATGGGGGACTCGCGTTAGTGAACTAGTTTGGAAATTCCACAAAATTCAGATCGCTTTAAAAATTTACGAACAGTTATTTATGAACAGTTACCTAATTCGTAATTAAAATTTTTCATTGTATAAGACATCTGATGTTTGTACATCTATGCTTATGAATGTCTTAATTAATATTAAATGTAAATACACAGCTTTCGAAATTAATAATTTCTGTAAAGAAAATATTCTTTTGCAAATTATCATGAGTCCATACGACTGTCATTCTGTTAAAATCAGATGCAATGCCTAGACAAATTATAATGACCTAAATACTTGTGTCTAGAGATTTCATCTGATAAAACCGGAAATATAGTGTAGTGGCAGAAGGTTGATTATATTCATTTGTCGTTTAATTACAGTTAAAGTTTAGAAAATACTCAAAAATAACGCTTCAACCATTTAAGTTAGTTTTAAAAGCGGATGATAAAAATAATTGAAGTTAAACATACGAAAAATAGATTACGAGCTTTTTAAACAAACTATTTATGCCTTTAATTTGCTAATTCGTAATATAAGTACATGCAAATGATCACATTCTCGAAAAATGAAAAAATGAGGGCACCATGTAAAATAATTCGTTGTATCCTACAACTCATACAATCCTCAACACGTAACAGTAAAGTGGGCAGCACATATGCCGAATTAAGTACACAGTCATACATTGCTTTACGCGACAGGTTCCTGAAAATTTCGTGCTAAGCGAAATTCGCGCAAAACGGGGTCACTATGCCAATGAGGAAAAGTTACGTGGACGCGAAAACTAAAGTGTAATTTTAACGAAAATAAGCCTTTAACGTGAAAAAAAGAGCTTCTTGTAAGTTTCCATCCAAATCTTTACATTTTTTTAAATAACTTATCTCCATCAGTAATTTTCAAATGGCATAGAAATTCAAATACTTCATTATATTCAGGAAAAACTTGAATTATTTTCTATACGAATAAAATCCTAAATAAATACGCGAGGAAGTTTTATTCGGAAAGCCACCTTACTTTAGAGAAGTCAAAACAAGCGTCGATCGAGCGATAAAAACAGTGTGCCGTCCTGGAGATTTCCTTTATAGCACGGGTGTGCCACATCCTGGCCCTAAATGTGGATTCAATGACGATTATACTAAAATCCACAAACCTCTTCAAATGGAATCCCTAATACATTTATAGTTGGCCGCCTCAATTTTCGGCCGCATTTCTTTTTTGAACATCTGGTAGACGACGGCCTGCTTCACGCTAAAAGAAATCTTATTAAAACGGGGTTGCGCAAAGCGAGGTAGGACTGTAGTTACATATATAATACGTAATTTCGCTGCTCATTACTTTTGACTTGCAAATAATTTTATATAGCATAGTAGAAATTATTTATGACCAATACTCTTTCCTTAGCTTCCTTCGACTAGAAGAAATGAATAACTGAAACTTCGTTGCAGGTTGCTGGATCGCGCACTGGTAAATCTAAAATTATCTAGAAGTAGGGATCCCAGATCGAAAGAAGGTACATATCAATACTTGCATCGTATGATATGTCATAAGTATGTATCGATACTTATCCATATTGTGTAATATCGAATGATGCACAAAATTGTAATATATATAACGCAAACTGGCTTCTAATTTTAACGGAAATTTCATTACAGAAAAAATTTGAAGTATAGGTTTGTCAGCAAGACAGTCTTTATAAGGGAGAAGCGTTATTCGTTTGAGTAAAGTAATATATCTCCATTTATTAAAATGAAAGATATCATTACGGTATACGCTGACATAACGATAAAGGTTTCACCTGATGATATAAAATCTTAGGTGCTTCTAGAAGCGCTTCAGTTGTGAAATCTGTCATGACGATACGTCTTTAAGTGCAACTGATCAAAAAATATGAATTTCCAAAAATGTTCATCTTTTGAAATGTAATCCGATCCCAATAAAAACTTAAGTTAAGCTTTAATTGACCGTTTGTAAAAACAAAATGGAGGCTATTTTATCAAAAGCATACAAAGTTTTGAAGAACGAAACCAATGCCTGTTTAACAGCAAACACGTTAGGTGCGCTCGTCTGGCTCCTCACAACAGTTTTATTAATCAGATTAGATACAACTCAGGAAGTATCTTTACCACAAAAGTATCGGATTATAGGTATCGACACAGAAAAATCGAAATAAAATATCGATAGTAGTAAAGTATCGAAATATCGGTTGCATCCATACCTAGAAGGGTTATAGTGTAGCATTTATTCATTCATGAAATAACATGAATTCGCTTGAATCAGATAAAGACTTTTCTGTCGTAAATTGGAATGACACACATTAGCACAGGCCAATAGGATTCTGAAGTTCGCTGGATTACGTGTACTTGACCAAAGCTTGCGTTACATATTTTCGGCCCACGCCTAAAGTTCTAGCGCTAAAGTTTTGAGTTTTCAATTATTGCATAATATCAAAATGATTTACTTATAAAAGTTAAACTATATTTCACTAAACGCAATGTTATCGGGTCGGGATAATAATATGTCGAAAAATTCCGCAATAAAAACTAACATCCGCGATGATTCCGACACTAAATTTATAAACGAGCAACAAAAATTTATTTTCTCATGAAGCCTAATTTCCAAGAAATATTTTAGATTACGTGCGCTGTTTATAAATTGTTCCCTGCTAGCGTTAATGAAAATACTACCGTTATTTCGCCGTCTAGCGTCTCAATTATTTCTGCATGGATATTTCATCCGTCCGGAATATAACGAAAAGGGAAAAATATATGTATATACACCTCGCCCAAAATAAAATAAAAATTTTATTTCGGAGAAAGACGTTTTAATGCATGCCGAAAGAGAATGGCGATCTAGAAATTTATGAAGCAAAAGTAAGAAAAAGAGCAGTGAGAGAGAGAGAGAGAGAGAGAGAGAGAGAGAGAGAGAGAGAGAAAGGAAGGGTTGTTATTAAAAAGGGAGAAAACGAAATAAGGACAGGACGAGGAGGGACACAAAAGTTTGAAGTTGCACCTCTCATACGATAGAATCAGAGCGTATTCAAAGGGGGCGGGGACGGAAGGAGGTGCGATGAAAGTGAAAGTAATTTGCGAAATAATGAGAAAGCACTAAGGGAGAGAGAGGAATCTAGAAGGAGGGAGGGAAAAGACACTAGGGCTTGAAGGATGGAAGGTTGGTTTAAGTGTTATAGGGCACGTTAAATTTTTCATCAATTCAGCAGTGAAAGGGACTCCCCTTTTCCTCTTTATGATACCACTGCCTCATACTTAATGCATTGGCAATAAGCTCTCGCGTGGGAGTGAGGAGGGGGCGATAGAAAAGGGTTAAAATAATGGCACAGATCTTAGTCATAACTTATTCCGCGCTACTAACATAATTCGAGCGGCAATTATTTGATCATGGTTCTTCCTTTTTAGAGGAGCTGCTATATTTCACGCCGGCGTTCGTGCCGGTTGGTCTATTGTGTACCTAAGTCTCTCTATACACACATGGAAGTCATTCAATAAAACATTTGATGGATGACATTATGTATGTATGTATATATATACATACGTATACACACACACGCACGCACGCACGCACGCACGCACGCACGCACACACACGCACACACGCACGCACGCACGCACGCACGCACACACACACACACACATATATATTTTCTCTCGTAATGCCATCCATCATATTTTTATTGAATGGCTTCCATCTATATATATATATATATATATATATATATATATATATATATATATATATATATATATGCACACACGAAAAACTAAATACACATACCTTACACACATGAATGAGCGTTTTGTAGTTAAAAAAAGACATCATATCTCTTGCAATAAAAACGACAAAAAAATTCCAAAAGGATAAAAGACTTCATAAACGTCACATCGTTCAGGAAATAACAGACAGGTGATTTGTGTTTAGATTTATTAAGTTCATGGTACTATATATAACCCAAATATAGGTCAATACGACTATGAAAAAGTATATTAATTATGTCAGTGGATGCATAATTCACCGAGGATGTTAATGTGCTCGTAATAGATATTGGTTTTATACACCGTTTAACTTTATTTCAAAGTGCAATTTAATAATCGAGAAGGAGACATCTTAGGTTCAATGAGATCCCGTCATTTATCGATGAATACTACTCGAAGAAGATTTACCGAGAGAAAAGCACCGATTCAATGGCCTGGATGAAGTGAATAGCAAAATTTTGCTTCCTTGGGGCACTTTGACAGAATAAAATTTTATGTGTATTGTAACTACGACAGTAAATATACACTTCCATTCCAAATTTTAATGTCAATCAACGATCTTACGGCAACCTTTTTATAATCAGTATGGAGAAAAACAGCGTGAGCCGTTATTTTTCACGAACAATAAGATTTTGATTGCCAAGCAGAAGTTACTAGATAGATGTTATCGTCATAGGGAAACTGTTTATAGACAGATCCGAGACTAATACTGGTTAAACTCCTTTCTCCACATACTCCTACTTTTTGCAATCTTCGTCATTTCTTGTAAGCTCTCTTTTCCTTTCCTCTATCAGCTGAAACATTTACCTGTCTCTTTTTCCTTCCAGCTTTTCTTCTAAGTTGTATTCAATCATGCTCTCTCCCCTCAGGTAATGTCCGATCCAGCTCGCCTTCCTCTTCATTATAGTCTACACAATCAGTCGTTTTTCTCCTATGCTTTTTGTACGTTTCCTATTTTTATATCCTATGTGTCCATATGGATGTATCTCTGTCATAAACGTGATTACGTAAAAGTAAAGCTAAAAATTACAAAAGGAGAACGTTCGATGACTTAACTTATAAAAATCTGTAAAAAAACAATGTAAACCATTATTACGAACATAGAAGGCATGCGAAATTAGTCCGATACATTAAACGTCGACGAAGCAAACAGAAAAACTGCAAAAGTTTTATTTTCCTAAGCGCGAAATAAAAATAACACTTATTTTGGTTCTCCGCCACCGTAATCCATTTAAACATCCAAAAGGCGGAGGAAAGAGAATGAAAGAAAATAAAGCCAATCTTTCTCTACATCTACCTCTTGATAGTTCCTACTCTCTAAATTTTCCTATCTCTTCCTCTCTCTATTACTACTTTCTTCTCATTCACTCTGTATCACCATATCTTAAACCGACGGAAGAGTGAAATAAGACACAGTGAAAGATAGAGAGAACGGGAAAAGGAACGGAGGGGAAAAGAAATGGGACGGATAATGGACGTGGAATGCGAAATAAAGAGAAATTGGAATGCGTATGAAATGGTAAGTTCATGGTACGGGAATGGTACTAGAGCAGCAGTGAGGCTGGAACGGAAATGGGCAGGGAACGGCAATGAAATGGAAATGGAACTGGAACGGGAATACCATGGAACGGAAATGTATATGGAATGGAATAAAAATGGACGGGATGGAAAGAAATGGGAATGGACTTAAAACGGGACTGTAACTGGAACGGAACGGGAATGTACCGGTAACGGCAATGGGCATGAAACAGGAATATATAGGGTACCGGGAATGGAACTGGAACGGGGATTTACCTGGTATGGGAACAACCGGGAATGGGAATGTATCAGAATGGGAATAAAAAGGTACGGAAATAGGGGTGGAAAGTAATGAGAATATACCTAGGACGATATGGATGGGAAGAGACCAGGAACGGATGTGGACCGGGAACGGTAGTGGACTGGACCGGAAAAGGGAACGGTTCGAGAAAGACTGCGACACAAGAAAGGGCATGCCGAAAGAGAACCGATGTCGAACGGAAGGGTGAAACGTAAATATCCAACGGCGAAAGAGATGAAGCATTCGGAATCCCTAGATTGACATCCTTAGCAAAAAAAGAAGCTATCCGATTTGTTTCGGTCTAGATGGAGGATGATGGTATTTTCAGACACGCTGATGGAGATCTGCACAATATGAAAATAGTAATAAAAATAACGTCCGTGGGGGAGGAGGAAAAAAGAGGGAGGGAGGGATGAAAGAGGTTGGGATTGATGGCCTGGGAGTCGTTCCCCGTGGAACTCTACAGAGAGGAGCGCCTGAGGTGAAAAAATAGCAGGGTGAGGGAAGTCGAAGGGAAGAAAGTTTCCGATACTCTAAAGGTATTTTTTCATCTCTACCGCGGGGGAGCCATGTAAAGAAAGAGATCAGGGAAGAGGAGTAGAGGGAGGAGGAAGGAGATGGGGGTTGGAGGGTGAGGAAGGGGGGATGGAGGAGGGAGGGAGAAAAGAAGGGATGTTAACAGAGGGAGGGTTGGATTGTGTGTGTTTGGGCGAGGGTGAGGGAGAAAGCAGTCGGAGAAGCGAGCGCTTCATCACGTATTTATCCATGGATGGAGGGAGAGAAAGAGAGGGAAGGGGAAGATGAGAGACAGAAGAGCATGGACGGTGGGTCGTAGAAGGATTTTGGTCCGAGGCAAAAAAATACTCGAGTGCAGTCAACGGGCAAATGCCTCTGGGAGCACTTGGAAAAGGCCATTGGGAGAAAAAATAGAGGGGAGGGCGAGAATGGAAGATGGAGAAGTGGAGAGTTAGAGAGGAAGAGGAATAGGAGGGATGTAGAGATAAAAATGGAAAGACTTACTAGATGGAGAGAGAGAGAGCTGGACAAATGGATTTCTTCTCGGTTTGTAGGCATCAGTCATAATGATAGAAACTAAATCTAATATTATATATATATATATATATATATATATATATATATATATATATATATATAACATCTTGAGGAAAAGGAAAGGTAGTGATGAGGTAACAAGATGTTGAAGAAAGCCCAGTGGACACTTACCAAGTTGAGGACCAAGTAGGCACTTAAAACACAAAAAACAACAACAAAAAAACGAAAGCTTTTTGGGTTTAGGCCCTTCGTCAGCAATGGAGAGTAACTATATATATATATATTCGTGTTTTTGTGTGCGTGTTTTGTACGTGTCTCTTCGACGCCCCCAGCAGCCTGCCAACTTGATCCTCAACTTGGTAAGTGTCCGCTGGGCTTCCTTCAACACCTTGTTGCCACCCTCATAACTGCCTTTCCTTTTCCTAAAGTTTATATATAAAAAAGAATTTGTAGTGGAATCTTACAGCTTGATAAACTGGTGTTATTAAAAATGCAAACACATTTTTAAAATTCTTAATTGTAATAAGATGGAAATTGCCAACTATTTTGAAAAAGATTTAAAGTGAGTTATACAGGTTGGAAATGTTATTTTTTATCTGATGAGACAAAAAGAATATTAACCTTGTTAATCTATAAATTTTATCAATTTATAGAAAGAATTATAGGTTTAGTCAATTTTACCAAATTTTCTCTTTATATTCTATAAATAAATGGATGAGACTCCAGCCAAAAACAAGGGTTCACAAGATTCATTCTGTTCTTTGAAAAAGCTCGTGACTTGTTTTCGCAAAGCTAAATGTTTTTCTAGTACCTACTTGTTCTGCAACTTTCATGCTAAAATCATATGCGAGTTTGAGTATGTTTAGACAAGTATGCAAAAGGCCGCACTGAGTATCACAAAAGGCCACATACCGGTTCCCCACCCCTGGTCTAGGGTTTCTATAGAGGAATTAAGAGCTGTATTGTTTTAGCAATTGTCGTCTGATACTTTGTAGCGATTGAAAACTCATTTTCAATTTATTTTACAATGGTGAAGGGGTTCTTTTTAGGGAAATGGGGTATAGGTAGTAGTAAAAGGGTTAGAGATATTGTTCCATGGGTAAAATAGAGAGGGGTATTGATTCGGTACGAGTAAAGAGAAGGTCGGCTATAATAACAATTTAGCTGAAAACGGGGAATAGTTATGCAGTTTTTGTGAGCAATTTCATATGGTGTATCTGCGGTTTGATAATATCTAATGTTTAAATTGCAAATTTGCATTTGTTTTCATTTCATTTCTTCAGGCATTACGTGACTAAAGAATAACGGACAATAATCAAGGATCTTGGATTATATTAGCAACTTTTAAAGGGAATGAATTATCGAAGCTATGATGGAAAGAATATTTTAGAAGATAGCGTAATATTTATTTCAAAACTGGCTAAGACATTTGAATCCATTACAAACCTTTACACGTGGACCTAAGCTTTCAATTATGTATTCATTCTCTTACAGGGTTATTATTGCTGATTCCGAAAAGAAATTTGCATTTATCATAAAATACTGAGAACATAAGGTGAACCCAACGCTACATAGACTACAAAATACAAGTTATATTAAACGACACTTTCTTTCGGATATTTTCCAAGCTATATCTATTCTACCCGTCCAAATGAAATCCACGCAAGGGTTATTTAAACATATGTGAAGAAATTTAATTGCGTAATTAATACAACCACAGTATTTGATCGTGAATTCCACAAAAAAGATTCTCGTACTATTGAACGTCAATATAAAATTATAGGTGGGAGGCAAAATGTCCATTTGTATTTCAGATTTTATCTCTCACATTCAAGACATCCAGTGAACTTATTTGTAAAATCAGGAGAAAAGTTCTCCAGCAATTGACGCAGCAAGTTATATGAACAAATTAAGCAAAAAGATTACCGTGTTTACGATGAGGAAATATGTAACATTATTATCCGAGGATTTTTTGAACGCCTAAGAGCAGGATCGTTAAAAAAAACATTTAGTCTTCTGAGCATTTAATCTTCAATAAAAATATTATAGTTTGTACACCAATTTATCGATACGCAAAACCGTACACAAGTTTCGATTAGAAAAAAATCAGAATTTTTCTGCCACACTATCTTTTCATCAATAAAAGGCAAGGCTTCTTAAAATCCGGAAACATGAAAAATGACGCAAGTTGCTAAAATCGCGGGGAATTCAAATTAACATATCCCTGCATTTCGGTTTAAGCGATTTGAATTCTTTAACGAAACAGTCGCAGTAACCGTTCCACCGATGCGCGGCGGATAACAAAAGAAAGTCAAACAGCAGTCCCTCAATATTTTGCTCAGGAATTTTTTCCCATTTAGACACACACGTGGCATAGATTTTAAAACGTTTTCTTTTCGAAATTTCCATTTGCCCTGAATCCTAAACACACAAGCATATATGAATATACACGCCGCTGACCTTGTAAAATAACATAGAGCGGAGGAAAGGAAGAGGAAAAAAAATCGTGCTAAGAGAGAGAGAGAGGGACTCCATATGTAGACAAACAGCGCAGAATTTTCAAGCGAGCGCTGTATCAGGAGCTCCTGAACTACTATATTGTTTTTGTCTTGTTTTTGCGGGAAAGCATGGGGAAAAGTAATGCACAAATACTCATGCATGATGCATGGATCAGCGAGCATTTTATGTGCCCTCTTCATCCCCCCTCCAACATCTCCCCTCCATATTTCTCCTGCCCCTTCTACTCCCGCTTATCCATACATCTCTTTATTTTTAGTCTACCTCTTCTTCGCCGTTCCGATTCTTTACCGGGACAATTGCTTACCATTTCCTTACCATTTGCATTCTTCCGCACTCTTATTGTCGCAAGCGGTTTCTCCGGAGAAGAATTTTTTTACATGCATACCATTCGTCGTGAGGAATATTTTATGTTGGGAAGGGTATTTTTATTTTCAGCACACATGGCATTTAAAGATGTCCCGAAGCGGGTGGTGGAAAGTGGGTGAGGACGAGCCGAGATGAGATAAGAAATGGAAAAGGTATAGAGGTTGGAGGTGATGAGGAAACGGAGGAGGGATAAGAAAGGGGGATAAGAGAGGGGAAGAAAAATGTGTAAGAAGCAATAAGAGAAGAAAAAAGATACGAGAAAAGCGAGAGAAAGGAGCGCATAGATAAATATATAATCGTCTTTATTAGGACGACATGGAGATTAGTAAGTCTCTACTGAGAGAATGGCAGATTTAAAATTGGGAAAATATTACTGAAAGACGAAAATTATTATTTTTTTGGAAAGGACTTTAAATCTCTATATGCGAGTGAGCGGTTTGTGTAATGCCGTTTCTGATTTCGTCACAAATGCACCACCGGCGGCATAAGATCCAAGAATATAAAATATCTATCTCCGAGTGAATTTTGAAAGTCGTTCACCTGCTTATAAACATCACTCCTATTCGACAAAATATGCCCCTACAATATCCATACAAACGTTGAGAAAAATAAATACGCGTTTCAGCTGCAAAGCAGCCATAATCAGCGATTTTTCACAGATAGCGTGTTTGTTATTTTAAGCATATGATTTCCGGTGACTCACCACTGATGACGGCTGCTCTGTAGAAGTAATAAATCTTTTTAGAACCTGCTATCATGGAATCACATCTGACAACGGCTGTTATGTAGTCGAAATTTATCTCTGGTCTTCCGAGCCTTTTTCATGGAAATTCGAAAGATATTTTTTGCCAGTTTTATTTCGGTCATAAGGCGGGATTGCTAAATTTACCTTTATTTACTCAAAATGTTTAAGTGATAAAAATCCCTTCAATAAAACAGCACGCAGGTATAAGATCTATCTATCAAAAACCCCCTTACCAACATCGGATTCCCATTAAGAAATCTCATATGTTCCGACGTGGACAACTCTGCAGTTTCATCCTCTTACAACACAAAGGAATTAATCTAATGGACGCAAATATTACCTCCTTATACATATGCTTTCTTAAGATATGCGATAACATATAACGGCTTTGAAGGAACATTCAAAAGTGATATTTGTTCAGAAGTTCTTCGACGCCATAGTTCGACACCGCACGCGGGGTAGAGCACCCTCTTTAAGCATCCCCTCTCTTTCTCATAGGCGACTTATTGCCGATCTTAATTACCTTCACTCACTCATCAATGGTATCTATCGCTCTCCATTACTTACATCCTATTTTTCGCTCCGTGTTCCATCGCGCTCCACTCGCCTTCAAAGCCTATTTCATTTACCAAAATTTCGACTCTCCGTCTCCCAACGCTCTCTCTCTTACCGCCTCCCGTTTGAATATAATTCCTTACTGGCTTCACTTCCAAATCTAGACATTTTTTCACCCACTTCTTTCCGTAATCTACTACCTGCTGCGTAATTCTGTTTCTCTCTAATATTTGGCGCCCTCTGTGTTATGATCATTACAATTGCTGGTAATATTGTTAACTTCTTATTTTAGTTATTTATTTTAATGTTATATTATTTGTTATGGTTTTATGTTTCAATGTAATGAGGCCTCTGTGCTGTTTTTGAAACTGAATAAATAAATAAATAAAATAAATAAAAATTCCGTTGACTGATGTGAGAAAAAAGAGTATATGGTGCATTAAAATATTATCGACAGAATTTAACTGAAAAATTTGCTGCTTTAGCCGTGCAAATATAAATAAACATTCCAATAAAGGAAATTAAAATGAAATATTTTATCAAAACGCAGGAGATAAGATTACTTCAGAATGCTAACAATCATAATTTTTTAGAAAGAAAGAATATTTTCCAGCAAAACTATACACTATTATTAAAAATTATAAAAAGAAAGTCAAGAGAAAATTTAGGTTTATCAAATGAATTTTAAAAATTTTGACCACCCTGTTAGATATGTATCACATGATTTTACAACTTAGAACATTTATCACCCAGGTTTCGTGTGAAAACTTACTTTGACTTTCGCTAAACAAACAGATATCGGCATGTACATATTCCATATGCAGTGTAGTACGTAAAGTGAAACGTCCCGCAATGGTTGTCCGAAGCGAGTGTCTAAAAGTTTAACCTCCATCATCCTTTCTACCGTTACCGTGGACATGCACATTAATGGGCGGGAGTGAAATGCTTCCTCCCTATCTCTCTTTGTTGTTTCTCAAAGGTAGTCCTTCCTTTCTTTATATATATTTATGTATGCAAGTGTGTGTTTGTGTATGTATGTATATATATATATAGGCCCGATAAGCTTGCGTGTGTTTTTGTGTTCGTGTGTTTTACGTGTCTCTTCGACGCCCCCAGCAGCCTGCCAGCTTGGTCCTCAACTTGGTGAGTGTCCGCTGGGCTTCCCTCAACACCTTGTTGCCACCCTCATCACTACCTTTTCTTTTCCTTTAGTTATATATATATATATATATATATATAAGGGTATGTGTGTATAACAGCACGTATATGGGGAAAATCTTAATTTTTTACTGAATATAACGATCTAGTATTCGGACGTAAAAAAATATTTTTAGTTTCTTCTGCATGGCCGATTCAATTAATATAGTGGGCAGTAAAATACGAAGCGGAAGAAGCCCTCTTAAAAATTTAACTATCCGGTTTACGGATAAAAAATGTGCTGAAATAAACTTTGTTTTTCATTTTAAAATATGAAACCTTTGGAATTTATTCGATGTTTTCTCATCTTAGCTTATGAGTATGAAAAATGTTTATTGCCGCTGTATCAGTAACGGTGCCATGAACGTGCGTATACTTAAATTTTGTCTTTATCTGCATATACATTCAGGCTTTACCGTTAAGAATTGGGAAATTTTACGAAACCGCTAATTTTTTTAGAATTAAGAAAGCGTCTATTTTTATTTACTTTTAAAAAGTGAAAATGAAAACAATTTGAAGAAAATAAAGGTGAAACGAGGACTAGACTTTAAGAGTTTCAGAGGGAGACTATGGGTGAATTTAAAACTTTAGATTTTATTATATGGATGAGATAATTTAAAATAAAAACTACAGTGGAAACCACTTAACATGAAAACGGATAAAACGTCATATTGATTTACATAAAACGTATGCATGTTGGATCTGTTCCGGCACCTATATTTTTCAGTGTATATTTATTCGTTTAAAGAATAACGGATGATACGAAAACATAGCTTAACGCGAAAATTATATTAGTTTTCAATAATGTAATTCAATACAAAATACTTAAGATAACAGAAAATGGCAGTTGAGCGATGAGGGTCTTCTCATCCACTCCCTTCCTTTCTCAGCTGCCATTTCTTCCCAAACTAACTTATTTTTAACGTAGAACAGAAAAAAACATTTTTACAAAACAGTAGAGACTAATAACGAATTATTTAATTCAGTGTTAAATATATCTGTTTATATTTTACTAAAAATTCAAGACTAATACCACCACAAAGAATTATACACTAAATAAACCAATTGAGTGCTATTAATTAGTGTCCATACACCTTGTATAATTTACTCATATTTATACAGGTATGATACCCATGCTAAAGCAAGAGGTGCAAGCAAGTTTTCTTAAAATCTTTTAGAAATCTGCTCTTTTGTGAGGGGAGAACGTTTACCGTTGGGATGTAGATCCCCACTAGAGCTTCCCATCCGTGAAAACCTTCCTACTCTAATTAGACTACATTACCATTGCAAAGTTTTGAATTATCAGATTCTGAAGCCGCCTAGCAGAAACTTTATGAACTACTTGGAAAATTCATAGACTGATAAGAGCTATCTAATTCAAAAATAATTTTTAAGTATCTCTTAAACCTAAAAAGTTGATTTTACACACAAAAAACGGTTAAAATTTTAAACAATAATAACGAATCGATTGTCCATTTCAATGGACACAGCGGCTATGCGAGTCAAAATTAAATAATATATTTTTAAAAATTGGTGTTATTTAATCAAGAAATTGCCCCTAGATGGCATGCAGTTATGTTATGAGCCGCAAAAAATCTAAAAACATAGGATACATATACGTATACATAGGATTTCATTTTCTACCATAATATTTAACGACCTACTGATTCTCTCTTTTCTGGGTATCTTATTGTTAGAGGTAATGCAATGAATAACTGGTCAGTCTAAAAAAAGGTACAAAAATAATTTAATTCGCCTTGTAATTGCAATTTTTTGACCTATTTATTTTATAAATGGCCTCTTAGTGTGAATGGCGATGGTACAATTCGGCGCCGAGACGATTCGGCGCCTAAATGAAAAAGCAACAACTTTTAGTTGGGTTTAGTGGTTGGAGGATGGAGTCAATCTATTTCCTCCCCTCGGGTTGGGTTGAATGGTTGGTGGTTGGAATTGTTCTATTTCCTCCCCCGAGTTAGCTTGAGTGGTTGAGGATTGGATTCTTTATATTTCCTCCCCTCAGGTTGGGTTGAGAGGTTGGTGGTTGGATTCGTCTTGCTGGCAACGAATTGTCCCGTCGCCGAATCGGTCGCACCGAATTGTCCGTCGCCGAATCGGTCGCGCCGAACTGTCCTGTACCACTAGAATATTCCAACCGCACGGAAGTTGAATCCGCTGCCAGACATACTGTCGGGTAGGGCATGGGTCGGCAACATCTCCAAGTAAAAGAGCAATTTTTTTGTTTTTGTTCCATTCCAAAATACACAGCCACTACTTTTCCGATTTTAAAAATCTTTTTAGAAATTCTAGAGATTGCAATAAGCATGTTTCATGACTGGTAAAGGTTAGAGAGCTTAGCTAATTTCTAGAGAGCCCCGGAGCCGCTGGTTGCCGATCCCTGGGGTAGAGTGGGGCATGAGACGTATCACGTGAAGGAGAAAGGCCCGCAAAAGAATGCGTAGTAACACCTTCCTGGGGATAGTATAAATAATGTTATGAGACATACACTTCCCATATAACTCTCGGCAATACCTCAAGGACCTATCCCTTGGTGACTCTCGAACCATGACTAGATTAACCTCCCCCTACCACCCCTCCCTCAATACCCCTTTTCCCTCCGCCGTGTTTAGCTGTGTAGTGAGGTAACATGGAAATGTGTTGACCGGCCTTTTACTCTCTCATACATGCAGGCGAGAGTATAAGCAGCGAGTGTGCGTGCGAAACACAGAGATGGAGAGAAAGGGAGAGAGAGAGAGATGGAGAGTGAGAGAGAGATGATTGCAAAAGGTGTTTGTGCATGTGTGCTTAGGACCATAATGAAAACGCTTTGTACCTGGAACTAGTTAGTCCGAGGGAAGGGTTTAAAGGGACAAGCGATCTTCTCCTCCCCTTCTCTCTCTGCTGAAAGGAGAAAGTGGGTTGGGATGGGGTCGTTGAGAGCAGTCAAAATGATGGGAGTAAGGCAGGAGTGTGAGGCGACGGACGAAAACGGGGGAAATGGGAGGAAGAGGTTAGAGGGAAGGATCCCGGCGTTAAGTTAGTGCATAGGAAGGTTTTGAAGCGGGAGTTCGGGAGGGGTCGGGCGTGTGTGTGTTGGGCAGAGAAATTTAAGCGAGGATTCGAACTTTTTACGCAGAGCAGGTCATCCCGGCGAAACAGCCTTTGTGGCTCCCCCAAGTTATTGCCCTAATCCATCGTTAACGAGCGGGGAAGGGTATCTCGAATTCCATGTGCGAGCGAGTGTCGGAGAGGACGTTGCAGCGTGTGTCGTTTGGGTTCGCGTGAAGTGGGAGTCGCACCGCTTAGCGGTAGCGTAGTCGCCGCGGCTAGATCCGACCAAGCGCCACGTTTCGGAGAAGATTTCCACCTCAGACGAAATAACTTTCGCGCTCGCAAAACTTTTGTGCGGCTCATGAATTGATTAACGAACTACTTGTCGACCGAAAAGGATGCATCGCCGAGACCAGATTCGTAGTGAAAGGGACCGAGTTGTCGGAATTAATGGAAACTGTGTTTTTTTCCTGAGGAAATGGAAGCTGTTGTTTCGTAACTCCGGTTGAGTATATTAATGAGAAGTTGAGACGTGCAAGAAATCTGTTAATATTTATAACTCTTCGTTTTGATATTATATTGAAACTTCGTCGAGGACTGTGTGGTGAAATCTAGGAAATTGGTTGCATGAGGAAACCTGACAGAATTTGTCTTACATTATATACATAATATCCTTATTCTGTCTGTTGGTCCGTCCGTCCGTTGGTCCGCCGGAACGCTCTATAGATATCCCCATAAGAGAACACTTCAAAATGTTAAGCTTTTTAAAGATATGTTGTCTTGCCGACCGTGTCATTGTTAAACCTCGACATTGTACTGTCGTCCTTATACAATATGCATAAGGAAAGTATGTTTTGAATGCCTTAGTACGAGAGAGAGAGAAGGCACCCGAAATAGTTATAATAAATATCGTGTTTTTCATTGATTTCTTTTCAGTTAACTTCACATTGAAATTAACTATTTATATATGAACTATTTTTATAGTTATTTTCATAGTTTTTTGAAGTGCATCTCATTATACACCGGAGTTATAAATTCGCATCGCATATATGAATCACGCAAAAAGCCCTTCCCTTGACAAGCAGACCTTTTCGGTTTACATTTTAAATATTTCAAGGATGAGGTATCTAACTTAGTTATGCGAAGAGAAGAATTTAAATCTCATTCGAAAATCTCCAAAAATTACGTTTTAATACGATTTTTCACGTTTTCACGCATTTTATTTATATTGGACCACTGTTGTCCCAATTGTTGAATTCTATTCTTGGCCTCATAATAAATGTAGCAATCTAGTGCTTTAACACGGGTCAGACTTTTGTGTATGGGTATACCGTATTTATTGAATCTATTAAGTAATTAGAGGGAAGGAAGGAAAAGAGAATGGGAATGAGCAGAAATTAAGAAAAAGGAAGAGGACGTAGCATTTGCATAGGATTAAAAGGAGTTGCAGTACAAAAATAAGGATAATAAATTATAATTTATTATAAAAAAATGTTATACTATTGAATCATGCGCCATTGTCAAATGGTGGGAATTCATAAAAATAAATATAGGTCACGTAATTTTCAATGGATTTCTTGAACTGATAATACAGCAAATATTTCGAACCGAATTTCTAATAGGATTGAAAAAATAACATTTTATGACTTTTATTTAAATTTCTTTAACTAAAGTGATTTTTCTGGAACATTTTCAATACTAATATAGTAAAAAGGAATGTGTTATCTTAGAATATAATTAAACTCATTGCTGTTCATGTAAGCATTTAGTTAATAGTAAGTAAGTTACTGCACAATTTTCCTATGATGGTAAATTGATGGTTCGTTAACATTTTGTATTGTTTTTTACGAGTTAATTAGAGTAAAATAATTCATTTATTAAGTTAAATTCTGTACTAATTTGCTCAAATATTTCAAGTAAATTTCAGGTACTTCTTTATGATTTATATTTATTATTTCGGTTTCCCTCTTATTTTCAGCAAATATTTCGATAATCATTTGGCCTCTCTACTAATAATTACTTAAACAGTATAATTAAAACAAAGATAACTTTCAAAAACACTGATTTGATTGTGCATGAAAGCCAAATCCGATCATAGCATATCTAACTAATTTTTCATAACGAAATCATATATATTTGGAATACTTTTATGATAATCCCGTCATATTTGACGGGAAATTACGCTAGTTATATCCATTATATCTTTATTCTGTCCATCCGTTGGTCTGTCCGTTGGTCGGTTCGTCCGTCCGCTGGAACGCTGCTTTGATCGCGATATTTTTAAAGTGTTTTGACAATTTAGACTAGGTAGAAGATTGAAATTTGGTAGGAATGTTTGATTCTTATAGCAAAAGCCATTTACGAAAAAATCTCCAAAAAAGAATCGGGCTCGAAACAAGGAGATAATTTCTGTTTCCCACAACACGTGAAAATCGATTATTCGACTTGCAGACTTTTACTCTTTTGCAAATTAAAATTAGAAATAATTGATCTATAATCTTCAGATCTAAACAGTTTTAAGTAAAAATAAATATTGTTTCTTGTTCTTATCGTCACATTTCGCCTATTCGCCCTATTCGAAATCGCCACATTTATACGTTTAAATCACATTTAATCGAAAAATTGAACCTTTTTAACGATATGTTGCCTTGCCGACCGTGTCATTGTTATATCTCGAGATTGTATTGTCGTCTTTATACTATATGCGTAAGGAAAGCGTGCCTTGAATGCTTTAGTACGAGAGAGAGAGAAGGTGGCCGAATTTTTAAAATTAATATCGTCTTTTTATTAATTTCTTTTCAGTTAACTTCATATTGAAATTTTGGTAATTAACTACTTTTATTGTTATTTTCATAGTTATATTTGCAGTTCATCTTATAATTTATCGGAGTTATAAATTCGAATCGCATATATGAAACACACAAAATGCCATTCCTTGACATACAGACCTTTTTTGTTAAAATTTTAAAATATCTCAAGTTTAGTTTTGCGAAGAAAAAAATTTGTCTCATTCGTAAATCTCCAAAAATTATGTTTTAATAAGATAGTTTCACGTTTTCACGCATTTTATTTGTGTCGAGCCATTGTTGCCCCAATTGTGGAATTCTATTCTTGGCCTCATATTCATACATAATAAATGCACCAATATAGTGCTTTGATATGGATAAGACTTTTATGCATTGGTATAACACATAAACTGAGTCTATTAAATAGATGGAGGAAGGAAAAGAGAATGGAAATGATTAGAAATGGAGAAAGAGGACGTAGTAATTGTATAAGTGCTGCAGTACAAAAATAACAATAGTAAATTATAATTGATTATAAAAAATTTTATACGATCGATACATGCGCCATTGCCAAATGGTGGGAATTCATAAAACTAAATATAACGTCATTTTCCATAGATTTCTTTAAATGATAATACAGCAAATATTTCGAACTGAAATTCTAATAAGATTGAAAAATGACATTTTATGACTTTTATATAAATTTTTTAAATAAAGTTAATTTTCTGAAAAAATTTCAAAACTGCTATAGTTAAAAGAAAAGTGCATTCTAAAAATATAGTTAAAACTCACTGCAGTTCATGTAAGTATTTAGTTCATAGTTAGTTACTACACATTTTCCTTTAATGGTAAATTGACTGTTCATTCATGTTTTATCCTGTTTTTACGCGTTAAAAAGAGTTAATAAAATAATGAAATTATTAAGTTAGATCCTAAAAGTTTTAATTAACTTATAGGTACTTTTCACAAATATTTCAAGTAAATTTCTATTGATTCTTCATACACTGTATCTTATTATTTCGCTTTTCCTCTTATTCTCAGTAAATACTTGAATTATCATTTGGCTTCTCTGATAATTATTATTCAAACAATATAATTAAAACAAAGAAAACTTTCAAAAACACTGATTTGATTTTACTGATTTTTCATATCGAAAACAAACATATTGGGAATACTTTTATGATGCTTTAATAGGAAAATGAGCAGAGAGAGAGAGAGAGAGGGGGTGTGAGAGAGAGAGAGAGAGAGATAAAATTAAATGTTCCATAAATTAAAAATAGTTTACGGTATATTAGAATTGTATACCGTAATGTACTTCTTTGTCATACAATTTCTATTCGCCCAAAACTATTTTTACTCTCTGGAACACTAAATTTTGTGATTTTTATATCCATTGATTACTTTTTACTGCATATAAAATTTGATCTCATAAATTTTTTATTTCATTTTTATCTTAAATCGATACTAAATTCACGCATACCCGTCATATTTGACGGCAAATTACGCTAGTTAACTATAAAATTTGTCATTAAATAGCATTCTCCAAAAATATTACAGAAATATTTTGATAAATCAAATTATTCGTTTGAGAAAAAGTAATAAAGCACATCATGATGGCATATATCAATTAAAAGTTTGTGGCCATAGGAAGGAATGTTTGATTGGAAAATTTATTTTATCAAATTTATCCAAATCACAAAATTAAGACTGACGAATTATTGATCAAATTTCATACTCACGAATGCCCAAAAATTAAAATAATTACCTTGAACGTTTGTAACGGGATGCTGATCGCAATTGTGATGTAATATACCAATAGAAAAATGCATCATTTCGTAAATGAAGAGATTCTCCAATCTTTATATCAATATTTTGAAAACAAACGAGTTGTAATAATTAAGTAATCATGGTTATGTATCTAACGTAGTTGATCAGGCATACTGTTTAACACTTTAAATGCCAAAAAATTTTCAGATATGCGTATGTTAACAATGTTGTCAAATCTATTCAATATTGGAGCTTTACTTTCAAGTTGATTTTGCAAATTAATTATTTGAGCCAATCGTGCATTTAAATATAACAGTAAAGTGTATTTTTAACTGAAAAATTTAATTATGTCATTGATTTCTACTTTTTTACTATTAGCTAACTCGGAGTCTTTCAAGAATTTAGATTAGAAAACCCTGCTGTAAAACAGTTTCGATTGATTTTTACAGTAAAAGTATTAAAAAATTAAAAATGTCGTGTTTTTTCGGGTATAACTCGAATTAGAATAAAAATAATTCGGGGGCTATAAATCAGGTAAAAATCGAGTAAAATCCGAAAAATCCATACCCTGCGCATCTTGCGTCAAATATACTCGACAGCAGTTGTGGTGGTATATAAGGCAGTCATCGAGTATATTAGTTGAGTACCCCCGAAACAAAATGAATATGTTTTGAGTCGGATAAAATAATCTGAATATCAGAATACGTGTGTCATAAGAATTTTTATAGCAAATATTGAACTGATGCTGTATTACGACAGGTTAAAAATCGCATCATATCCTGAAGCAGGTGTTCCTAACATTTTCTGTTAGGCGATAACAAGGTATTTTCCATAATTAAGGGAGCGCCACATTAATCTTCCAAAAACAGGAAATATCACGAATACAATAGGTAAAACAAACATGATCAAAACTTTAATTTTCGTAAAATAGTGTAGAAAGTAAATGGGCGAACAAATTAAATGAATGGTAGTAGAAAAGCAACCTAGAAGAGCACAACCAGACTGCCAAAGAGCATGATGATAGTCGAGAGCACGTGTTGGGAACCCTTACCTTAATGAATTGTATTTTCATATAAAATAATGAAACTGGAAAATTATTTAATTTTTAATTAATTTTTTTCCGCACTATGCAATTGATATTTTGGGTAAAAAATAATTGATAGACCATAAAAGTGCGTAAGAATAATGTCGGAAACTCTTTCAGATGATTTACTTAATATTCTCAGAAAAATTATTATATAGCACATACAGTACAGTATACGAGTATATGTATATTAATATAGTTTATCTATATTAACATAGAATCAGAACAGCAAAGCATCCCAATTTTGGATTGGCTTTTTGTTCATGGTTCGGTTTGCAACTTTTAATAACGGTTTGGTTCATGGTTCGGTTCAGCGATATATTTTGAGAATGGTTCGGTTCGCGGTTCGGTTTAAAAAAAATGTGGTGCACGCCTTATTTACTTCCTCATCTTTGTAGTAATAAAAAATATGCATTAATAGGCTTTTCTATGCTGCAAAAATAGAAATGATTCTCTTGCAATGGTATAAATAAATCAAACAAGTGATGCAATAATTGCAGAGCAATTACATATGGAGCTTTATTCCCCCCTGTTTTGGGATTATTACGTCTAAAAATGTACCAATTTTCAGACATAATTCACAAGATATCAAAACAGACGAAATTAGCGAATAGATTCGTATTTTCTCAACGGCAATTTCAACCTATTGCATTGACGTAGGAAATTATGAAAGTTTTGTGATACAAAACAACTGATGTAAGTAGGATCGAAATTTTTGTTCTATTATTACTCTATAAAACATTCCATTCTTTTCTGCCACGACTTAAATGCTAAACGCCAGTCTTTTCAAGGAATGTCAGTTGACATTGAAATGTACCTGTTGACAGCAGCTTCTGGCGTATTTAAATGTTATCCACGGATCATTTCTTTGGATTTTGGGAACAAGGAGAAGTCACATGGCATCAAATCTGGACTACAGGGTGTATGTTCCAATAACTGAGACTGCGACTTTTTTAGAAACGGGGAAATTCGAGCGGCCTAGTGGGCTGGAGCATTGTTATAGTGCAGCAGGGTGCCTTGAAAATCAGATATTGATCGTTTTTCTTTCACTTTTTAAAGACCTTCGGGTAGAAAACCTCAAAATTAAGCAAAATGTATATGGAACACATTCTCTGGAAATAATAGGTACCGAAATCTCATGATAAGAAGAAACTGTCAATTGGGGCAAGCATGTAGTCATGGTGTGTGAGGACCAAGGATCACAGAAAGTCACGTTTGGCACAGGGAAGGCAAAGATTGGTCACTGCAATACCACGGACGACAGTGATCAACACTCGGCCTACTGTCATACTGTGCAGTCGTTCCATGGCAGTCCGCCGTCAGTACGGAAGGGATAATGATATAGACTACACGTTACACGAATACTATGATATGCATTTGAACCTTGGTGCGTTTGGTGACTGGGTCTACGCATGCCGCTAACCAGACAAAAATGTGTTTTGCCGGCTGGACCAGCGAATGAAGGTGACTGGCAACGTCCTATCATATCTCGGTACCTATTCATTCGAGAGAATTTGTTCCTCATACATTTTGCTTAGTTTTGAGGTTTTATACCAGTACCCATTGTTAGTGTGCGCCATTTTCCCCACACCCTGTATATTCGGTTCGATATGTGTATTGATCATTAATAAAACTCAAATACATTCCTCGTGTCTCAAAATATCAGTGACCCCTTTTTCGGCGTAATATCATTATTCACGTTTAAAAATTTATATGTAAATTGAGATATCTTTGAGAGAAAATATAAGTTTATCTAGGCCTTGTTATGATGGAATGTGATTTTCAAAAAATCCAGTGTTTAAATGGAATAATCTCCAATATTATTAGATAAATAGACAAATGGTCAAGATATTGCATTTTTGACGACTTTAGAGACTGAATAGTAATGACTAATTAGTTCACAACAAATGATAGAGTTTAAGCAGTGAAAGATGACTGAATAGATATCCTAACATTTTTTTAATAATGAAAATTGTCCTCGAGTAATATGGATCAATAAATGGACAGGTAGAAGTTAGAAATTAATATTACATAAAAACAAATTTATTTTACTTTTTGATGCATTTGATAAATTTTTATAAGGCGTAAGTTTCATATGTAAAGCATCTATTTCGACAAACTCAAAGTATACCAAAAGATTTGTTGTAGGAGATTATGGTTAAAAGAATAACCGAGCATCATAATTATGAATCACAGTCAATCTAAGTCAAAAGAAGAATGATTATAATACTGAACTTAAATGTCGCTGCAGAGATTCTCGACAAAAATTATGTTATATGCTCTATCGATGCTACGCGGCTTGGAATTCCTGTCGTGTTTGGAGTGAGGTTGGATCGAAACCATGCCTCTAAATTCCTGTCGATAACCATGATAATTAGCTCCACCCAAAAACGACGAATCCAACCCAGGAGATCCAATTCGCCGAGCATCGGCGACTCTATTCATTTGGTTTCCCAACTTGACTAGCACAATCCGGTCAATATTAATTTTACCCAGCCAAAGTCCGATAATCTTTATTTTTCTAATTATTTCGGACATGGAGGTATAATTATGACAAGCATCTAATATAATAAAATCCTTTCTCTGTATGCCTGCAATGTGTATCACTTTTGGAAGCGCTTTCATTAGCTGACTGCAAGCCAATCAGAGACATTCGAATGCAGCGCCGTTTCAAAGGCGTAGATGTAACGCGAATTAACACGCAACATCTAATACAATATGTATTAGATTAGACAGTTAATTGATTAGCGAAATTAAAATTTAAAATAATGATCTATTCTGAAGGAAAATGTTTGCATTGTTTTTATTAGCTTTAAAACGTTAAACTTGGTGAAATTAATCCCTTTGCATTGGTATTCATTCAAACAAATAAACATAGCGTAGTTATTTAAGATATCGAAATTTTTATGCTTATACCTTTATCAAGAAAATCCAGCGTTACCTTGAAAATTGTTAGTGCGTGTAGTTTTTCCTTAATTTGACAAGTAAAGACCAAAATAGAAAAGTGAAGTGTGATTAAAAGTGATATAAGGGTAGAAATAGAACTTATATTAGAGTTGTTTGTTGATAAGTAAGGTAAATTTTTTCTTGATTGGTTTATTTAATACAAGTTCTCCCTATGTTTTAAACATTGTACATGAAATGGAAAACCTAGAGGAAAGTGCTGCTGAACGACGAATGACGAGAGAAAGAACTAGACAACATCGTGCAAGGAGGGAGAAAGGCAGGGAAAAAGAGAGTGAAAATAGGAGGGGAAGGGGGAAGAGAGAAAGGTAGGAAGAATGGGAAGTACCTTAATTTGAATATTTAATCTGCGCATACCCGTCATATTTTATTGGCAATTACGCTAGTTTTAACTATATTAATCTTGCACGGTAATTTATCTATCTGTATAGGTAATATGTTAGGGAATTTGACATCCTATCCTAAGAGATTTGAGTCGATGCAGAAATAAAAGAATATTTTTCGCTGAGAACAGTATGTACTTAAAAACAAAATAAACTGATGTGGGCAACACATGACTTTCTCCATATTTATATGGTAAATTACATGTTGTTAGCTCTGGGATCGTTGTCAACATTTACTTCCGGTTGACAATTAAGAAAAGAAAAAGGAGCGTTACTTAGACGTAACTAAGCGTCAATTGTTAAAAATAGTCTTCGGTAGGTGGCGTGGTGGTGGCAGCTGAAAATATAAGATATCTCTTAAAAAATGCATTATATGGAAAAATGTATCAAACAAAGGTTGCAGAAAATAAAATTTTCCACAACTTTTATTCTAGTACATTTTTCCATTTATCAAATATTAAAGCAAATATTTCAAAATAACGGATAAGTGACAAGAGAAAACACCCACTTCCGGTCGACCGATTTTTACCAAAAACTAATCAGATCTTCTAACTTTTATAAAAATGTTAAATATAAAATTTTGCGTTGACCTGATTAATAGTTTCTGAGTTAGAGCGCCCACAAAAATCTATCACATACAGACCGACAGACAGACAGACACACAGACATCATCGCGAAACTAGTCAGAACGTGTTCAGGGAACCTTAAAACTTGCAATACCGTTGAAATCTCGAGTTCGATTTTTTCATGAAAACAATACTTTTTCATACTACGTATATGGAGAAAGTAAAAAATAGCTAGAAAAAATGTTCATCATCATTTCAACAACAATTACCCGGCTTATATCATGCATGAAAAACTGAGAATTATCATTACAACGATATCGTTATTTTAAACATAATAGAAGTAATTCTAAATCTTCAGCTTTTCACATAATTTCCTTTTTACGTGTTTAATAAAACTCTCCGAACGCATCATTTTTAATCGGTGATACGAAAAAGTTCTATTAAAGTTCAGTTTCAATATAGTAAATCAAAATTGAGATCTCTTTAAATATTCCGTATGATTTTTGAGTGCTTTTTCAAACCTCTGCGGTTGCGATGAGTGAGTTTTAAAAAACCTTACTAATTAGATCCACTTCCATAAAGCAAGTGATCACGCGTGTCACCCCAATTCGGGATGACTTAGTCTCTCTCCTCCTTTATGAATGCTTAATGAACCTAACTCACCGTTTCTGATTTTAAATGGATTGATTTTTGATTTCATTAATATTTCCATCCACATTAGATGATGAACATTAATTTTTGAGTTTTTAAAAATTGCCGTGAGATCACCTGTATTAAAATATTCAAGGCCTTGGTCACGTCTCATATTACTTTTATAAGTGACGGACAGATAGCTATTTAGTATGTCACACGCGGCGATTTTTTTAGAATTTCATCTGGATTTGGAAGTAATCATAAAGTAATGTTATATCAAATTACTTTACCATAAGTGTATATATGCAGTGAACACTCTTAAGAAGCGAGCTCCTAGAATTTGTGTTAGCTCACACGATTTTTTTAAAATGAGGGAGAATTACTAACTGAAACCGTACTTCAGAAATACTTTAAAATATTCATATTGTTTTAAAACTACGTCAAGGTAATTTGGCTTATGGGCGTATCGCATGAAAATGTAATAATAAACAAATTATAGTTGATAATAATATAATGAAATATGCTTTATCAGAACGATGGGTTAATGAAAAGTTCCTATGGAAGGTAGATTATCATTTTTCTATTCAGAGAAATCTTTAATCATAAATATTGTGCACCTACGTACACCAATCCCTCGCTTTGCGCGGTACACACATTCCTGAAAAAGGCCGTATAAATCAAAACTGCAATAAGGGATAGATTTAACCACAGAAATATATGAAGTAATATTTGAGCGCCGTATAGAGAACAGCGTGGAAGAATTACATTACGTTATATTCAGAATTGCTTCCGCCATTTGTTATTATAGTACCCAAGTCGAACTGAAATATTTTATAATTTTAATGCTTGGAGCTAAAGTGAAATTGAAGAACGTTGTATTTGAGATAGTTCTCCAAAACGAAAACTGTGCTAAATCGAAAACGTGTAAAGCAAGGGATGTGTGCAAACATGAAAGTTGGAATAGACGTTGTCTACTTGCAGTCTATTCTAACGAAAGCCTTCGCTGACAAAGATTGACGGATATGGAATTACTTCGATGATGCTCAAGCAAAGCACGCAAGGAAGAGAGGTTTATAAAGTGGAGTGAAAGAGAGACGGAAATCATCAGCGTTAAAATTATCTCCGATTAGGAGACTCCAGCTTTCGCTTGCAAACAAAGAAACGGAATTCATTAACGAGGAAAAATTCCGTATTAATTGTATACCAAACTCGCTATTATTTTCATCTGCATAAAAACGCAATCCAAAACGAAGAGGGTTAGCATAGAAAAAGTCGCAGAAACTTACTTCTCAGATGACTGAAATGCCATAATCGCTTGGAGGTGGGAATGGCAGTTCGGGAACGTAGCGGGAACATCAAGAGCAAGGAAACAAGCCTTAGAAGGAATTCCGGTTATATTTATTCCATGTTGACGCTAGAGACATCTTTTAGTTGATGCATATTAATTTAAATAAAATAGCGACGGAATGAAGGAAAGTCAACGCTGCGTACAGAAAGATAGAAGGGGATGATAGGGAAAGTGGAAATAGGGAAATAGAGATATTGATATAGGAGGAAAGAGCGGGGTTAAGAAAGGGGATGGGAGAGAGATGAAAGAAAGAAGAGAGGTAAAAAGAAGGTGGGAGATGAGTAGAGAAAGAGAAGAATAGGATGTACAGAAAGAAAGAGAGCGAGGTGGAGAGAGGAAAACAGAAGAGACAAGGGGACAAGGACAAGAGCAAAGATGCTGGAAAGATGGATAATGTGAACTAAAAAAGAATATTCTGGCTAAATTATCGATTATCTGTATCGGGGAGAGTATTTCCTTTTTATGGCAAGGGGGAAGTGCTATTGCTGGAGCATAACGATAGCGTCAAGGAGCCAGCCGGGATTTTTTGTGGGAGGGTTTCAACGATAGATGGGAGGAGATACAAAAGCAGAGGAGAACAAATGAGGAAGTGAAACGCTTCATGTGGGATAAAGGATGGTCTTACCTGTGGTCATATTTAGGTAAAAGAGGGCTGAGAGTTAAGCAGGCTAAACAGTTTGATATTTCCGGCTATATGTAATGATTGAGGAAGAATATTTAGAAGGAAATATTAAATACGGGTAAGGAAGAAGATAATGGAGGGGAACACGTAAAAATGGGTGGAATTTTATGATAGAACAGTAGTAAAACGTTATAAAGTTTTTGCAGCACATTCAGTGAATGATTATTCTGACACGATTTCAAAAAATAAAAAATAAAATAAAAATAAAGCAAATCAGCCTTATCACACTTCTATGATCGGAAGGGTATTACTGTTTATGAGGAAGCAGAGCAGTTGTTTTCTTTTACAAATGATTTTAAGAAGATCTACCTGCAGCAAAATTCATGCTAACGAGTCGGATTGTTTAAAGCAGCTTTGAAATCATTATTATGTGCCATTTTTTCACGAATGTGTATTTATTACATGTAATATATTAAAACTAAAAATATAAAACACAAACTGGCAAGAACGCAGTTTAAATTGTGATTCAGAAATGTTCACGTATGTTTTACAGTAATATATATATACTTTTTTGGGCTCCTATCTAAATGAATCATCACTTACATCCTAATCGGTAAAAGCTGTTAAAGAAAAACGAAATAATGTTTGTGTAAGTATTAGGGTAAATTCCTTTATCAGTGAATTCTATTCAATCCAGGATGTAAAATTCTGCCATATTGCGCGCGTTTATCTAATAATGGAGAACATTACATAGGATCTGTTTGATATAAAATCACATCCATTAATGTAATTGACTGATAAATCATGATAAACACGCGCACGCAGAGCACTTCCAAAAACAGTGGTAACCAAATTCTTTACACATTTTCGCCAGCGCTGTTTCTAGTGAGAAACAAAAATTAAAGGAAAAATAAAGTAGATAAATAAAGTTTTTTAAATTTCACGAAAAAATAATAATACTTTGCATTATTTTTATCGGATAATACAAAAAATATGCGTGAAACATATGATAACGAATTTCACTGAAATTAATTATAAATTATTTCGTATAAATATAAATAGGAATTTGCGAAATAAACAATTTATACAATAATATGCAACAAGGATTAAAGCAAACATTGGAAATTATCCAGCAAAAAAAACTGGACGTAGGGCGTATTGCATCCTGCATCCCACGGATTAAATGTACTCAGAACTCAGGGCCAAAAGAACTCACGATGTCCACTACGTGGTTGCGTCTTAACGCAGATATTTACGGCATTACTTAAATGTCTGTCATTAGTGCAGCAATAGTATCGAAGACCTTGGAAACTTCTCAATACCGCCCCTAGCAAAGAAGTAGACGGAGAAACAGAAACAATAAGTGGGACGGTGTTATTCCATTTGCAGAGTAATAGGAGGTTGCATTTGGGAGCCCTCTCAAGAATCGCTACGTCGCGTCGCGTCGTTTCGAGACCGAGGGAAAGACACGGGGAGGAGAGTGAAAGAAGGGGTGGATGGTGGAGAGAGGGGGCAGAAAAGAAATAATGAAAGGAGAGAGAAAGAGGGTACTAAGAAGAGAAAAGGATAAAAGGGGTTAGAGAGGAAGGCAGAGATGAAGGAAGAGAAAGAGAGAGAAGAAACAGAAGAGGGAAGAAGAGAGTGGGAAGAAGAGAGTGAGGGAACGAGAGAGGGAGGGAGGTAAAGGTGTTGGAGGGAAGGAGAGAGGAAGGCAGAAAAAGAGAGGGAGAGAAAGAGGAAGGAAGAGAGGAAGGAAGAGAGGAAGGGAGAGGATGCAGCAGAGAGGATGCAGGAGATCGAAAGATAAAGGAAAGTGGAGATAGATTGGAGGGAGAAAGAGAGAAAAGGGAGAGAGGAGAGGGAGAAAGAAAAAGAAAGAAGAAAGAGAGACGGTTGAAAGGAGTGTAAAAGAGGAGAGGGGGTATATTTGAGATAGAAAAAGGAGAAAGAGGGAGAGAAACAGGTCGCATTTCGACATACATATAACGGGCCGATCCAGTTCCAAGTCCTCCGTATTTCCGCTGTATTATAGAGCACCCGCCGTTATATCCCTCCCATTTGAGCTCGCATAACGAAGATGGCGATATACGAAAAAAACAAGGAGAGGCTTGCGCGCACTTCCGCGCGTGTAATGGCAGGAGGAGAGAATTTCCTCCAGGAGAAAGAAAATCCCCGAGTATGGAGTCGGGAGTTATGTACGTGACCGACAGTTTGTTCGCGTGAGCGTTACTGCTTCGTAGCAGTGTGTTCCTATTGTGAAACTCTTTGGAGCAGGGAGGAAGGGAATTAAAATTATCCACTCAGATGAGGATATTTTTTTCGGGTGAGAAATTACGTCTTAAGAGAGAAAAAAAAAGACTGCGGGATATATATATATATATATATATATATATATATATATATATATATATATATATATATATATATATATACATACATACACACACACACACACACTAGTAGAAGGTGCTTGCATACTGCAAGCATTTCATCTCACCTTGAAAAATATTAATTTTTTAGAGAGATATTTCATCATGGGAAATATTTCTTTAATTTAAAATATTTCTCCAAATATCTTTTTTCCTTATGGAACAATATTGGAGTAAAAAAATTACAAATTTTTGCTATTTTATGAATATTATAAGTTTTCCACATTGGATTAATAATACCACACATTTATGTTATATTTTGAATTAGTAGCACATTTAGAAGTGAAATAACATTTATCTAATTGTTTAAATTTAAATAATTTTTAATGGCCGCAATAAGAATTTCATAGATGCAATGAAATGTTTATTCGTTCTAATAGACTAAACTCTAAATAACTTGAAAACTACAGCTCTCTAACTTGCCCCGTAGTCTAAATATTTACCTATTTGTTTAAAATTTAAGTATTCTTAACTGTCAAACAAATTAAATTATCAAAATTTCTATTATCTCTATTTCGTTTTTTTACAAACCCTACATCTAAAATAAATTTCAGCTCAGTAGCACATTCGAAAATACAAAAACCATGAAATTTGTTTAAACAATTGCGAATTTTTAGCGGCCGCATTGTTGCACTTTTTTAAGATTTTCTTTTTTTCTAGTCGGTTCTGCACAAAATCCTACCTGAGAAAAATATTTCGAATATCCAACCCATCTGAAAGTGCGTAAACATTAGTATCCTCCTATATGTATGTTATATCCTCCTCCTCCTCTGTAAGAAACGTCTATATATAATGACTAGTAGAAGGTGCTTGCATACTGCAAGCATTTCATCTCACCTTGAAAAAACATTCATTTTTCCGAGAGATATTTAATCATGAGAAATATTTCTTTAATTCTAAAGATTTCTCCTCTGCACCGGCTTTCGTTTTTTCATTATGGAACCATAATGGAGTAAAACAATCACTAATTTTTGCAATTTTAGGAATATTATACTTTTCCTACATTGAGTTAATAATGCCACACATTTCTGCCAAATTTTAAACTTATAGCACAATTAGAAGTGAAGTAACATTTATCTAATTGTTTAAATATAAATAATTTTTAATGGGCGTAATAACGATTTCATGGTATTTGTTTAAACTTTAAGAATTTTTAACTGCCAAACAAATTAAATATAAAAATTTCTATATTCCCTATTACGTTTATTTACAAATCCTTCCTCTAAAAAAAATTTCAGGGCCGTAGCACATTCGAAAATACATAAACCATGAAAATTTGTTTAAACAATTGCGAATTTTTAGCGGCCGCATTGTTGCACTTTTTCAAAATTTTCGTTTTTTCTAGTCGGTTTTGCACAAATCCTACCTAAGAAAAAAATTTCGAATCTCCAGCTCATCTGGAAGTGCCTAAACAATAGTATCCTCCTAAATGTATGGTATATCCTCCTCTGTATATATATATAATGATATATATAGGTCACTCTCATTTACTCTATCGCTGAAGGGCATAGGCCCGATAATCTTGCGTGTTTTTTGTTTTTGTGTTCGTGTGTTCAACGTGTTTCTTCGACGCCCCCAGCAGCCTGCCAACTTGGTCTCCGACTTGGTAAATGTCCGCTGGGCTTCCTTCAACACCTTGTTGCCACCCTCATCACTACCTTTTCATTTCCTTAAGTCTATATATATATATATATATATATATATATATATATATATATATATATATATATATCAATCATTATATATAGACGTTTCTTACAGAGGAGGATATAACATACTAGTAGAAGGTGCTTGCGCCTTCTACTAGTACAACTATCGCTAATTTTTGAAATCTTAGGAATATTATACTTTTCCCAAATTAAGTTAATAATGCCACACAAATCTGCCAAATTTTAAATTTATACTACAACAAGAAGTGAAGTAACATTTATCTAATTGTTTAAATTTAAATAATTTGTAACAATTTATGCATAAATTTAAATGTTTATTCGTTTACATAGGCTAACCTCTAAACAATTTAAAAATTTCTGCTCCCTAACTTGCGGCGTAGTGTCTAAGCATCTACAAATTTGTTTAAACTTTATGAATTTTTAACTGCCAAACAAATGAAAATATCAAAATTTCTACAATCCCTATTTCGTGTTTTTACAAATCCTACCCCTAAAAAAAATTCAGCTCCGTAGCACATTTGGAAATACATAAACATTGAAAATTTGTTTAAACAATTGCGAATTTTTAGCGGCCACATTGTTGCACTTTTTCAAAATTTTCGTTTTTTCTAGACGGTTTTTTCACAAAATCCTATCTATGAAAAAAATTTCAAATCTCCAGCTCTCCTGGAAGTGCCTAAACATTAGTTTCCTCCTATATGTTATCTGTTATATCCTCCTCCTCGTCATATGTAAGAAACGTCGATATATAATGATAACATATATATAGGAGGATACATTTGTAAAAAAAAACGAAATAGGGATTATACAAATTTTGATATTTTGATTTGTTTCAATGTTAAAAATTCTTCAAGTTTAAAAAATAGATAACGATTTTGGTACTACGGGATGAGTTAGGAAGCTGAAATTTTCGAGTTAATTGCAAAGTACTGCATGTGCACAAATAAACATTTTAATCTCTCAATAAATATATTGCGGCGACCGTTAAAAATGTTTAAAATTTAAACAATTAGAAAAAAAATATTTCACCTCTAGAAGTCCTACAAATTTAAAATTTGGCATAAATGTGTAGTATTAGTACCCCATAATGTAGAAAGTATAAAATTCTTAAAATTGCAAAGTTTGGGCATTGTTTTAATCTATTATTTGTACATAAGGGAAAACGAAAGTCGCTCCGGGGGAAAATCGATTATCGTTGCGGAAGTGAAATCTTTAGAATTAAAATAATATTTGTAATGATGAAATATCTGTCTGACAAATGAATGCTTTGTCAAGGTGAGATGATATTCTTGCAGAATGCAAGCACTATCTACTAGTATATATATATATATATATATATCTACTAGTATATATATATATATATATATATATATATATATATATATATATATATATATATATATATATATAACAACTTACGGAAAAGGAAAGGTAAAATAGATATATGGATGTCAACAAGGTGTTGGGATGAGGAAACCCAGTGAGCACTCACCAATCAGACGACTTCAGGTTGGCGAGGCCCCGGGGATGTCGAAGCGACACACGTAAAATAACACAAAAACACAGAAACAAAAACAGTTCCGAAAGCTTTACGTTTGTGATGTTTCTGTGTTTTTGTGTTATTTTACGTGTGTCGCTTCGACATCCCCGGGGCCTCGCCAACCTGAAGTCGTCTGATTGGTGAGTGCTCACTGGGTTTCCTCATCCCAACACCTTGTTGACATCCATATATATATATATATATATATATATATATATATATATATATATATATATATATATATATATATGAATTTGATTTGTTTATGGCATAAAAATTTAATAATTCAAAGAGAAATTATGCCTAAAACTAGAAAATAAAAGACTGCAGAATGTAGATTTGAATCATAATTTTTAATGGAAGGAAACTTAAGTAATCCAAAGTTCTTCCCCCACCGTTTACGTAACAGGAGGCAAAAAATCCTATAGCCAGTGGTTCTCAAGTGCGGCCAACAGAAACCTTTAATGCAGCTACCAGAAAAATTCTATTTTAAACAAAGCAATAATTGATATGTAGACTGCGATGAAGACTATGATGCCACATTTTTATAATTAATATTTGCTATTGTTATTTTATCTCGTTTAACTTCTTAGGCGCATTGCGTAGAATAACAAATATCATTTTGTTAAATTTAACAATGCGGCCACCACAACATGGCCAGTGGCCGCATCTGCGGCCACGACGAATTTTTTCCTGAGAACCACTGGCCTATAATGATGAACCTGCGGATTTTCGATTGACCTGCCTCGTGTGTGCCGGTTAAACGGAAGTCTACTGTATTCGATTACCGGAAACTGCCTGTACTACCTACCTCCTTTGATGTGATTTTTCTATATAGAAATAATGTTACAAAAGTTAAACTTTCCATAAGTCCAAGAAGCTGTATTAGTTATAAATAAAAGAAACGGAAAAAAAACGTATTGATCGACATAAAATAATTTTAAATTTCGACCGGTTTCGTTACAAGGTAAAAAATAATTATTTGTGGATACGTTGTTCTTCTATTTCCCTGATTTATAATTATGGAATCGTTCCGCGAAGTTTCGCTTAAGACTACCAATTTCATTAAGCTGTATTAGCATAAAATAACACTTAAAACTTGTCTCGGGTATCTCCAATAGCGACAACAAGGTTTAAAATGTTGGTTATTAGAGATACCAGAGATAAGTATTTTTTATGCGCTTGTTCTTGAAAATTTTCAACCATAAGACGAACTCGATAATTCTCTGTTAAATAAAATAACACAACAAAACCGTGTGGCCGAAGTTAAAGGACACTGTGTAACATCTTTAGACGACATATGATCGTAAATTTCTACTCTCTGATTGTTTTTTTGCAAAACAGTGAACTGGCAACGATTTACTAAATTAAATATTATCCAAAATAGAAAAAACGATTTTTGACGTCCAATGAGAGAGAGACATCCATCTACGAACGCAAGCGTATGCACATACTCCATATTTCTACCATTTTTCTCATACTCTGCTCAAACAAAATTCACGCATTCAATTTTGGAAAGAGAAAAAATCTTGGTATATTAAAAGCACACCGAAACATATTTACGCGGAAATAAATAAAAAAAAACTCCACGCCTTGTAGAGGAAGGATGGAAACTCATTTCGAAGATTCAAGCCTCCGAAAAAAATAAGTCCCGTAGCGACGGTACATCCTAGAGACTGCTTCCTTTTTAACGACTCACCTACATTGTCCCCTCTATATCTCTCTATGTACGCGCAGTTGGAAACGAAAAACACGGGACAAGGGCTCGCGGAGGCAAGGAAATATATGTAATGGACGGGATGATAAAAAACTCCCGGGAAAATAAAATACTTCACCACGTATGTCGGCAAGGAGATTGGAGGGGTTTTGAGGCGGTGGAGGAGTGTGGAGGGGCGGAGCCTTGAGGGAGAAAGAAGGAGGAAGGAAAATAAGAACCTCAGACAATGGGATCCGTGCGGGGCTCACGGTCATAAACGTGTCTTCCTGTCGACACATCGTGGCAATCTGGTCTGGCTGAAACGGGTGGGAAGGGAAGTGCGGCGTTATTGGAGGGGAAGGAGTCAGATAGGAGATCTACGGAGGGGAAGTTAAGGGTTACTGCCTTTACGACTTGTGACCCTTCCCCTCCTCCAGGTCGGGTATTCCTATCCTTTCCTGCGCCCATCCCTCGCGACAACTGTCTGTCCCCCGCACCTTACTCTTAAGCCCTATCCCTTTCCTCGCATCATCCTTTCTCTCCTCTCCTTCACTTCCTTCTCATCCACTTCTCTCCCTCCTCCTCCTCCTCACACCTCCTCTCCAACCACTCTACTTGCCAAACTCTCTCTCTCTTTCTCTATCCTTCTCATTCTTGCACTTCATCCTCTTCATTTCCTCCTGCCGTCAAGTTCCTACTCCCTCCCAACCCTCTTAAACATTTCCTTCCTTTTCATCCTTTTTTCCCTCCTAAAATCCTCTTCCTTCTCCAAAGATTTATCATTTTCTTCGCGTCGCTCTTCATCATCCTCAATTTTCTTCGCTCCACTTCTCTTCCATTCTTTTCTTTTCCTCGCCCCTCCTTTCTCTCCCGTCCATGTCCTTCTAAACTTTTCAGTTTGCCCCATTATTTCCCCCCTTATTCTCTCTCTACCTAAACCGTTGTTTCCCAACCTTTTTCATCCAACGGATAAAAATAAAAGAAAATTCTTTAATTATATCTCCACCGTTGAACTTGACGTTATTAAAGAGATGAGAACCACTGATGCCTGTTGACTCATTAAGTCGTAACAAAAATATTCCAAACAAAACTAAAAATACGAAAAAGTATCTATCTTTTTTAGTCAAAACCTTTGTTAAATTCCACATATGAATGAGAAACATGACCGGGTTCGGTAAATAATCACCATCATCAGGTAACAAGCATTCAAAAATTTTAATTTTATTTGACTATGGAATTTCACGAAGTCTGGAGCCTCATCCATTAACTTGAAAATATTCCACTTGATCATTTCTCGTAGAACATTTTCTACGACAAAAGGCATGTCGTATAATCTTAATCGAAATATTCCTAGCTGATTGTGAGTTTCAACCTAACATTACTCTCACATGTCTTTACGTGCTGGAATTAATTATTTGGCTTTTCTGTCGTTGCAACGAACTCTGTGGCCTATCAGCTTGCTTTCAGTGCTTTATCAGAAGCTGTCTGTTATCACTTGAATTTGTTATTCCTTTCGATCCTTTCGATGCTTGAAATAATCTTAATCCTAGTTAACAAGAGACGGATGTTTGGTCGCAAGATTCAATTCACCGAGTGCCACGCCACGATTTTAAAGTTTCTTTCCCTACACACAAGCCACAGTGGAATAGGAAAAGAAAATTCGCTAGTAAATGAAAATGCAAAATAAAATTAAGTGTCAGAGTAATGATTGGCTCATTTTTTTATACCCTCTTATGCCCACTTGCAGCTTTTTTGTCGCAGGAGGTATGGAAGCGTCAGAATCTCTTCTTTCCAAATAATCATCTATTTCCATCTCCCACCCATACGGCAGTGACAGGACATTTTTCGGAGGGAAAGTATTGCAGATACCAAGTACGAGCTTTTAGAATAGCGCGGGTGCACATTCTGCTAATTTCTGCCTTTTCGCCAAAATTTCCTCCCACACAGTTCCCTATTCAAACCCTCTCCCTCTCTTCTACTCTCCTTCCCTTTCACTCACCCTGCTCCTTTAATGGCCACCTTTCTTTCCCTTTTCCCTCCTCAAATTTGACGGAACTCTCTCCTGCTTCCCTCTTAACCCGCGACGGCCGAGATGAAGCGACACCTGCGCGGCATACCATTTTTCGACCGTCTTCTCAAACGTGTGACGCCTGCTCATCCTTCGCTGGTAATTGCGGAAGTGAAGGGCACGGTATGTTTTTTTCTCAGGCGCTTACCTTTTTGTTTGTCTCGCCGTTTCTAGTGAGTGGGATGGTGAGATTTTTCCGACAGCGTTTTCGTTTGCTTGCGACTCTAACGATGTTTGTTTCTTCTTCTTATCTCCCCGGACACATGTAGGTGCGGACGTCTTAGAAGGAGCGAATGGGCAAATAATGTTCGTGATTAACGTTAACATGTTACGGAAATGTAAAAACATTCAATAAACATCAAGAAGACCACTTTGCCTATTTTTATCGGCTGGATGGTAAAAAGCAGTAATAAAATTAATGAAGTTAGAGATATTGTAGGAATACAAATAGAAAAATCTCTGAAATTTAAAAATGAAAAATGATAATAATTTTTTCACATATAACTTTCAAAGTTAATGCTACTTTTATATTTCTCGGAATCTCCATAAGAGAGATATTGTAGAGGAATATCAAACGCAGCGTTGCTAAGGTTAAGTCGACGTTATCGGAATTGAATAAGTCATACTGTAACAATATCATCAAGTGCAAATTTAAGATGCATATTATTATTATGAATTGTTCGTATTCTTGGAGATATTTTAGGGATGGGCAAATAATTTATTTAACATGTTCTCAAATCCAAAGGTTTAGTTTTCTTCGTTAATATAATATATAATCTAAGCTGCACCTAAAACAAATGATATAACCTCTATTTACTATAGTGCGTTAATAAAAACATAGTGGCTTATTATGAGTGCACCAAGTAGGCATAGCATTTAGGCAATTAAATATTCAGCTTAACCGGGACTCTAGAATGTAACTCAACAGAATCGGGCATGCTTCTGATAGCGAGCTAGTCCTATTTGAGAACCATTTATAATCTCATATGTACCGGAGATCTGTTCCACTTCCAGCACCATCAATCAAATTCTCCGTCAGATTCTGGTATCGCGCCAGTGCACTGAAACCGTCATAAGAGATCGCTTAATTCTATCGCGCGTTTGATGGATGAAAACCAATCAAAGGCGCGCCGAGGCAACGGAGGATGCACGTACGTTTAATCCTTTTTTGGATGTACCGAGATATTTGGACGCGTGGATTTTATTTTTCTTAACAGCTTCGAAAACCGACGGAATAGGTGGATACGATCCCTTAGAACACGACGTTAAACAAACGAGGTAAATAGAGGCTTAATTTCCCATATGTTATTATTTATATAGATCGAGGATACATTGCTAAGAATATTTTTTTATTATAAGATGAAGGAAAAATGTTTAATAAGAACTAAAATACACAGATAATTCCGGAATCAATAGATCAATAATATTTATATAATATGTAAAAGAGTCCCAGTATTCATCAAAATTGCAGGGTAGATATCGAGTGGTCTACATAAGTACGGGTTAAGGAGAGGTATGATTAGTTAGTAAAGAATCAGGACTGTCTGCCTCTTCTTTTGAATATGTCGGGTTGATTTCTTGGTTCTTTCGTCATAAAGTAAATGAAGAGTCATCTGGACATACTTATTCAAAGCTGACGATATATGGAAACTACGTATATGCTAGCGATCGTGTATACAATCAACGTAAATCAATGACTTATTGTGTTATTTTTTGATTCGCGATTCGAATTTACGCGTTTCCACCTTTTTGCTTCCCTTTTAATTTCCTTTCCTTAAGAGCGAATTTCATCCTTCTTTCTTTTCGTGCCGAGATATTCTTCGTTCGGAAATCCTCGTTCTATTTGGAGACTAGAATTAGAATTACATTCCCTTCCACATTCCTCTCTGCGTTCAGCTATGGCCCTCCGTTGACTGCACTTTTTGTATTTTCTTCGACTTCTCCGGTCTCGACCAGCTAAAATTCCTACTGACATTCCGCTCTAATTTTCTACCCAAATTACCTCCAACATTTCGCCCATGCTCTCGCTCGAAATACCTACTGCATTCTCTTTCATGTTACCATTCCCATTTCCGTTCCTATTCCCGTTCCCTTTTCCGTTCCTCTTACCGGTCCTCTTACCGTTCCTCTTACAGTTCCTTTTACCGTTCCATTTTCTGTTCCTTATACTATTCCCTTTCCCGTTCCTCTTACCACGCTCCCTTTCCTGTTTAATTACTCGTTCCTTTTACCGTTCCCTTTCCCGTCACCCTTACCATTCGCTGTTCCGCTCCACTATTGTCCACATTCCCAATACCATCCCCTCGCTCCTATTCCCATTCGAACCACTCTAAAACACGTTCACATTCTCATTCACCTTTTCGTACTAAAACACTCGCTTTCTCTGCGCGCATTAAGATCAACACACTCTTTTGCATTCCCTACCTCTCTTTTTCCCTTTCATTCCCTCCCACATTCATGCAAGTTTTGATACAACTTCTATTTCTAACGTTCCAATATATACGTTCCCCGCTCGATTCCCATTAATCAACTTTCGCGTTTACGATTGCTTTTCGACTCGCCCTTATCTCTATTCCATTTCATCCTGTTTCCACCATCTTCATTTCTCTCCCCGTTTCTCGCCTCCTTCAAGATCCCCCACCGTCGATAAGATTTCAATTCCATCCTGCATTGTCACTTCCTCGACCTTTTTCCTCTCATTCTTTCAATTCGTATCCCACTTTTCTTATATCGTCTCAATCAATTTTTCAATCGAGCATACCCGCGAACCCATCCAAGGGCAAAGCGTATCTCCCAATATCGCCTTTTCCTTCCGAGCTCATCCCAAAAAGACGTTATTCTTCTCTTCCTCTTGCCTCAATTTTCATCATCTTCATCTTCCTCGATAAAAATTTTTACCGTTTTTTACTCTTTACCCGTTAACCGTTACGTCATTCCACTTGAAACGTTTTCGCCTTACTCTTCTCCAATACGAGTTTTTATTCTAGCCGTTTTCGTATTGGTCACTCATCCTAAACTATTTCTTCTTGATCCTTATGGGTTTTTATATTTGTAGACCCTCCTCGGTAAAAAAGTGTAAATATAAATTATGTTTGTGTCGGTGTTTCCTGTTTCCTTTACCTCCTTCGTCGTTGGAACGGTTTACTTTTTGGCGTAGTTGGGACCCTCTTTTCTCTGTCTTCTTACTTTTGTTGGGGAATTTATCAGCCCCTCATCTGCGTAAATACGAGATTAATTACCATTATCATTCGATTAATGAAAGGGCCGCGTGCGTCAAAGATGACACGATTTTCAAAAAAGATAAATCTGATAAACGCGCTCATCTGCACGGATGTCAACTCCTCTCGATGGAAAATTGTTAATTTTTATAACAATCAGGTTTTATTTCTCATTACGGGTTGTTAACAACCTATATAACCATTGCCACTGGTGACTTGCTTTGAAAATCTGGTTTGCCCAGCCATTTTATAAATATCGGAGCTACCTAAATGTATCATGAGACAAGCTCGATAATTATCAAACCACCCAATATATGTTTGCCAAATATTTGTTCAACCGGAAAAATACTCATAACGCTTTATTCTATTACGAGCGGAATTGCACCGTTGAACATCAACGAGACATTGAAGTGTGATTAAAATATAACTTCTGAGGTGTGTGTAAAAACTTATATACATATATATATATATATATAGTAAATGTAACTGTTTGATAAATTAATAATTTCCTGAAAATCATTTGAATTCTCCCAGAAAATGAAGCGCTTGAAATTTATTACATTCTCTTTGGCTCCGTTATCCTTCCTCTTCGTATGTTTACTGACAATGAATAATAATATTCTCTAATTATTAATGTTGCAATCTATTAAGTTTGACAATGCACGAAGCAAATAACACAATTCTTCCGTCTATTTGAAGGCTTAATAAACGCCAATTTAGCGGAGGCAACAATTAGATTCGCCTTGGCAACACCCGGAAAGAGTACGACAAAGCGATAAAAATTCGAAAAGAAGTCCGTGTTTCTGACAAATTCTTCCGTGTAACATCTAAAACTTGCAAAAATAAGATATTTTATTGTTTTAGCCGTCGAATAAAATAAAAATGGGAAAATTCGGTTTATATTGACATATTTTAATGAATGAAGGAAATAAACCTTGCACCTTGAAAAATCGAAAATCCCGTGTAAACTTATGGGAAAATATAATTGTTTCCCGTAGTCGAATCCGAGACCTTTTCCGGGATGTTTGATTTTTATAGAGACCATCTCATAGGGGTTTAACGATTGTGAATGTTTCAGCTCTTAATTCCATTGGGAAATGTCCAAAAATACCGGGAGAGACAGACAGACAGACGGACACTTGAGAATTATTATACGTATAAGGATTATTACACACAAACCACTAAATCTAACATTTCATCCTTCCTCTCAAATAAGTTTCTTTTTCCCGTTATGTTTTTTGCTGCTAAAAATAATTAATCCTTTACCTCATCCCTTTCTGAGACCGCGCACCTCGGGTACTGCTTATACATCCTCCCACTACTTTTTCTCTTCTTCCACTTCATCTTATCCCGGTTGATCTCCAACTTAACTCGTTTTCAATAATTCCGCCTTTTCTTTCAACACTTCCATCACTTCGGCGCTTTCATCTCAAAAGCGACACCTTTACCACATTACTACGGCCTCCTCTTACCTTTAGGGATGGAGGAGAGATGGGAAGTGGCATTTTTTAAATAGTGTGGGAGAAGATGGAATGGGAGAGGAAAGGAGTGGGTGGGAGAGGTGAAGCGAGGTAGTTATTTTGATAAAGAGAGGGAGTGAGAGAGAGAGAAATTATCGAAAATCTTAAAGGGGTATTTTGGGTAGACCAGGGTATTAGGGGGAGGGAGTGTGGGTAGGTGCGTGGGGAGGGTGGTGGGTAGAGAGAGGTTATTACGGAGCCGGAAGTTCTAAGGCAAAGGATGAAGAACTTGGGGAACAATTGGGAATTTTGAAAGTGCGGTTTTTAGGAGGAAAGTGGTGGGTGGAATGTGAAAAGGATCTAAAATCGATAAGAACTTAAGAGTACCGCGAGTGAGAAGGAACAGAAAGAGAGGGGAAGGATAGAAATTTAGGGAAAGCAAGGCTTGAGGCTGAAAAGGTAAGAAGATGAGTTACTGGGCAGATCGACGGAAAAATTCTCTTAGAGAGAAAGAGAGAGGGAGAACGGAATTGAATGTTTTTAAGGATAAAAATTATGCAGGGGAATATTTTTCAAGCAATGAGGGGACAGACGGGTTTCTTAGGGTATCACTTTTTCAAAATTTATATTCCGGTGTGCAAAAAGGAATTGGTTTTGACGAGCAAATATGTATTTTTTTACTTAAGATTTCTTTTCGCCGATTTCTAAAATCGTTCTTCTCATGCATGGTTATAAAGAGAAATGATGGAGTTCTTTGGGGCAGTAGCGTATCGATGAGGAAAATCGTTTTCTCTCGGAATACGCCATCTTTTTTATTGCAGTTAAATAGGTTTTCTTCATGAACGATTCAATATATAAAGTCAATCGTTTTTTTTAGAGACAAGCGGACTCAAATCCGATCCAAGATAAAATTAGTGTGTCGAAAATAGAAATGCTTGTTATTTAGATCGTTTTCGCTCCAAGGTAAAGATGCAATTAAAGCGTTGCGCAATTAGAATTTAGGCCATTCTTGCGCGCGCGGCAGTGTGGCAATTTATGCGTAGATACATAGCGCATGAGAGGTAACACCCTATTTATAATAATGTGCAGTTATTACGTATTTCTAAATTATATTTTATGCTGCAAAAGGTGAACTGTGTTTCATTTTATTTTATTTTTATTTTAGGATAATTATGGCCAAGAGGCTAAATTTCCAACTATGAGTTGAAACTGCACCCTTTTACAATATTCGGAAATCGATAATTAACTATTCAGGATGATCGAGGGATAAAAATGTGAAATTATTTTCCTCACAATTCGATGAAAAATTAACACAGTAGGAAAAATGAACAAATTGGGACCACTATCTACCTCGAAAACTCCTGAAAACATTAAAACAGCTAACGCAATGTTAAAGAGAAGATCCAGTAAACAGGCTCGTAATGGTGTTCCTGACTGCGGTCGCAGGTATTAACACATGAAAGAAGGGATGCATAGTTGCAGTTGAAAACTTTAGCTAAGTTAGAGGGAAAATACTGTAGGCTTAAAAAGGCGTTAATTCTGAGACAAGGTCTTTACTCCAGAGATTAGATACTTCATTACATCTAGCAGTCATTTGTGGAAGATCGTGCCAAGCGAGATATCTGTATGACTATACTTGTAGGGTAACTCAATTTTACTTCGGAGCTCAAGGTAATTTTAGCATGTGCACGTAAAATGGTTTAAAAGAAGTTAAGGTTAGATGGGCATGACGTTCAAATCCATTATCATTCCGAGTGCTATTAATGCTACAATTAATCTGAAAATGCTATCAAATGAAGCGTGTGAATCACTCGCCTTGCATGAAACTTGTTTCCGGGTAAGACCGTTTAATTGAACCCGAACAAAGTGAAAAGTCTCCATATGAAAAATAAAGATCCATTTGAGCGCCGTCTGAGTTCAGCATGCATCAATTTAGTTTTATTTTCTTCAGAATTTCTTCATATATCCATTATTATAACTTCCAAATTAACTGAAAATTTTATGATTTTTTTAATGCTTGTAGAGCGCTCCGAAACCGTGATAAAGTGAAGTTGATGGCCGAGCGATTCGAGATAATTCCTTATAATGAATATTGTGATAACTCGAAAGCAGGTAAAGCGAAACCGTGCAAAGCGAGGAATGGGTGTATGGACAATTCGTTGAATAAGCGGCACATTTAACGCGGTGTATAACGTATAGGAGAAGAATATCAAAGATATAGCAATTGATAATTTATGAAAAAGATAATTTTCAATGGAGCGAAAGCTAGCGAAAAATGGAAGGTAAAACAAAAGGTAAAGGAATGAGAAATGAGATGTATGGCAAAATTAACAGAGAATTAATAAAAATCGAAGCCTAGTAGATACGGACCAAATGACAATGTTCCAACGTTTTTAGGTTAAAATAAAAAAATTCAAAAAGTTAAAAGCTGAAAATAAGAAATTATAGTGACTGAAGGATAAAATAAAATCACCATTAAGTTAATTGGTAGTCCTTCCGTTAGCACAGATTCTTTAAGTATTGAATAGCTTTTATCTTACGAAAGTAACGATCTCGAGAAATATTTTGGATTTGACGGCGGTAATAGGAGAAAACCTCTAATCTGTAGAAGTTGCATCGTAAAGCGGACTACATGGATGGAAATAAGATTACTTCCGACGCGAAATAGGTTACGAACTCCGAAATGAATTCCGCTCTAGTAATGCGGAGAAAGGGTAAATTACGAGATTACTAATGAGTTTAATGCATTAATTAATGCATTTTTGTGAAATAAAAACCTGCTTATCGAAGAAGAATGTTTTGAAACAATTTATTATGATAAAATCTTGCGTAAAACATTATTCTTGTTTATATAACTGTATGCTTGGTGCACTGTGATAATTTCTATTTAGTGTGATAGAAAAAATTGGACTTCATATCATGTTTATTATCAGATGTGTGATAAGAATAACTGTTATGATCTAAAAAATACTTAATCTAGTATAATGATGACGTTTACGATTAATTCTTATCGACTCAATTTTTCGGCTGAAAATGAAGGCGTTTCCGCCTCCTGGTGGTGAATTTCTATAGCATTCACACATGCTCTATGTTGCATTTAAATCATATAGAAAGTATTAAGACGCAATTCATCCCCATTCTTATTGAAGAATTTTAGTCTGAACTCTTTCGCATAACGACATAAACAGGCGTCATTTCTAAAACTCCTTTCAACTTCGGGACTAGAAGCGTATGATTATGTATGCTTTATTTCTTCCCGACATCTGGGTCGAAATTACTTAAAAGAAACCCAGGTTCTTTTAAGCTACTTGTCAGTAAAATATAAAAATAAAATACCGAAAGGATATAAAAGAAGTCTTGATAACATTTAGAGGAGTAATTTGGCGTAAACAAGTCCATAAAGAACAAAGCAATCCGCAAGGAAACCGCATTCAGAGAGAGACGCGCGCATACGCTAACCCTCACATAGTAACGGGATGGGAGAGGATGTGAGCGCATGCCGGCAAAAACCGGCTTAGTTCGCGAATATTAAATTTGAGCAAAGGAAAATTCCACTTTTATGGATTTTAACAAAGAACAAAGGCCAAGTCGGCGGCCTTTCCAGACTAAAAATATAATGGGATTTGAGCCGCGAGAGTCTTCTTTTTTTAAATACACATCTACGTCATCTCCGCCTGTAATTCTTTTTCCCCCTTGGAAAAGGAGAGGCTATTTATTTTTTCTAACGTGGCTTCATCGTGAGGTAGCGGTAGTGAGGATGGAGATGGATGGAATAATGGTGCACCTTTTTTCTTTCAAGTCGCCGCAAAGAAATGAATCTCCGAAAGGTGGCGAATGGATACCATAAAATGGGAGAAACCATAAATAATGATGACCTTTTACCTCGTTTTATCCGAACCGTTTTTCATGTAATTGGAAAATTTCCAATGCCAAGAAGAAAAGGAGATAGGAATTAACCTCTCTATTCTACCATTTAGAAATTGCTCCTTGGAACGATATACAGAATTTTTGTATGCATTCTATTAACAGATTCTTCAATCTTGAGGCAATTGGTACTACACTTATTTAGAAAGTTTTTTTGTTTTACTTTTTGTTATAGCTTAAGGGCAAAAAACTAACGAATTTATGTAACTGATGCAGACTGAGTCGCAAAAATAAATTTCAACTTTCAGAAATTAAATTGAATTAAGTTGTAGTATATTTGTAACTACTATCAAACCCTGATTTAGCGTTCCCTTTATAGTGCCACCTCCGCATGCCGCCCATAAATCGTGAACAAAACTTTCATATTATGAATATATAGTGCTAGCATACACCCCCACATTAGCGTCAATGTCAGTGATGGACAAACGGTGGCGCTAAATCTAGGTCTGACGGTATCTACCACAAACTAAATATTTTTGCAAATATACCAAATAACGCGATTAAAAATAAAACGATTAGGAAAAATCTCAACAAAGAGGTGAATGTGACTGAAATTGACTTTCGACTAAAAATAAAAATGTAAAAATATATGACATACAAATTATCTTCATGGCCAAATACAGAAATTTTGTGATTAAAATTAAAGGAAAACTTTACAGCTTATGCCTGTCTGCATAGGATCTTCGGATCATTTTATTCCATCAAATTAAAATGTGTGTTAACTATTCATAAAACTCCGTAATGCATTTCGTTTAAAGATTTAATTTATGAAACAGCGATTTGAATGAAAAATTAAGCTATTCTCATCTCAATGTTATTGAATTAATAATTTTTACTTTGCATTCAATAATAGCGTTTATTACAATTACCTTTTATAATAGCTGCCTTATACCAATTTTTATAATCTTAACCAATTTCCCTTGACGTTGCACAAAGTGCAATCCCTAATTGCTTATGTCAACGGCGTGTTAAATTAGCTATCATGCAATATTTTTTATATTTTAATCAATTTCACTCAATCAGAAATGTATTTAAATACTTTTCATATCTTGATCAATTAAAAAATATATAAAATAAAATTTGCTAACGAGCAGTTATTTCCTGGCGGCGCAGCACATTAAACAACCTTAAGGTAACAAATGCTGCTGAATGTAGCATTTATTACACGGTATATTTTTTCTATTACGAGTTTTCGGACGGCGTATACAAGAGTTACAACCTACTTTGAAAGGATCCCCTCGAGAGGAAAGGCGGCGCATGCACAAAAGAGCGAGGAAGGAAGGGAAAAAGAATTACAAAAAGGGCAGCGGCGACGGAGAGGGAGACACAGAGCCCCTGACCTTGATAAGGGGATTCGAACCAAGTCACGTCATCACGTTATCCACTTGGACGGGGCGTACATACACCTCCTTTCCTTACTTCTACCAGTCTCTTACCGACCACCCTCCGCCCCTCTTGCCGACCACCTCCTCCCCTCTTGCCGCCTACCGCCCCTCTTCCTCTTTCTCCTCCCGCACCCGTCTTTCCGACTCCCCCCCACACTCCTCCCTTACAAGCCCTCTCGCGATGTTCTTTTTTCTCCCCTTCCCCTTCTTTCATCTCATCCTATCCAACCCAACCCTTTCTGGAGTCCCCTCAGACGTGCATATAGAAGGTAGTTTAGAAGTCTCTTTAGGAGGCCAATGGTGTGACGCTTATGCTTCCTTGAGTGTTCGCGAGGAATAATGCAGAGGGCGAGAAGTGTGCGAGGGACACGTGTTTGTCCTTGCTTTATAGGTCTCCTCCATATCTCTCTATATATCTCCCTCTTTTCTTTACCATTCCTCTCTCTCTCTCTCCTTTCTCTCGCCCTCTATTGCGTCCTTTCGTCAGCTAAAAAAAAAAAATCACCGCAAACCTAGCCGGGGAGAAAAAGGAAAACTTTCGACAGAATCTTCAAAGACTCCCTCGAGTCTACTTCACTTCTTCCCTCTTCAAGTACGCGATCCTCCCCGTTCACTTTCTCTTGCTCTTCAATTTTCACCCAAAAAATCCTGTCTTCTCCCATCGTATGTTCATCCATTCTCCTTTAACTAATCATCTCTTTCTCTCTCTTGATCTTTGTCCGCGTCTTTCTCTTCGTTGTTCTCGAGGCTTTCATCCAACGGTTTAAAAAAGCCACGGCCTCTAGTATCAGAAAACAGTGTCTTCTCTCTCCCTCTCTCTCGGGGTCTTTGATACTTTGGAAAAACCTCTTCAACATTCGGGCGAAATTGCTTCTTTCATTGTCGTATATCGACTTAGGGCTCGTGCACACGGGGATAGTAGAGAGGGCAGTCAAGTGGGCAAGTTAACATGCCCGATTTTTTGTAAGACAGTGACGTAAGCAAGTGCTGTCCACACGAGGGAAAGTATTTCAAGACAGTTCAGTAGTCATCATGAATCGCTGTAATAAGAACATCACAAAATTTAGTGGTGGGGGGAGACAAGTCGCCAGAAAAATAGAACTGCTTCCTATTCACTTGCCCATCTTTCCAACTATTCCCAATACTGGATTTGCTCCTGGATTCGTGGAAAGTTGTCTACACGGGGATGGTAGCGAAGAGCAAGTGACTTGCCTACTTGACTGCCCCTACAGGCTCGTGCAAGCGAATAGGAAGCAGTTCTATTTTTCTGGCGACCTGTCTCCCCCACCACTAAATTTTGTGCTGGTATGCCACTGGCACCTTTAATTTCTTCGTTGGGACGCGTCGACAGAGGCCAGTTAAATGCTGAAGACAGTGGAGTCCGTGCGTGTTTTTTGTGCGTCCACCCTGTTTTTCTAACGCGATAATTTTTAAAGTTATTTGAAACATAGAAACATGCGGGTTTCGCAGGTAACTTGCGAACCTCACCTAGGCTATTAGAAAAATCGAAAATCCCAATATTTTCCATTTCAAGGGGAATTTATGGACCCAAAACTTCCATTTCAATACGCCATAAGAAAAGCATTGACTGTGATTCAAGGCTTTTTTTAATTGCATTAGAAAACTACTTAAAATTAACGTTCAAACTCAGAACTTGAATTATAATACGAAAAAATGACAATAATATTTATAGAAAAGAAAATACGAATCCATGCCGAATTAGTCGAAATATTTTATTTTAACTGCAAAAAATGGGAATTTTTAAATTTAAAAAATGGCTAATTTTGTCTACTATGGCTACGAGAGATACGAATCTCGAAATAGCCGATTTTGAAACTCAAAAAGAATGTTGTTGTTGTTGTTGTTTTTAGTAGCTAAGTATGACAACGTCCCTTCCAATTTAATTCTTGCTGGTATGACCTGTCATATTACAGTGTCTGGGCGTTTCATTTCAGGAGTAATTAAATTTAGTAGGGTATCAAAACTTTTTTGTGGCATCCTCCAGCACAATCTCTATCAACTGGATCTTCCAAATAAATCAATACGTTGTTCTTCCGTTTCCTTGATTTTTAAATTTGGAATCGTTCAAAAAAATTATCAACTTCACTTCTAAATTAAGTTCTCTCATAAGTAGACCGCGGATTTTTAGGTTCTAAAAATTAAGTTTTAGGCGATTAAAATAGGTTCTTTAAGTAGCTTAATTAGGCTTTATAAAACGTAAAATAGGCTCTAAAACTACTTCCAAAAACTGTGTCCAGTAAAAAACATCAACATCATCTCTGTCAACTATCAACTTTAATTCACGTTGAAGGACTGAAACATGCACGCACGCAAAAATTACCAGTCAACGAAACATAATTGACTTGTGTTTTCAAAGAACATAAAAATATTTGACTACTATGCATTGAAACTTATTCTTATGGTTGATTTACCATGCGTTACAGAGAAAATACTATCTACATTACATATAGTAATACTGACTGAAAACACTATTCAAGTATATATTTAAGTACTATGCAGAATGTTTGACAAACTGTTTCATTCGAAATCCCCACAATGAATTTGTCACCTCTTTGTGTTTATTCCACAAATTTCCCGTAGTTGGCCTCACAGTAGATAACAAGCACCTTTTCTAAATTTTCTACCACAAAACTATGGCATTTGTCAGTTAATATCATCTTGTAAGCAGAAAAAGAACGTTCGACATCAACTGATGTGACGTGGGCAAACTTCAACTTAGGTACACGTTGAAATGGAATTTTTCACTCAACTTCACTGAATCTTCCTGCCAGTATATCTGCTGCTGTACATAGGCTCTGCAGACCTGAGTTCTTTTGTAGCACTTTTTCTAGTTTTGCTCTTATTTTTTACCCCACTTTACCTGGCGTTTCCATGATGTTTTGTTTCACTTCATTCAGCAAAGCAGTATTTTCGTAGATGGGTTTTCCTGAGCCCTCCAATTCAGTAATAATCCACACAAGGGATGTATAGTGGGATCTAATATACACCAAATCCTTGGGAATGGAGGGATCATTCAGCAACATTTTCGCTGAAGTGACACAGGCAGTATGCTCGGCTAGATTTGTCACAACTTCCTTGACATGAAGGATATGCTCACTGTAATATTCAGCTGCTTTCAGCCATGTGCCCCAGCGGGTGAGCACAGGCTCAGGTGGCAGAGGGACATCGGGCAGTTTTTCTCAAAAAAACTTGTTTTCTTGTTGGTGCCTTGACGAAGACCTTCTTCACGGTGGAGATCAATTTGTTCACCTTGGAGATTTCCAGTCTTATTTGCTCTGCTACGCGGTTCAAACCACGGGCAAGGCATATCACACGCACAAGGGAGAGATAGAACACCTTGAGCAACTGCATGGCAGAAACCATGTACGACACAGCATCTGTGTATAGGAGCAGCACTTTCTCTTCGTTGTTGTTGTTGTGATACAGCACTTTCAATCCATTGTTCACAGTGTGCTATTGTTTCCTGATTTGTTTTGGCAAGTTGCTTCGTGCAGATGAGGTTGGCTCTGGATGGCACATCTGGGTCAAATTTTCCAACAACCAAGTTGGCCATGTATCTGCTGAGAGCGTCAGTGGTTTCGTTGACTGACTGCACATTGCATCATCGTACGTGGGTTGCACGTAATTCTTGCCTAGCGTTGACTCGGAAGGTACCGACTGATGGCAGTATCGTTTTAGGAACCCCTTGAATGTTGGATTTTCTAGTGTTCCGAATGAAATGTTGGCTGCCACAATTGCATGACACTAATCTGCATAAAACTGATTCTTCTTGCTGGATCCCTCAGAAGTTTTTGTTAAAAGCGTTTGTTTCATCTTCGATTTGCGTTCAACATTTGCCTTATGTAGCACTCCTTGGACATGCTGAGTTAGATGGGTTTTTTATAACTCGAAACCTATAAAGAAAAATTATGAAGAAATAATTACGCGTAAAAATACATAAATAATCTAATAAAAATGGAAATGGGACAAAAATATAAAATTTACTTTAGAGCTACGAAGGTCCGCAGCTGAATTGCTGGACATTTTGAATAACCACGTCTATAGTTACCATAAAATGGCTCGTATAAACAAAATATGTAGATGGTTTTTGCTTCAAAGATGACAAGTAATTCACGGCCAATAATTCGTTGCAAGCCAGCATTATAATGTACTTACCTCCTTGATGCATGCTTGACAGAAGATAATTTTTCCATCCGTTGTGAAGTACGGGAACTCTTGTAGCCACTGACGTATTAAATAAGCTTTTGAACTTGCTACTTTATGCATTGAACTTTCAAAATTTTCACGTTCACACTTCTCACCTTCACCCTCTGCGGTCTGCAGATGGACTGCAAGGTTATTCTCGTTTTCCCGTGTCACACAATATGACAATGTAACGACGGGAAATTAACGCAACATCAGATTAAACCCATTGTTACATTGTCGCATCGTGCGACACAGGGAAACAGAATAGCACCAGCGAATGCGTGACAGGTCTGAGCTGGTGTTCGCCACCTGGTCATGACCGTGGTGTGAAGGACATTTTCCCAACCCTCAACTGAACATTGTACAGTTAGTTTAAAAAATATGACTACTGAAAAGTCTTGAAATACTTTACCTCGTGTGGACAGCACTTGCTTACGTCACTGTCTTACAAAAAATCGGACATCTTAACTTGCCTACTTGACTACCCTCTCTGCTATCCCTGTGTGCACGAACCCCTAAGGACGAAACAAAACGTCTCGGGATTAGAGATTAAGCGGAAAGGGGGATGGAGAGAGAAAGGGACCTCAAGGGTCTAATTGGAGATTATGATAATGTTTGACTGACATATTTTCTTTGATAAGACCTTTCCTCATTCCACTGATGACCACCTGTTTTAAATTATTCACGATCTGGCAGAACATGTAACAGTCCTATAGAACAACTAAATCTAATAAATATAGAAAAGGAAGTAAAGGTTTATCTTCGGTGTAATTCCTTTCCATTTGATATTACCTTAAATCATTTAAAGAACATTGTAAATATGAGCTTTTTCATGCCTTGATAATTCTAAGGTATTTATGATTTTAAGTGGCCGCAAAATTTTTGAAATCCATTATTTAGTTATGAAGAAATATAATAATATATTTTAAGTAAATATATATGTAAGTTACGATGATTATATAGCTTTAAAATATTTATAAAAATTTGATAAAATTATATCAATTTATTAGCAACAATTGAAGGTGTTTTTTTGATTAAACGAAGCCCGATTTATGCAATTGAATTGTTTTAATTAAGATGAGAGCATGTTCCTTGACCTATTCATTAATAACCAACCTTAAACATGGATTAGTTGTTTATAACTATCATACACCTGTACCTATCAAATTCGGCTTCATCATCATATGAAATCCCTTTCTTTCTTTAGTCAAATCGAATTTTCCAATGTACACACGTTTATAGTTAATTAGACACTTCCTTATTTTGGTAATTATGAATGAATTCTATTATAGTGCAACCTCTATAATCCAAACTCACCGTAATCCGAACTCCCAGAAATCCGAACTGTTTCTCAACATCAGGTGTAATGTTGGCTAAGCGAAGCGAGCGTCGGAAAGTGAAATTTGAAGCTTTTATTTTGTTACAAAGTTGGACACAGATGTCCATTACTAATGCCTCTTGCGGCTGTATAGACCAGTGGTGAACAACCCACGGCCCGCGGGCCGTATGCGGCCCTTAAGAGCGTTTTATGCGACCCGCGAAGCTATGATCAAAAAGAGGTTTAATCCAAATTCATGTCTAATACATTCAAATTACGATGATAAAACACTTAATATTGAAATGTTAACCCTTAAATCCTAATTTTACGTGATTTTCATTGATGTGGTCCTGAGAATCTCTTGTTGACGTCCGATTTAAAATCTAACTGCTCTCCGAAGCATTGACAACTTGCAATGCGGCCCGCTGAAGAATTCGCAGCCACCCATCACGTAGAAAAGCTAGCCCACCACTTGTACAGATGATTCTTTGAAACATTGTTTTAAAAGGATGAGCGATATCGGCACCACCGGCCGTGTCAATATCGCTCATTCCTACTGCCGCGGCCCAGTGTTGAGTACAATTTTCCCGCCCATCAACGCGGATCTCTCACAGTCATTTTATTGAACTGTAAGTACATTAGTTGGTATTTTATTTGCAGAAATTTAATACATAATAGATTTTTTCCTCGTTATTTTACATGAATATTGGTTTTTACTGTTTTTCTGTTAATGAATGCAGGTGTTGTTTAGGGACTTACGGACATACCAAGCATAATCGGTGCAGAATTTCAATGGAAGAGGTTAGTTTAGATTTCTATTTAAATCTTTTATTTCAATCCGTTCCTATGTTTCTCCGTCTTTTAAGAATTTTTAATGAAATTAAATCGTTCAAAACATTTCTGGTGCAATAAATGCCGTAATCGGATGGTTTCTTAATTTAATGTTTATGTGACGTTCCTTTTAAGTATTGGCTCCATAGGGCAGAATTTTTCAAAAATGCACTGGCGATAGTTATACATTATAATAAATATTTTTTCTTAAAAACGTGGTCATTTACTTAGAATCCAGTAATCTGAACATCTCAATAATATGAAGACGCCTTTGCATTAATTAGTTCGAATTATCGAGATTGCACTGCATATCTGAAAGAAAAAATCCGTAAGTGATGTAAATTAGTGGCTTAGTGGGTAAAAAATGTTGAAATGGCGTCAGGGACAGGAAAAATTAACTATTTTAATTAAAAAATTCGAGAAATAGAAGTTCAGTTATAGAAAAAAAGAAGTAATGTGTTAAATATGCGCGTATGTTTCTGTTATGTCGGTGAGTGTGTGTACGCGGATTTGCTCATGTATCGCACAAGTAAATGGGTCAGGCCTTCCGTTAAGCCAGAGCGATCAGAAAGGATCCTTAAGCCCTGGTTCAGCAGAACCGGCAATACACCGAGAGACATAATTTTGCCCCGTAAACCACATAATATTCCCTGCTGTAACAGCTTTATATCGCCGCCTCTTAATGATGGCAACCGAGCAACTGGAGCAAAGATAGAAAAAGAAAACTTCAATCGTTGAGTGAATTGCATCGAAAAAAACCTCCACAAGTCTTGAGGCGTCGGATCTTTATTAGCGGCCTCGGGAGAAAGAAAAAAAAGGAGCAAATGGAAAAGAGGCGGTGCGGAGAAGAGGCGTCGAAGATGAAGAGAAGGATAGGATAGAGCTGGTGAGAGGGAGGAAAGCAATTGAAGTCTGGTCGTGAGGACGCGCAAGGCGCAATTTCCGCCTCCGCTGCCTCATATACGATGTATCACCCCTTCCTCTCACTAATCCAGACTACACCTCTCTCCCTCTACCATTCTCTCCCTCTCCCATTTTCTCCCTCTCTCTCTCTCTGATCTTTTCTTCCTATTTCTCTTCCTTTCTTACCCTCCCTCTGCCGTTTTATCTTCAACTTCCTCTGCCTCTCTCGATCTCCCCCTCCTTCCACCTCTCTGTATTTCCACCTCTACCTCCCTCCATCTCCACTTTCATCCATCTCCACCTGCCTCAACCTCCCTCTTTCTTTTTGTTTTGTCTCCTCCTTTCTTTCTCCCTACTTATCTCCCCCTCTACCTCCGTCTCTCCTTTTCTTTCTCCTCACTCTCCATCCATTCTTCTCTCTATCCTTTCCCCTCTCATTCTTTGATTCGAGGCTTTGCTCTCCCCAAAGCAGTACCGGATGGGGAGAACTCCAGATTGCTAACAGAGGGGATCCCGCAACCAAAATGGACAGTATCTGTGGAGGAGGAAGGGGAAGGAAAGAAAACCTTTATTTCCGCGCTCTTCGCCGTTTATCTCTCTCTTCTCCCCCCCCCCCTTTCAATCACTGTGTTACTACGCCGATGAGTCGACATAAGGACGCTTATATCTCTTTCCCTTTGAAGAGTAAGAGCCATTGAGCTGGAATTTCGCGAAAGGTCGAAGGATCAAGGTGTGTGTGGAGTGTTTACATCTTGTGCTCCCCAGTCAACGGATTTATTGGTGATCAGACGGGGCAATTAGGTCGCAATGGATCCCCGCAATCCCCGAAGATGATGAAGCGTTCGGGGAGCTGCGAGCGCTTCGCTAGATGCACCTTTGCGAGCAAATAATTTCGAAATTTGTTTTCCTTGCTCGCAAAGCGATAGCAATATCGTGCTTCGATCGAATGTATTCCAGCAAATGACCTTAAATACTGCACTCGCGGTCGAAGCGAATCAGGGAATCATGTATTCTCCTAAATTAAGCTTTTTTCCATGAACCAGCTTGCGGTATTAGATGAAAAAATCTGATGTGGCCACCATATGACTTGCTCCATACCTGTAATATTTCTAAAAATTCCAAATTGGTTACATAATAATAAATATTTTAAGAAACTGCGAGAAAAGTTTAGACTACAAAGAACAGAAATAAACTCAAACCATAACCTTCTGATATTGGATATTGCCATAAAGCTCAAACAATTAAGAAAATAAAAGGGAACGTTACTAAAACATCACTAAGCGTCAATTGTTAACAATAGTCATCGGTAGGTGGCGTGGTGGTGGCAGCTAAATAATTTAGTTTTATGATATCTCCTAAACAATGTATTATATGGAAAAATATTTTGATCAAAGGTTGTAGAAAATTAAATTTCCTACAACCTTAATTCCAGTACATCTTTACCTATATCAAATATTAAAGCAAATATTTCAAAATAATGGATAAATGACAAGAGTAAAAACCCACTTTCGGTTGACCGAGTTTTACAAAAAACTAATAAGTTCTTTTAACTTTCATAAAAATGTTAAATATAAAATTTCGCATTGATCTGATTAATAGTTTTTGAGTTAGAGCACCCTCAAAAAGCTGTCTCACACGCACGCCCGCACACGCACGCCCGCACACGCACACACACACACAGACATCATCGAGAAAATGGTCAAAACGTGTATTTCCGTTGAAATCTCGAAATCGATTCTTTTCATAAAAACAATGCTTATACTATAACACTGTAACAAATTTTTATTTATTTTTTGTTCCTGGGTAGTAAGTGTTATTTCCTAATTGATTATGCCTCAAAAGTATAGAAAATGGCTATTATTCCCCACAAACTTTGCTTTTGTGGCCAGGACTGATGTTTTCAAATTAACCTATTTTCCTGAACATTCCAGATAGAGAGCTGAGTAAACTTGGAGTAACTTCTAGAACTTTCTATAACTTTCCAGTAATATAAATAGTAGTATAAATACAGGGGCATTAAGCCCACCAGTTCAGTTTAGTTCCAGCTGCCTAAGTGGATAGATATCTTCATTTTTCTGAGATGGCATCAAGAGGCTGCAAGCATCCGGTAGACGCATTTTGCTATGTCTGCGGCCAATTCTCATTCTCATTTCACCTGCGAGCACTGCAAAAAAACTCTGGAAGGTAAGATGGACAATTGTTGCTCGGAATTTTGTCATAATTTTTAAAATTTTTTAAAAATTTATCAATGTTATTGAAAAAATATATCATATATGAAAAATGTTCCGAGAATCTCTTACATATTAGTCATGGGTGAAATAAAATAATTTTTTCATTATTACAATTTTACTTTGTTCTTTTGTAGAATGGTACAGAGGAGGAAAGAGAGCCATGAAGTTCGCTATCCCAAGAATTTGGCGGGAACCCACTGACCACTCAAGCAACTGCAACTTCTGGATGGTGGACCCTTTCAAACGTCGGACTGGCAAGCATGCACCTGCTATCACGTATCCGGACCTTCCTTCATCCATCGCCCCGGTGCCACACTGCCCTGAGCTCCCCGTACCCACTCCTCCGGAGAGAGAGCAGCCGTCTTCAAAAGAGAGCAGCAAGTTAGAGAGCGAGGAAGACGTTGTAGATCCACATGACAATTTCAGAGGTGGAGCTGAGGAGAGAAACCAATACTACCCTAACCAAAAAGACCTCAACGACTTGATCAGAGATCTTGGTCTCACCTAGTCCAATGCCGAGCTTTTGACGTCTAAGCTCAAGCAGTTGAACTTGTTGGATGAAAGTGTGCCAGTCGCAGATCATAGAAAGCGTCACCCAGCTTTTTCCAGCTTCTTCATCCGTCAAGATGGGCTCTACTTCAGCCACAATTTGACCAGTCTGTTCGAGGCTATTGGAATCGCCTGTAACCCAAACGAGTGGCGCCTCTTCATTGACAGCTCATCCAGGAGCCTCAAAGCCGTGCTGCTCCATAATGGGAACAAGTACCCGTCTCTTCCCCTGGCTCACTCGGTGCACCTCACAGAGGATTACAACAGCATCAAAACCTTGCTGGACGCCTTGAAGTATGATGAGTACGGCTGGGAGGTCATCGGAGACTTCAAAATGGTGGCATTCCTGATGGGTCTCCAAGGCGGTTTTACCAAGTGTCCCTGCTATCTCTGCCTTTGGGACAGCAGGGACACCAAGGCGCACTACCACAGGCGGGACTGGCCACAGTGGACCGAGTTCTCTGTGAGGAGGAACAACGTCAAGTGGGAGCCACTGTTGGACTCCCGGAAGGTGATGATGCCACCGCTGCACATAAAATTGGGCCTTATGAAACAATTTGTCACAGCTCTAGATAAGGAGTCGGCAGCCTTCAAGTACCTTCAAGACTTCTTCCCTAAGCTGCCTGAGGCAAAGGTCAAAGCCGGTGTCTTCGTCAGACTACAGATAAAGAAGATCCTGGAGTGCAAGGAATTCCCCAAGAAGCTCACTAGGAAGGAAAAAGCGCCTTGGAATAGCTTTGTCGCAGTGGTTCGGGGCTTCCTGTGCATTCAAAAGGCCGAAAACTATGTGGAGCTGGTTGAGCCTCTGGTGAAGAACTACTGCACAATGAGTTGCAGGGTGTCCCTCAAAGTCCATATCCTTGATGCTCATCTCGATAAATTCAAGGAGGACATGGGAGCGTACTCGGAGGAGCAAGGCGAGCGCTTCCATCAGGATATACTGGACTTTGAACGCCGCTACCAAGGACAGTATAACGAGAACATGATGGGAGACTACATTTGGAGCTAAATCGTGAAAGTGATTTGCAGTATAATCGTAAATCTCGAAAAACTACTCACTTCTAAATCTTTTGTGGTCATTTTTGTATAACTTTAATATAAATACATGTTAATTTTGATTCACATGTTGTTTTTTCTGACTTTATGTGAACGAAAAGACGCAAATTCGCCCGTTTTCTCATTGGAAGTAGGTAAATTTCTAAATATCTCTGTCCTGGTCACAAAAGCGATGTTTTAGGGGAATAATAGCCATTTCCTATACTTTTTAGGCATAAGCAATTAGGAAATAACACTTACTACCCAGGAAAAAAAATTGTTACATTGTGTAATACCTACGGAGAAAGTAAAAATGGGAGGTTCACTTGCTAACGCAATATGAAAAGGCGCGTTCTATTTACTGAGGTTTATGTATAATTGTCAGCTTAAAATTATTTATTAACTTAGTAATACAACGAAGTAAGATGAAGTAATTTATTAAATTACTATATAAACAAGTATATTCTTTCTCTTAGAAATGTTAGGTTTCTAATATAATGGACTACTGACTTATGATATGAACCTTATAGTGAAAATTTTAACATTCTATCGACAAACATTTGCTCAGGATCTTATTTTGAAATTTCAAAGGTCTCCCCTGAGATACCAAAATTTTTCTAAAACATTTTATGGTATGGTAAAAAATGACATAATAGATCACACACACCCTGCAAATTTCAGTCTTATATCTGCCACCGTTTACCTTCTATTTTATTTTAATATATTCCACAGACGTACAGACAGGGAGATAAAAAACATTAGGTCATTTAGGTAACTAACCGCACTAAATTTCAGTGGTGAAGTGCTCCAATTTTTAATTTTGTAACATCATGTATTCTAACATCAATTTTTCTCAATAACTTAGCAGTACAAATTATATTTCAAGGGATAGATTTTCATGGCACATGATTTTATTGAAATGGAGTAAATGCACCAAATCAAAGGCATTTTGTACTGTGTCTTGTTTATTTCCCGTTTATCCATTAATGGTGTTGCTGATATGCAGGAAAATCACGACTTTGTCCGTAAAAAGTGTCTCCCCCCTAATGTTTACTGTATTTATTTCAGTCTATAGCGATAATCGACGCAGAGGTTGAGTAAACTTTATCTGAAATTAAACTAGTCGTCCGTGGTTCTTCAATTAAAATTAAAAAAAGAAAAACAACTGATCAATTACGAGTATTCAGTCATTCTATTTCTGAGGGCTTTAACTGAGAAAATGCTTAAATTTATTCAAATTTATGATATGAACTCTTCAAGATCAACGAATAAATATAAGTAATCTGCTTCCACACAAAATATATTTAATATAGTATTATTGCTCCTCATTCATCGCAATTCAGAATCAATAAATATATATCTACAAATTCTAGAAATTGCTCGTTGAACTTCTAAACTTTTGTATTCCAAAATAGCCTCCGACGTGCACAGCGCAGTTTATTGTCAATAAAGTCGAGTGTGAAACACAGTGAAGCGGATAAATTGTTTTTTTTTGCGACAGAACCTAATGGATTTCGCTTTTATATCTAACTAAATTTAAAAAACTTTCGACATTTTAATGAAAGATAAAACCAGCGTGGCCGTTTTGCAAAATACATTTACCCCAAACGCATATACCGAAATAGGTACAATATTGAGTTCGTTTCTCTCGGTGGCAAAATCACGACGATTTTCAATATTACAAGTCAACGTAGTGTAAAAATGTCCACAGCCCTCCAATCTCCAAATTTATAATAAAATGGTTCTATATAAGCGTTTAAATAATAGGTAATTCTGAAATGGATTTTCGGGATCATATGTTGTTTTTAATATTACAATACAGGATATTGGGGTTCAGATTAATTTCTAAGAACGTTCAATGCTTGTCAGATCCGAGAAAATTGGTTAATTATGACACTTGCGTCGTTGGGCACTGTGACACTCATGTCTCGTATATTTGAGTGCAAGAAATTGGGATCTGATGGTATCTAATCAACAAATAATCATATAAACAAACAAATGGAATTCGGTGGTTGGAATATCCGCCCGGCAAGTGGAAGACACGGTTTATATTTCCCTTAAAGGCAGATTTTTCTCCTGCTTTTTCTAAACAATCGAATAGAGTCGGTAATATTTAATCTTTTTCTCAAAAAAATCCTGAAAACTACTGACAGCTTTATATTTCCCCAATATTCTCATAAAGTAACTAAGATACAGTTTGTGTAACTGCTATATTTTTGAGAAGGAAGCGAATGTCTCCCTTCTTTCTATCTTCGAAAGTTTGGTCCTCGCATAATGGGTAAGCTCTGTAAATAATATTCGGAAGAGACAGACACACGGAAAACGCTGCCGAGCGTATTGTTTTTTCCCCTTTAATATTGAGTCCTTCAAAAAAAGACGAACACTTGAATATGTGATCGATGGAGAAACTTTATGCGCATCGATACTCCTAACGTATTACGAATATTCGGGAAAAGGGGAGAAGAAAAAATAAGCGGAGACACACTAGGAACCCTCCCGACGAGCGTATCTTTTGTGATTCATGACTCCTCCGCCGCCTCACATTCTTAAAACCCTCTCGCATAAACACAAACAGCGACGTTATGGAGGAGGAGCGGGCGAAGGAGGTGATTTAGCTCCCTTCCTCGCAATTCACGTCTTTCATTTACATTTTGCAAGGATAATTTCCTCGGCCGTTTTCCGTCCGCCATTTTGAATTCGGTATGGAGTATGGCGGGAAAGGGGGTGAGGTGGGGACTATGGTGAAGGGGCTGGGGAGAGGTAGATGTTTCCCAAAGGCTTTAGAAATTGAATCGTAAAGTATTCCCCCACTTATAACCTATTCAAACCAAGTCACGTGCTTCGTGTTTCTTTTTGAGGGCAAGGTAAAAAATAATATTCCTAGGTATTGAATGCATTATTACAGAGTCTAGCGGAGTAGTTTTGTGTTCCGCGCTCGAAAATTTCTAAATGACTTGCGGATAGGGGGAGAGAACGAGTGGAAGAAAGGTGAAATGAGTATGATTTTAAAAAAATATTTATAAAGAGAGTAAGGAAGCTTTAAATATCAGCCGTTTCATTTTAAAATTGTAGAATTATTCATTTAGTATTGAGCTATCAGTTTAAATGACAGCTTCATTAAGAGTAATACTGGATAGGATATGGTCGTACGTGATAAACGAAATTTTGGAATCAGATGAAGAAAAATCGTACCTTCAATCCATGCAAGACTAATTATCTCCAATAAAAACAATTTAAACAAGTGAAAATATAGAAATGGATTTTTATAACCAACCTTTATATAGTTTATACTTTAATATGAATAAACTCTATAATATGATTATGATAAATAATCTTTCTGCTTTCATGGACGTAAGTTGAAAAAGCGTCTACCAGCTGTTGAGTGATGTGAACGTCTCTATATTTAACCTTGAATCTTTTAACAGTTTTGAGAATGGCAGACAGAAGTAGATAACTGTAAGAACGTTTAGTATATAAGTAGTAAGAATTTTGATAGTATCTTTTACTTCATTAATGAAAATACTGACTTATCCATTCATATTGCTTAAAATCAACGAAAATATACTTCTAGATCAGAGTAATTCAGCTTTAGATACTAGTAGGAGTGAAACTTGAATATTTCATATTTTAGTCACCTAACTTAAATGACAAAAACAATAAATGGTTCTTTTCCTAACATCACATCAACCATCCATATAATACCACTGTATATAGTTTGCTGAAGAATTGCTAAGCTACAATACAGCACTTTAAAATGATTTATTTAAATTTGTTCAAATTAACATCCTTTACAACAGTATTACCTATCTTAAATAATGCAAAAAAAGGAATATGATACTTAAATGTTAGGGCTTTTAGAAAAATGCAAGAACAACTGGTCTTAAAGTCATATAATTAGATAAGATTTCATCCAAAGTAAAAAATAAGCCACGTGAATAGTTCCAAAGAATAAAATTGTTCATGGCACAAACTAGTCATCTAAAGTAGTGTTCAAATAAATTTTCAATGTGAACTATTCCGAGAAGATCGCATTAATGATTATTACAAGTATTGCAATACACATTTGATTATAATGTAATAATAATAAAATGCATGTATAAGCCAATATTATAAGATGAGCGATAAGAATTTAATAATAATAATAAAATTCATCAAAAGTTTACATGTATCTTGATTTTCCAGACGTAATTCTTAATGAAACTCATAGGCAAAACAGTTTTTAGAATAATCTTAAATGAATAACGATAAAAAGTTTTTAAGATAAACAAAAACTTACTATCAATAATAATTACGATACATAAAAAAATACAATTATTAGCAGAAATATCCCTTCAAAAAATGTAGGAATGCTGTTATCAATACAAATACACATTAAAATAAAGAGACTTCTATTAAACGATGACAATAGTTTGTTTAATCTCGTTGCTATGATGGCGTGTTTATCTTCCCACGCGAATTCAAATACACATTTATCACAGCGCCACCGTAAGAATCTGGTGGCCGATTTGACTAATAAATCACTCGTCATAAGGCCGTCGCACATTTAGACGAGGCGAGCCGAAGCGAAACGCACCGAGTCGAAGCAAAAATACGCGTGGGTTCTCACACTCAAACGAAGCGAGAGGAGGCGAACCGAGTAGAAAGGAAGTAATCTCGAGAAAACAAGAGGAGATTCTTTCAGTGTTATTTTAGATGTCGAAGAGGGAAAATGGAGCTATCTAGTTCGGAGGAGGAGTTGGTGGTTATCGCACTGTGTTTGGCCGATGACGGGGGGAAGAAGAAGAAGAAGGGTAGATAGATCCATTTGGGTTCAGCCAATAAATTCAAAGCGGGAGACATTCGGGATATTCCATCATCTTTACCCTGATCTTTCGAAGGACGAGAGGAAGTTCTTCCAATATTTTAGAATGGGGTTCGACAAATTCAACGAGATATTGAGGATAATTGGCCCTGATATCTCGCTACGAAATTCAACTTTTCGACGATGTATTCCTGCTGAAGAAATATTGGCAGTATGTCTGAGGTAAAGTAAAAAGCAAAAACCTATTTTTTTATTCCATTTTTTAATCTCCTTTCATAAATTTTACATTTATTTAACAATTTACTAAATGTAAGGGTTGTTATGGAGAAGGGTTATGGTTGGGATTCGGAAGAACTGGAGTCATGGTTGGAATCATTGGACAAATTTGGAAATATTTCATATTGGGAAGTATTGTTTTCAGAGATGTCGGTATGATGGTGCTTGGGAAATTGTAGTTGTATTTGTGAATTTGGTAGAGGCGGTCGGAATTGTTGAGGAGGTTGGGGCTGTGAAAAGTTGTGAAATGGTGGTTGTGTTTGTGTATTTGGAAGAGGCGGTACGAATTGTTGAGGAGGTTGGTGCGTGAAATAATGACTGGGCTGTGTAAGGTAATGAGATTGTGGCTGATTATTAATTCGCAGCAATTCCAATTCTGCATGGTGTAGTATCATAGACAACTGGCCCTTCACCTTCACCTGCAGGGATGGAGGGAAGGTCCTTACAGTCTCCTCTGCTGCTTCAAAATATTTTTTGAGAGTATATTTTTTTTGCTTATTACTCTCTAAATATTCTTTGAGCTGGAAGGGTTAGAAAGGGTTTTGCGGAGATTCTCAATGTAGAAACCGACTTTTCCTCTTCACTTTCTGCAATCATTGCTGCGTTGGAGTCTTCAGATAAGATCAATTCTCCTGTGTGTTCAGATGTGGGTAAACTTGAAGTCTATTATTAAATGGTATTAGAAATTCCATCTCACATTCATACTTCCACGGCTTCACGGCAACAGCTGCTTGGCCACTAGAACACTCGCATTCAACTATAGAATCGGCGAATCAACTATTCAGATAATAGTGTACCAAGTTTGTGGTGTGATTTGGAAGAAATTAGTTCCAATTGTAATGCCTGAACCTAAAAGAGAAGATTGGCTGAGAATTGAAGACCACTTCCATCACCGTTGGAATTTGCCTAACTGTTTGAGGACAATAGACGGAAAACATGTTTTGACTGACAAACACCCAAATAGTGGTTCACTCTTCTACAATTATAAACAGTTATTCTGTGTAATTTTATTATCTGTCTTCGATGCGAACTACAAATTCAGCGCAATAGATGTTGGTGAATACGGAAGAAACAGAGACGGAGGGGTGTTTTCCAACTCTAATTTGGTAACTGGCGAACTGGATATTCCAGAAGATAAGGCTCTTCCAGTAAGTGATATAGTGGTACCTCACGTCTTCGTGGGCGATGAAGCATTTTCGCTAACTAAACATTTGATGCGACCCTACCCTGGAGCTTGATTGTCACACAATATGAGTGCAAAGATTTTCAATTACAGATTGATTAGGGCAAGAAGAATTGTGAAAAACACTTTTGGAATGTTGTCACAAAAATTTCAGATTTACCAGAGAAAGTTAAAAAATCTTACCTGAAAATTTGGATAAGGTAGTTTTGGCTACATGTTGCCTCCATACTTTTATCCGAGATGGCATTTATTCCCTTACTGACTTGGATGATGTTATGGAGGGACAACCGAGAGGGTTTGAAAACTTAGCTGGGATTGAAGGTTGTCCTAGTTCGGAATCAATTTTGATCTGAGAAAAATTTTCCGATTATTTTAGTTCAGAATACGGGAGAGTGGAATGGCAAGACAAAATTGTAAGCAGAGAGAAAATAAATATTTAAAAACAAAAACTGTTTAAGCAAATAGGTGTAGTTTGTTTTTATCAGAGTTATGTTTTTGCTCTAAGTATTATACTTGAACTTTAATTAAATATTTATGAAATAAAACCTTACCACTGCATTCTAGTTTTTCCCCTATCTCTTCCTAGATGTTGTCTCGTCGTCTTAGGTGGAAATACTGTTTATGTTGATGGTTATAAAGCTCTTCATACTCCTGTACACAAGCAATCAACACTTCCTCACTGAGCGACATTGTTCACTAGGCTCACGTGGCACCACGAAGCACACTCTCATACAGACCCTTCTCAATGAAGGGTCTCTACACTCTCATCTCCAATGCTGGAAACCGAAGACAATCGAACGAGAACGAAATGAGCCGAAGTGGTCGAATACGCTCGCAAAAACTCGCCTGGGATTCTGTCCAGACGACCATAGCCGAGGTGTCGCTTGGTCGCGCGCGACAATTCGTCTCAATGAACGCACTTCTATTTAAAATACCTACAGAGATTTTTTCCCCGGCGATTTTTGCACTTCGGCTCGCCTCGTCCAAAATGTCCGAGTCCGACGGCCTTTACGCGATCGTGAGGGGAGGTGGTTCGAACCCCACAAGCAGCTTTGGATTTTTTTTTCAGATTAGACGGGGTCAAAGACACACACACATATATATATACACGAATAGTCGGTTTTTGCATACTGCAAGCGCTAAAATTATCACCATACACCAAGATCTAAACTCGTAAATAAACCAACGCAATCTCCAGGGCAATAGCACTTAAGTCGAGTGGAGCCTATATTTATTAAATAATAAATTCCATGAGTAATAGCAGTATATTTATAATTTTCCGTGAAATTAAGGCAAATATCCGTAATTTCCAAATTCTTTGGCAATCGGTTCGTGTCTAAGTTTTCGTATTTCAAGTTTCGTGACTCAGATCGCCATGAATGAGCAACAAGAATAATCATCATTGAGAAAATACCCTATGCATTAAATTTATGGAATAATTAGGATATTTTCTGTTAATATTATGGCATCATAATCCATGCCTTTAGCGCACGTTTAGATAAAACATATCGATAAATAGGTGTCGCCATTATATTTAACAATTGAAAAGAGTTAAATTTCTGGAAAAACTGCAAAACACAACATTATAATACTTTTCACGTTTTACCGTCACCGATATCAGATTTGTTTCTTCTATTATGATCCCATATAGCCCTGGAGAAAAACAAACCTTTCGCTCCTTCCTACAGTCGATAACCCAAATTTAACCGTCATGTTTGTGCTTTTAGTAATACGTGAGAATTGCAATCATCTATGATACCCTCAATCATAGTGCGTGTTGAAATTAGTATTTTGGGTAGAATAAATCTTACATTATATACATGATATCCTTATTCTGTACGTTGGTCTGTCCGTACGTCTGTCCGTCCGTTGGTCCGCCGGAACGCTCTATAGATATCCCCATAAGAGAACACTTAAAAATACCTTTTTTCACTTGCAGGCTTTTATTCTTTTGCAAAATTAAATTACAAGTAATTGACCAACGATCATTAGACGGGGACCATTTCAAAGAAAAATAAACAAATTCTTATTCTTATCGTCGACTTTTGCCTTCATTTCTAAATCGCTTAAGTTATACGTTTAAATCACATTTATTGGAAAATTTTAAGCTATTTAAAGATATGTTGTCTTGCCGACCGTGTCATTGTTAAACTTCGACATTGTATTGTCGTCCTTATTCAATATGCATAAGGAAAGTGTGATTTGAATGCCTTAAGAGAGAGAGAGAGAAGGCGCCCGAATTATTTATAATAAAAATCGTGTTTTTCATTGATTTCTTTTCAGTTAACTTTACATTGAAATTAACTATTTATATATGAACTATTTGTATGGTTATTTTCATAGTTTTTTGAAGTGCATCTCATTATACACCGGAGTTATAAATTCGCATCGCATATATGAATCACGCAAAAAGCCCTTCCCTTGACAAGCAGACCTTTTCGGTTTACATTTTAAATATTTCAAGGATGAGGTATCTAACTTAGTTATGCGAAGAGAAGAATTTAAATCTCATTCAAAAATCTCCAAAAATTACGTTTTAATACGATTTTTCACGTTTTCACGCATTTTATTTGTATTTGGCCACTGTTGTCCCAATTGTTGAATTCTATTCTTGGCCTCATAATAAATGTAGCAATCTAGTGCTTTAACACGGGTCAGACTTTTGTGTATGGGTATACCGTATTTATTGAATCTATTAAGTAATTAGAGGGAAGGAAGGAAAAGAGAATGGGAATGAGCAGAAATTAAGAAAAAGGAAGAGGACGTAGCATTTGCATAGGATTAAAAGGAGTTGCAGTACAAAAATAAGGATAATAAATTATAATTTATTATAAAAAAATGTTATACTATTGAATCATGCGCCATTGTCAAATGGTGGGAATTCATAAAAATAAATATAGGTCACGTAATTTTCAATGGATTTCTTTAACTGATAATACAGCAAATATTTCTAATAGGATTGAAAAAATAACATTTTATGACTTTTATTTAAATTTCTTTAACTAAAGTGATTTTTCTGGAAAAATTTCAAACCTAATATAGTTAAAAGAAAAGTGCGATCTTAAAATATACTTAAAACTCATTTCATTTCATGTAAGTATTTATTTAATAGTAAGTAAGTTACTACGAAATTTTCCTTTGATGGTAAATTGACAGTTCGTTCACATTTTATCCTGGTTTTTACGATTTAATAAGAATAAAATAATTCATTTTTAATAGCTTATATTTATATTTAATAGCTTATAATTATTCAAATATTTCAAATAAAGTTCAGCTACTACTTTATGCATCATATCTTATTATTTCGATTTACCTCTTATTTTAAGCAAATATTTGGATAATCATGTGTCCTCTCTGATAATAATTATTTAAACAATATAATTAAAACAAAGATAACTGTCAAAAACACCGATTTCATCGTGCATGAAAGCCAAACCACATCATAGCATATCTTACTGATTTTTCATATCGAAATCATACATATTTGGAATACTTTTATGATAATCCCGTCATATTTGACGGGCAATTACGCTAGTATTATCAGAATAAAATATTGGTGATGTTATCATAAAATGCATGATATTGAAAGTTAGAGTTATATACTTATGGGAATAAACTTGATGTTAATTCGATTAAAGAAAATGAAAATAATATTTTCCCTTAACTCGAATAATTTTTGCTTTCCTTTGAGATTCGAGTTATAGAAGTTTCGCTGTATGTATACAAATATTTAAAAATATATATTCCTAATTTGAGTTTTCTATTACTCCAATAATTATTACTTTTCCTTGAGATTCGCGTTATGGAAGTTCACCTCTAATTCGTTATGACGTCATTAATTCCCATTAAAAGCATTAAACCACTGTAATCGTGGCGTATATTATCAGATCTTTTAGTCGTTGCCATAGTATTTAAAGATTTTTATTGTTGAAAAGTGGAAAAAACTCACTTTTTTCCAATTAAAAGCAGATATTTACGCTAATTCGGTACGTATTTGAATTGTACTTTCAAATATTAAGAACTCCGTTTTTTCACATAGGCAACTATTTTTTTCGCGAATTCGTATCCCAATTTTAAGTAAATTAAAAATATATATTTAGAAAGCCTTGCACTGAATGCCATGCTTTTCTTATGAGGTAATTCAATGGAGCATTGGGGTTAAATATACCCCTTAAATATGAACTTCTTTCTGATTTTCGATTTTTCTCGTCTGCTTTGCTACTCGATTTACCTACCTGCCAAATTTCAGATTTCTAGCCCTTCTAGAAGTATTTAAGTGCGTCAGTGAGTGAGGCATAAGTAGCTATATTATTATATATATATAAGAAGCAAAGTTAATATAAGAGTTTGTAATAAAGACCGTAATCCACTGTGGATGCCTCAATTTTGTCGTATCCCAAATTAAATAATAAAGTAAAATAATCAGGTAAAAATTCCACTTTTTACATAAAACTAATAATTAAATAAATTATATTTTTTATTGTTTTATCTGTGCTATTTAAATGATGCCTTTGCAAAAATGATTGGGTTTCTAAGCACATTTTTTACGCTTGATTGCAAAAAAGAATTTTCCCAAAATTTTTCATTTACTTTAGACAAAGAATAAAATGGGAAATTGAAGATATTGCAATTAACCTTTTCCGCAGGCTTCAGCTACCCCAATTAGCTGACCTTTTCAAGAAATTCCAGAAGAGGAATCCGATTGGGCAGTCGGTCGATAACATTGTCATTTGGGACAGATGCTATTTAATCTATTTTTTCTGCTTATCTTTAAAAATTTATTTTCGGCAATAAATTATGTAAATACGTGACTAAACTATAGTTTGATTAAGTTATATTCTCACGTAGTGAGTATTACACTCCTGTAAAGTTTTCATACGTTGCAGAATCGGCGAAGACAAATCGTCTCTTCAAACTCGTTGTTTTTTCGAGCGCGGTCTGACCATGGAATATATTTTCTTGCAGATTAATAAGACAATGAAACATCGCGTGAAAATGATTGAGAATCACAGGAGCAAGAAATGCGTGTGATAGAAGGAGAGACATCAGATTTTTAGACTGGTAAATAAAGCATACGTAACTATTTCCTTTATAAGAGAAAAATGTTCAGAAAGATATCTCTCGGATAAAATTACAACAGTGTGGTATCTAAGATGTAGTCGGATAAATATTATGCAGTCATTTTAGACAGAAAGGAAAGGCGGACAGCAAGACATATTACAAAAAAGATAAGCTCAGAACCAGAGTAAGAATAAAGAGGTTGAATTTTCCCAAAAAATATATTCGGAGCAGCTTATTTATTGGAACTATTTTGTCAAATTCTGTTTACATTTAATATTTTCTATTCAAAAGCTACATTATTTGTATGTGATCATTATAATCTAAGAGATTACTTAGGTTGATGTGAAAATAGTTTGCGATTAGAAATCAGTTTTCATCGAGACAGGATTTTTAAAAATGCAACCATGCGAAATATTCTGCTAATTTTTTATACATGTATGGTCTAAATCAATTTGCGGTTGGACAGTTAAAATTTCTGTATTTTCACGAAGTACTCGTATGAAAATAAACACCTATATTGACATCATGGGAATGGAAACTAAATAAATATTTGTGAGTTATATTCAGAGCGACAGGAATGTTTGATTAAAATCCAAATTTAAACCTTTATTTCATCAAAGGACTGATGAATTTATCCGTTGCGATTTGTATTCGCAAATGAAGCACGAGAAAATCAATGAACATACTATGTACACATTAAATTACCAGCATTTTACCACTAAAATTAAACTCTCTGATAAGTTAGCATCGTTGGATGAGGCATATATATAATGCCTCTATTGTGCCGAAATGAAAAACAAACAAAATTTTAGGTTATTTACTACAGACTCTTTTGTTTTTACACGGATCGATAAATTTAATTGGCTTCGTTGGCTGGTTGGAATGTGGCGACAGCCGAAAAATTGCGAGAAGAGTATACTCCATCCACAAATGGAACACACAGAGATTTCAAAGGCGTTCTTTATTGGATCTACGCAAAAAACGGCATTGACACATAGAGCGGTTCTCGAATTTTTATCTTCGAAAAAAAAGTCATAATTATGTGGTCTCGAGAACGTTTTTGTGTTAAATGTTTTCCTATATCTGAATAAACTTTTTGACTGATGCCTTACATACTATATAAGAGCTAGAGAGAAGAAAATACGGAATTTAATAATTGATTGATGAATGCCATTTAACGAGATGCGAGTATAAGCTTATTTATTGGTATGCAGCAAACATAAGAACATGCGCGGATTTCGGCCGCGCACGGAGGGGAAGTTCCTTCGTCATGGGGGAAAAGTCCCTCGATCATCTTGATTACCCACGCCCCTACTACAACTACTACTTCTCCTCCTTAGGTTGTCAGTTCTCACTATTTACAGTTGTTGCCTAGACGAAGTTTTGCGAATAAGTAGAAACAGTGTAGTTAGAAAAGGAGCGAGACAGCGATAGCCCGTGGGGAAAGGAAGGGCGAGAGGGGAGGGAGGGGAGGGTGCCAAGTGGAGTGAGGGATTAGTCCACACCCGCTGTACACCCAAGATGTTTTTTTGATCGCGGTAGACCTATAAGTTTTTATGTGCAGCGGAAGTTCTAATTGATGGACGAAGTTCAAAATCATTATATGGCGATAAATTTCAATAAGGATCAATCATACTTAATTTAATCAGAACCCGTCAAGTATTTTAAGAAATGGAAGTCACGTCAGGCAGACGGACGGACAGACGAGACGCGCCCATAAGGCGGTCGCTCTTATCGCTTTGCTTCGCTTCGCCTAAAAACTAACAAATCAATGCCTTTGAATTTCACTTTTCTTCTCAAAATTGCTACACTAAATGCACTAAAATTACCTTATGCTTAACTGGAGTTTTTAAATTTTGCATATAGTTTCATAGCATGGCCAGGTAATTTTATGAAGTTTTTTCACAAATGCTTACCATCCGCCATCTGGATTATTGAACTTTTTCGTTTAAAACTGTTTTTCGATCTATCTAGAGACGAAAAGGTTTTGAATTATCATTAATGAACGAGTTTTTTATGTTATGTAGATTTCTAAGCGATTTTAGATTCAACACCTCAAATCGTATTTTGACTAAATCAAGTTTTCAGCAGTCTATAAGGGTGAACCTTTTTTGGCTGCGGACATTTCTGGAAAAATATTTATTTTTTTCAAGTTTTGGCAACAGAAATTCTTTCGTATATATCTTCAGCATTGTGCACAAAAAACGCTTCTAAGTGTACAGATCAACCGAGGATCACTTCAGTTTTCATTTCATTCACATTTTCTTAATAATTGCGAATATCTCGCTAGCTTCTCGTTAAATACTCATCTGAGCGAAAAATATTGAAGACATTGTGAAATACCAAAGAACCCCTGTGTACTCTAGGGATGAGCTAAACTGATATTTACCGGTACCTAATATCTTGGTATCTGTTACGAGGCAGTATCTGTTCCAAATACCTGTTACTGATGTATCAGTTTACGGAGCTGGTTCTGGTACTACCTACCGGAGAATGCTCCTTCCGTTACCAGTATAATTTATAATGCTTCTACAACTGTTGGTTCGCGTACTTATTTTACGTATTTACAAAAACTGAATGATCATTTATTACTTTAAATAAGCTTCAATAAAGGAGTAATGAAAATACTTAGGGATAATCAAAATTTTATTGTGCTACATGCATCAGATACAATAAGTGAAAATCCCCTAAATACATTACTTTCAATTAAATGAATCTTTCACTTTTTAAACATAAACACATAGTTCTTCCATATCATATAAGAAATATCTATTATATATATTTAAACAAATTTTCACGATTTATGTGCTACGATGTTGAAATTTTTTATACTTATAGGTAGAATTTGTAAAAAAAACAAAATATGGATTATAGAAATTTTTATATTATAATTTGTTTGATTTTCAAAAATTCTTAAAATTTAAACAAATAGGTAAATATTTAGATACTATGGGTCGAGCTAGGGAGCTGAAACTTTCAGGTCGTTTAGACATTACCCTATATATAAGAATAAACATTTCAATATCTCCATAAAATTGTTAACACTTCAGATGCAGATGCCTTTAAACCATTGGCTTAATAATAGCCGTCGGTAGGTGGCGCGGTGGTGGTAGCTAAGAATATAAGATATCTCTTAAACAATGCATTATGTAGAAAAATATTTCAAACAGGTTGTAGAAATTTAAATTTCCTACAACGATTCCAGTGCATTTTTACATTTATCAAATATTAAAGCAAATATTTCAAAATTACGAATAAGTGACAAGAGTAAACACCCACTTTCGGTTGACCGATTTTACCAAAATCTAATAAGCTCTTTTTCCTTTACAAAAGATGTCAAATATAAAATTTCGTGTTGATCTGATTAATAGTTTTTGAGTTAGAGCGCCCACAAATCCATCAACTGATATTAAATGGTATCCGAGTATTGAGTATCCGAGTATTGAGTATCCGAGCATTGAGAACAGACTGCTATTTTGGATAATAGGTATATCCTCGCCCTTTAAACGGCATCTGTTAGTGGTGGGGCGAGGGTGACGGCTTGGCGGGGAGGGGAAATCCTCACCCCCACTCCTGTGATGAGTCCTCTTCCCCGTGGCGTGAGAGCACAAATTGTTTGTTGTCCAAGTCGCCCCCTCCCTCTCTAGCCATTGCAGGACGATAGAGAGTGCGCTGTGGTCAGTGGCGGATCCCCTCTTGGACGAGCCCATTGCCATCCACTGGGTACATTCTTAAATTCATTCCGCGCAACATTCCTTTATTCTACACCGAAGATTAAGTCTGTATGACAAGGAAAAGAAAGGTTCTGATGGGGATAGGGATTTTCAAAATGTATGGTCGTCGGCAGAGGCGGAATCAAGTGGGGCGATCGCCCTCCCCTTGGGAAGTTTCTGGATCCGCCAAGATATTAGGTACCGGTAAATATCAGTTAGCTCATCCCTAGTATTAAGGATTGACTGGTATCGAGCATGAAAGCAAACAGATATGGTCCAACGGTCTGTTTCAACCTATACCTATTATTTTTTAACTGATATTCCAATAACAGATATTTTGGAAAATAGATATCACTGATATCTGTTCCTGACCGGTATCTGTTACTAAATACAAGGTTGATATATATCGCTCACCCCTAGTATACTCCGACATGGAGTAAACCTTTCCAATCTCAGCTGATTTGATTAACACGTAATCGGCTAGAATACGATGTGTAGACATTTTTTCTTTAACATTTAAAAATAATTTACAATCGAGATTTTGATTCGAGATTTATACCATTTCACGCAGAAAGAAATGAACATTGTTATTCTTACCGCTGATTTTGTTGTTTAATTCGTGTTTGCTCATATTTTAAGCTTATATTAGATTTTCTCCTGGTTTTCGACATTTCAAAAAGGAGGTTGTTAAGGTAGCCGGCATTGTTCATCTCGAATTTTTGCAATATTATACTCGGGCTTCAAGTGCATTTGCACTAAGCTTGCAATAAAACGCATGAAGGACAAAAACTTTGTCTTGAGTGTTGTAACCTCTTAGTATAAATGCAAATAGATCATGAACTGTCGGCTCGATTTCGGCAAATCTTTCGCCTGAACACTCGGCGCGCACTTTTGCAGTTTTTAAGCGAGTAGTCCTATCCCGAAAAAGCTATGATACGATATCAGGAAAGTTTGTTTCGTTTTTACATTTGATTATCACATAATCGGCCGGAATACGATGTCTTTAAAATTTAAAATAATTTACGATGGAGACTTACACTCGAGATTCACACTATTTCACATAGAAAGAAATGGCGATTCTTATTCTTACTTTATATTATTTTGTTTAATTTGTGTTTGCTCATATTTTAAGTTTATATTCCATTTTTTTCCGACTTTTCAACATTTAAATTGCTTATATCAGATTTTTTTCAATGTTGGACTCGGGCTTTCAAGTGGATTTGGACTAAGCTTAAAATGTAACAAACACATCAAGTAGAAAAGCCGATTGAAATTTTATATGAAAAGTTTCGTGTAAATATAAATCAAATGAAACACTTAGCGAAGAAACTTGAAGTCAGAAACGACTCTAATGCGTTGTAATAATGGGCAACAATATTTCAAATAGGAAGATATTTCAAGCTTACATTGAAAATATCTTTTCGTTTGAAAATTTTATTGGGCAGTTTAAAGCAAATTACTATATTGATAATGTTTGCGATTAATTTCTCTTGATAATTAAGCAAGATCTTTGACGCATGGCCGGTGCAATTATAGTGATTACTTGATATAAAATAAATCACAGAACATGATTTGCTGTACCATAAGAAATAGTGAACAAAACTAAAACAGTTGTGTACCGGTAAGCGTTAGACTAAATCATGTAGGTCTGTGTTTTTGGTTATGAAAATGGTGTGAAATATATGATTATTTTGAGAGGGGCAATAAAAGTGGTCCAACTAATAACACCCTGTGTAACATTTTTTTTTCATAGGAACTATCGCATTGGGCCACTTCGGCTAATGGCCCCTAAATGTTTGCAGGAAGTACTGCAACGGGCACCTAGTATAATTTATAGGCTTTAAACGTTTGATAATGAAATATTTACAGTTTTCCAACAATTTAGATGGTGATATAAAAATTTAAAAAAAGGTCTTCTCATATCGATTGTTAATTTTAATGCGAATTACGCGCTAATTTTTAACCTACTTTCCAGAATAGAAATAGGCATTCTTCGTTGTGCCTGTCTGCCCCCCCCCCCTATTCAATTTTGAACCAATAGACTGATATTCATGAAACTTGTGGAAATCTCCTACTACTGGAGCCGATCCCCCGGAGATAGTTTTACTTGCGAAGATAAAAATTCCCGGGTTCGATTCCAAGAACTTTCCTTCCCATTTGATTTACATAGGAAATCTGAAATCCTATTTTCTCTTGCACATTAAAATATCTTAAATTTTAATATCGGTGCGGGATTTGTACTTTTCTCCGAGGAAAGGAATGGAGGTTCTTATTATATCGTAGAATTTTGCTTATTGATCGTATTTCTTCGAATTTCGCGTAAATAGTGGCGTTTTTGCATTTTTTATCACTCATTTACGAGAGTGTTACTATTGCAACGATTACTGAGGGACTCGGATTCGGTATTGTCTTGTATAGTAAATACACGCGTTATTTTTGCCACACAAATATCCGTCATCAATTTAGTTTTCCGTTCGAATGTACATATTTGTAATATCTTATAACGCTAATTTATGAAATTTGGGAACACAAAGAGCAACTCATTCGTGGTAATTTTAAAGCTTTTAAAACTCTTTTTCATACTTAGCTCATCCCAATTAGGTTTAACTTTATATTTTGCGATCTTGAATAAATATTTGTTAATAATACACTTTATGGTATATCTATATTAATAAAATTGAAATTGTCTGTTTGTTTGTTACGATACCACGTAAAAACGGCTGAACGGATTTTCATGAAACTTTCAGGGTATCTTTAGGATGGCCCAACCTAAAATATAGGTTATGTAGCGTAGCCAAAAAATGTTTTGGTGAGGGGTTTGGGAGGGGGGGGGGGGAGTACATACTTTTTTGAAGAAAACCGTGGTTTGTGCCACATCACTATAACGGTTTTTGAAGGGCTGAATCCAAAAATGTAACTTTCTTATACACTTTGTTACTTTGCCTGACCGATGTGCGAGATCATCACTCGAGCAGAAGTGGCGGCGGGGTGGGGGGTGGCCACGCGCTAGCTTGCTGTGGCTCAGGGCTCAGTCTTCATACAACCTCCGTACTGGACGAGCTATCGCTCATTTAACTGATACTGGATTGTTTTGAGTTATGTAATGGAACTCGATTGCGGGTGAAAACCCTCCAAAAGAATGTCATTGCGGTGACAATTTTAACCGAATGCGGTAAAGAGGAATCGGTCTTCATCCTCCGAATACCCCTTATACCAACAAATTACCTATTCGAGTTCAAACGCATGCAGTTCCCTGTGAGCGGGTAGCTTTGTGTGGCTTGCTCGAACGTGAGTAGCACCAGAGATCTGTTTGCTCGTGCCCCCGATGAAAATACCAAAAATACCGCGTACAAAAAAGCGTTGAACTAATGTGAACTACCTGACGTCCCGAGCAACGCCGGGCAATACAGCTAGTACCTTATAAAATATTTGGCGAATGGGTTTAGGTGTAAGAAGAGACAAACAAACCTCGACCTTCCCTCAAATAGTCTGTCTATCTCTATATATTTCTATCTATCTCTATCACCTTTACTAGGGAATGGGACAGTTTGGCGCGGGACAGTTCGGCTCAGGACAATTCGACGCAGAGCCAGTTCGGCGCACACTAGTATAATGTATCTCAGGAACGTATAGAAGAATAAAATTTTAATTTTCTACAAAAAAAATTTGATTACAAACCGATCGGGTTGGGTTTATTTCATTATATTATTGATTCAATGATCTACTCCGCACCGAGCTGTACTAGACCCCCATTTACTATTCTCTTCCTTTCTTTCTCACCTTTTACCTATCTCTCCCTATCTCGCCTAATCCTTGAAATGTCCTCCTCTCTCTCCATCGCATCCCAATTGCGTGAATTTACTACTCACTTTTATTAATAGGAGAAATCCAATAGAAATAAAAAAGAGAGGTCTCATAACCTTCCAGAGAAATCTTGGGTAGTTTTAATGTGAAATTATAAGGCAGATCCTTTCCTCTCCCTCACGCACACTCTCCCTCTACTTCATCTGCTCCTCTTTCACCTGCCCAACCCTCACCTTGGTATCTTCTCAGCCTCTTTCGGAAAACCTATAGGAAGAAAGCCTCTTCCTACCTCTAGTTTTAACTCTCCTCCTTTCCATGGGATCCCTGAGGTTTTACCGCTTTGTTTCCATAACCATTGTAAAGTCCATCTCAAAAAACCACCGAAACACTATTCTGCCTCCTTTTGTTCCTACTTCTCTTGCTCTCCCTTAGGTCATTGCTATTTTACGCACATCACTGAAATACTGAAAAAAGTTTTAACCAACTTATACAAATTTTTTTATAAGGCAGTTAATTTTTTTTTCACTTAACTTCGCACCAAAGGCTAGCTAGCCTATTTATTTTTACACTGAAGTACTGTTTTTAATTTAACATCTATTAACAGTATAAGAATTTTAGTTGGAATACCTTTCCGTTTTATTTGTGTCAACTTATTATAAGCATTTAAAATGTGATAAGATAGTTATTTAAAAAGTGCTTACAATTTGAGCTCGGCAATCGGAAAATTTGCTGCTAAAAGATAGGTATTTATAGATTTTGTTCTAACTTAGCTACATTAAATACTTAACGAAATGTTTATAAAATTGGCGCAGAATACGAAAAAACACGTATCGTTCACGTTAAATTTGATATCTACTATAGACCACGATAATTCCGTCTCATTTTATTTTTATCTTGTCGCCTTTGTTTGTTTGGAAGTTGGTAGTATAGTATCTCATTTTCAAAGTTTGGTATTACATAAAAGTGTTTTCTATAACTTGGATATTTTCTGAATAGTAATTTTTCGATAATTTCGCTCTCTCCAGTAGCGGAGGGGACCGACGGGGAGGGGGAGGGCATGGCCAAATATTTATTTTGAGAGAGACTTAAATTTTTCCTGGGACTTCAATTTTATTTGGGGGGGGGAGGGGGGCACACATTTTCCGGTATGCCACTGGCTCTTTCTCTTATCTTTTTCCTTTTATCATTAATTATACAATCTCAGTAAAAGCACTGTTTACTGCCATTTACTTCTGATTAGGTAGACGAATCTCCCATTTTCCGTTACTTTTACGAGGCGCTTCATAGCGATGTAGTTTTATTGAAAGCCTTTCGAGTATCCTTACGAAATTCGCAAGAACAGAGAAATTTTAAATCAAAATAACATAACTAATGAATTTAGGTAAAAGTGTTCATTAAGTATATTCACCGTGTGAGCTATATAAATCCTTGAATTCCAACGTAATTGGAGTAATGGGAACTTATATGCAATAACCAAAGGAACTGGTGTATTATTTATGGATGACCTATTTATTCAATTGTATGTTCTGTTAATATAGGATATGTTACATGCTGTGACGTGGCGGTATGTTCCTACAGTGGCCAATCTGGCCGATCGTCCTTCTAGGACCGCCCTACCTATTAATGCACCAACGACCGGAGATTGGCCGGCCGTTATCGGGGTGGCATATAGGTGGGATGACGCCTGGGAAGGAGGTCAGTCAGATTGAGTCGGTCGGGACATACCACCAACTCTCCATTTTATACTTGAAACAGAATGCAATGCGTCGACTTTATTTTATAGCTAAATACTTAACGAGTTATAATTCAGGTAAACATAATGTTACACAAATGTCTTATGTCATTTCCAATGTAGCTTAAACGCTTTGAATATCATTATGAAAATACATATATATTATATGAAGCACTGCACAGATTTTCATGGTTTTCTTATGGAGTAGCGAAATGGAACATTGGGGTCAAAAATACTTCACTAAAAATTAAAAAAATGGAATTTTCGATTTTTCAGGTTAGTTGCACCTAATATCCTATCATCCTGCCAAATTTCAGGTCCCTGGCCTATCTAGAAGTGCATTAGATTTTATATTATATATATATCCTATATCCTCCTCCATAAGAAGCAGCTATTTATAATATATATACATATACATATATATTTTTTTGTTTTTTGTGTTCGTGTGTTTAACGTGTCTCTTCCACACCCTCAGCAGCCTGCCAACTTGGTCTCCGACTCGGTAAGTGTCCGCTGGGCTTCCTTCAACACCTTGTTGCCACCATCATCACTACCTTTTCATTTCCTTAAGTTAATATATATACCGTCCTTTTTTCTCCTTATTTGTCTATATCTTTACGTTTCACTCCTGTCGTCTTTTCCTCTTATCTTTCTCATCCACCATGGAACTGACCCGTCTCCGTTATCATCTTCGCAGACACATTACCCTCAACTGCCATATTGAATTCCTCAACTCCTGCCTTGCACTTGGACTCACCCCCAAATGCCTCACCATCAGAATTCCTCTTTCAGGCCTTTCTCCCCCTATCTGCGCTTCCCTAGCCCTAACGTATCACCTCGCCTCTATCCATATTATCCGTTTCACCATACACCATTATACTACCCTCTCTGACACCCACTTCGCTAATTGTAAATCTCTCGTTATTTATCTTAGTCATTCTCCGCAATCCATATCCGACCTTCACGCCGCTTTCCTTCAAGCGGCGAATGATATCATCGCACATCGCAACAGACTTCTCCGTAAACTCTCTCTGCTTTGCGTCCGGCACCTCAAACTTGGTCTTCCCCTTCCGTTCATTTCAGCTGGCGAGGTCAACAAACCACCTCCTTCCTCGCCACTCATCGGCCAAACTCCCTGTCTTGCGGATCTCCTGGGATTCCCAACGCCACCATCACTCTATATCCTGAAAAAGACTCACACTTTCCTAACCCACAAACCTTTGAAGCGCTCCTATTTTTCGCACACTCCTGCCACAACCTCTTCATCTTGCCAACCAGATGAAGTCTTGAACCTTTCCTCCCACGTACTTACCCCTGCTGAGAATGAACTCCTATCACGCGGCCTTTCCTTTTGTCCCACCACCAAATTAGATCATTTTCGCCTTCTTGCCGACGTCCAGTCCTTTGCCCACACACTACGTCTAAAAACTAACCCTCCCAAAGAAGACTCTCTTACCTCTGCCAACCCAAAACTCCCTCCCGGCCTTCCACCTACCTTTTCCATCTTCAAACCTCCTTCCCAATACATTCCACCCACCCTTCCTTCCCTACACCCGGTCGAACAATACCTCAATTATATCCTTTCCAGAATCTCCCAACCTAACTTTTCCGATCTTATCGACCATACAGATAATCTTACCAGACGTAAAAGGCATGCCATTTCTACACTCAAACAGAGTGACCATATCATCATCCTCCCTGCCGACAAGGGCACCACCACGGTTGTGATAGATCTCGCCAAATATAACGAGGAAGCCGAGCGCCAACTTTCTGACGAAACCTTTTACCATCACCTTACTTCCAACCCCACAGACCACCACTACTACAAAATTTCGTCCTATCTTCATTCCTCAGGAAAACAGGAAGGCCTTTCCGATTCCGCCATTGCTCTATTGATCCCCAACAAACCCCGCACACCCACATTCTACCTTCTCCATAAAATCCATAAACCGAACATCCCCGGCCGCCCCATTGTTGCCAGCTTTAATTCCCCTACAAAACGCATCTCTGCCTTCGTTGACTCCCACCTACAACCTCACATTCGTCAATTTCCTTCCTTCATCCAAGACACTAACTAGCCACTTTCTCAAACGCCTCAAACTCTATCGCTGAAGAAGGGCATAGGCCCGATAAGCTTGCGAGTTTTTTGTATTTTGTGTTCGTGTGTTAAACGTGTCTCTTCGACGCCCCCAGCAGTCTCCCAACTTGGGTAAGTGTTCATTGGGCTTCCTTCAACACCTTGTTGCCACCCTCATCACTACCTTTTCATTTCCATAAGTTTATATATATATATATATATATATATATATATATATATATATATACTTATATATAAGATACAGTAACTGAAAGTGACTCACTGGGCGGGGAATGACAGGGTGATGTGGGAAGGTTGATGATTGGAGGAGGCGGGGAGTGGGAAGGGTGAATAGCCAATAAAGAGGGAGTGTGGTAAGGTAAAGCGCGAATAGGTACAATGTAACATAGGAGACATTATAAGGGGGCTAATAGGGTTAGCGGAGGTTGAGGCCAGGCGGGGAGAAATTGTCAAGAAGATCTATATGGGCTAGTTCCCAATGTCGGAGAAGGAGGGCAGGAGCCTCATTGGTTAAGGTTCGAATAACCCTTACATAGTAGCAACTATTGAAGAACACATTGTGGGCATTGGCGTGTAATGCAACTGGGATAAACGCTATTCCGGTGACCGTTCATGCGGATGTTTAGCGGATTGCTGGTGAGGCCTACGTAAAACGCGGGACAAAGAGTGCTGGTAAGGAGGTAAATGACGTTACATGTGGTGCAGTTGCTTCTAGAGGTGATGGGGTAGATGATGTTGGTGGAGGGACTCGAGAAAGAAGATGAGGGTAGGTGGATAGGGCAAGTGAGGCAGCGAGGTTTGCCGCAGGGGTGAGACCATAAGGCAAGAGGCGTGGTAGAAGTGGGAAGTTCCTTCATCCACAAGATATTTTCCAAATTGGGGGGCCGGCGGAAGGAGAGGAGCGGGGGATTGGCAACAAGGTTGGTAAAAAGGGACTGGTGGGAGGAAGAGGTAAGAATTGAGTGTGCAACATGGAGGATTGTTTTGAGGGCTTCTTGGATACCAGAAAGGAAAAGTGTTGTAAGAGTGAGTGGAGGGGTTGATGCAGGGATAGCGGGTGTGTGAGGATGGGATCTATTGTGGGTAGGCGTCATCACCCTATGGATCTGTTCGCAGACCGGGACTGGAGGGTAGCCACGTTTGAGAAGAGCGTCCTCGAGGATATATATATATATATATATATATATATATATATATATATACACTAGTAGAAGGTGCTTACATACTGCAAGCATTTCATTTCACCTTGAAAAAACATTAATTTTTAAGACAGTTATTTCATCATTACAAATATTCTATTAATTCTAAAGATTTCACCTCCGCAGCGATTTTCGTTTTTCCCACATGTAAAAACAATAGTTTAAAAAATCCCCAAATGTTGCAATTTTAAAAACTTTATACTTTCTCCATTATGGGGCACCAATGCAACACATTTTAGCCAAATTTTAAAGTTGTAGCATTTCTAGAAGCAAAATAAAATTTTTCTAATTGTATAAATTTAAATAATTTTTAACGGCCGCCACAATTAAAATATGGTGCAATTGAAATGTTTATTTGTGCAAATTCACTGCTTTGTAAATAATTTGAAAATTTCAGATTCCTAGCTCATTTTTTAGTACCTAAAGAGTTATCCAATTTTTTAAAATTTAATAATTTTTAACTGCCAAACAAATTAAAATATCAAAATTTGTATAATCCCTATTTCGTTTTTTTAAGAATTCTACTTAAAAAAAATTCAAGTCCGTAGCACATGCGGAAATACATAAACCATGAAAATTTGTTTAAACAATTGCGAATATGTAGCTGCCGCATTGTTGCACTTTTTCAAGTTTTCGTTTTTTTAGTCGGTTTTGCACAATGTCCTTCCTAAGGAAAAAATTTCGAATCTTCAGCTCATCTGGAAGTGCCTAAACATTAGTATCCTCCTATCATTCTATATAAACGTTCCTTACAGAGGAGGAGGAGGAGGATATAACATACTAGTAGTTGGTGCTTGCATACTGCAAGCATTTCATCTCACCTTGAAAAAACATTCATTTTTCAGACAGACATTTCATCATTACAAATATTCTTTTAATTCTAAAGATTTCACCTCCGCAGCGATTTTCGTTTTCCCACATGTAAAAAATAATAGTTTAAAACAATCACCAAATGTTGCAATTTTAAAACTTTTACACTATCTTCATTATGGGGTACTAATGCAACACATTTTATCCAAATTTTAAAGTTGTAGCATTTCTAGAAGCAAAATAATATTTTTCTAATTGTTTAATATATAATGATAACATATATATAACATATAGGAGGATACTAATGTTTACGCACTTCCATATGAGCTGGAGATTCGAAATTTTTTTCTTAGGTAGGATTTTGTACAAAACTGACTAGAAAAAACGAAAATCTTCAAAAAGTGCAACAATGCGGCCGCTAAAAATTCGCAATTGTTTAATCAAATTTTCATGGTTTATGTATTTCCGCATGTGCTACGGAGTTGAAATTTTTTTAAAAAGTAGAATTCTTAAAAAAAACGAAATAAGGATTATACAAATTTCGATATTTTAGTTTGTTTGGCAGTTAAAAATTCTTAAAGTTTAAACAATTGGATAACTGTTTAGGTACTACGGGATGAGCTAGGAAGCTGAAATTTTCAAATTATTAACAGAGTAGTAAATTTGCACAAATAAACATTACAATTTTACCATATATGAAATGTGGCGGCCGTTAAAAATTATTTAAATTTAAACAATTAGAAAAATATTATTTTACTTCTATAAATGCTACAACTTTAAAATTTGGCTAAAATGTGTAGCATTAGTACTGCATAATGGAGAAAGTATAAAATTTTCAAAATTGCAACATTTGGGGATTTTTTATAACTATTGTTTTTACATGTGGAAAAACGAAAATCGCTGCGGAGGTGAATTCTTTATAATTAATACAATATTTGTAATGATGAAATATCTGCCTGAAAAATTAATGTTTTTTCAAGGTGAGATGAAATGCTTGCAGTATGCAAGCACCAACTACTAGTATGTTATATCTTCCTCTGTAAGAGTCGTCGATATATAATGATATATAACATATATATAACATATAGGAGGATACTAATGTTTAGGCACTTCAGATGAGCTGGAGATTCGAAATTTTTTTCATAGGTAGAATTTTGTGCAAAACCGACTAGAAAAAACGAAAATCTTGAAAAGGTACAACAAGTCGGCCGCTAAAAATTCGCAATTGTTTTAACAAATTTTCATGGTTTATGTATTTCCGCATGTGCTACGGAGTTGAAATTTTTTTTATAAGTAGAATTTATAAAAACACGAAATAGGGATTATAAAAATTTTGATATTTTTATTTCTTTGAAAGTGAAAAATTCTTAAAATTTAAACAAATAGATAACTGATTAGGTACTACGGGATGATCTAGGAAGCTGAAATTTTCAAATTATTTACAAAGTAGTAAATTTACACAAATAAAATTCTCAATTTTACCATATATGAATTGTGGCGGCGGTTAAAAATTATTTAAATTTAAACAATTAGGAAAATATTATTTTACTTCTAGAAATGCTACAACTTTAAAATTTGGCTAAAATGTGTAGCATTAGTACCGCATAATGGAGAAAGTATAAAATTTGCAAAATTGCAACATTTGGGGATTTTTTATAACTATTGTTTTTACATGTGGAAAAACGAAAATCGCTGCGGAGGTGAAATCTTTATAATTAATACAGTATTTGTAATGATGAAATATCTGCCTGAAAAATTAATGTTTTTTCAAGGTGGGATGAAATGCTTGCAGTATGCAAGCACCAACTACTAGTATGTTATATCTTCCTCTGTAAGAGTCGTCGATATATAGTGATATATATATATATATATATATATATATATATATATATATATATATATATATATATATATATATATGTATATATTACCAATTTTACTAAATAAATTCCTACAATGACATCTAGAAACTAGCAAGACTTCATCTAATTAATGAATTATTATCAACTAGCGTAATTGCCCAGGTTTTGTCCTGAGTTTAGAGTTTAGAATTTTTCATGCACATATTACTCGGTAATATTTTTATCTAAACTCATGGTACTCTCAAGGTGTCCAATATTACCCTTTAATTGGTATGAACAAATTATATATTGACACTGAGGTGCATATCGTCAACGTCTCTTTATTTCGTTTACCAAGTTTTAAAGTATCTACGTTTCTTGGTTCAACAATGATATTGGTGGAAGATTAATCAAAATCGGTCAATTGGTTGCTGAGATATATTAAAACAGTGAGTTTCGACAAATTTGCTGTAGTATAATCGTATGTTAATGCATTTGCTTTGAAATCAGAAAATTATTTTTTCTTATATTGTGCTAGCCAGGCTTTTTAGATCCGTTCTTAATATGTTCATTTTGTTTTGCCATTCTTTGCTCGCCCTACAAACAAAATTTCTTATTGAAATCGGTTCAGCCAATACCTTCGAAATTCATAGTTACAGAAAAATTCTTATCATGATATTATGGTAGCCCTGTTTTGCCGACCCGGTTACTTATATGAAGATTGTATATAGCATAATGTGTTAAAATCCATGCGGACAGCTCTCTAGAAATACGTGTAAATGAAATATTATTTTACCTTTAAATGTGATAGCCCCGCTCTTAAGCTCCGCTTTAAAAATCTTGATTTCATTATGGTATTTTGTAAAATTCTTATATATAAAATTTAGTAGACATCCGTTCTGCCAATTCTTTCCAAATCCATTAATTTGTAATTGTGGCACCCGTTTAGCTGTTACGGTCCAAATATTATTGTTTATTAATTATATTAGTTATTGTTTTGTGTTCATAATAAATATTACAATTTGTTTAAAATTGATGCTGACAGTTCACCACAAAAATTTGTTAAAAGAAATGTTTATTACTTTTATTGTGGCTGCCCAGCTTTCTTAATATCTACCATAAAAATCCTGATTTTGTTTTTTTTTTATGTTACAAAACTCTTTCATATAAAATTTAGTTGAAATCGGTTCGGCTAATTCCTTCCAACTTCATGAAACAACAACAACAACACACCTTGACGCTTTCCCTTGCGGGGTAAGCCGTGCCATTTGTCTGCCAATTACCTTCCGCCACACACTTCTATCCTTGCACACTTCTTTTGCTTCACTTACACTCATACACTGAGTCACACATTTCCTTTTATTCCTCATACTTTTCACGTCCCTTTTTCTCAGAGTCTCACCAACCACATCCAATCTTGCGCGGTCTGCCTCTCCCTCTCTCGCCATTCACTCTTCCTTCATATATTCGTTTGGTGATTCTACTCTCCTCCATTCTTTCTACATGTCCGAACCACCTCAGCAGACCTCTCTCATACAGATCTGTCACACTCGCTTTCATACCACATTCGTTCATCACCCAATTATTCCTTACTTTGTCCCTCCTAGATTTCCCACAAACCCTTCTCATGTATCCCATCTCATCCGCATTCAAACTACTTTTATGCTTCTCCTGACACACCCATGTTTCACAGCCATACAGCAACGTAGGCATTAAAACACTCTTGTATACAGACATTTTCGCTTCTTTTGACAACCATTCATTCTTTGCAATCGACCACACACTCCCTGCCACCTTTCTACCAGCATTCACTCTCCTTTTGATTTTCCCATCTACTCTACCATTTTTTACTGAGCATTCTACCAAGGTATACAAATTCATCCACTACCTCAATCGTTCCACCATTTATGCTAAATTGACAGTCGTTCACCTCATTCTTCCGATCGAACACAACTACCTTGGTTTTGGCCACATTTATCCTTAAGTCCATTCTCACTGTCGTATCATGCAGGCTATCTAACATTCTCTGCAATTCTCCTGGGTTCTCCGCCATTAACACAGCATCATCAGCATACAAAAGTACACAAATATTCTCTCAACCAACCATAACACCCACCATATCCATACATGCTTGTCTCACACATTTATCCATGAACACATTAATTAACCAAGGGGACATGACACACCCTTGTCGTACACCTTGCTCAACTCTGAACCAATCACTCATCATGCCATTCACCCTTACACATGCCCTACTTCCAGTATACACTACCTTTATAGCATTCAGCAACCAACCATTCACTTCATACTCGTTCAGAACATTCCACAATTCATTACGATTCACTCTGTCATATGCTTTCTCTAGATCAACAAATGCACAGTACACTTCCTTTCTTACACCCATGCACTTCTCAACCACTTGCTGTAGGGCAAATATTTGGTCGGTGCAACCCCTTCCAGGCATGAAGCCACATTGCACTCCCCACATTTTATCCATGGTTACCTTTTGTACTCTTTCAATGAAAACTTTCCCATACACCTTTCCAGGTATACTCAGCAAACTAATAGCTCAATAATTCTTATATTCAGTCCTATCTCCCTTACCCTTGTAGAACGGTACAATTACACCATCCTTCCATTCAGCAGGCACTCTCGAACTCCTTGCACACAGATTACACAGATCACACATCCAACACATAAGCAAATCACCTCCATACTTCAACATCTCTCCAATTATGCCATCCACACCTGCAGCTTTTCCATTTTTCAACATATGCACTGCTTTAACTACCTCGTTCTTACTAATCCCCTCATATTCATTAATATTCACTCCAACAGATTCACTCGGATTTTTAGACCCATTCACAACATTTCCATAAAACTCTTCAAAATACTTTTTCCAACACTCCCTTACATCACTCTCATTCCACACCATATCACCATTCTTTCCTTTAATTCCGCTCACACCCTTACTCACTCCTTGCCTTGCTCTCCTCACCCATTTCCAGAACAACTTCTTATTCCCCTCAAAATCATTCTGCATTTTTCAGCTTCATTCATCCGCAATTGTTCTTTACTCTCTTTCACAATATTTTTTGCAGCTCTTCTTTTTTTTCCAACTTCATAATTACCGAAAAGATTTATTTTGCAATTGTGGCACCCCTGCTCCGTCGATCCGGTCCAAATATGTCATTTTGTCATGAATATATGAAAACTTTATTTACCAAATTTAGTTGAATTCGGTTTGGCCAATTCCTTCCAACAGAATAACTACAGAAAAGTTTGTTTTGCAATTGTGGCACCCCTGCTTGGTCGATCCGGTCCAAATATGTCATTTTGGTTATGTATTTATGTGAAGATTCTATGTACCTACCAAATTTGGTTGAAATCGCTTCAGCCAGTTCTTTCCTGATATATGGGTACGGGCGGACGGACATTGCCGAAATTTGGACCGACCGTCTTATGGGGACCCCTCAAAATCGTGATTATTTGACCGACCATTAGAATACTATCCTTTATCCCGTAGACGGATTTTATCACATCAGGGGTGCCTCAAGGAAGCGTTTTAGGTCCGTTACTATTTTTTACTTATGTTAGCGACCTTCCGAATAACATTAATTCAAGGATTCGTCTATTTGCGGATGGTTGTCATTATATATAGAGGTTTCTTACAGAGGAGGATATAATATATAGGAGGATACTAATGTTTAGGTAATTTTAGATGAGCTGTAGATTCGAATTTTTTTCTTAGGTAGGAATTTGTGCGAAACCGACTAGAAAAAACTAAAATCTTGAAAAAATGCAACAATGCGGCCGCTAAAAATTTTCAAGGTTTATGTATTTCCACATGTGCTACGGTGCTGAAATTTTTATTATAGGTAGTATAGGTAAAAAAACGAAATAGGGATTATAGAAATTTTGATATTTTAATTTGTGTCGCCGTTAAAAATTCTTAAAATTTAAATAAATAGATAACCGTTTAGGTACTATGACATGAGCTAGGAAGCTGAAAATTTTAGGTTATTTACAGAGTAGTGCATTTGAACAAATAAATATTTGAATATCTCCATAAACATATTGCGGTGGCCGATAAAAATGTATAAAATTTGAACAATTAGAAAAATATTATTTCATTTCTATAAGTGCTACTACTTTAGGATTTGGCAGAAATGCGTAGCATTAGTACCCCATAATGATGAAAAGATAAAATTTTTAAAATTGCAAAGTTTATGGATTGTTTTAATTTATTATGTTTACATAAGAGAAAAACGAAAATCGCTGCAGAGGTGAAATGTTTAGAATTAAAAAAATATTTGTAATGATGAAATATCTGTCTGAAGAATTAATGTTTTTTCAAGTTGAGAAATATGCTTGCAGAATGCAAGCACCTTCTACTAGTATTATATATAGGCAAATAAAAAGTGGGGAAGACCGGGATATTTTAGAAGAGGATATCGAAAAGTTAGAAGCTTGGATTAGGATAAACAGAATGAGTGTAAATATTAACAAAAGCAAACACGTTACGTTCTCAAACAAAAGACTAATAAATGAGCGCAGATACAACCTACACGGCGAAATGGTACCAAAATATGATTGCTGCAAGTATTTAGGCGTCCACGTAGCAAAAGATCTAGGATGGGTTAGGCATATTGACAGTATTATAGGAAAAGCATATAAAAACCAACATTTTGTTATGCGTAATCTTAAAGGAAGTAATAGAGCTGCGAAGGAAAAGGCGTACAAAACTATAGTCAGACCAATATTAGAATACGTGACGAATGTATGAGATCCGCAAGGAATAGGTCAAAAAAGGAAAATAGAGAAAGTTCAGAGGAAAGCTGCGAGACATGTGCTAGGTATGTTTAAAAGGGAAGACAGCGTCACAGAAATGTTGAAAATTCTGGATTGGGAATCATTAGAAAATAGAAGACGAATTAACAGATTAGGGGGACACCAGGCATACAGCAATGATGAAGCATGGGGAGACTTAAGAAGTAGAGTGCAGTTGCCGAATTTTTTAGGGAAAAATAGCCATAAATTTAAAATTAAACTTAGGCCGCAGAAAACAAATACAGCAAAGAATTCGTTTCTAAACAGGGGAATCAGCGAGTGGAACAAGTTACCTGAAGTGCTCTTCAAGCCCTTACCTAAGGACGCTAAACATTATAAACGTAGAGTTAGTTCATATATGCATGGCAAAAATAAGACGAACTGTGAGGAAGAATATTAGTAACATCCATATCTATGTAACTGTGCCAAAGTGCAGGAAAAGTAGGGAATTGCTTGGAAGGGTGAAGTACGTTGGGGACTTCGTGGGCCCCGTGACCGCTACGGTAGCCGTGAAGGCCTTCCATGAACCCACGAAAATCCGCACTTTAGGCACTGATTGTAATTAGTTTGAAATTGTATATTGTTAAATATTTTTGAATATATTTTAATATTTCGAATATAATTTATGAGCACTTTATTTGTAAAATTGGAATTTTTGAATTATATGCTGTTTTCCTTGCCACCTGGCCGGCTGGTCAAATTGCAATGTTTTTTAAAATAAATAAATAATAATAAATATAAAACAGACGTTCCAAGATAAAGTAGAATTCTGAGCTGCGTTGCGCAGTTTTACGGACAATATTACAATAGAACTAAAATGGATTTTAACTGAGAAAATTACTCAATTGGCAAAGATGATTAAATGAAAAAAAAACAACATTAATTTTTTCATCTATTAATTAATTACATTAGTTAAAGAAAGTAAACAATGAAAAATATCTTCTGAATAAATACACTCCAGGAAAACAATATATTGGCTGTTTCTCGATAAAACGTGGAGATTTATTTTCATTAAAAATCTAGCTTAAAATAATAATCTCCTATGCGTTGCTTGGTTCAAAGAAAGTATGACAAAAAGTCAGTTTTCAGAAGAAAAAGTCTCCTAGCTACGCACACACACCACAATGCATAGCGAAATGTAAAGAGGATAATGAGGATTAATGATGTCGGTTTACGAGAAAGAGTTGAGATTTTCCGATAATATGAAAGAGGAATTCATCCTCAAATGAGATTTTTTTACTGCCGATTCACAAGAAATTAATCTCCTAATCTCTAAGACCGCCAAAAAATTGCCCCTTTTCCAATTTAAAAAGAAATGCCTTTTCCAATGAACTATACACATTGGAAACGACGGGGCAGTTATACGGTTGTTATAATTAACGGGTTTCTGAGAACTAAATGTTAATAGACTAAAGTTCACCTGAATGATTATCGCTTTATGCATGATAAGACTAAAAACTTTTAAAATTTCTATTTCAAATAATCCACGCCAGCGTATAATCCAATCGTCTCTCCGAAAGCCATTAACGGATGTATTATTCTCCAACTAATGTAATCATCAGGTTGGCCGTCTTTATCCCATTAGTGTCAAAATTTTCCGCCAACATTCCAAACAGAAGATAATCCTTTGCTTAAAATCGCAAATTAAAAAAAGGAGAAAAAATTCAGATCGGTATTTAAGAGCGCACGTTAAATCACTCCTATCAAAAATTCTCCGCCGCTTAATGAACTCTGCGCCGAGGAATAATAAGTGCGACAATTCCCCAATCGATAATACCGTAATTGTCCAACGATTAGTGTCCTCCAATCGACACTCCGCGCATCCATACCCCCCCCTTCCCCAATACTCCAGATCCTCTAACATAGACCCATTCGGAGGACTTCAAAACGTAAGCGCATTCAATCAGATGGATGGGTATTGCATTCAAAAGCTGAATTATTCGAATCCGGAACGCTTTCAAAGCTATTGAGAGAGTGTATGGAAAATTAAGAGAGAGAGAGAGAGAGAGAGAGAAAGGGAGGAATGAGGAGAGAGATGGTAGGAGAGAAAGAGAAGGAAAAATGAAGGAAAGGAGAGATATGCATGAACAGGAGAAGGGAGAAAGGAGGATAGAAAGAGGGATAGAGACAGAAAGGAGAGGGAGAGAGAAGGGAGATAGATAGAGAGAGGAGGGTGTGGGAGAGAGAGATATAGGAGAGTGTATGAGAGAAAGGAGAGAGGGATAGTGGAGGTAGAGAAAGGAGAAAATAGAAAGAGATATGAAGAGGACAGGGTGAGCAGGGAGAGAAGAGAAGAAATAGGTAGAAAACATGGACGAGGGAAGGACGATCAGGAGAAGAGAGAAAAGAGCGGGAGACGAATGGAACGATCGAGAAAGCGAGAATGTGACCAGAGGATATATGCCACGGAAAGAGAGGAGAGAGTGAGAGGGAATGAGGAGTTCTAGAGTGGGAGGAGTCGGAAGAGAGAGGTGACAGGGAGAGATGGGGCAAGGGGCCGTTTCGAATGATGTGGGGTATGCAAGGGATTTGAAATTTCGATGGAGTCGAGAGAATCCGGCGGAGCGAGCTCATTCATTATTCTGCCGACCTCTTGTGACCTTCATCCTCCACCTCCTCCCGAACTCACCTCCTCCTCTTACTCACACCCCCGTTCTCCTATCCTCCCACTACCTCTCCCCAGAATCTACCAGACTCCTCTCCCAATGCAACCACCACTCTGGTTCTCCCAGCCTCCCATTTGTACCTTCCCCATTGCCACCCACCCTACCCGCTTTTCTCATCTACCAGACCCCTAGCAATTAATCAAACGATCAATCAAGCTAATACCAGCTCCGCTCCGAATTCAGCCGTTAGACCGTACTCACCATTCCCCTCCCCCCCCACTTCCTTCTCTTCTCCTCCAACCCCTCGCTACTTCTGTTCCTCTCACGTACTTCGTTACGGTCTATGCGATCATATGATTCACTCGCTCACTCCTCCTCGACGTCAGAAGGGAGTTATTTTAAACGGTTTTCGAGTTTTTGTTCGATAAAAGATGGGCTCCCTCTCTCTCTCTCGCAAGAAAGTTCGTGTACGTGTGAAAGTTAGCTTACTGCGCTTTGATTACGCCAGGCTGGATTTTTGGGAGCGATGAGTGCACTCGTTTTGAATCTCTTTCGGATCACGTGAGGGGAAAATAAAAAAAGAATCAGGGAACGAGGAAGGGCCTTTGGGGCATTCATAAAAGTGATGACGACACTGATTTTAATGCATTGATAAAAGTTGATTCCTTAATCATACGTGTTAAAACAGCCAGTTAGATGTGTGTCGATAAATTTCAACGGATGACGTGAAAGAATGATGGGTTTTTGATGGATTTTCTAGGTCTTTTATTTCGCTCTTTTTGAAATTGAAAAACCTCGTCTCTCCGAAAGCCGGTAAAAGAACTGTATGCCAGATTCAATTACATCAGCGGTGATTCAACGATATCAGTTATTCTTATTTTCGGGAAATCACCACTGATGAAGTTTGATATGTGATCAATATGATTCTGTGCGACAAGTTCAGTTCGACAGTTATCTTTTTGAATTAACTTGTTTAAGACAACAATACTATTTGAAGGTATAAAAAACAGAACATATCGTCTTCCTTAACATTATTACTTTTTGAAAATTGTTCATTTTAAAAGAAAACAAAAACTCTGATTTAATTATTACCACTGAAGACGATTAATTTGAGCTGCATAACAACACCTAAACACCCAACGCAATCCGTACGCGGGCCCGCCAGGGGGAGGGAGGGCTCAATTATAAACACGATAGATTTTTATTTGCCTATATCATCACAATCATGCTGCTGTCCGAAGACAGGCTTCAGCTGAATCGCTGCCTCCATCTCTCTCTCTCTAGAAGCCTCTTTTATATCTCTGTAAGTATTCCTGCTTTAAATTATCTAATATTCCTATTTTTTTCCATCTTCCTCATGTTCCACTAATTTTGCATTCTAAAATAGTCCTTTGTAAACACTGTCTTCTCAATATGTGCCCTATTCAATTTTCTTTTGTTTTCCTGATTGTTTTTATTAGCGTCCTTTCTTTTCCAACCATTTCTTATAGTTCTTCGTTTCTCTTCCTCTCTGTCCATTTCACTTTCATCACCCTCCTCCATACCCACATCTCAAAACTTTCTAAATATTTTTCCTCCTTTCTCCTTACCGTCCAAGTCTCTGCGCCATAAAGAGCTATGCTCCATAAGTAGCATTTCGGTAATTTCTTTCTTGTTTCTATATTTATTTTCTTCCTTAAGAGAAGCTCCTTCTCACCGTTAAATGCTGTTTTTGCCATTGCAATCCTACTTCTGATGCCCTGTATACTACATCCAGCTTGCGTTAAAATACTGCCAAGATATTTGAAACTACGTACTTGTTCCAATTTTTGGCCATTTATCATTATATCTAATTCTTAATGTTCCTTTGAAACCACCATGACTTTCGTTTTTTTGTCATTGATCTCCATTCTATATTGTTTTCCAACCTGCACTAGTCTATCTATCATCTTCTGACGTGCATTCTCGTCTTCTGCTATTAATCCCTGATCGTAATTAATGGTGTTAATACTTTCATCTCCTATTTTAAATGCTTTCTCTTCCATCAACGCTTCTTATGTTATTGTTTCTGAATAAATATTAAATATCGCTGGTGAAATAGGACATCCCTGCCTCACTCTTCTCCCTATTGAAGTACTTTCTGTTTCTTCTCTTTCAACCCTGACCTAATCTTTTGGGCTAAGTAAAGCTTTTTAAGCAAACTTATTTTTCCAATCCCTCCCTAAGGACTGCATAACCTTACAGAGGTGGGAGGGTTTGTGTACTCTTACGAACCAAAGAGCTATGCCGGCGGGAGATAATTCTCCTGGTAGGACCATCCAAGCCGGAAAGGTCTGAGGGGAAGAGTCAGACTAAGAAGCAGTCTTGGGGGTTTTACATCCCCCTGTGCAAGGGCAGCAGCTTGAACAGTACCTCTGTAGGTGGTGATCATGTGGATCTGAACAGCTACAGATGGGTAATCACTCTGTGAAACTGCGATGAGGAAAGAAAGGGGAAACTACCTCATTATATTTCCCATGATAGGCTGAAAAGCTGAAAATACCTCTATGGATCTTTCTGGGGTAAAATATTCCGGAGGTAAAATAGTCCCCCAATCGGATCTCCGGGTGGAGACTACCCTAGGGGATGCACAGAGGAAATTTCACATTAATAAGAAAGCAAGTAGTGAGAAATTAAAAATAGGCACATAGAATGTTAGGACTATGAATTCAGGGGGTAAACTAGAGAACTTAAAAAGGGAAATGAGAAGGAATAACGTAGGTATAGTAGGTCTTAGTGAAGTTTGGTGGGAAGGAGAAGGCGAGATAAATTCAGACGAATTTAAGATTATGTACTCGGGAGGGGAGAAAAAGGAAAGGGGAGTGGGGATTATAATGAGAAAAGAGATAGCTGAAAGAATTAGCAAGGTAGTGACAGATTAGATTAATAGCCGTAAAACTTCAGATGGAGCCAGTGGAAATGCTTATATTTCAAGTGTATATGCCAACGACTAATGCTGGCGACGATGAAGTAGATGAAATGTATGAACAGATTACGGAGATATTGGAGGAGGAGGGAAAAGGAAGGATCACCACCTTAGTAATGGGTGACTGGAACAGTGTAGTCGGCGAGGGACAGGAAGATAACATAGTGGGATAATATGGACTAGGAAAGAGAAATGAAAGAGGGGATAAACTTGTGGAATTCTGCCATAGAAATAGATTGATTGTAACTAATACATGGTTTAAGCATCACCAGCGGAGACTTTACACATGGAGTAGCCCAGGAGACCAGAGACGATACCAGATAGATTACATACTAGTCAATGAAAGATTTAGAAATAGCATTAAAAATGTGAAAACACTACCAGGGGCAGATATCGATTCTGATCACAACCTTTTGGTAGCAAATATACAATATAGACTGAAGAGCGTTAAGAGAAACATAAGAGTTAACAAGAAATGGAACTTAGAGGAACTCCTTAAAAACAAGGAGGCTATCATGACTGAGCTGGAGGAAAGGTTGGGGGAGAGAGCTGAAGAAAATAGGAAGAATATTTTAAAGAGTATTTTAAATACTATTGTATTTTGTATCTTGTATTTTGAAAGGGAATCTCAGATGTATTTTGTATTTGTATTTTAAATACAAAGAATTAGGTATTTTATATGTAACCCCTCAACGCCGTCAGGCGTACTATTACGTCATGCAAAAACTGTCTAATCGGCCGTCAGGCGTACTATTACGTCATGCGGCAGCCCTAATTTATTTTATCTTTTGACGCTAGAGACTTCTTTAAACCTAAATAACCTATATATATTATGAAAGAAGAAGCTTTGTACTTCCTATCTATGTTTGTCCTGTATTTTTTTCTCTATTATAAAATATATAATCAAAGTTGAATTTTGCGATAGAATTTTCAATTTTGCTATGATATGATGGTGTTTCTCCGTATAAAAGTCGCTTTTCAATGCAGCAAGGAACCTTTCCTTCGTGTTTGAAATGCAATGCAGGAACTGTGTATCATTTCAAAGGAGAGCACGTTTGTTCTCCTTTTTTCCTGGTGGAGATATTTTACTTAAGTCATGCGACAAAGGTCTTCATCGGTATGTAAAGAAAGAAAGGAAAACATCTTATGTCTGTCTATACACAGCATATTACAAATCTTTACCATGTAATTGATGAAGAATGGAATTAGTTTGAGTAAAAACATTTCTGTAAACATTCCCTTCCATTACCGTGCGATCCTTTGTTCATCGCTTCATAGGAGAGCGTCAACGTCAAAACAGCTGATTTCAAAATCCAAGGCCGACATTCTTCCGATAATTTAGTGCCACGCCTCAAAGAGAGGCATTTTTGAGAAGGATTATATCTGTCATATAATTTTCAAGACCTTAAAATTTTATTTTAATCTCGACGAAAATTGCGGGTAATTGAGTATTTCTATTTGTAAGTATTTGTTTACATATAATATACGTTTAGTTTTGTGATAGAATTTTAGTTTTTACCACGGACCTACGGATTTTCGGTTTCTAAAGTTGTCCCATAAATACTTGAGGAAAGGGAATTCACCAAATTGGGTTCCTTTTCTTTGACATTTGAAAGAAGACGAGGTCTGTTTTCCTCTTCAGATAAGTGCTTCGCTGTTGTGCTACTAGGGCCAAAGCAGCGATGAAGCGATTAGGCAAGAAGAGGACACGCCAGCAGAAATCACGAAAAGCTCTTCCATATATTTACACAATAGATTACTAGAAGTGTTTACTAAGCTATAAGGCATTTCTTGCTGAATCCAATTACGCACGTGTAAATTTTCTGAAAATATTTGGGAAGGACCTATAAGCTAAAGTTTTCCGTGTTTTATACAACGTCATATCTCCCTTTCCAATGAAAGAAATGCAACCATTTCTTCTATGTGACTTCTGTAATGACTAATAATGATGAGTGTGTGACTAAAACGTTTATATTATAAATAAATCATCTTTTAATAAATCAAAAATACTACATTTACTTAAAAATTTCCAGTCAAGACATGAAAAAGTTGAGTTCCGTAAAACTTTTCACCTAATTGGTTTAGATAGTTAGGCTTGCAGAATGAAATAGTTACTAATGTAAGCTATTTTTTTTTTAAGATTGCACATCAATATCTTCTATAGATTTTCCGGTGCTGAATGTTATACAGAAAGCGCGAATGCACTCCGGAAAATTAGCGATTGGTGTATATTCTCTTCTACTCCAACAATCTTTGTATGTAAAATATTATACGCAAAATAGATATTTACAAATTTCATGTTTTTCATAAATCCACAAAAAAAATTCAGAAAAATCAAGAGAAAACTTCTCAAGTTATTTAATATTTTCGAACGTTTTTGCAACGCAATCGTGAAAATTTAAAAACCTCATCCGGCCGTACGGGTGGGATTTAATAAATCTCCTCCGGGCTTGAGGGGTTAAAATACACAAAATACTAACTAGTGACTGCCTTATATAATTTATCTGCAATTCAATCAATAAAGAAATTTTATGTTTTACGGGAAATTAATTTTATTTGTCACCGTATGGAGTTGACAATACTGCGTAGAAGTGGTTATATTGTTTGGTATTAGCTGGTTGGTATTTCACTGAAACCTGAAAAAGAAATTAATTATCCTATGAGGGGTTATCTGGCTTGCCATTTAAGGTGTGCTAGCTACACACTCAGCCTTCTTGCTACCACAGACTTCCTGAATGCTTTGAAAAATTCACCTACTGCATCCAGGATCCATCACCCAACTTTCGCAAAATTTTCGGCATTATGGAATGCATCTAGAAGACCTACAGCATCTGAAGCAATTTCAGAGATCTTGCAATGTGCATTGAAGTTTCCTTGTCCCACTCGGTGGGACTCTCTTTTTGATTCTGTTTTACAGTTGTTACATTTTAAAAATAAACTTTACATTGTGCCTGAAAAATTGGAACTGCCACAGTTTAAAGAAATTGAATTTGAATATCTGGAAGAGTACCGCAAAGTCTTGAAACCCATTGCCTTGGCCCTTGACTTAATGCAAAATAAGAAGACATGCTTTTATGGTGAGCTATTACCTACATTAGTGTCTCTCAAAAAAGACTTTGTTTGCTTCTAGAAATAAATCTCCGTCATCTCTCTCATGTTGCTACACTTTTAATCGATTCACTAACAAAGAGATTTAAAATTTTTGATCTAGCTCCAAAAGCAAATGACGCCATTTTAGCTGCTTGTTTCCATCCAGCTTTCAAAATGAGGTGGTTCCCTAACACTGCTTCTGAAAATGATAGGTGAAGAATACATAAATTGTGTGTGAACTCTCTTGAACAATTCTCTACCACCACTGTTTTAAGTTCAGATGATGAAGCTGATGAAGAAAGTGATTTTTTTTATTTTTAACTCACCAAATCAAACAGACTTTTTAAGACAAAGAGAGAAACAATTGTCAACTGTAGAGTGCGAGTTGACATAATTTTTTAATGATAAAGGGAAAAATCTAACCACCCTTAATAACTATGCAATAGTGAGAAAAGCCTTTGTTCGCTAAAATACAAGTTTGTGTTCCTCTGCGCCTGTAGAAAGACTTCTCTTTTGTAGGCTTTATAAATTCCCCTTCAAGGGGTGCTATTTCAAATGAACTTTTTGAGGTTTTAAATTTTTTTAAAAGGTAATATGAATTACTGTTCTGATGGTTTTTAATTGCAATTTTATTTGTATTTTTTTTTAACTGAATTTTGTAGAAATTTAACTTTTTTGTTATTTTGTACGGATCAATTGTATTTTAAGTATTTAAAATACAAAAGTATTTAAATGTATTTTGGCATTTAAAAAAAATGTATTTTGTATCTGTATTTAAAATACTTCCCTATCAAGTATTTTGTATTTGTATGTAAAATACTAGAATGTAAGTATATTGCCCAACCCTGCATACATCCTATAGCATCTCTAATCTTTCTTCCTCTTCTGAAGCTAAACTGATTATATTGCAGCTCCTTTTCTATTTAACCTTCAATTATTTTGGTTATTATTCTTGCTAAAACTTTAGCTGTATGAGAAATTAAATTAATAGTTATGTAATCCTTGCAACATTTTGCATTGTTCTTTTTCTCCAGTGGTACCATAAGAACATCTAAAAAATCTTCAGGCCATATGCAACTATGCCACTACATGTTTAAAGAATTTTGTGATTTGCTCACTGCTTTCGACCCCAAAACCTTACGAATGTCCACTGGTATATCATCACACCCAACAGCCTTCCCTCTTTTTATGCCATCAATTGCTCTTTTAACTTCAGACTCAAGAATACTTGGTCCTAGCTGGTCTTTTTCCACATCCTCTTTTTCATCTAATTCAATATTTTCTGTTTTGTCTTCTTTGTCGTACATCACCTCAGTGTATTCTTTCCAGACACTCTTTACATTGTCTGGCTCTGAGACAATTTTACCACTTTTATTCATGATTCCTTTGCGTCCTATCTTTCTTCCTTTTCTTTTGAATAGTTCCCTTGCTTTGCTATACATGAGGTCTGTTCCACAAATCCTTTCACACTCGACAATCTCCTCGCAATTCTCATTTATCCACTGTTTTCTGGCTTTATATTTTTCCCTTCTTAAAGCATTACCTAACTCCTTGTACTTCCTTTGGCCTTCTTCAGTGTTTATCTACTTCCACGTTCTCCTCTTCCATTTTTTGCAGCATGGCTGTTGTGTCCCAGGGTTTTTTGTTTCTTTCACCCGTTATCTTTCCTGCCTTCTTTTCCATAACATCTTTAATGTTGCTATAGATGTATATCCACTCATCTACATTGTTCCTATTTTCTTCAACTTTCTCCCCAACTTGTCCTCCAGCTCAGTCATTATAGCCTCCTTGTTCTTAAGGAGTTCCTCTAAGTCCAATTTCTTGTTAACTCTTATGTTTCTCTCAACACTCCTCAGTCTACATTGTGTATTTGCCACCAAAAGTTTGTCGTCGGAATTTATATCTGCCCCTGGTAGTATCTATCTGATATTGTCTCTGGTATCCTGGGCTTCTCCATGTGTAAAGTCTCCGCTGGTGATGCTTAAACCATGTATTAGTTACAATCAATCTATTTCTATCGCAGAATTCCAATAGTTTCTCCTCTCTTTCGTTTCTCTTTCCTAGTCCATATTTTCCCACTATGTTATCTTCCTGTCCATCTCCGACTACATTGTTCCAGTCACCCATTACTAAGGTGGTGATCCTTCCTTTTCCCTCCTCCTCCAATATCTCCATAATCTGTTCATACATTTCATCTACTTCGTCATCACCAGCATTAGTTGTTGGCATATGCACTTGAATTATAAACATTTCCACTGGCTCCATCTGAAGTTTTACGGTTATTAATCTATCATTAACTGTCATTACCTTGCTAATTCTTTCAGAAATCTCTCTTCTCATCATAAACCCCACTCCCCTTTCCTTTTTCTCTCCTCCAGAGAAAATAATCTTAAATTCGTCTGAATTTATCTCGCCTTCTCCTTCCCATCGAACTTCACTAAGACCTACTTACCTACATTATCCCTTCTTATTTCCCTTTTTAAGTTCTCTTGTTTACCCCCTGAATTCATAGCCCTAACATTACATGTTCCTGTTCTTAATTTCTCACTACTTGCTTTCTTCTTATTAATGTTACATTTCCTCTGTACATCCCCTAGGATAGTCCCCACCCGGAGATCTGATTGGGGGACTATTTGACCTCCGGAATATTTTACCCCAGAGAGACCCATAGAGGTTTTTGCAGCTTTTCAGCCTGTCATGGGAAATATAATGAAGATGTTTCCCCCTGCTTTCCTCATAGCAGTTTCACATGAGTGATAACCCATCTGTTGCTGTTCAGATCAACATGACCACCACCTACAGAGGTACTGTGCAAGCTGCTGCCTTTGCACAGGGTGATGTAAAACCCACAAGACTGATTCTTAATCTGACGTTTCCCCTCAGACCTTTCCTGCTTGGGCGTTCCTATGGTCCTACCAGGAGAATTATCTCCCGCCGGCATAGCTCTTTGGTTCATAAGAGTACACAAACCATCCCATCTCTGTAAGGTTATGCAGTCCTTAGGGGGGGATTTTCCTATATATAGGTATATAAAGAAAATATTATTTGACATTAGCTTATTAAAACAATCTGATTATTAGTAAACATTCTTTTTTCTTATTGAATTCAACTCTTATTTTCACATTAATTCTTTTTAATTGTTCAATAGATGAGGAGACCACAATTACTAGCTTTAACGTAACCTGTATAGTTTGTAGGTGTAGCACACATTTTTGTGTAACATATTTTTGATTCTAAATGTAACACGATGGAAAAGTACACTCCATAAATGGAATACGCAGAGATTTCAAAGGCGTTATAATTGGAAATACGTATGAAACGGTATCGAAAGATTGGGCGATTCTCGAATTTTTATCCTCGAAACTATAAGTAGTAATTATATAGTCTTGGGGATTACCTTGTAGTAAATGTAGTTCTCTATCTAAATAATTTTTTAAATCTATACCGCACAGATCATATAAGAGCATGGATGATAAATATATGGATTTTTAATTGTTGTTTGCTGAGAGAACCGTCTTCGCGATCGATGTAAACAAAATATACGTTGTTTTGCTTGGGATTTCTCGAATTTTTATCTCCGAAACTATGTCGTAACTATACCGTCTCGTAGACTATCTTGTAGTAAATGTTGGCCTCTATCCGAATAAATTTTTTAAACTATACCTCACAGATCATATAAGGACGTGGGATAGAAAAACGGATTTTAATTGTTGTTTTCCGAGAGAACCGCCTTAGAGATCGATGTAAACAAAATATGCGATGTTTTTCGCAGGATTCTCTAGAATTTCTATCTCCGAAACTATAACTACTAAGTTTGTGGTCATGTGAACTTTCTTGTTGTAAATGTTGTTCTCAATCCGAATAAATATTTTAATCTATACCTTACATAACATATAAGAGCAAGGGAGAGAAAAGTTTGGTATTGCATTGTTGCTTGACAGATGCCATCTAACGAGATACGAGTATAAGTTTATTTAAGTAATTAAGTAAGGTGGAAGTTCTGATTCGATAAATTTTAATAACGATCACTCATACTTAATTTAATTAATATCCGTCTAGCCGTTTAGGAGATGAAAGTTACGACGGACGGACGGACCAGGCGTGCCCATAAGGCGTTCCGCTATTACCGCTTCGCTGGTAAAGAACGCCTAAAAATTGTTATGTGAGCATCTCAACCACTTTTTTGACGGCTCTCAAATTTTATGCAGCGTTTGATATCTATCGATTTTTTATGTATTTTATAATCTATCTATTCTTATGTTAATATAAATAACTCCCAAGGATTATAATGAACAACATTTAACTCCAGTATCTCATAAAAAAACTATCCACCACACAATAAGCGACGTGTCGTCTACTTGCAACCGAGCTTCTCCATTATGCGCTAATCTATTTAGTCGTTAAAAATTTTATAATATAGATTCTACGAAAATTACAACCTCCTCACGCAGTAAAATTCATCCATTATTGGGGACTTTCTATATATATAACCCAATATGAGACGGGTGTCATCGCCATAATTCAATAAAGAAACGTTTGCATAGTGGTCCGCAGTAGAATCTTAAAATAATCATTCGTTCATATTTCTATACAGATCAGAAGCTTCCGTCGCATGAATATTTATCAGTTTCGTTCCCATACATCCATTTAAAGTAGGTAGAACGTTTTTCATGCGCAATATCGTCAGCGATGTTCCTTTCGGAGTTTTTTTTTCGGATCTGTTTAGAGTCGCTATCCGTCGGTTGTCTTTAACAAACAAGTTTAAGCTGAGAAATGCACGAATAAAAATGGTCCAAACATTTATTATTGTTTGCATTTTAAGATTGTTAAAAATGGCGGGTTTATTGACATTAATTGTTACCCCTTTTAATGAAGTGTCGGCAGTAATATTAATACGAATTTTTTTGTTTGGCCAGCAACTTACACTTGTTAGTGAATAAACTACAATACTCCAATGCCGCGAGATGTCGCAAAGAAAACTGTTTGACTTTAAGGTTATGATTTCAAATGCTATGAATTATGAAGGTAGCCAATTTGTACGAGGCAACTGTATGCTACTATATATAATTCATTCATCTAAGGGAGGTGTTTTCGAACTTTTTGAGATCACGAAACCCTTATAATTACAATAATTTCTCTCGGAATCTTAACCAATAAGACAGCACATATCAAGTAATTCTCTTTCATTCTCTCGCGAAACCCCATCAAACTTTTACAGAATTATAGGATACCGCGAAACACTATTTTACATATAGCCCAACTCGTGTGTGAAACGTTCTTGGAAGAGGCAGCGCAGAGAAAAGTTGCGGTGTGTAAAATTTGATGTCTCAAGGCAGCGGTCTTTATGCCCCCTTTATATCATGTTCTACCGAAACTCATAATCAACGCCGACATACTTCTACAACTGATATTATTATAACCACATTAAGAAAAGCATTGATGCAAACGGTAGGTCCTAGCTAGTTGGGATCTATAATTTGACTGCGACATTTCGTAGGTATCACGATTAGAATTGTTTAACAGACAAAAAGGGGAAAGGTGAAAAATTGCATATTCGTAGAGGCTACGAGCTTTCTCACGGAACGTTTATAAAATCCGGCGCGTGCCCAATTCAGAACCGTTTATAATTAATTTCATCCATATTGGGTGAATAGGCATCGCATTTATTAAAACTGTGTATAGGCATCGCAGAACTTGGTGGCACTTGCGCAGAAGACCCTTTTCAGTGGAAGGGTTCATTGTCTAAAAACTTCCTCGACGCGGGGGAGAAAGGCAGAATCCGCGTGTGTCCACCAGGGTACCTGCGGTCGCATTCCTTCGTTGCCAACTTTAAAATGCTTTCTCTCACTCACTCCACTCGAAAAGACCGCGCGCCCTCTCCAGGGTTAATGCGAGTATTTTGGCAGCCCGTCCTGTTATGTGCTCTCCTCTCCGCTGCCTCTGCCTACCCCTTCCACGCACGCTTTCCCTTCCCTGCCGTCACGCTTCGCGCAGGCGAGTGCCACCAAGTTCTTCGATGCCTGTAAGTATGTATGTACAATAAAATCCTCTTTTGCATAACCCGTGTTGGAAAATTGTTTACCGTATTCGTTACATATAGATTTAATAGTTTTTTTTTACCGGACTTTAAGCATAAAAGCAATTTCATCTCATTATCTATGAGCGAAAAATAATAAGGCTATGCAACCGTGTAAATCAGCGTTTCCCATACCGGGTGTTGCGGCACGCCGAGATTCCGCAGCTGGTTGTCAGAATTGCCGTGAACGACTGTGTTGTTTAAATAAATCGACTATTTGGAAAAGTCGATCGGTCATTAAGGCAATAATATTTCCTTTAATAAATTGGAAATGATGCCGTACCAACAAATGAATGCGTCCCACCTTTTTAATAACCGCACGAATAAATATAAAACCTTGGTGCAAGATGAGGGGTGTCAGGAAATACTTTTTGTCTTTGAAATGATACCGCGCCTGCAAAGATTTTGGGAACCAAAGGTGTAAAAATTCAAACAATCATTCTCTAGAAGAGGTGATTTCGCCAGAGGATGTCACCTGCCGACGTCAGAACGAGCAGGCACAGATATCTGGTAATTACTCGATTTAACGTCCATATTTAAGACGCTGATTGCCCATCGGATCTAGTCTTTCTTAGCCCACCTCCAGGATTGCTGGCGATTGTTGCGGATGTGGACGTGCAACTCCCCACAGGTGGATAAACAAACAAATTTCATTTCGGAATGTCGTTTAAAATGGATACCGGATTTCGCGCGAAATAACGACAGGAAGTCCCTTTTCGATCTTCACAAAAGTTATCACCGAAAGAATCTGGTAGAGACCATTTCGCCCCTACCTTTAAAAGGATTCACATTTGAGGTTTACAATCAATTAAATTTACCGATTAATTCAACTGTGAACGAATACTAACATCTACTCTTGTTGTCGCTAGATGGCAGGAGAGAACTTTTACGAATCAATATATATTAGGGGGAACAATGCTCGAAGTTGTCATGGAAATTAAATGTTACACATAAGGGGAATTAAAAAGAAAGGTCGCTATGATGTTATTTATGTTTCAGGAACCTCCATTCAAAAATGACGTGAGACAAAGATTGAAGTATTGCATTAGATATTATACATATTAAATTATTTTAATAGTATATAAATCATCTTAATCCATTTTTTCAATTTATACAGTCAAAAACAACCATTGAAAACTCCAATAATGTGGATATAAAAATACAACAAAATCCCGTTTTCACGTAATGCCGTTTTACCAGAAATGATCTTTTTGCAAAATAAAAAATTCTAGGTGGTAGAATTTGAATTGGGCTCCCTATAGTTTCAAAAAGGAGCAAAAAATGAAGTTATTTTGCGAAAACGAGTCCAAAAAACCAGACAAAAAGAAAACACTTAATGCAAGCGATGAATTCAGACTTGAACAACGTAATGTTTGAGTGGTGACCTCACATGAAGTCCCGCGACTCATCTGACTACCACTCGTGTTTCTAATCGTAACTTATGTGCCTTCACTCACTTTAAGATAAAATATTTGTGCAATAATGTTATGCTGTTTTATGCGCAGTATTTTAAAGAAATAAATCGTCGGATTTAAAAAAAAATCCTAATTTTAGAAGTTTATTCACATTTTTGTGTATTCCAGTACAGGTACACCACCCAATAGCGATTTTATGGAAAATTCTTTTATACGGAATGAACTCGGACCCAAGCCGTAAAGACGGGTTTGGCGCACTTTAAAATCCGCTCTCCTTTATTTGAAAGGGAGGAAAAAGCAATGGACTGGAACCCTGGCTCAATTTTTATACACGAGGTGGTTGGATGGTTATAATAAAAGCCAATCTCATTTGCCTGTGATATTTTCGGAATTAATGCAAATAACTCAAGAACGGTCGATTTTGATGCGACTTTGGCGAAAAACACTCGAGCACGTGCGTGCCCTCGCACGTTTGGAACGGACCGCTGTCTATGTTCTATGATAATATCATGGGTTAAATTCCTGAAGAATTTACTTTCTTCATTCGATTAACATGTAAGTAAGCGAAGGGTATTTTTCGTTTGCATTTTAAAATTCGTTAAATTCCGTTACAAACTCAGGAGTCAAACATGTTAGCGTTAAAATAAGCGAAATCTATTATTCCAGCCTATACAATTTGAATATGTAACAAATTAATTTAAAAATTGATTTCATATCCGATACAAGCAAGGAAAGAGCTGCTGAAGCAGGCAGTAGATGGCGTTTTTAGAAATTTGTTAATGTAGAATCTTAAAATTTATGTATGCTAGTGTGATTAGTCCGAAATGATATAAAAATTGACAATAAAACGTGCAATACGAAACATTAATGAATCGATTGGGAGTAAAGAACTATTTTCAACGATTTAACAATGAAATATTGTTGTTGCCATAGCCACATTACGCATTGTTGACACGTTCGTGGTTGTCAGCTGGGCCAACTAACAAATTATAATTGTTAGCTTAAAACATACATTTGTATGCACGAATTAAAATTCGATTAGTAAAGAAAGGAAATAAATCTCTCTCATAACGGAAAGAAGTTAGCAGTGGTCAGTCCGACAGTTTTAGCAGCACAGATTTGACTGCAGGAATGTCATGCTTCTCATTGATGGGACGGGAAATAATTAACAATTATTTTTAAGGATTATTAAATGTTAACAATCAGTCTTGTTTAGATCCTTATGTAAAAGACCTCCGCCAGACTTCTGACGCCTTAGCAACAACGTAAACAGAGTTCGCATTTTTATTTTAGTTCAAACGCCTCTAATAAATATGACCGTAAAATTCGTGACCTTTAGCTATACAGGATAAATGGCCCACCAACACATGCGTCCAGTCAGTCCGATAATTTAAAATCCAACAATTAATATTAGAACTAGCTTTTGGCAGTCAAGGAGACGTATTTCGCAGCTGTAATGTTTCCACCGTTCGCACCTGTTATGTTCCCATGCACGGGAGCTTGGGCGCAACCGAGACACACACTGCACAAAATTCCGATTTCGTTTCGTGGGTCTTCTACTCAATAAACACAGTGTTTCTCAACCTTTTCGATGATACGGAGCACCTAAGCTACCTTACCTGCGGCCCACCTAAACTACAAGAGAGTTTCCGCGGCCCACCAATTTATCAATAGGGGAATACATAGGTGGATGAAATTTCTCTTGTTATTGGCTAAAACTTACGGGTTATTTAAAAAAAAACATAAAGCGATAGTTCACATAAAAAGTAATAACCGAGCCCTATGGATACAACTAACGACAAATGCAGAAACATCCTAATGACCATAAAAATAATAAAAAGGAAGTACTCTCACACACGTTGGTTTAGGGGAAATAACTCCGCGCCAGGGACCGAACACTCGTGCAATCTCACACTCTCCGGGTTTGGGGGTAACAGCTCCATGCCAGGGACCCTTTTTCTCACACACGCACGAAACACATAAGCAATCAAAAACACGTGCACTTTCATCCATGCGTGGTGTAATTTTCCGTAAACCATACTTCCTTTTTATTATTTTTTATTCCTATTAGGAGGTTTCTCCATTTTTCATCACAGACCGATATGCTTAAATTTTTTGTTAGTCATTTATTGTTTTTTACAAAAGTATTAAGTTTTCGCTATACGTTTGTTAAACTTTCTAATACTGTTAACCGATCTTAAATTTTTTTCAATTTTCGCGGCCCGCCATGGGGTCGTGACACAACACGTTGAGAAACACACGTCACGTCGTTTATATCGACTACATTATACTTGAATCAGCCTCCTCGTTTACAAATTTCGGATGAAATTCGGGCCGCTTGAAGGTAGTGGACGATTCGTCGTTTAAAATTGATAAATTCGTTTTATTTTTAGAAAACAGCCGTTACTCCACCAGAATTATCAAATTGGATATATCGCAACGACGGAAATCGTGTTTGAAATAATAATAATCAATGCGCGTCGCCATACATTTATGAAATGCAACATTAATAATTTTCCCCTTCCTATCGGCCACTACGGAGTTAATCCAATTTTCCTGACGGGTATTCGAATACACAAAAAATTTCAATTTGATATTATTTTTACTAAATTAAAAATTCCCGAAATGTTTCCCAATAACGAAAATGAAATTACAAGCGTAGAATTCATCCAAAATAATCCAATTATTAATATTTTTTTAGATTCCATTTGGGATGAAACCACATTGGATTCTGTTTTGAAGTTACTTTTTTCCTAAACCTCTATTTTGGATACTTCACTGTAAACAAACGCTTTCAATGTCGACTGCATTTTGCATTACATCGAATAATTTGACCACAGCCGTTCGAGAAACGATTTTAATTTGGGTTAAAATTCTAAGAGAAAAATGAATTTAAATTGTAGTAGTTTCACCTGAAAAAATATTATGAATATAGTACGTACACCTGGACCTCTAATGGCACGGCTTATTATAACTCGAATTTGCTAAAACACGGAATGTTTTTAACAACAAAAATTCTAACAACGCGGATTATGGCTTGTATTAACGCGGTTTGGTCCGACTTAGGGTGTGGGATTCCAGATTGAACAGGAATAGACGTGTCGGAGGGCTAGAGTGCTTTGTTCGTAAGCTTAGATAATGGACGGCAAAACTCTATTTGTATATATGCGTATGTTTATCAAAGAGAAGATTGGGAATTTTGAAAATGGTGAAAATGGGGGGGGGGGTGCCATAAGAGATATGCTACGCAACTCCCATTTCACTACGTAAATCCATGTTCAGATGACGAGGATTCACGCCACGGGACACTTTTTCAGGACGCGCCCCCCTTCTTATAGTAGGGCCTGGCCTGATATTGTTTATATTTTCCAGAGACTCTTCTGCAATGTGCCGCAGAGGGAATGTCGAATGTCAATGTCAATTTTACACTGTCTGTCGCCCGATATCCTCCTCTGCGATGAATAGGGAAAGGATGGAGCCAGACACTAATGTGAATGCAAACGCCTATCCGAACGTAAACGCTCGCATACGAGAACACTCACGCCTCTCCAAACAAGCACGCCGACGCGCGTGCGAACAAATTCGCTCGCGGATATGGACAGAGGAAGATCGAACTCCGGCTTCGGCAAGGCGGGGCAGAATGAATTGATCCCCTCACCAATGTCTGGATCTATCAGCATACCGCATCTCAGCGATGATACGAACTTTTATTTTTCGAAATCCCTATGAAGATCAATTTCTCACTTCTGATGGTTAGCGGGTTAAAAAGCTAGAAAACATGGCAATTCTAACTCGAATCGTCCACTTGGGTTCTAAACGCTTGTTGATAAAGGTGCGGATGCAAGGTAGTAAACAAAAAACAAGGAACGGTCATTCGATTTTTTATGCGGAAGTTACAGCAAACAATGGATAAACCAACACTCACCACTTTAATCTTCACTCAATCCTTGATAGAAAGCTGGAAAGGTTTCTTGATGGAAATCAGTATTGACGAGAAATTTGGGAATCCAGCTGCACAAAAACGACCAGGCACATGATGGCTTCAAATCGGTAGAAACCTATAATAGAAGTAAATTCACAGATATACAGGATGCCCAAAATGTCTCGGTATACTTGACTCGTATATTACGTTTAATAATAATTTAGTAATCCAGCGCATGGTGACTTTTTGGACACCCAGCACTTTGTTTTACCAATGCGCTTGCAGGATCACAAAATCAGCCTTTTTCCTGCTCATTCACGAGTAAAATCCTGACAGTAACTGACCTTCCTTCGAAATAGCCTCGGGATAAAAAGGCTGCGTGCGGAGCAATCCAGTCTCGAGAAAACTAAGCGATTGAATCCACTCACCTGAAAGCGAATCTTCAAAAGCGGCCGACGCTTATTTGCACTGATACAAAATTTTTACGACGTCAAGCGATTGGAAAAAAAGAGCAAACGCGAGGAATTTCGTGGCGAAAACACGAAATGCATTCCGCAGCTACCTTCCTTGAAAAATAGGCCAGAAAAAACAGCATCCTTTATTACGAAAAATATTCGACACACTTTCGCTAGAATCTCATGGAGCATCTCATACAGACCGATATCAACGCTCTCGTCTATATGCTCGCGGAAGTGGCTATAGCAATGCTTCTCAACCTTTTTTTGTTTGCGTCACCCCATTTCTGTTCTGCGTCGCCCCGTTTACTGTTCCATTTCCTTAAAGTCATCTTTAAAGATAAATTAGGCTTTATCTACAACATAAAGGTCAAAATTTATGCATTCAAAGAAGCAGAGACAGGTATTCTTCTGGTTTTATTTATTTTTATAAGCCAGAATATGATACAATGTGAATTTATCAAATATTTGCGTCACCCTTCAATAACTCTCGCGTCACCCTGGGGTGTGATGTCACCCCGGTTGAGAAACACTCGGCTAGAGCCTTGTTCTCTCTTTCTCTCTCTCTCTCTCTCTCACACACACACACACACACACACTATTTTACTAGTCAGAATCGAAAACATCGATTTCTCTCCCGATTCTGAACCAAATGGCTTACTAAAAACCTCGTCATGCTTTCCTTTTTTTATTTCCCTCATCCGAACTATTGATCTGTACGCAACCTGCACTATTTTTCTGTGCCTAAAAATCATTCTCTAAATAATAGCCTACCTCTCAAACTACGTAAGAAATTTCTGTTATTTTTGTCCATCGAGTGGTCCTTCGAAAAAAATACGCCGAATCCCGCCATCAACAAGGTAATTTTTTAAAGGGGGCTGGAGGTAGGGAAAAACAAGAAGAAAGATATAGAGAAAAAGAGGGAGAGAGAAAATGAAAATAAAAAGGTTAGGTCGCCGAGATAACTTCATATCATTTTTTTTTATCGAGCCGATTAAACAAAATGCTTTGAAGATGCTTTTTTGCTCTCCATTCCATCCAAGATCCAATCCTCTGAAGCCGTAACTTCCTCCTAATCTGCCTCAAGCGGATTAAGCGGGATAGCCAATCTAGAGGGTTAGCTACTTCGCAAAGGATGAAAAGCAGATATAAATAAATGAATATATATATATATATATATATATATATATATATATATATATATATAGGTATATCAGAATCCACAATCCATTGACTAATGTTGACATTAGCCGGATGTAGCCGCTCCTTACTGTTGCATTCATTAACGTTTCGTGAAGAAATTTCAAAGAAATACGCCGAAATATCCACTGAAACTTATTATAACTCTACCCAAACCAATTCTCCGAGCTTCTATAATTGTTTGGATTGTGCGGCAAAAATCGTATTTTTGGGCATATGAATTGGCTTTTACCACCTACTTCAGTGGTGAGCATCCCACGACCCGCGGGCCGCATGCGGCCCCAGGGAGCGTTTTAAGCGGCCCCCGGGAGCGTTTTTTGTGGCCCGCCAAGCTATGATTAAAAAGTGATCCGTAAAATTGAACACACACATTAATATCGGATACATTCAAATTACGACAATAAAACACTTGAGAATGAAATGTTAGCCCTAATACTTAATTTAGACTTGATTTTGACTGATATGATACCTCTAAATATCTAGTTAACGACCGATTCAAAGTTTAACGCGGCCCGCCAAAGCATTGATAATTTTAAATGCGGCCCGCCAAAGAATTCGCAACCACCAATGCGGCCCGCCATATAGAAAAGTTTGCTCACCACTGACCACGTATTGTATCCGCTATGATGATTTTGATATATTTCAGCTTTCCCCTTGCTATTATACATAATGGTCACAGTTGCGACATTATCCATGGCATATTTGTATATAACTGGTCTTTTCAAGTGGCATTCGGGAACCTCCGTTACAACGAATCCTCAGCACAAAGAAATTATTTACGTATCGTTGTAATTGGAGTTATTTATACAAAACAGGCAGAATAAATCGCGTAGGCGCTTTTTATCTCTTGTTTTTTCCTTCCCCGTGTAATGTATGACTGACATCTGTTAGATTAGGAAAAAGAAAGAAAGGGAAGGCCTTTTGTAATAAAAAGGGGAGTGAATCAAATGCTTCTCCGACGAACCAGCTGAATATGACTTTCTCAGAGATTGATATTTTCGATTTCGATTCTCTCTCTCTCTCCACTCGACCAGTTCTTACATCATTTTCGACTTTTCTCAGGCCTCCAAGACGACGCAGAAATCCTTACCCGTAATTGAAAATGGCGAATATATATTTACATGATACGCCCAGGAAGTAACTTTTTGCGATCCTCTTTGTGGAAGATGTATCTGCCTCGAGTTAAATGTTTGATACCTTAAAAGACAAGAAATATTTTTGCAATATATGTACACTTGCTTACGTGTTTATATATACAGGGTGTTCGACGACTTTATGTCATAACTTCGGGATCTTATTCCTTAAGTGATTTTGAGTATAAAATGTCATATGAACATGGGTCCGATTCTCATTTGTTACAGAGATACGGGAAATTGAAATTATCTCGTACTTTAATTTGTACAACTTAATGGCTGAAAAATGCATTGTTTAAATAATTATTCGTATACATTGTTAATTTTTGAAAAATGTATTATTTAAATAATAATTCTTTTACGTTGATACTTAATCCATTGTTACAACAATTGTTCAAAATTGCCGCCTTCAACTTAATGCACAATCTGACCCGTTTGAGTAGGGAACGTGAAACAGCACGAAGAACTGCAGCGTCATTAACGCGCCTCGCAGTATCAAAAATTCGCTGAATATGTTTTTTCCTCGTGCTCACTTTGGCTTCATACACAATGTTTTTCATTTGCCCCCACACATGTAAATCCAGCGGAGTGAGATCCGGAGACCTTTTTGTTAAGATACAGCGTAGCGTTCCTACTAAAATTGGGGAGTGCCCCGTCATGCTGGTAATACATCTGAAGTAGTGTTTGCAGACGAATGTCTTCTAAGAGATCCGGCATTTAATTTTCCAAATAATCAGCATAAATGACAGCTGTCAGATGTGGCGGGAAGAAGTACGGTCCAACCAGCACGCACATGACATGTGTGTGTGTTTATGTATGTGCGTGTGTGTAATTTATGCATTCGTTACAAAGTATTAGCCTTAAATTAAAATCCATAAGTAATCAAGACGAAATTTCATCGTAGAACGAATTTAACTTCAACAATTATATGAAAGTTTTAATTAATGACGTCATAGGATCAATGTTCCTAGAAAATTTCAGCTTTGCAGTAATTTCGGCTAGGCCACAATTTAAATATCGACTTCTCAGTGATGGACCGCCAGAAACACCGATGTGATGAAAGATGCCAAATGCTCGTTAAATATGACATCTACGAAATTAATTTATATTAAATTAACTTTGTAAAAGTTAAAAAAATTGTAAATAAATAAATAAATGATTGGGATGTGCATCTAGTATATGGCCACGGAGTGTAGTGTGTATGTATCAATAGTCTCTTTTAATATAAAATTCACATAAAAATCAAATGTAGAGCCAACCTTATTTAAAAATGCTTAATAATTTGTTATGATTTTACAAAGTAAGTCTTTTCAGCTTAGAGTCAGAGCTTTACCTATTCGCAGCACACTGTAAATTGAATTGGATCAGTATATTTTACAGACGTTTTTCTTCTGCCAAATTCCATCAATTTCTATTCAGGCAGAGCATAAAGACTGGCCTCCAAATGCAAAGATATTGCGAAGATAACAGACGCTACCTCATATTTGCGAACATCTTCCATCGGGTTAACAAAAAACTAAACTATTCCAACAAAAAAGGCATTTCAATTCGACTTTTCCAGTTGAATCCAAATAACGCTGAGATTTCGACACCTGATTGATTTTGATACCGACTGAAATAGTTGCGTTAATCTTTCAATATTTTAGATTGTTTAAATTCTGCGTCTGTTCCTTAAAAAGTAACAGTTAATAAGATATATCTTCAAGTTAATTATACAAATGTTAAATAAAAAAGAATATCATGCAAATTAGACATCTCTTGCTAATTTCTAACAATTTTGGCGAAGGAAAATTTTATCGCAGAACAAAAAAAAGCAACTATTCGACCGAACTTCACATATTACTTTTAAAATATCATTTCAACAGCCATAAAAAATATAGCAATAACATGCATATTTCGACCGCGAGGCAGTATCATCAGCGGCGATTCACCAAGAGTAGTTTCTAATAACAAACAAATTTAAATGAATATTAAAGAAACATATTGTGTCGACTTGATTATAGCCATAAGTCGAGCACGACAATTCACTATCGAATTAATGAAGCTCATACCATGCCCGGCTTTTCGCCCCCCATTTATAACACTGTAGGTTATACTGCGAGTTCGGACGCACCGCGGGTCTTCCTTCCTCTCCGTTAGTCTGAAAGAAAGCCCCGTCATTACTAAGCACTAATGTAAAAAAAAACAAAAAATTGCTGAATTTTTTAAGGAATCGATTAAATAAATTTCTTTTACTGGGACTGTATTGTTTCTTTTTTATTTTGTTGTTCGTGGCAATTAAAGAAATAAAAAATAAAAACCATGTATGTACATGCTGTATTTGGCAATACGACCGTGTCCTCGGTTACACCGCGGTTGTCCTATAACGCAGGTAGCTGCCCCCCCCCCCCCTCCGAAATCCGCGTTATAACCGGAGAGCGGTGTACATATTTTCAAAGTTAAATCCTGTATTGATCCATAAAATTTAATATATAAACTATAAAGAGCGTCTTTAAAAGCATCTCTACTCCAAGATTTATTGAATTTTAGAATACGCAGGCACAAAAAGAGATTGATGATAAGACGAGATATTTCCGCATACGAATCCGCCCTTTGAGAATATACAAACAAAAAGTTGCATAGCATTTTCTTGAGTAAAGTAACAATCCACGAATGCCGATGTTAAGACGAAATTTAAAATCCCCCTCGAAATGCTGCAGCTATGGTCGATCATAATTGTTCTTTTTTGAGGGAGAACATCATCGTAGCTTTGAAACTCTTCCAAAACGAAAACAAATCAGCCGCTAGATAGAGAGAAAGAAAGAGAGAAAAAAATCGCGAAAACATTTTCCTTCATAACTTCCGTTTGAACTTTGCAATTTCAAGAGTTTAATCACCCATGAAAACATAATCTAGTCCGCGGATGGGTAATAAAAAATTTTTTCCCCGCGTTCCTTTTTTCGATCCGCGTGGAAGAGGAAAAAATGTATTAGAAAAAATAAACACGCCCCCTCATAATCCCAAAGAGTGCTCATCTCAAAAATTTTCCCGTCATTTTCTCTCTCTCTCTCCCCTTCTCTCATCCATCCATCCTCCGGCGTCCGAACAGTGGTATATATTCCTTTGATAACCCTCTCTCTACCGCCCAATCTATATATCTCTCTCTCTCTCTCTAGGCCCTACCGTTGCAAGTCAGCCGTCAGAAGCACCGCCACTACTCCGCCTGATAACGTTTCTCAAGCCATCCTTTTGTATTCTTCATTCGCCGGAACCAATCCATTGGCCTCCAGCTCTGGAAGCAGCGCCTTATTCTGATTCATCCGTCCTTAGCCGCCCCCCCCCCTCTCTCTCTCTCTCGCCAGACGCAATGTGCTCCTTCCTTTCCTCAATCCCTTCCATCTCTCTCTCTCTCCCCAAACAAACCCCTCATTTCCACCTATCACTCCACCTCACCCCTCCACCACCCGACTTATTTCGGCCTCTCTCTCTCTGACGTGCAGCCCTCAGGGTCAAAACACCATTATTAGGAGTACGGTCTTTTCTCCCGCAATACGATGGAAAAAATGGGGGAGTGTAAAAAAAAGGGGGACCTTCAAAACTAAAGGAACGAATACTATGTATACGCCGTTTTCCTTCCGTCATTTTCCTTTATATTTTGTAGACACAAACACATACAAACACCACCATCCCTCCATCGTCTGCTATATTCGTAACCCCTTTCATTCCCCTCTTTTGAAAAACAGAAAAAATAAAACAACCAGCCGGTCGTTCTCCTCCCTTTTCCTTGATCAAGTTCTGAAGGAGCGAAGGGAGATGAAATTGGCCAAAAAAATGGACGTCGGAGCGGGGAGGGGGGGGGGGGAAGTTCTCCTCTTTTTTTATTTTCCCCGCTTCGTATTTCGGTGCGAACGGCTACTTCGGAGATACGGGGATGAGGGGAAAAAATCCATAGCGGAACCCAACGATGTAATTTCGAGAATAAAAGAAAGGAATCGGGGTCAGAAACGGCGGGAGGGCCTTTTCTTTTATTTATTTCGGCCGGGATGTCGGTTAGGAACGTTATTATGGGAGGGCGTCGGACCAGGTTCTAACGCGGGCGCTACAGTTATAAAAAAATATAAAATGAAGAGAACCGACGTCCGATATTCGGTTAAAACTATTATTATTATGTTTGAATTTTTGCTCGAAATATTTTTTTGGCGGATATTGATTTTTCTTTCTAAGCAACCATCGGGTTTAGTTATAATATTTTATACCTGTCATTTTAATGAAATGCGTTTTATTTATGGTAATAAGGAGTGCGTTCCAACGACTGGGAACAATAAAATTTTTTCTTGAACCTCGAAATTATGTAAACTTTACTCGGATTTTTTTAATCAAACTGCTCATGTGCCAATCCTTGATGTTTTGCGCATTTATTTCCATATTATTAGAAATATTGTATACAAAACTAAGATTAAATAATAATTCATATTTCTAAAGATTTTTCTAAAATTCCATTCCATCTTAATTAAAGAATAAGCACTCGAATATCCAAAGTTATAAAAGTACTTATCTTAGGTATCTCCAATAGCCACAACAAGGCAATTTTTGGAAATGCCTAAGATACTTACTATTTTTTTCAATTTCTGGATATCTGCGTGCTTATTTTTGAAGTTATTTTCAGCCGTTAAACGATCTCGACAATTCTCCAGAGAACCAATCACATCGTAAATACTGTAACGTATATATGATAAATAACATTAACGTCGTTTATCGAGGCCAAAATTTTCTTAAGAGAAATCCTATTGAATCGAATTCATATAGCAAAACAAGATGATCCAAACAGAATTTATGATGCCTACTTTCGATTTAATCATTTATTTAATACTTATATTGGCTTTAATAGCTTTAAAGTCATCGCGGATATGTAACTCTTTGTGTTCCCAAATTTCATAATTTAGCGTTATAAAATACTACGAAGACATTCGAACGGAATATTAAATTGATTTGTGAGGCAAAAATAACGCATGTGCGTATTAGAATATACCAAATCCGAGTTCAACCGGGCCCAGACAGTTTACCGCATTAGGCAAGATATAAAATGGCGCCCCTTCAATTTTTTTTACTGAGCTCTTTTTATTAGACGTCAGTTGCAAAAATATAAAATACGTAATAAATCTGCAATTTAGAGAAACCAAATTTTCAGGATAGATTTTTCTATGTGAGCGTTAGACATGGTCTAAACTTAGTGGATGTAGGATTTTCTGCTAGGGATTAACCGGAAAAAATAGTTAAAAACTATATGCTGCTACAGATGTAGGCAAACAGCAATGCATTGCATCTACTATTCTTTACTCCGCTAGAAAGACAGCAGTTGGTGAAAATAGCGCCTCATGTTATTTGCTTTGCAATTCCTCCCTCCCATTTTTTCATAAAATTTTAATTACAGTACATTTAATTTTATTTTACATCCAACAAAAATTTGACATAAAAAGGCAAAATTGCTAATTACGTATTCCCTTTTTTACAAATTATAAACCTTAAGGTTAAATATTACGTGATTAGTCTATACCAGTGGTGAGCGACCAATTCTGCGTGGCGGGCCGCATTGGCGGTTGCGGTTTCCTCTGCAGGCCGCATTGCGAGTCGTCCGTGTTTCGGTGTGTCAAATTAGACTATAAATCGGACGTTAACTGGAGAATCTGAGATATTATATCAGTGAAAATCACGTCAAAATTAGGTATTTAGGATTAACATTTCAATATCAAGTGTTCCATCGTCGTATTTGAATGTATATTATATGAGTTTGTGTTAAATCTCTCTTTAGTCATAGCTTCGCGGGCCGTAGATTGCTCACCACTGGTCTACACAAGCAAAAATTGGTGAAATATATATTACGCAAGCTTTCTCATATATTATGCTACAAAAACAACATAACCGCTGAAAATGTCTTCTTCACGAAAATTGTATTAATATATTGATTATGTGAATTGTGTGAAAATCAAACTTGATAAATAGTTGTACCATACATAAATATCAAGTATTTATAGATTGACGAAGCCACATAGGCGCTGAAGCATTATTACTGGACGAAGATTGCTGAGAGAACCGGGGGGAGCTGGATGGTAGCTGGGCGTAAAAATCCATATTAATAGGGAGGTGCCCGTTGAAATTCAACGGGAAAGTTTTTTATGAAATTTCGTGAATTTACCAAGTCAATGGTACCCAATTACAAGAAACCGGCAATAATGAAAATCACCAAGAATGCGTCAAATTCTCGCGTTAAAAACTGATCTGTCGATCGAGTCGACGCGTATTCAAAATCCGATGGCAGGAAAACCAACTTTCGTTCTTTTGGGCGTTCGTAGTTTCAAGTTTCGAACTCCTACAATGATTCTAAGTAATTTTAATATCCGAATGATTAATGTTCTACATTCAAATGTATTCCTTCTCGTAAATACGGAATGATCGTTGTTTACATTGTATGAAAATCATTTTTACAGTACAGCTCCGACTCGGTGTCCTGAAATGAATACTATCTGGCTCAATGCCCTCCAGCACAGTGGTTCTTAAAGCTTCAATTTTCGCGGCCCCCTTGATTTCATGCGGTCCTCTTTGAAATGAAAATAGTAAAAATAAGAAACTTTAGTACAAATTTCTTATTAATAGTATTTATAGCATCGTATTTCCGAAAATTCTCTGATAAAATTTTATTAGTACACGTACAATTTTTTTTTTTGGAATTTCACCTTACTTCCAAAATAATTTTTGGCTCTCCTGGGGGGCCGCGGCCCATAGTTTGAGAAACACTGCTCTAGCAAACTCGAACAGACGATCCACTGAAAGATGTTAGCACTTGGGGAGGCCAAAAGAAACCGAACTGCGAAAATAAAAGAATCGGGTGTGGACGAATTTGAAAGGGGAGGTATTTAAACCTTGGGGAACGGAAGGTTTATGGTCGGACGAGAGGAAGGATGATTTTTACCTAGGTTAAACCATAAATACCTGTCCAAGAAAACAATCATGTGTCATGTGTTTTGCTAAGAAATATAACAGAGAGCATAGAATTGGATCGAGATCAATGTTGGTCTAGTTTTGAAGACGTGTAAGCTCTACATTGCGTTGATTTTTCGATTATTGGGTAGTATTATTCATTCCAAATTGTGATTTTTATTGTGGTCAAACTTTGACGCCCCTTGCGAGAGGCGCCTGAGGCGGTCGCCTCGATACCTCACCTATCCGCCTGGCGCTGGTTGTTGCTGTGGCAACACTCTCGTAATGAGTTATATAGACTGCAAAATCGCCAGTATTTACGCAAAATTCGAAGAAATACAATTTATAAGCAACCTTCTAAGATTTTAATTAGAACCTGCATTCTTTTCCTCAGAGAATAGTACAAAACTCGCTCCGATATTACAATTACAAGATATTTTAATGTGCAAGAGAAAATTACCCTGCACGATGGATTTCAGATTTCCCATGTATCGTAAATCAAATGGGAAGGATAGTTCCTGGAATCGAACCCTGGACTTAAATCTTTGCAACAAAAACTATCCTTGGGAGCTCGGCCTATGTAGCAAGAGATTTTCACCAAGTTTCATGAAAATCGGTCTATTGGTTCAAAAGTTAATGGGGGGGGGGACGGAAAGACAAACAGACAACGAAATTATGTCTATTTCCATTCTGGAAAGTAGGCTAAAAATTCAAAATCATATACTAATTGATATCTTACTCCGTAAAAAATTACAGCATTCCTTCGAAAATATATGCATTATTTTCCTCGAATAATGTTTTTTTTTTTTAATTTCTGTGCATGATAGAAGGTTTGAGAAAACGTATTTCAATTATTGAAATAAACCACATCTGCAAGAAATATGTGTGCCATATATTATATCTCCTGGTACACTTATCTCGAATAAGTGATATTCTCGTTCGTTCTATTTTATTACCGTGGAGATACTCCGTGAACTTTCTTCCAGTAATAAATTATTGCAGTCACATCTCCGCCATCCACCAAAGCGTAATTATGTTTTTTCTCTCTCTCCTTGGTACTTGACCCGATTTAAAGTTATTCGCATTTATTCGTCATGATTTCAGTTTTTCCATGGATTTTTACTTGCCGGAATACCTTACGCGTGCATTCTTTAATTAGCTCTATGATACCGACTCTAAACCTATACATTTCTCATGCAGTTCATTTCTCTAAGAAAGTCTGCGTAACGTCAAAAAAAGAACTTTGTTGAATCTTTTAATATTTTTGCGACTCTTATTAAAAATTGCACATAAAATTCTGTTTAAAAATCTTCCACATCCTCCGAGAAAAGATATAAATTTTTTAATCAAGAGTTCTGTTAAACAAGCGAGATCCTTCGAATTATAGGATTACTTCTATCAATCAATTTAACGCAGTCTCACTTTAGATAAACTTTCCTCCGCGTTATTATTTAGAATGTTTTGACCATTAAAAATACAAGAGTATTAATTTCTAAATGTAGAACTTTATTTATGGAACGGTAAAATTTATTGATGAAAAACCAGTCTCAATCAAGAACTTAACGCATAAAAATAACACAAATATAATGTTTTTTTTATTTTAAAAATCTACCATTCATCTAAAACTCTCAAACAAAAAACTAATAAAATACGCAATTATCTACAAACTTTGACCGTATTATGAATTACCATTTATTCATCTACATGGTAAAATCCGTTCTTAAAAAATAACTACCTAGAAAATGTATGTATATAAAATGTTCTTAAATGAACAACACAAGAAAAAACCGGCAGAATAAAATCACGTAAAATTTTCCTTCCGTATGTAAGCAACTCGGAAACCCCTAGAGCCCTATGATAAACAATTCTTTGAATTGGAAAGATAACAACTTTTATCGAACTTTTGCATCGTCCCCGAGTTTCCTCTAGGATGGCGAAACGATTTATAAAATATAGAAGTGGATAAATTCGGATAGTAGGGAGAGAGAAAGAGGAAGATAAGGAGACCAGGGTCTCATGTACATCCACTGCCCTATAAACGTGACGTTTCCCCTATGCTTGAAGTTCGCCCACTCCGTGATCTCGGCTACTCGTACGGCAAGGCGGGGAAGACCCCTTTATTCCTTGGCTGCATTCGCTAATCGGCCAATGTACATCCTCCAGCCCCGGGTCGGACCGTGACCCATTTCACGCGGGTGCCCAAGCAACGGAGGAGCAAGGACGATGGTAACCAATGAAGGAAGATTACTGCTAGGCATCGTTAATTTATGCCAGCACGCTAGGATTGGAAGGGTCCTTAGGAGAGGGCGTTTGAAAGCACTCCCGAGATTTTCCGGAGATCTTTGAAGGTCAAAATACGAGATCTCGTCGATGTGGAGTTAAAGTAAGAGGAGATTTCGGTACGAGATAAAGAAGATGAGCGTATCCGGAATATTTTTTAGAAGCCGTTATTTTTTCAGTTCTCGTAGCTGTGACGTGATTGCAGATGGAGCTCCTTTCATGCGAGGCACACTCGGTCGAAGTCGTTTACGTTTGGCAATATCATCTCTCGGAGTAACTTTTTTTACGATATAAAATCCTATAAAACCATTCGATGAATTGCAATTCAAGAAAAAGATTTAATTTAAAGAGATAGATACGAGTGATTTCATAATTTTAAAAGTAACGGATTAATTTACTGAACCTTTCATAAAATTTTACGTTTTCTGTAAGAACATTGTTTAAAATCGGTGAAAATTAAATACGCGCTTAAATAATTACACTATTTGAATATTTTTGGATGTAATGTTCCATTTTCACATATATTTAATCAAATTTGCCGGTTTTTACTGAAGCTAAGGTCTAGAAAAGTTTGTTTCAACTCAGAGTATTAAAAAAAGGAGTTTTGTCGTTTTCACCTTGCTTTAAAAATTTATATATTTCAGTATTAGGACACTGATTAGTTGGTCTAAAAAAGAAACGACTGATATATTGTTCGCGATTGATTTTTCAAATGAAGTCACAGCTGTAACGAATAATAATAAAATTTTAACGGCTTGAATTCCTAAACTTAAGAACAGAATTTTTATGCACTTTAATAATTTGCATAAGTTATAAAGTGAACGTAAACATGTTGTAATCCGTGTCGTCTCCATTTTTTCCGTTTCATTCTCAGAGCCAAACTAGGGGGTAATACAAGCAAAATGTCAAAATTGTGTATTATATCCATCAAATAAAATCACTGGAATCTGTGATAAAAGCAAATACCGCGGTAAGTATACAATATTATATTTCAGATAAAATTATCGAGTTGTCGGTGCTTAAGATATGTAGCACAACAACTTTGTCGCGATCCCAAAAAATTGAGCAATATATATGGTGCAAATTAATTTTTATCTTCTCATGATATAACGCCAGAATGGCATTTTCTCTGTCGCTATAGTAAAGGTAAATCAAGGTGGGATGAATAACGTGATATAAGCTATTAAAGAGCTATGCGTGTTGGAAAAGTATCCATATTATTTTATCACACATAGAAGAAAAAAACAACCGTATACTGCTATCATGTAAATGTATCCGATGACTAGCGCTTTTGCGCGTTAAAAAATCGATGAAAAACAATTTCCCGCTATATCTCCGACGATTTATGAAAAGGTAAAAAACACACTAACACTTTCCTTGCTGGGATGTTGCTAAAAAAACGTAATTCAAGAGAATGCCAGCAAAAGTGCTCTCCTATTGAAAATTAAAGGCCGTAAATAACAGACATCGCTTACTTTAACTGAAGATCGCCAGTAGCGATAAGAAAGGTAAATTTCCTCTCGGCAAGAGGGATTTAGGTGGTCGCCTGGGAGACCCAGCGGGAAAAGAAAAAACAAACAAACAAGCGGCCATTCTCTCTGGAGAAGTGCTCCCTCCTTGGACTGCGGAAATTGGGATGGAGGTAATGGCGGAGAAGAGATGTATCCAAGCCTCCTCCCACCTTCATCCTCCTCTTCTATCTCCCTCCTGCATCCCGCCTAAATGGTCAACCCCACTCTTGTCCCAGATCCCAATTTTCTATACCTCCTTCGGGATCGCTGCTAAGAAAAAAAACTTTTTACGGGATTGTTTATTTTATATATTTATCTTGTTGAGCACGCTTCCGCAATAACAAGACTCGCAAAAGCGATAGAGGGAAAGGATGGAAATTTCACACTATATGTGTAAGAAAACAAACCGCTCGATTCCTGCGGTTCGGGCCGCAGGCGATTATTTCGTCGAGCCTCATTCGAGATCTTTCCTTTTGCGCTTTACCGTAAAATCTCCTTAGAGCATAATTCTGCGTATCCGGAATTTCTCCGTTTCGCACTGTAAGTACTTTACGCCAAAAATTTTTGCTCGATGCACGTGAGAAGTAATGTCTTGTGCTGCTATGATATACGGAACGATCCCCGATTATCCGTTTAAGTTGGGATCGAGATAAGTATGGATGATAGAAAAACACGGATAGTCCGAAGGATGAAATTTGAAATCCTTTAAAATATTTAATCTATTATGCTTAATTTAATTTACACCAATCTTTATCGGAATTGCGTCAAATGTTAATTTCATTTATTGAATAATTTGTTTTTTATCTGATTAAATTTATTGCTTTTTCGAAGAGAAAAACTTAAAACTAAAACAATATTTTAATCTAATTATCTTCAAATTACATAATATCAATAAATGTTAACTGAAGGCCATGAATAATAAATATGAATTTATTAATTATTGGTTGCATTAAATGAAAAATGTTTACAACCCTTGTAGTGCTGAAGATACATTTACTCTTTTCCGAACATTATTTATAAAAAAATTCATTAATTGATTATTAAAATAAATTATGCACACTGCAGTTCACCATAATCATCGTCATCGATTTGAAATTATTCCACTGTTTCTTTCTGAACCTAATATCAGTCGAGGAACCACGGCAACGAATAAAAACCACAGAAAAATAACGCAAAAATCTCAATTTCAAAATGATCGATATTGGTAGTTTTATTTGAAATTTCTAAGGAACTTCAGCTTCAGCATTCAAATAAACAGTTTATAGTATAAAGATATGTGATCTTGGAGTCACCTTAAACTTAAGCAAACGCTTTCGCATAGTTCAACTCCATCATATTTCAGAGTTTAAAATTTCAGAGACCTGATTATGCAGAGCTTGGGATGGCATTAGAGACAATAAACAAAAATGTAAGTTTACGAGGTACCTATTATCCTTGAAATGAAGTTCAAAAATAGTCTTTCACCGAATGAAAAAGAAAACGAAAAGCCTGTATAGATTAACGCGCTTCTTTGGAAATTAAATTTTACGTACGATTCAATTAAGATATCCTAATACATATGTATTAATATCGAAGGACATAAAAAAACACGCCTCATACCGTTTAAAATGCATTCGTCGATTTCTTTGATACTAAGGCTAAAACGTTTGTCGATGCTGTGTTATGGATGTTTTTAAAAACAATAATGCCATAATATACGAAATTTTTATTTGCAAATTCTCGCATAACTAAGTGTAAATAGGGTATGGATTTTTCGGGTTTTACCCGATTTATACCAAATTTTTACCCTCCGACTGCCTTTTTAAAATTTCGGGCAGAACCCGATATTATTAGTTTTCTTTGAATACATTTTCTTTAGATTTTTTCATAGAATTTCCATCCTGGCGCTTGTAGGCACCTCAGAACTTGGGTGCAGTCCGAGATGTTCGTGACCAGTCTGTTTATTCTCTTTGCAAACAATTTATTCATAAGCTTACTTTGTAACACACTCTAAATCTCATTGGTTTTCTCGCGCCTCGAATAGTCAAGGACGCGCCTTAGCTAATCGCTGTTAGATCGTTGATAGGACAAGGAAAAAGAATCCAAGTATCTGTTAGTTGAAAAAACTACGAAAAAAAATTATTTCACTAATATCTAGTGTGTTTTCAAAAGAAGTTGAACGGGAAGAAAGATATTTGTGCAGACTGTTCCTCTCATCTCCACCTGAAGGCGTTTAACAGAAGATATCACACTATCAACCATACTTGAGGTATAGTAAAAAGTTTTGATTGTGATAAAACTTTTAAATTTCTAAACAAGATTTTTATTTAAAAATCATTTTATCCGGATTACAAAATAATAAAACCCGAAAATTACCCGAGATTGAACTTATTTTTAAAACTTCGAAAAATCTGTGACTTATTTATTCCCGATTTTAACCCGAATGAAAAGGAAAATAATAAAACCCGATGTTTACCCTCCGAATGAAATTTTTTCATACTCGAAAAATCCATACCCTACGCATAAAGTATAAAAAATTTCAGAGAGGGTTTTTTTTGTAAAGAATGCATTAAAATGCTAAGAAAGCTATTATTGTAATTTTTCCATGTCGCGGTTGTTTTTGCACGTAAAAGAAAGGCTTAGTGGGTCATATTTATTACTGCAGCAATCACATGAAATAATGTAATGACACATTCCCAATCTCAAACGACCCAGAATGAAATAGAAGCATGTGCGCGCTCTTCTTTAACTGCGCATCGTTGCAATTTTATCGCGAATCAGTTGCAAAAATAAATCGCGCATTTTTCTCCTTTTACCGGACAAAAACACTCGGAATAATTAATAGCGACGTAATTTGGCGCTCCGTAGGACGTAAATACAAAAAATAACACAAGAAAACAACATCACCGGAACGGATCTCGTACGTGGCAGTAAATGGACCAGAAACGAAAGAAAGAATGAAACACGACCCGCTCCGCCGCCATCTTTTATTTTTTCCCTCGGCGCTGCGAACGATAGGTCACGTGCGGCCCAACGTTATGAACGTAGTAGAAAGAGCGCGGGAACGACATTAGCTGCGAAATAAAACAGGAGACAACGGAAACAAAAATATATATAAACGGAGGGGAGGAAGGAAGAGTCACGAGGCTAAGAGGACGCCTGCCCCCCTTTCGCCTAGAGAAGTCGCATTTCTATCACTCGTCGGAGTTTAAAGTTCAGTCGGTCGGATAAGATAAAAAACGAGACACCCTCGAGACAACGAAAAAATGAGTCGAAATGCAGGAGACGACGAAAAAGAGAAATACGGAGAGGACGAAACGAAACCAAAGACATGAGAAAAGGGAATTTGATAGATGTGCGTGGATAAAAATTTAAAAAAAGGGACGCGTTTCTTCCAATGTCCGTCCGTCTGTGTGGGCAATTGCTAAAAAATTCTGCCACCAGGAGAATTAAAAATTTCGGGTTTTTTATTGTTCTATATAAGCACAAAACATGGTAAAAATTCGTTGGCTCAAGAATTAGCTGCCGGGGAGTAATCGGTTTCTACATCGAAACTTAATGACTCGAGAAGAATTCAAACCAAAACGAAAAGACGATTTTTTTCAAGGAAGAACCCATGGATAAAACGTTGGTGTAAAAGATAGTGCAACGGATTTTGAGACTCGAGTGCCGAGGTTCGATTTCACAGAGTTTTTTTTATTTAACATTGAATTTATTATTATTATTTAATTTTGGCAGCACACATTATTATTTATTTACATCAGTTTTTGTGAAAAATTTCAAAAAGCGCCTAGTGTAATTTTCTCCTCAATTCTTCCCTCGCTTGTGTATATATCGCCTCCGTAATCTCGACGGATGGCGCCGGACGTATCACAAATTCAGCTGTGGCGTTCGTCGTATTTGCGTGTGTGTGTGTGTGTACGTGTGTGTACGCGTGTGTAGGTTTGTGTATGTGTGTACGTGATGTATGTGTGTGTGTGCTTCCTTAAGTGAGACGGGTGGTTGGTTCTCTTCCCCTGATCGCGCGAGAAAGAGAGAAAAGAAAGAAGGGAGAAGGATGGGGATTGATGGAGAACGGAGTTCGGTGGAAATGGTGTTCGGGCCCAAAACACGGGGACGAATGGGGACAACAGCGCCTGGTTCCAACTACGTGCTTAGGTTCCCCAAGAGATGGCAAGGTTTTCCTATCACCCCCTCCTCTTCCCTTTTCTCCATTTTCCTTCATCTGCTGCAGTGGCTTTCGAGGTGGGTGACGTTTTCCCACAGCCGTGACCTTGTTTCGCTTCCTCCCCTTATCCTCTCCCAAACTCCGAATCACCTCCAGTACCTATTTCGCTAGAAGACATTGTTTAAACGCATTCGAATGACAAAAGCCTCCCTCTTCCATGTCGGTACCTTAACTATCCTTCTTCCTCTCTCTTCCCCAACCTGAGCTATCCTCGGATCCGGGTATTTCGCCCGCGTATCCCTCCTATCCGAGTTTTTTCCATGATTTTTATAGGGCGATGATCACGCCGCACCGGTTCCCTCTGTCGGCGACGGAGATAAACGCCTGGGCTTCCGCCACCGGAGACGTTAATTTGGGGGATTTTAAGAGAGTGCGGAGAGTTTAAGTTTTCGGTTCGAAAGGGCGAAAAATTTCGTCGGTCGAAAGTAACAAGGGGATTGCGGGACGAGAAAGGAATTGGGACCGGACAAGTGCGGAAGGACCGATAGTTTTTTCCTCCGGGTTTCATCGGTGACGTCGGGCGGAAGTTTGGGCGGAACTAGGCCAAGTGTTTACTTATGTAGGAGTTTTTTTCCCGAAAGGTTATCCTCAGTAAATTGACGCTAGGAATGTCGCCGGGAAGAAAAATAAAAAACGTTCTATCTTTCGTGCATAGCCCTCCCTCTCCTCCGAAAAGGCAATAAACTCCTCGCGCGATTTTCTGCAAAAGAATGAAATTTCGAGAGAGAAAATTCCGAATGCTGCCGAATGACACAGGCGAAAAAAATCATCAAAAAATATACGAAGTGTCTTTGAGCTTTGATCCTTCGTTCATTGCATTATTACGTTGCAGGCACGTTTCAGTAAAACGGACATTTCCAGTGCACTGCGCTAAATTCGAATTTCTAATTCACTGAGTAGAGTTAAAATTATACGAAACTTAAAACATAATAATGCTTATTTAAAATTTTATTTTTAGCGTCTCCTGTTACTCTAAACTTTCGGATTTCATGCCCCCAGAAATAGGAAAAAACGTCATTTAAGAAAAATAATTTTTAATGAAGTTACTTAAGATTTTAATTCCGAATTGTAGCCATGAAATTTACGCTCTTAATATTTATTTTATAATTTCTTTCATTGATAGCTACTAAAAACTAATCGCACAATTACTCTATTTGGTAGGACTGAAAAACCAAGTGACCTTTTTTATCGAACACAGATTTGAAGATTTAACACTAGAACCGCCGAGGGGTCAATTTTGACCCCTTTTAATTTTAATTTGTTTACTGTGGACGTATTTTTCAGCGGAGCGCTATGAAATTTTATGACTTTTCATCAATTCTTGGGAATAATGCTTGCACAAAATTTCTTCACTCTGTTTTTCATATGTATGGTGCCTCCATTGATTTATCATAAAACCGCCAAGAGGTCAATTCTGACCCCTTTCAAAATTATTTCCTAAAACATGTCCTAATCAACACTGAATTGGATCCAAACATAGGTAATAATCTTTTTGAAATGTCAGTTTTCGATCCAATGATCCATGTGTACGTTGTTTTTATATTTCGTTACACATACACAACTTTTATAGCAAATAAAATAATTGTGGAGTGATGCAAAGATAATCAGATTTGGTCCATCGGCAATCTTTAATAACTTCGCAGATTTTCCTCTTACAAAGACGAGAGTTACAAACTATCATTTTGTGCTGAGTATAGGACTTCCCCGCCCCCGAATTGCAACCGCTTGCGGTGAGTGAAGCTCCAACTTCAATCCCGGAAGCCGAGATAGGATATCCTGCAGGGATCGGAAGTGGTAATGAAATTCATGACCAGGGACGAAACATAGGTGAGAGGTGAAACTGGATACGTTGAAAAAATGATAAAACTGTATCTATGAAATTTTTTATGAACAATCGTCTCACATATGTCATAACACCTAGCAAATACTCAGAGTCGTCCGGAGGCTGATGATGTGCAAGTGATGCAATCAGCTCCATATCGGAGCCATACTACACGCCTTGCGCAGCAATCTGGGAAGTTCAACTTAGGAGAAGAGCAGATGGAACTCAGTGGGAAGTTATTACACCTAGCTATGTCTCTGCTGGAAGGCTAGCTCGTCATAATGTGTTGAAGGAGGAGCCTGGCCCTTCCCCACACGCTAAACGCCACATTAGGGATGACAGTGTTGGAACCTTATAATTGACGTCAGAATTCTGAAGCACATCGAAAAATGCAGTGGCTGAGGCACGCATGTGCCTTATGTCTGAAAACGAGGGTTGAAATATGTCATTGGATGAATTGAAGGCCTTTTTAGGAGCTCTCTATGTTCGCGGCGCCACGGGCACCAAAGGCCTTGAACTTGAGTCATTGTGATCAGAAAGCTGGGGTCTTCCCTTCTGTAAGAAAACAATGGCACGAAATCGTTTTAGGGAAATAATGAGATACCTCAGGTTTGATGACAAGACCATTCGCTCTCAACACCCACTCAAAGACAAATTTGCACTCATGTCAGAGGTGTGGAACAGATTTATTGAAAATTCTCAGGCCTGCTACCGACCTGGACCGTTCATTTCTATTGACGAGCAGTTATTCCATTCCAAAGCGAGATGCAGATTCATGCAATTCATGGCTTCAAAGCTTGATAAGTATGGACAAAAATTTTGGCTCGCAGTAGACAAAGAGACGAAGTACGTAGTCCATGGTTTTCCATACCTTGGTAAGGACGAGAGTCATCCCAGTGATCAGCGACTTGGAGATTATATTGTGTCAACCCTTATGAAGCCTTTCCTAAACAGAGGAAGGAATGTCACATGCGATAATTTTTTTACATCACTCAAACTTGCAGACACCCTGAAAACTAAGGGAACAAGTATAGTGGGCACGGTCAACAGAGCCAGGAGAGAAATATTAAAGGTTGCAAAGAGAAGTAAAGAAAGACTTTATACAACTCATGTACTGAGGAATGAAAATACAACCCTCACCGTATATCAGGGAAAAGTAGCAAAAAACGTAATAATTATGAGCACAATGCACCCAGAAGTAGAGATTGGCTCCGATGATAAGAGGAAGCCGGACACTGTGACCTTTTACAACCAGTCAAAATACGGTGTAGATGTTGTAGATCAAATGGCCCGTAAATTTTCCACAAAGGCTAGTTCTCGTCGTTGGCCTGTCCACGTACTGTTCAAAAGTGTGAAAGGTAAAAAATTTACAAGACGGGATTTCTTGGTGCAGTTGGCTGAGGAGCTTGCCCATGACTATACCCACAGTAGAAAATCCTCGCTGCAAAATGAAGTGACCCAGGAGACAGCTTCAGAGTCAGAGAAGTCTGAAGAAACCCGAAAACGCCGGTACTACCAGGTACTGGTAAACTGCACCAAATTGAAGGGTGTAAAACAATGTAGCAGATGTCAAAAGATGTCGTGCAAAAAATGCACTGGTGAGGACATACACACCATTATTTGTGTTACCTGTATAAAGATTGGTTCATTTAGATCATAAAAAGAATTTAATTACTCATTTAAAAAATGTTTTTGTGTAACTTGAGCAAACTAATGCCGTCATTCTTATATTATCTACCTGATACTTCAAAATTATTTCATTGATATTCTTACCTGTTCCACAGACACTGTTTAATCTGCAATTTAATCCGTTAGTCTTCTGGCTTTCAATATAATAATTCCACACACTTTTAACCTAAAGAATATATGTGATGAAAGTGTTATAAAATGTGCCTCACATGTTAAATTTGTGTTTTACGTTTCTTAAAAATAAAATAACCTCCAAAAATTATATTTTATCAGTCTATACCTAAATCTTAAGGTTCTCATTAAAATATTACCGAAAATAAGGTCGTTTGACACTATTTTCACGAAGGGGACATATTTGACCCCCTTGGCGGTTTAAGGGGGGTGGCAAAGCTCGGCGGTTCTAGTGTTAAGCAATTATGCTTTCAGTATCTTTTCTACAAATTATTAAATGCGAAATCAGTTACGTAATTTTATTCGTTTCAAAGTGATATGAGGGATTATACTAATATGATATGCATATCTTATTTCATTTACGTAAAATATTTTCTATTATTGATTCGTAAATTCTTTGTGAGAAACTGTGATATTAAAAAAGATCATAAATAGGCAGTATTATTTTATTTAATTATAATAAGAGTATCACTCTAATAATCAAATAAAATTTTAGATTAAACAGGTAGAAAACAAAACGCCTTTAAGTGCTTGGATTTTTATTCAAATTCCTTTATTAAGGTTTTGATTTAACAATATGAAAGCTCGTATTTCAAAGAGCAGATAACATAAAATTGTCTCTAACATAATTTTACACGAATCACTTAATCGACTATAATTTGAAACCAACAACACTGAAAAAAAAGTAAAGGTAGTCATCAATATCTTAAATTAATTTTACCATACAAAATTCTCTATACCGCACAACATGCACGCTTTCTAGAATATATTTATATGCATCAACTTGGAATTTTTTCTAAGGATTTCGACATAAAATCCTTAATAACATCCATTCTATGCCATTTCCGATGAAATGAGCGAAGCTCGACGAAGCAAAAACAATCGCGACCGTTAAACTCTTTCGTGAAATACGTCACCCACTTCACGCATCTTGCGAAATCACGAGCGAAAGGATTTCAAAATTCGAAAGATCCGACCCGACCACGTAACCGCCGACAAAAATCCAGCTACACGCTTAATCAGATATTACTACATTCCGTTTAAGAGAGCGTTGTAGATGTTATACAGCAGTTATCGAGCTAAGTGTACGAGGTGAAAGATCCAGAGAGAGAGAAAAGAAAGTAGAGGTAGCGTTGTCAGAAGGTAGAAAAGGAGAAAAATATATGTATAACTCTTGGATGAGAGAGAAGTAATTACCCGAAACATGAGATTTATTTCAAGTACACTTTTCTCTCTTTCTCTCTATAATGGAAAACGAAAGCGAAAGAGGTTAACCATGGTTAATGTGAGCGTTAGAGAAAAAGTATGTAGGCGGGGCAGGAGGTTACTGAAAGAGGGGCTGAAGAACAAGGGCTCGTGGATATCGGGGGCGTTCCCACCTTTTCCCCATTGACTCACCATACCGTAGTTTTTACCTTTCCGGTTCCCAAGTGTTACTGAGAGAGAGAGAAAGAGAGAGAGAGAAAGAGAGAGAGAGGGAGAAAGAGAGAGAGAAAGAGAGAGAGAAAGAGAGAGAGATGGTGAGAGAAAGACAGAGGAAAGGAGAGGGAAGGAAAGAGAAAGAGAGTGAAGGAGAAATAGAGTTGGATCGAGGAGAGAAAGAAAATAGAGAGAGAAAGAATTAGAGATAAATAGAGAGGAGAGGAAGAGAGAAATAGACTGAAGAGGGGGAGAGGAAAGAAGAGCGGAAAGAAAGGAAGGGTGGTAAAAATAAAGAGGGATAAAAAGAGATGGATAGAGAGGAGAGGAAGAGAGGAGAAAGGGAGGGAGAGAGAAATGGAGAGTGAAGGAGAAATAGAAATGGATAGAGAGAGAAAGAGAAGTGAGGGGAGAGAGAGTGAGGGAGCGGAGAAAGGGTGAGCAAAAGATAAAGCAAGAGAGATGGAGAGAGTGCAAGTGGAGACAGAGACCGAGATAGAAAGAGAGAAAATGGTTGGCATGGGGAACAAGAAGCAGAAAGGGATGCTACACGCTGGAGTAAATCGAATAACTTCGATACGAAACGCTTCTTTACGTGTGTGCGCTCTCGCTTGTGTGTGTGTGCGCGCGCGCACGCGTTTATTTGAATAAAGAGGAATACATTATCCAACTCCACACGGCGGATATGCCTCCCTAAAGGCCCCTAAATTCTTCCTTCGCCTTGATGTAAAGCTCTAAGCGGGGAAGGGAAATTGTTCGACTCCTGCAGAGTCACTTTCCGATCGATATAATCCCCTACTCTATCTTCCCCGAGGGGTTATGGGAAGGAAGCGCGCGTGAAGGAGACCTTAATTGGTCGGCAGTTTTGATCTGTATAGGAAAAAATAAAAGGGGGAAGAGGAATAGGTTTCCAAAAACACACTATCGCGCACGCACACGCATTCACGCGGACGTAGTTCCGATAACCCGGACATTCCAACGTGCGGATTATGGATTGCGGGTCGAAAGAGCGAGAGCTTTTGGTGGCGGGAGGGGAATGGAGGTTTTGAAAAGGTGGTCCCCCACCCTTTTGTGGGGACGCTTATCAAGAGAGGTGCAGGCACCCCACGAATGGGATAATGCGGCTGAAATACTGTTGGAGGGAGAGACGGGGAGGGGAGGAGGCTAACTTGATTAAGTGCGACTGATTAACCCGGAATATTTGGCGCTTTAGAGGGGAAGATGACTATCCAAATGAATTTTGTGTAGAAATTTCTGTCTGTTATTTTTGACATGGTAAAGGGATGGGAATGATTCGACGATGCATCAGAATTTCGATATTTTTAGACCGATATGTATCCCGATGTATCGGGAATATCGATGCAAACTTTCCTATATTTAATTCCATAGTTGCATAGAAGAAGTTTCAAAACTTTGTTGGCATGTGACTGGGATATATTAGGGCATTAGCAACGATGTATCAGTGCATAGCGATATCGACTTTTACATCGATATCTCTCGATGCATCGTGAATATCGACGTAAACATACCAATATTTATTTATTTGGGTGGATGTATGGGATTATGAGATGCTGATGGCATACAACTGATGAGATAAATTATCGCTAAACTATAGACGCTAAACGAGTGATAATATAATTTTGGATATAGTAGTTATAATATCTATAATAATAAAACTACTTGTACCTCGCTGATTGACATAAAACTCTTAGGTAATTTTAGAAGAGCTAAAAATCTTAAAGTTGGCATGTAGGTTGGTCAAGTGACATAACCGACGAGAAAAGTTAATATTTAAGGGTTCTTTTTAACCCCAATATTCCATTTCAATACCCCATAAGAAAAGCATTGGATTCAGTGCAGGATTTTCTAAAAATACCTATTTAAATTATTTAAAATTGGGACACGAATTCGGGTAAAGAACAGTTGTCTAGCTGAAAGGACGGAAGTTCTTAGTATTTTAAGGCAAAATTCAAATACGTACCGAATTAGCCTAAATATCAGCTTTAAATCGGAAAAAAGTGTGAATTTTTCCTCTTTTCAACAATGGAAATGTATAATAACCATTGCAACGACCTCATTGCTTTTAAAGGGACCTTTAATGCTTTTAATCGAAATTAATGCAGTCATGACGAATTATAGTGTAACTTCCTTAACTCAAATCTCAAGGGAAAGCAAAAAATTATTCGAGATTTAGGAAATTATAAATACGGAAAGAGAAAGAAAAAAATATTCCAGTTATGGAAAAATCGAGTAAAGGAAATATATTTTCTCATTTTTTAAAATTGAGTTAACATCAAGTTTATTCCCTTAAGCATATAAGGTAATTTACTCTAATTTTTAATATCCCGCATATTATGAAAATCTCATCACCTATATTTTCTTCCGATAATGTGAAAGATTTTACTGTATCAAAAACACTAAATTGCACCACGCACTGTGATTGAGGGTATCATAAATAATTGGAATTCTAACGCAATACTGAAAGCACAAACACGACGATCAAATTTTGGATATCGACTGTAGGAAGGAACGAATAGGTTTTTTGTGACGTTAGGGACTGCTTGATGCACTGCACCCCCTCAAAATCCTATGGTAGTAATTTTCGATATGGGCTGAAATGCTTGCACCAACCCCACTTGAGTGTGTGTGTGTGTGTGTATATATATATATATATATATATATATACATATAATTTTATTAATTATTCCATCGATCGATTAACAGAAAAAAACTTCAAGTAATCAATCACTGATTTGTTTCAGATATATTTTGCATACACATAGCTTTACTAAATGCGATTTAGTTATATTTATTTTCTATGCCATCAGGAAGAACAAATTGTAGTGTTTGTGATTTTAATCGTGCAATGAATTTATAACTTCTTCCGTTCAGAGGAATATTACCATGCACAATTTCCAGGACATTCGCGTTAAGTTAAGCGAGATACCGGATGCGGGAATTAGCCAAATACGTGCAAAAAGCGCCATTGAGAAACGAATCCTGACAACCCCTTCTTAACGAAGGACGACATATTGTATTGTGCATCGCCATCGCAATGAACAAACAATTTGTGGTGAGGGAAACGGAAAAACGGCCTGGATTCTAGCTGCCGCTCTCAGTACTCAGCTTACTTCGTAATTGCTGCTGCCATCCTTTGCACCTTTAGTTTATTGATTCATCGTTCAAATTCGATATCGGCATGGAAAATCCACGAAACATTTTTTTTACTTACCGACTAGAAGGCTGGTTCTTTATTGAATTTTTATTAAAAATCAATATTCATTCACTGTTTCGTCTAGAGCTGTCAGGAAAAGAGGAAGACTCCTGGAATGACAGAAAAATATTTATTCGAAAAAAAATTTCTTTTACAGCGTGATTTATCTCTGAATTTTAGTCAATTACTTTAGTGTATCATTTGATCATTTCTTAATTTAAAATTTGCTACATGTTGAGCGTATATTTAGATTTGCTTTTGATTTCGAATTTAAAATATGATTTAAACGAAAAAATCGCTCACCATATGTCATTGTATAGAAAACTTACGTGCAAACTAGTATATTATTAACAGTAATCGATTTAATATTTCTCCTTTTTAAGTAAATACATTAATGTTGCTCAATAGTTGGAGTATTTATAAATCCGGGAGATTCTGCTTCTAGAGTATTTTATGCAATTTTATAGTGTATTTTAACTTCAAAGGGCCTAAGTATACGTATATGTGGTATAAGCGCAAAAAAGAATCAACAAAATTTTCATCCGTTTGTTTTGTTTTACTGCTAATCAATCAAAAGTTCTTCCTATTAACCCCTTAGCACAGTAGATAGCCGTTTGATGGAAACCGTCTCCCTTTTCTCAAATCAACTCGGGATCAAGTCGAGATGATAACAGCCTTCCCAGGGTGCATAAAGTCGGTTTTATCCCAGTGGAATGTTTGGAATCGAATGAATAAATTCTCCCGATAAAGCTAGTGTAGGAAACAACGTAGAACACGACGGAAATACTTCAACTCCTGCTCTTTTATCGGCCCAATCCTTACGCATGTGCGCTCGAAAAACTCACCCTCACCTGACTTTAACTCGATATGTCTCCGTAATAAAGAGGCACACAAAAGAGATTCAGGGCGGACCGGACAGCGCGGCGATTGGTTCATTGTTCGATTTCTGCCTCTCCTTCCCTATCGCCATCCGATTTCCATTCTCTGAAATAAGGACAGTCACCTCACGAATAACAATGTGGTCCGGGTCGGTTTTAGGTTTACAGTTTCCACGCCGTCTCCATCCTACACTCTTGCATTGGACCGTTGTCCATGTGAATTCATAATGTTATCGGCTTCGTACGGTAAGTTCACCCTTCCGCACACGCACGCACGCTGTACGCTGTTGTTTACACGTACGCTCACGCTAAGTTCGCCGGGTTATAAACCCTTTGCATCCGACGACATTTAAAAAGTGGTGCGTAATAATTCCAGATTCCGACTTCAAATGCATTTGGAAAATTCCTGGAATTCTATACTGAAATATTTACAGCCTTCATAAACCGTTTAGGTATCGAAATACGTTAGATTATAATTCTAAAGCGTTAATTTCGCGTAACCTGATTAATTTGGATTGACGTTCATTTTGGCTAATTAAAGCTAAATGGTGTCACGCCGCTTGTTTATCGGGACCACGCTATTACATGGCATTTGCGTATCGATGGGGAAAGGTATACCACCCACAGTTAATAGTTACTTTTTATACTTTATTAACAAAATTACATAATCATAAAGACGTACTTTTACTTTAATGACAAAGATTTGTTAATTGGAATGTTACGTCAAGCATGGGTCTCCCTTAATTGAATATTCGATCCAATAGTGGGTTAACCATGCGTTATACAGTCCATGCTTTGAATTAGGATTGGGTATTAATAAAATAGTTGACTAACGCAGCCAAAGCCTTACCCCTGTAATAGCATTACGGCTTCAATTAGTGGAAATATCGAAAATGCTACAATGTAATTCCGCTTGACAGGATAATTCAAATAATGAAATATATGCAAATGGCCATGAGATTTTTTAGCAAATAAATGCAGCTTATGCCAGTCAGGAATTATCTCATAGCGCGTCTCCTTGTCGTCTTATTTGAATTCAATTGAAAATATCGTTTTTCTGCAATGAATAACATTGTATACGAGTGTGTGTACGGAATAAAAAATGTTAGTGTTATACGATTAAATCAGCGGCTTCTGTGAGGGGATTAATGGTATATAAAGATTTAAAACAATTTTTGCATTCTCATTATTTCACTATACTCAAACATAATATAACCATAGGAATTCCGAGACAACAATAAATTGATATACTGAGGAAGGAGAATAGACGCGACCTAATTCACTTCTGACAGTAGATAGCCATATTGATTAATCAAACTCGGGAAGTGAAGCTTGGTTGGAAGCCGTGATATCAGTGGTATTGTGGAACCCTATGAAACGTACCCGCCATAATATGATCTATGCTCATAGTTGTTTTTGGATGTGTGTGTGACGCATAAATCAAAGGTGAAAAGTAAAACTTCCCATGAAAACCATTAATATAAAGAGATTATCATTGATGACTCTAACTGACATTCATATTATCTCGTCAAATTATATGAAATGCAACTATCATGGGAAATAATCACTAATATTAATTTAATTTACGCACATTTGTCTTTGCAAGCCAAATTTAAAATTAAACATTATACGCCACTCATATATATATATATATATATATATATATATATATATATATATATATATAAATATAAACTAAAGGAAAAGAAAAGGTAGTGATGAGGGTGGCAACAAGGTGTTGAGGGAATCCCAGCGGACACTTACCAAGTTGAGGACCAAGCTGGCAGGCTGCTGGGGGCGTCGAAGAGACACGTGAAATACACGAACAAAAAAAGACAAAAAAACACGCAAGCTTATCGGTCCTATGCCCTTCTTCAGCGAAAGAGTATCTGCATGTGACACACTGGGCGGGGAATGACAGGGTGATGTGGGAAGGTTGATGATTGGAGGAGGTGGGGAGTATATATATATATATATATATATATATATATATATATATATATATATATATATAACAAAAGGGAGAAGTGTTAACTTGTGGAATGCGTAGACCGAGTCTAGGATATTTAATGGAAACATGTTTCTTTTAAAGAATAACTTTTTCACATATGAAGTGCTTATTTCCTTAAAGAGGAAATAACGTGTAGGCATCATTCTTGTGTATTCATTACGGAGTCCCACAACATGGCATGCCCATCTTTGCAATGAGTTTAAGGCTGAACTTCAGTTACAGGGTCAGTTAACGCGTTTGAGTGCCTAAATAATCAACATGAAATATTCAAATACTACTCCCCATAATACACGTTACCTTTGGCAAACTCTTGGAAATATAAGGGAGGAACTTGAGCTAGTTCGCCATCAAGAGCTTCTGGATTCTCTTCCCTGAAACATAAACACTGAACATGAAGACCACGGAATGACTTATTGCGCTACTTCCATTTGCTTCTGTAAAGGGGAACTAACCAAATAGTGTATTTTGAACAACACTTAAACGAACCGAGTGTCTCGCAGATTCAGTACCTAAGGAATATAAATAACCTAGGACATATTGGTCTTTCACAATTTACTGATACTTCTTCCTTTATATATATATATATATATATATATATATATATATCATCATCATAGGTAGTCTGTCCGTAGACAGGTCCGTGATTATTCATGGTTAAACCTGGTTCTCCATATACTCCTATTTTCCGCTGTCCTCTTTATATCTTGATAACTCTCTTTCCCTTTCAGATCGTCTATCAGCTGAAACCTTTTCCTACCTCTTTCCCTTTTCCCATCTAGTTTTCCTTCTAACACGTCTTTAATCATACTCTCTCTCCTCAGGTAATGTCCAACCCAGTTAGCCTTCCTCTTTCTGATAGTCTGTATAATCATTCGCTTCTCTCCTATTCTTCGTAGCACTTCATCGTTTTTCATCCTATCTGTCCATTTTATCTTCAGCATTCTCCTCCAAGTCCACATTTCAAAGCTTTCCAAGTATTTGATGTCATTTTTCCTTAGCGTCCATGTTTCTGCCCCATACAATGCTATACTCCATACGTAGCATTTTATCAACTTCTTGCGGATATCTTCCCTTATATTCCCTGTAAGTAGTTGTTTCTTTCTCCTGAAAGCCGCTTTTGCTTTTCCTATTCTAGTTTTGATCTCATCCGTACATTTTGCCTCTCGTGTTATGATGCTTCCAAGGTATTTATATTCTGAAACTTGTTCTAATGGCTTTCCCCCAATAGTTATGTTCAGATTCTCTTCTTTACCCGATATTCGAATGACCTTGGATTTTTCTGTATTTATTTCCATACCATATTTTCTACCTGTTATCACTAGTCTATTTATCATTTTTTGTAGCTCCTCTTCCTTTCTTGCTAGAAGTACTTGATCATCTGCGTATTTTACTGTTCTTATAATCCTTCCTCCAATTTTGAAATCCCCTGTGCCTTCTAAAGCTTCTTGCATTAGACTTTCTCCGTATATATTGAATAGGGTTGGCGATAGGCAGCAGCCTTGTCTTACTCCTCTACCGATATTTATTCCGCAGGTGTCCACATTATCAAACCTGACCTTTACAACTTGATTCTCATATAGATTCCTAATCAGTCTCCTGTCTTTCCAGTCTACACCTATATCCTTTAATATCTTCATCAACTTTACCCAATTTACTCTATCAAAGGCCTTCTGCCAGTCTACGAAACATGCGCAGATATCTTGACTGTATTCTATTGCCCTTTCTGATATGATTCTAACTACTCCTATAGCATCTCTAGTTCCTTGTCCTTTTCTGAAACCGAATTGATCTTCCCCTATTATTTCTTCTGCCTTTTTCTCCAGCCTTTTATTAAGAATCCTCGTGATGATCTTCGATGTGTGTGACAGAAGGCTTATAGTTCTGTAATCTTTACACTGCATTGCCTTTGGCTTCTTCTTTAGAGGGATCATTGTTACTTCTAGGAAATCCTGAGGCCACTCTCCCGTGTCGTAAATCTTATTAATTAATTTCGTGATCGCTTTTAGTCCTTCTGATCCTATGACTTTAAGTATCTCAGCCGGTATTCCATCGCTGCCCGTGGCTTTCCCCTTCTTAAGTTCCACTATCGCTTTTTCTACTTCGCTCTCCATAATACTTGGTCCTAAGTTATCTTCTTCAATGTTTTCCTCATTTTCCAGTTCTATTTTTGCCGCTCCTGTCTGTTTGCTGTATAATTCCTTAATGTATTCTTCCCATACCTGTGCTACATCCTTTGTTTCTGAGACTATCTTCCCATCCGTATTCATAATTCCTTTACCACAAATTCCATTAGACTTCTTATCTTCTAATTCCAGTGCCCTAGCGTACATCATATCGTACCGTCCTAATTTCTCCATTTGTTCTATTTCATCACATTTTCCTTTTAGCCAATTTTCTCTAGCTTTATCTGTTACCCTTCTCAACTCATTGTTTATACGCCTATAGTTGGCTCTACCTTCTTCACTGTTAACGTTTTTCCATTTTCGTCTCTCATCCATTTTCTCCAGCATTTCCTTCGTGATCCATGGTTTTCTGATTTTCTTCTCTTGTTTTCCAATCTCTTTATCCAAGGTATCCTTGATACTGGTTTTAATTTCATCCCATTCTATATCGACGGTCTTCGGTTTGTTTTCCAACTTTCTTAGGTTATCTTCCAACTTCATGCTGACTACATCCTGCCTTTCTTTCAGTTTTTGTAGGTCCCAGGTCTGTCTTTCTCTTCTCGTTTTTCTTATTTGTTTGAGCTTTGTACTCACGTCAAGTATTAGAAGGCTGTGATCTGAATCAATGTCTGCTCCTTGCAATGCCTTGGCGTTCTTTATGCTGTTCCTAAATCTTTGTTTTACAAGGATGTAATCTATTTGGCATCTCATTCTATCTCCTGGGCTTTTCCATGTGTATAACCTTCGTTTATGGTTTTTGAACCATGTATTAGTCACTACAAGGTCATTATTGATGCAGAATTCTACGAGTTTCTCCCCTCCTTGATTTCTCTTCCCAAGTCCGTATTGCCCGACAACATTTTCTTCCTGTCCTTCTCCGACTATGCTGTTCCAATCTCCCATTATTATGCAGTTTACCTTTCCTCTTCCGTCTTCTTCGTAAATTTCATTAATTTGCTCATAGATCTCATCTATTTCTTCATCGTCATGAGCTGACGTTGGCATATATACCTGGATTATCAGCATGTCCACTGGGACTGCTTTTAGCTTTATTGCCATCAGTCTATCGTTCGTTGCTATTATCTTTGTCACGCTTTTCATCATATCTTTCCTAAGTACCAGAGCTACTCCCCTTTCCCCACTATTTCCTCCAGAATAAACTACCGTGAATTCTTCCGAGTCGAACTGTCCTTATATATATATATATATATATATATATATATATATATATATATATATATATAGGTCACTTTACGTTACTCTTTCGCTGAAGAAGGGCATAGGCCCGATAAGCTTGCGTGTGTTTTTGTGTTCGTGTGTTTTACGTGTCTCTTCGACGCCCCCAGCAGCCTGCCAGCTTGGTCCTCAACTTGGTGAGTGTCCGCTGGGCTTCCCTCAACACCTTGTTGCCACCCTCATCACTACCTTTTCTTTTCCTTTAGTTAAAATATATATATATATATATATATATATATATATATATATATATATATATATATATATGAAAGTTAACCTTTAAGTTAAGAGGGGAAATTTACCCCTTTTCAAATTCCTTCCTAAATTATTGCATTTAGAAAAAATTCCCGAATGCGACAAGTGTTTTGCACAAATTTGCATGCAAAGTACATGTAATTATTATAACGTTAATATACGAAACTTAGCATTACATTAAGATTTGGCGTTTTCTAGGCCAGAGATTTGTCTTCACGGCTACCGTAGCGGTTTTGGAGTTCCAGAGGTACCCGCCGCAACCCACGCTATGAAGCATTTCTTTGATTCCTCAATTTATGCATCACTATTTATAGTAAAAACTATCTAACGTGGCGGTGCGCAATAAGCACATTTACGGAAGGACGAGTCCATCCTCGAGGCGGGACCGCCTACAGGGGAGGTGATGTTTAGGCGTAGGCATTTGATGCGCGAACTTGGACTCATCATAACCATAATTTTGTTACTGCGCATTGGCTCTGACTTCGGATTCCCCTTAAAGTTTCTCCTTCCCATCTCTTCCCTTCCCCTCTCACGCGTCTCCGCCTGCCACCTTAGAGCGCGAGCATTATCATTTACAACATCAATACAGTACAAATATTTCAAAAACACGTTTTTCTGTGGACTTAATTTCATTTTAAATCCGCGTCCATTTTATCCGATAAAATTTGACTTTTCGATCCTACTCTCTAAATATTCTCATGCGTTCTTACCCTCGGCTTTCTGTTCGACGTAACTTCAACGCAACAAATGATCGAGATATCGATCATCGTACCATGTTGCCCCTGAAAATTACGCGATAAACAACTCCTTATCAGATGGTAGGCCGTGGTGATCCAGCACCAACGCGCAGACAGACAAGAGTTATATTTGTATCTCGTCATCCCTTCCACCCTAAATATATCCTCTTCCGTTCTCCAATAAACATTCGTCCCTTCCTTCCATTAGCCGGCGGCGGAAAATTTGACCGGGGCACAAAAAAAGGAAGGAGCGGGAAATGGTTTGGGCGACGAGTCGCTGCTGGCATTTATCGCGGACATCCGATATGACAGAGTGCTCTCCTTTGTTATCTCTCTCTCTGTCTTTCCCTATCTCTCTCTCTCTCTCTCTCCTTTTCCCAGTATTCTCTTTACCATCCCGGTTGTATAGAGGATGAGCAACGTAACCTTGGCCAGTATATACCCTAACTCCTTTCTCTCTGCATCGCTCTTTCTCTTTTCGCCGATGGCATCAATATCAACCCTCGGGTATACCGACTCAGACCACGGCGCGATCATCTGCTTAACTCTTTTCTCTCTCTTTCACTCTCTCTCTCTCTCGCCGAATCCCACGTCATTGCGTCTTTCCATCGCGAGAAAAAAAAGAGTTCGTCGCCGGGACCGGTTATGGCAGGAAAGCGAACGGCCTGCCCTCTCGATAAATTCTTATCTATTTTTTTATGCCCACGGATGCGGCCGAGGCGAGGTGCGGATTCGCTTCGTTTGAATTCCAGGAATTCAAAAGATTGGGAAATTATGCCGTTCGATTTGGCGTGCGTGTTTTCTTTTTGGGAGAGTGTGGATATGGGGGAGGGAGGGGAAATGGCGCGTCGTTTTATTCCTATTAGGTTTTAGAAATAAAAAGAAAACTGTCGGAAATATTCTGCGTGTGGAGCGCGATATCTTGTTATTCTGATTTTAAAGACGTGAAAATAAAATTAAGTTTCATTCAGCGCAACACCTAAGAGAAATTTTCAAGAGATCAACTTTTTGAAAAAGCTCGACGATAGAGCAAGTGGTATTTCTAGAAATTAAGTTAGATAAAAGGATAGCAGTGCAAGAATCAGAGAAAATGACATTATTTTGAAAGTCCTCAGGTTTTCTTGAAAATGAGCTTATTTAATGCGAAATTAAAATTGAAGTTATTGAAGAAATCATGAGGCGTCATGTTTCATATATAAACTACTTGTTTATAATACATTGACGTTTTTACTATACTCGTATATCAGCAGAAACATATATTTGTTAGAGGACTAAATTCCCTTTTAACCTTTAAAAATGGTTCCGAAAACGATTTATATGCCGCATTTCATGCGTTTGAGGATATTTTAATATTCGCTAATGACGAGTATTAAAGTTTATCCTGACCCTCATAAGTTGGGTGCAAAGAGTGAAATAAATTTAAGTCTAATTAAACGTTTTATGAAAAACCGCGCGCTAAGAACTTTGAAGTATTGGTTAGTATCTTAAACTGCTTTTTTAAATTTCGCGTTGGCTAAAATGGGCAATTCTCTGAAACTTTTGGCCATAAGAATCGTTTGGCATACACCGTTTTAAAGAACTGATGAGTAAAAGATTGAGCGATACTTAATGAAGCAATTAAAAGTAAACGAATAAAATATTAACGAATATTGTCGTTCCTTTTTTAGCTATGCAAATAATAATTAAATATTGAATTTCTTAAAGCAAAATATTTTTTTAATTCTCCGCTCCGATTACTCTCTAGATCGCCACTCATTAAAAATCATCAGTTATAAATTTTCTCTACTTCCTGCCAGATATAAAAGCATTTCCGAAATAAAAATAATTGCAAGTGTCTCCTTGAAGGTTAAATTTGCAATCCATCATTATGAGAAGTTATCGTTGTCGCGTACTGATAATAGAAAATGCATTACAAAAAATAGTGATGTAGTTTCCTTACAAAGAATTTATAATAATAATGACAGTTTATAATACATAATGAAATCTCAAACTCCCTCTGAAATCATTACGCGTTAATACTGCGTATATTTTGTATTATGTTGAATATGGTAAACTGTTCGCCACATGTGCGAAAAGCATCTCAATCTTCTTGGATGTGATTGCATTTCTTTGCTCGAACACTCTAAATCAATCCTATCTTCACTATTGCCCAAGGAAACTACATGTAGATCATTTTCTTTGGCTCTCTTTCTATCATTGGTCACCGACTTTTCAATATAATCTTCACCTCGCCGGATAAAATCGCATCGTATTTTTCAGCGCGTAAGTAGGAAGTGCAAACATTTTCTTTCGAATGGCTTCCCTTTCCACCATCTTCCGGGCAATAAATTTTGAGGAATATATATCATCATCATAGGTAGTCTGTCCGTAGACAGGTCCGTGATTATTCATGGTTAAACCTGGTTCTCCATATACTCCTATTTTCCGCTGTCCTCTTTATATCTTGATAACTCTCTTTCCCTTTCAAATCGTCTATCAGCTGAAACCTTTTCCTACCTCTTTCCCTTTTCCCATCTAGTTTTCCTTCTAACACGTCTTTAATCATACTCTCTCTCCTCAGGTAATGTCCAACCCAGTTAGCCTTCCTCTTTCTGATAGTCTGTATAATCATTCGCTTCTCTCCTATTCTTCGTAGCACTTCATCGTTTTTCATCCTATCTGTCCATTTTATCTTCAGCATTCTCCTCCAAGTCCACATTTCAAAGCTTTCCAAGTATTTGATGTCATTTTTCCTTAGCGTCCATGTTTCTGCCCCATACAATGCTATACTCCATACGTAGCATTTTATCAACTTCTTGCGGATATCTTCCCTTATATTCCCTGTAAGTAGTTGTTTCTTTCTCCTGAAAGCCGCTTTTGCTTTTCCTATTCTAGTTTTGATCTCATCCGTACATTTTGCCTCTCGTGTTATGATACTTCCAAGGTATTTATATTCTGAAACTTGTTCTAATGGCTTTCCCCCAATAGTTATGTTCAGATTCTCTTCTTTACCCGATATTCGAATAACCTTGGATTTTTCTGTATTTATTTCCATACCGTATTTTCTACCTGTTATCACTAGTCTATTTATCATTTTTTGTAGCTCCTCTTCCTTTCTTGCTAGAAGTACTTGATCATCTGCGTATTTTACTGTTCTTATAATCCTTCCTCCAATTTTGAAATCCCCTGTGCCTTCTAAAGCTTCTTGCATTAGACTTTCTCCATATATATTGAATAGGGTTGGCGATAGGCAGCAGCCTTGTCTTACTCCTCTAGCGATATTTATTCCGCAGGTGTCCACATTCTCAAACCTGACCTTTACAACTTGATTCTCATATAGATTCCTAATCAGTCTCCTGTCTTTCCAGTCTACACCTATATCCTTTAATATCTTCATCAACTTTACCCAATTTACTCTATCAAAGGCCTTCTGCCAGTCTACGAAACATGCGCAGATATCTTGACTGTATTCTATTGCCCTTTCTGATATGATTCTAACTACTCCTATAGCATCTCTAGTTCCTCGTCCTTTTCTGAAGCCGAATTGATCTTCCCCTATTATTTCTTCTGCCTTTTTCTCCAGCCTTTTATTAAGAATCCTCGTGATGATCTTCGATGTGTGTGACAGAAGGCTTATAGTTCTGTAATCTTTACACTGCATTGCCTTTGGCTTCTTCTTTAGAGGGATCATTGTTACTTCTAGGAAATCCTGAGGCCACTCTCCCGTGTCGTAAATCTTATTAATTAATTTCGTGATCGCTTTTAGTCCTTCTGATCCTATGACTTTAAGTATCTCAGCCGGTATTCCATCGCTGCCCGTGGCTTTCCCCTTCTTAAGTTCCACTATCGCTTTTTCTACTTCGCTCTCCATAATACTTGGTCCTAAGTTATCTTCTTCAATGTTTTCCTCATTTTCCAGTTCTATTTTTGCCGCTCCTGTCTGTTTGCTGTATAATTCCTTAATGTATTCTTCCCATACCTGTGCTACATCCTTTGTTTCTGAGACTATCTTCCCATCCGTATTCATAATTCCTTTACCACAAATTCCATTAGACTTCTTATCTTCTAATTCCAGTGCCCTAGCGTACATCATATCGTACCGTCCTAATTTCTCCATTTGTTCTATTTCATCACATTTTCCTTTTAGCCAATTTTCTCTAGCTTTATCTGTTACCCTTCTCAACTCATTGTTTATACGCCTATAGTTGGCTCTACCTTCTTCACTGTTAACGTTTTTCCATTTTCGTCTCTCATCCATTTTCTCCAGCATTTCCTTCGTGATCCATGGTTTTCTGATTTTCTTCTCTTGTTTTCCAATCTCTTTATCCAAGGTATCCTTGATACTGGTTTTAATTTCATCCCATTCTATATCGACGGTCTTCGGTTTGTTTTCCAACTTTCTTAGGTTATCTTCCAACTTCATGCTGACTACATCCTGCCTTTCTTTCAGTTTTTGTAGGTCCCAGGTCTGTCTTTCTCTTCTCGTTTTTCTTATTTGTTTGAGCTTTGTACTCACGTCAAGTATTAGAAGGCTGTGATCTGAATCAATGTCTGCTCCTTGCAATGCCTTGGCGTTCTTTATGCTGTTCCTAAATCTTTGTTTTACAAGGATGTAATCTATTTGGCATCTCATTCTATCTCCTGGGCTTTTCCATGTGTATAACCTTCGTTTATGGTTTTTGAACCATGTATTAGTCACTACAAGGTCATTATTGATGCAGAATTCTACGAGTTTCTCCCCTCCTTGATTTCTCTTCCCAAGTCCGTATTGCCCGACAACATTTTCTTCCTGTCCTTCTCCGACTATGCTGTTCCAATCTCCCATTATTATGCAGTTTACCTTTCCTCTTCCGTCTTCTTCGTAAATTTCATTAATTTGCTCATAGATCTCATCTATTTCTTCATCGTCATGAGCTGACGTTGGCATATATACCTGGATTATCAGCATGTCCACTGGGACTGCTTTTAGCTTTATTGCCATCAGTCTATCGTTCGTTGCTATTATCTTTGTCACGCTTTTCATCATATCTTTCCTAAGTACCAGAGCTACTCCCCTTTCCCCACTATTTCCTCCAGAATAAACTACCGTGAATTCTTCCGAGTCGAACTGTCCTTCTCCCTCCCATCTAGTTTCGCTTAGCCCTATAATGTCAACTCTATTTCTTCTCATTTCTTCTTTCAAGTTCTCTAACTTTCCTGCCTTTCTCATAGTTCTTACGTTCCAAGTCCCTATTCGTAATTTACTTTCGACAAATGTTTTCCTCAAGGCAGTCCCCGCCCGGAGATCCGATTGGGGGACTATTTTACCTCCGGATTGTTTTACCTCGAGAGAACTCATATTGTCCAACCATATAATCTTTACTAGGGATTGTAATGTGGTAGTTTCCCTCTTGCTTTCCACATCGCAGTACTGTAGCCGTTCAAATCGTCCTGATCACGCCTACAGCTGTATTGGATATAGACCCAACCAACATCATTTGTTTTCGGCTCTATACCATACTGACAGTACTGCTGCCTACTGCCAGGCACTGATGATAGTTTTTTTTTTTTTTTTTTTAAATAAAACCTCCATTCGAGGGGTTTGAACCCCCGAACTTTGCAATAGAAAGCCGACACGCTAACCACTACACCACCAGTGCATTTTGAATATATATATATATATATATATATATATATATATATATATATATATATATATATATATATATATCGCTCTTAACGGACGCGTGCGCTCACTCGGACACACGCCGTAAAAAAGAAATCCATCTCTCCCTCTCATCTTCATTCAAAAACCCTCATCGTATGAATGTTAGGGCTCGGAGATGATACACCTCTCTTTAAGGCAAGGTATCTCTTCGTTTCAATGGCATTTCCCCGTTTGATTGAGAGACCTTTTCGAATCTTCCACTCTGCCCCTCTCCTTTCTCTTCTGTCTTTTTACTCTGCCACTCCAATCTTTTTACCGTGTTTCCCCCTTCCTTTTCCTTCTCTCCCCATTGCCATTCCATCCCCTCTGCTTATCCTCCTCTCCCTCCTCTTTCCTTCTTCATTCCCTACTGCACTCTCCCGATTCCCATCTGTCACGTCCTCCTCTCGAGACTTTCCATCTTCCTTCCCTACTCTAATTCTCTCTCACCCCTCTATTCCCCTCCTTTTCTCTCTCTTTCCCTTCCGCTAACTCTTCATTCCCATCCCATTCCACAGTCCCTTTCTTTAATCTCTCTTTCTCTATCTCACTCTCCATTTTGCCTTTCTCCCTCTCCCCATATTTACATCTTTCTGTTTTCAATTCCTACTCTTCCTCCTCATCCTCTTCCAGCATATTCCAATTCCTCTCTCTCTCTCTCCTAACCCCTTCTACCTCTCCCTCCTTTCTCTCTACTCCTCTCGCTCTCTCTCTCTCCTCCCCCTAAAACTCAATCTCTCTTTCTCTCTATACACTCCTCTATAACCTTACTCTCTCACAAATCTTCCTGTTTCCTCTAGCCCATGCCTCCACTCCTTTTCTTTCTCTCTCTATCTATCTGTCTCCCTCTCCTCCTCGTTTTCTCTCTCCGGCTCTCTTCCTCTTTATTTTATCCCATCCCTCCACCTTTTTCCTACTTTTCCTTGCTCCAATATCTTCCCCCACCTTCCTCCCTAATATTCTTATACTTGGATCACGCAATTCATATTCGTATTCAAGCTATAAAAGGAGGAAGCCATCAAGAGCCAAGCGCTCTTTTCTTCCTACCCAATTCCTCTCCTCATCTCTGTCTCTCTCTATCTTTCTCTCTCCAAAATCTCCATCCGCCAGTGCGGAGGAATGGGCTGGTCTTTAAGGAGCTCGGCCATTTTGCAAGACTGAAATAGACGAAGAGAGGAGGGAATATCTTCCGATCCCCGAGGATTTATATTTTACCCTTCCCTCTGAGATGACGCTTTTCTCCCCTCGTCAAATAAAGTTGCAAAAGGGTTCAAAATATTCGTTTCCAAAAGAGTTTTACATTCGTCTCTATCTCAGTATGTTTGGGCTAAGCTAATTTTATTGGCAGTTTCTTTAAAGTTATAATAACTTTGACAACATCCAACGCGTCGCATTATAGCTGCTATTGTAATGGATTAGACGACTACAATGAAACATATCTCTGGCGTGCAATTTTTGTGATATATTATTAACTGAAATGAAATAAAATAATTAACTAGTGGGTTGATTGATGTCTCAAGAGTGGTTTAGTGCAATAAAATAATCTAGACGCGTCGATGAATTACTTGATTTAACCTAATGTTATTGCCCTTATAGTTTAGATATACAACTTTGTTTAATGCTTTTTTGCCATTATCTATATCCTGACGATTGATATATGAACGTGGAAATGTCAACATTCAGAATGAATCATTTAGCATCGATATATACAAACATATCTATGATAATAAGTAAATTTATACAGCATAGCATTTTAAAATTTTAGTTAAAATAATCTGCTAACTGTAATTTAAAATGTAAAGGAATGAAACTGCGAATGCCCAAAAGAATTGAAAATTTTGAAATTGAGGTGTGTTACGTTAGTTATTCCAAAAAATGTGCCAGAAAGATTTTTTGTCGGTTTGAGGCATTTGGAGCAGGCCGAGATAAAATGACGTTGTGAGAATAAATTAAACATCTACTATCAAACAGCGTCATATGCATCGGACGAGAATATCAAATTGGTGTATTCCACTCACTAGAACTACATTGAGATATAAGAATACATTAAAATGGAATTAAAATATAATAATTCATTGGTTCAATATAATTAGATATTTTTAAATGAAATAAATACACGGAAGTGAAATTTAATCGATCAAGTTTCGATAAATATGTCAAATAATTTATAAAAACTAAATTTTATACAAATATACATTGAAGATAATTTTGGATTCTAGTAAACTGAATCGTCTAACTAATACACAAGAATCCATATAGTAAGCACGTTATCCATTGCTGAAAGGATACTAGAGGCGTCATATAAATTTTATTTACACAGCTCTTTTGGCTGAATTAATCGTAATTTTCCGATAAAGAACATGGCAGAAATAAAATTTTTAGTAGCCGCTGCATTATATTTTTTTGCGTTCCGTGGGGATTTACGGCTTAAATTCCTTGATCAAGGCCAGAATTATTACCATTTACGCTCGAGGGACGATAAATATTTTAGGGCACCTCGTTGCAAGCGGCTCATTAAAATTTATCTTTCATGTGATGGAAAAGCGTCCAGATTATTCCGAGAATTCCGCTCCTCGCGCGCCAGCGTATTGTTATAAATTCGATGGTGCAGTTATGCATGAGAGAGGGGGGGGGAGGGGAGCATGGCCACTGTGTTTGCATCGGCTCGCACGGTAATAGATTTTCACAAACCAAAGGTTTTAAGTTGGGCTTCCTTAATTCAAAGTGCTTTTCTAGCTCCTAGGGCATACGCTGCCCGCAAAACAGAATGAAGCGCGTTTCATAAGTTCCAGGACATTTTCTGCATCGGTAATTACGTAACTCCGTGTCTTTCTGTCATATTATGATGCCTTCTCTTCAACTGCAATTGGGTATTCAGACTTGGAATTGCAGAAACGTTGATTAATCATCCCTTTGAATCGGTCGATTGTTCCTTCATTTATGACGCCGTCTGTCGGAACAGTGGGAGTGCTATGGCTATTTGATGCAACTGCTCGCAGAAGTTTGACAATTGGAGTGATTTCCCTCGTACAATTTCAATTATTGAATGTATTTAGTGCTGCCGTTACGTTATTTTATCAGATACAAAGGTGTTTTTCCCTTGCCATTTATTTGAATTTTTTTGGAACAAGGTAAAAAAATATTACTCTATATGGACTGCATATGTAAACGGAAAAATCCTTATCAATGTTAAAAGAAGGTAGCTGTTTCGACTGCACGCGTAGATTTTCTTTGAAATCCGAGTTTTTATATCGGAATTTATCGAGACAATAACGAAATCCGAAATCGGAGTAAGTCCCGGATGAGGGCGAATCCATTTTCAATTAAACTTCCGGCGTCATTTAAGCAAGAGGAGGTGGAGAAAGGAAGGCCAAAATAAAGGAAACATTTGAAAAATCTGAAAACAATGACGTTTGTAGGAATGCAAGCTAAAATTTGATTTTTTTAAATTACAAAATCAGTTAAACTTTTATCAAAAAATTTTTAACCACCTCCGTTCAGAATGAGATTTATTCGTTTGGAACGAGACCTGAGAGAAAATTTTAACAAAATGAACGCTATTAACGATTACGGGCGTTCAAATGTTTGTTCATCTATTCAAGCAAATACAGCGTAAAATAACAGGTTTATTAGGTTCATTTCCGTAGTCTAATTTCTTAAATATCGCATTGCTGAAATTCACGAGTTACTGTAATGTTAAAGAATAATAGTCTAATGATGTTGTTACTGAAGTACTGCAACAGAGAATGTGACCGAGAACAACTAAATAACATAAATAATAATAATTCGTTTAAAATAAATTACACGACGAAAAGAAAACCATCCCCATGAAAGTTTCTATGCCTATTCTAAATCAATATGACAGATTACTAGCCGCATTTTAATATATATATATATATATATATATATATATATATATATATATATTAGTAGAAGGCGCTTGCATTCTTCACGCATTTCATCTCACCTTGAAAACATTAATTTTACAAAGAGATATTTCATTATTACAAATATTTTTTAATTCAAAATATTTTGCCTCTGTATCAATTTTCGCTCTTTCCTTATGGAAAAATATTAGAGGAACATGACCTAAAATTTGCTATTTTAAAATATTATACTTTTTCCATTGTGGGGTACTACATTGTAGTTATAGCACATCTAGAAGTGAAATAGTATTTATATAATTGTTTAAGTTTTAAATATTGCTAACGGCCACAATAACAACTTCATGGAGATATTCAAATATTTATTTGTGCATTTGCACTAAGCTCTAAATAACGTTAAAATTTCAGCTCCCTAGCTCGCTCCGTAGTATCTAAACATTTATTTGTTTATTAAATTTTAAGAATTTTTAACAGCCAAACAAATTAAAATATCAAAATTTCAATACTCCCTATTTCGTTTATTTTACTAATTATACCTAAAATTTCACCTCTGTAGTACATTCGAAAATAAATAATTCTTGAAAATTTGTTTAAACATTTACGAAGTTTTAGCGGACGCTTGTTGAAAATTTTTAAGATTGTTTTTTACTTTCTCCATATAGGTATAGTATAGGAGAAAGAACTATATTCATGAAAAATTCGACTTCGAGATTTCAACGGAAATACACGTTTTGAGATCCCCTTTCTCGATGATGTCAGCGTATGTGTGTGTGTGTGATAGCTTATTGTGGGTGCTCTAACTCAAAAACTATTAATCAGGTCAACACGAAATTTTATATTTAACATTCTTATGAAAGTCACAAGAACTGATTAGTTTTTGGTAAAAATTGGTCAACCGGAAGTGGTGTTTACTTTTATCACATACGTTATTTTGAGATATTTGCTTTAATATTTGATAAATGTAAGTATCTACTGTAATAAAAGTTGTAGGAAATTTAATTTTATACAACCTATATTTGAAACATGTTTCCATATAATGCATTTTTAAGAGATCTCTTATATTTTTAACTGCCACCACCACGCAATCTACCGACGACTATTGTTAACAATTGACGCTTAGTTACGTCTTAGTAACGCTCCTTTTTCTTTTCTAAATTGTATTAGCTTTTTGGCTATATCCAATATTAAAAGGCTTTGAGTTTATTTCTGTTCTTTGTAAAGTCTAAAATTTTCTCGCAGTTTCTTAAAATATTTATTATTATCTAACCTATTTGGAATATTTAGAAATATTACAGGTATGGAGAGAGTCATGGGGTGGCCACATCAGATTTTTCTGATTAAAAACATATTTATTCATCAATTAGGCACCGATTTAAATTTCGTCTTCAAAAATAAGAAACATTCTTTTAGCTATAGAATGATTTTCATCCCTAGTTTCTATCTGAATTATAACTAATTCAAAAATGCAAATTTATGAAACTGCTCATATTTCCATGTTTTTCTTATGGAGTATCGAAAAGGAACATTGGGGTCAAAATTACTTCGCTAAAAATGAAAAAATTTGGAAATTTCGATTTTTCTGGTTGGTTGTACCTAATAACCTATCATTCTGCCAAATATCAGGTCCGTAACATATCTAGAGGTACCTTTGGTTTGATATCATATATATCCTATATCAGCGTTTCCCAATTTAATTTGGCTACGGAACCCTTGCAACTCGATAGAGAAGTTGCGGAACCCCAAATAGTATTCTTTTTTATAAGATGAAAATTAAAGCACAAATAAATAAAGATAATAAAAAAAAATTGTCATGAGATCAATATTTTATTTTCATAAATTTAAAAACAAAAATCGTTTATATGAACAAAACATTTCATATGAACCAAAAGACATAATATGAACAAAGGATAAAACTGAAAGGTTGTATACATTAGATTAGCTATTTTCAATGCGAATAGTGAGTTTTCTTTTTATTTTGGCAAATTATTTTTTTTTGTTTAATGCTGGAAAGTTGGGTTCGAATATTGGGCACGGCATCTAGTCGATTTCTGTTTTTTTTTTGTTTTTGTTGCTATGTATTTCGAGAACCCAGTTACGCATGTGTTGGCGAATGGTGGCATCTATCGAATTTCCCGTCTTGGTAAGCCTGAATATTCATTACATAAGCTACCCCAAAATGTAATCAGAGAAACTTCTGCATATGTTTGTATTAATTGGATATCTGAAGTGATTTCGATTAGATTTTCATAATACAGTGCAGATAATCCTACTGGTTTCTCTGTTATACTGAATGGATTTCGAATCCAGTTATTGTTGTCTTTGATGTGTAGAAAATATTTACTGATGTTAGTGTGTAAATTGCAAAGATGATCTATAATGTTTCTCTGAACTTCTTCTTCAAGTTTGCATTTGTTTTCTTCAAGGAAATCATTGAGAGTTTACTTCATTTAGTTTTTTAAAGATGACTGCAAGATACGCAACTATAGATAACCACGAAAAATTTGTTAGACAATGGGATAGTCGGAATTTGTCATTCAGCAAATATGCGAAGAGCTCTTGACGCAACTATGTAGAAGCAAGACTGTGTGCTGACTACCCATATCTTCACACATAATTTTGAATAGCCTTGATTGCAATGGTCGTGTTTCTACATAATTGATTATCTGTACTGTTTCGTCTAACACATTTTTAAGAGAGGAAGAAATATTTTTAACTACCAGTGCGTGCCTGTGGAGAACGCAGTGACTACTAGTGCCGTTTGGTGCTACAGTTTTTATTCGTATTACAGCGCCAGACACTGTTCCTACCATTGCATTGGCGCCATAACTACAGACTTCAACACATTTTTCCCAGCTTATTCCACCACAATTGGCACGGTGGCATGGTGCGGATGTATTTAAATCTGATCTCTCGAAAAGGCTACTTTACTTTCAATACATCATTCCTAAAGAAATGTATTATCGAGTATAAATGCCTTGGAAACCCTAATATACCAGTCATTTTAAAATCCAGGCCCGGGCCGTTATTAATTCCAAAGAAAGAGCTCGTGTCCGGCTCGTGCACAGTTATCGCTTTCGGAAGACGGCCGGTTGTAGCCTTTGCATCTTGCTCTTCTCGCGGAACCCCTATTTACGCTTCGTGGAACCCTAGAGCTCCGCGGAACACAATTTGGGAAACGCTGTCCTATATATATATATATATATATATATATATATATATATATATATATATATATCCTCCGAAAAATGCAGCTATTTAATATATATATATATATATATCCTCCGAAAAATGCAGCTATTTAATATATATATATATATATATATATATATATATATATATATAATATAGTTACTCTCTCTCCATCGCTGGTGAAGGGCATATGCCCGAAAAGCTTTCCTGTTTTTGTGTGCGTGTTTGTTACATGTCTCTTCGACGACCCCAGCAGCCTGCCAACTTGGCAAGTTCCTGTGGGCTTCCTTCAACACCTTGTTGCCGCCCTTATCACAACTTTTCCTTTTCCTTAAGTTAATATATATATATATATATATATATATATATATATATATATATATATATATATATATATATAGTCGTAAAAATGCATAAAATAGATCTCATAATCGTGCTGGGGGAGGAATGGTAAATGCATTAAAATATTGTGGAAGGAAGATTATGATTTCCGATCGAATTGCTATGGACTAGAGAAGAGAACCTATTCTACAATTCAACACAACAGGTCTTATAGCTGAAAAAATGCAAGGACAAGCACTTATAAAATACTTGTCTCAAATATCTCCAATAGCCACAACAAGGTTATAAAAAACTAGATGCGCATTTCGGCTACGAAGCATCCGTCCTTAGCGGTATTTCAGCAACAACTAATTAAAAAATAAATCAATTTTAAAAGATTCTTCTAGAAGCTATTTTCGATGAATTATCACTGAAGACGGCTGCTTTATAGCCTAAATGCGCATGTGTTTTTTATAACCTTGTTGGGGCTAATGGAGATTATTAACACAAGTACATGTTTCGTAAGCGCTTGTTTCCGAATGCAACTCAACAGGAATATCATTGGAAAGTCGATTGGTATCATATTTTAACGGAATCTAAGCCATAATTCCTTACGTTCACCTAAGTAACAAATGGATATAAGAGTAAAAGAAACAAATTCGTATATTTTTTCATACACATAATAATGAATAAAATCGGATATTTGAAATCAGAACTCTATTCAGTTATTCAAATATTATAATTCACAGACAAATACCCAACAATCACTTGACATTCTTAATAGTATAACCAAAATCCGTGATTTAAATTTAAGATAAATTCTGACATAAAACTTTATCATGGTTAGACTGATGATCCAGGCGTATAATATTCATGATACTAGGAAAATTCTTCAATATACATTCCATATATTTCCATGCGCTATTCAGTTTCAACGCTAAAAAATACACTCCATCGGAAAAAGATAAATTCAAAATCATAACCCATGTATTTGTGAGAAAAAAGTCCAAACATTCACGCGTCGACACAAATAAATCATACGCGAGAGAAAGCACGAAAAACATAAGCGGAGAGAGATTCTCCAAGACAAAGGGCACTTCTTTGGAGGGAGAAGGAAGTGCGGGGGATGAGAGGTTTCGGGAAACGGGATTGGTATATAAGGACTTATCTCCAGACCTTCAAGTTTGAGTTAACCGGAGTGCGCGGTTTGAGGTGAATGGAATAGAACTAGATGAGAGCAAGGAAGCGGCGGGGCTGAGGGCAAAAAGAGTGTTTGGAGTGAGGAGGGCGAGAGAGAGTAAGAGAGAGTGAGGAAGGGGAATAAAGGATAAAGGAAGAGGAGTGAGAGAGTGAGTTGGAGGAAGATGGAGTGAGGAATTGAGGATGAGAGAAAGATTTCTGCGGAGAGGAAGCAGGGATTTGAAGGGCAATGGAAGGGGAAGGGAGAGAAAAATAGATAAATTCAACAGGGATCGGAAAAAAAGGAAGGGGAAAAATTGAACTACTGCGGAGACGAAAAGACAGACAAGTGCGTTTCTACGTGACGTTGCAATGGTATGAGAGACCTTCGCGAGTTGTCCAGCAAGAGAGAGAGAGAGAGAAAGAGAGAGAGAAAAGGTTGGGGAAGGGGTAGGCAGGGAAAGAGACGCCAGAAAAAAACAAGATCCGGAAAGGTGACGGAACAAATGATAAAAATAAATACCCGGAAAACCTAGAGAGAGAGAGAGGATTGAAATGTTCCGCCCGCACGGTTGCAGATGTAGAGCGAGTCGGCAGTGGGGGGATGGGGATGAATGGAGGGGGAGGAAAAAGGAAGACCACATGAGAGAAAAAGAGGGAGGAAAAAAGCAGATAGGTGTAGTGAGAAGAGATCGCTCGTGACATTTTTCGGACGCGATAGTGTGCGCGCCTCTCTCCGTCTCTCTGGAGCATACGGATGTTTCGGTGTAAGAGGAGGAGGGGAAAAAACAAAGGCTATGCGACGGGCGAACGCATGTGTTCTGGAAGAGATGGGAAATAAAGGGTGAAATAAAAAAAACTTCGTGTGTGCGTACAGAGATGGGCACGGAGACATCGCATCCATACAAGGAGAGGATTTTTGGAGACTGGGTATATTAGGGGAGGAGAGAGGGATCAAAGGATGGAGGTGAGGGGGGAAAGGTAGGGTTACTCCGCACGTTATGTTTGGTCAGAGCGATGCGGTGTGGAGGAGGGGAGAGAATTTTTCGTACGGCGTTGAGTAAAGTATCTCGTCGGGAAAGAGTGGAGTGGAAAGGGATTTGGTGCGAAGGGAGGAAGGGGGAAGGGAACGGAGGATTTTTCGAAAGAGATAAAAGATAAATTTGTTTACAGGGAGTAAAAATGCTGGTCTTGCGGAAAGTGGTCTTGCATTACGGTTACATCGATATATTCTCCGCCGGACGCATAATTTTGAAACCTCTGGGTTTGAAGGAATGGGGTATTATTTTACAAATCTTATCAGTGTCTATTCAAAACATAACTCTTTGTACTAAAAATACAGGGCGTTGAAAATATAAAACCAATAATTCATATGAGAAGAAAAGCCAGGGTGAATAATATGGGATTACTAATGAAATGAGTGAAAAATATAAAAGTGATTACTCTATTGCAACTATCTGTAACCCTCACGCACATTAATACGATTAATACAATGATTTTTTATACAAAATAAAATATGTGATTTAAAATGCGATCACATTCGCCTTAAAATATAATGCAAGGCAAAAAAGTATGTCTCAAGTTTTAAATGCACGCGTTTTACAATAATGGCAAAAATAGAATGCTGAAAAATAAAACTAAGGATTGAGCTCATACGCTGATGTCGATGTTTTCAAGCGTACATTTTCGTGCCTACCATACTTATCATGCTCTAGATAATCAACGAAACTTTTGGTGTTCTGTCTATTCTTTTCAAAAATATTCACCGCTAAAATAGTAGGAGGAATAGTTTTGTTTATATCCAAAGAATCTTCCTCTGTTTTAACAAGGTATAGAAATGTTTTTGCTCTTTCGGTAGATATGCAAAATTTATATTTATGTGACCTAGTTTAATGACGGTTTCATCATAACAATATTATTTTGTATTTTGTTGAAAACAAAGGAAGTATTTTCTGAAACATGTGGAACTTTGTGACAAAAATAAGTGGAATTTTGCATATACTGCAGAAAATTCATATTTGAATTAAATGCAGGTCATAATTATGCGTGTTTATTATACATGTATACTTACAATCATCATCATAGGTTTTCTACATTTCGTTAGGTTATAGGCTCTCCCAACCAAATTTGTTCCTTCCAAGTCCATTCTATCCATCTTTTCATACCCATCCCTTCCTTTTAAGACACCTAAAGTTCCCTTTTTATTCCTACCTTTTTGCTTCTTTCCTACCATTCTTCTTTGTATGACTTCTATTGAGCAAATATCGACCCAACTATTTCTTTTGTCTTTCCCTTAGCATGGGCGTCCACCAGGGGGAGTCAACGGGGGCACTTGTCCCTCCCACTGGAAATGTGAATTTTTTTAAAGTTATAAGCCTAAAATTGCTATTTTTTATAACAATTACAATTAATAAAACGACACTAGATATGGTTAAACGCATTCTAAGAAGGCACGCCCGTTATGTAAAAAAATAGTAATGGTTCTTTTTCAAACATTCCACCCCCCTCTCCCTAGAGAAATTTCTGCGGACGCCCATGCCCCTTAGTACTCTAATTAAATTCCTATTTTCTCCTAGCATTAAACATCGTAACATTAATAAACAGTACAATATACATTACAGAAACCTTTCACATATACGCATGCTCCTACTCCTACAAAAAAACAAAATCTTGGAAAGCGATTTAAGCACATAAATTGTATTATTATGTTGACAATATCATACAAGTGAAAATGTAACTTGATAAATAGCAATACCATACATAAATATCAAGTATTATGTGACTTGGCGAAGCCACATAGGAACTGATGAATTATTGCTGAACGAAGATTGTTGAGAGGACTGGGAAGTGTTGGGAGCCGATTTTTTCGTGATTTCAAAATATTTTTATATAGTTTACTATGCATATGAAAAAAATTCATCATTCATTTTTATCTCCGTCCAACTAATTTTCTCCAGTCTACACATATCAAAATCTCGTAATATACTCTCATATCCATTCCTCAAAGAGTCCAATTTCGACTGTATTTACTTTATGTGCTCTGCTATAACTCAATAATAAGTCAAACAATTGCAGCAACCACCAAGTTACATTTAATTTCCTTGAAAGTTTAATTTTTTTTCAAACGTGTCCTCCGGGGAATTATCAAACCTTTCCCCAAAAATTTCTTAAGACTTTTCTCGACAGTAAAAACACGTTTATATGAACCATGGTCTCAGGGATAATATACGCATCAGTTACTCTTAGTCAGAAAACACATAATTATTCACCGTTTGGTGGCACGAATTCTCAAGTAATCTCTTCAAAAAATCATCCCAAAGTTCATGAAAGTTTTGAAAAACATATTTCCGAAAAAAAACATAAAAGTAACCTTTGTCGAAGTTCTTGCGCCCGAACCCACGATGCCGATGAATCATTTTACAGTGAAATTCTTGTCTGCTCTCGAAACATTTTCTTATTATCCGTGGAAATCGAACGATGCGGGTAATTTATTCGCCGGACGACACAAAGGTTACGTAATGTTCGAAGAAATAATATTTGACCTAATTTCGAAAATTTCGAACGGGCTGACGTTTCCCATTCGGAGGAACCGATGTTTATCATAGCGACGGCTCAAATGTCAGCCGAGGGCTTTTTCAAAGACTTCGCAGTCGGGGATTTCTTCAGCTACTATATAGAAGCGGGTCGGGCGCAAGCTATATCTCCGCAATACATCACGCCGCCCATAAGATAACGCATTCCCCACGCGCCGCAACAAGCGGCGGTATTTTTCACCACCGGAAATGTATTTTGCAGAATTTTCCTTCATTTATCACGGCAAAAGATTATATTTTTAAAAAGGTTACGAGTCTCTCTTTTGATCTCAAAATAAGTTTAGATTTTTCACCGTTTTATATTTTCTTTTGCCTGCACGTGTCAGGTGGATCGGAGTGATTTTTGTCCAACCATTTCCATTCGCATCGGGTCAAAGTACTCCTTTTTATGGTCGCCTTGTAATGTAGGTTAAATGTGTAAGCGTATATGTGCGCTTGAAAATACGCGACAACTTATATCCTTCTATATACAATCAGACGAAGTACTCTATAAAGTCGTCGCCTTTGCGGTAGTCTTCTTTCATAAACGTATTTTTCCAGAGATCAAAGGTGATTTTCTAATTGTAAGCACTTACTTCCCGTTAACTATGATAAAATATTCATTTGAACGTTTTGTATGTTTCGGATGCATTAGAATTAATATCCTTCTCACATCGTTCTATTCCAAATGGGAGATTTTAATAGATTTAGAAGAACTTCTCTGTTGAAACATAATATTTCTCCAGAGACAGGTCTCATCTGCGTTGAGAACGCAGTAAATCTGTTGCTAATATTATCGTGCTCCATAGCAGCGGAGTATTCGTCTGTTCCATTGTAAGGCACTCAAATGAAGGACTATTGTTTCACTTGGAATTTCATACCATCACTAAAGAAACTCTTCTCACTGTCAGAAATTTGTCACTTAAAGTAGCTACAATTTTATAGTTTATCTTAATTAAATGTAAGCAGAAAAAGTTACGTCATATATCATGCAAGTAATTCCTGTAAAAACAGCTCCGCGAGACCACATAATTACGAATTATGGTTTCGGAGATAAAAAATCGAGAAAATCCCACGCATAACAACACAAATTTTGTTTATATCGATCGCTACGACGGTTCTATCGGAATACAAAAATTAGAAAATCATCTTTTTCTCTCCCTAGTTCTTATATGATTTGTAATAGATTTAAAAAATGCTCGAATACAGGACAATATTTACCTCACAAAAGCCCTCGAGACCAAATAATTAGGACTTAAATTTTCGGAGATAAAAAATCTACAAAATCCCAAGCCTAACATTGTAAATTTTGTTTACAGTGATCGAGACCATATAATTACAACTTATAGTCACAGAGAAAAATATTTGAGAGCCGCAAAATCTTTTGATACCATTTTGTACGTATTTCCCACAAAGAACGCCATTGAAATCTCTGTTGGAATATACATTTTCTTCTTTTTACAACTTTCTCTGTATTCCTACGCCTTCATTGGAAGAGAATATATTTTTTCAAAAGTTACCAGTATTTTATATTTAAATCTAAACAAATTTGAAATTTAACTTAAGTGTACTAAATTATTTTGTCATTTTGTTCAACCTTATCAAATAAATAAATTTAATTGAAACATACAGAAAAGTGTAGAATATGACTTTTTATGTCATTTGTATAACCTAATCGTTTATGGCTTCTTCTTAATGGTAATGGTTGGTCCTGGAATGCTACCGTTATTAAACATTTAACAGTTTACACAAATAAATAACGGCATGAACAAAAAAGTTTTTCTTCGAAAGTATCTATACTTATCATGTCTTTTCACAGGAATTCTCAAGTGGTTTTTTATCAATTACGTAGGAATTGAGTAAGCCTGATTTTAATGTTACAGGTTGTAACAACTTGAAACTAAGGATTAACGAGATGATAGTTTGAGAATTCACCGATTATGCACGAACCGATTCTAATTACAAGATTCAACAGGGAATTATCGAGCTCGTCTTATGGCTAAAAAAATCCAAGAACATGCATTTAAAAAATACTTGTCTCAGGCATCTGTTATGGATATTGGAGATACCCGAGACAAGTATTTATTAAATGATAGTCCTTGAAGTAATTGCAAGAGTACAATAATTGCTAATAAGTTGGAAAGAAAAAATAAGTAGGATATCATGTCGAATCAAATGGAATATTGTGAATTTCTGCTCTATCTTTAAAATCTACATTTTTAGAGTGATTCGCTCCACAGTGTAGGATACAACAAAGTGAGTCACAATATCGGATCAAGAGTATCATACTAATCTTATAAATGGTATATAAATATATATAAGCATTAATGGGCAGAATTACTGATTAAAATAAAACAAATTTTCATCCCATTTTTTTTAAGCCACAGTCACTAAAATTACGTACGGTGATTATACATTGTTGTAAGATACATTTCTTCAAATGTTTTTCCAAAAAACGGACGTATTTCAAACTCAGAAACAGTTTATGATAACAATGATAACAACAAATCTATGGTGAAAACTTTAGCAAACACCATGAACCTCGGGGTTGACGGACTTTGATGACATTTGCAGATAAAGCTTTATTCAAGGCCTTATCTAAAATGGAGATTGTAATTGACCGATACGGATCAAAATCATATTTGATTAATGAACTGTAATGAGGATGCCTAAAAATAAGTTTGAGAAAACTTCGTAAAGCGGTACAAGAGATAAAAGACACGGCAGACGGACTAGCGAGAAATGCCCATAAGGCGCTCCGCTGCTATCGCTTTGCTAGTATACGAAATAAATATGGAATCGAAATGAACTAAATGCAGTGGCGGATACAAAGAGAGGGCTATCTTACTTCTCCACGCATTTGGTCTACTTTGCCCTACATTTGATATATTCTTAAATCAATTCGGCGTAATATTCGTTGATTCTGAGCTGAAAATTAGATCAATTAGGTCAAAGTAAAGAAAGGCGGTCAGGGACTGTTAAAGCCCTAGGAAAAAGCAAATTTTTGGAATCCCCTATTCGCATTAAAAATGAAGGTATATAGAAATAATAACACAAAGTTAATCCGTAGAAAATTTTAAATCCTTTAGTTTAAAGTAAGTAAACATAGATATTAAAATATTTTTCTTCCTCGCTTTTATTGCTGCAAATTTATCAATCATTTCATCATAATTAATTTCGTTAGCAACCCCATTTTAAACAAGTACGAATTTAAAACAAATCAAAAATAAAAACTTTTATTGTGTTTCACAGGAAAGTCTTCCTTAAAATAAGAAAACGAGAAAAATATTTCAGGCTATTTGTCCGTTACAAAAGTCGAATGCATATAAAAGATTTTATAATAAAAACCGCGCCGACGCGTATAATTTTTCTTGTGAAATAATGCCACGTTGGTAGTTTTTCACATGTTTAAAAGATAAAAAGCTCCGTTAACCAGCAGCATTAATAATTGGAATTAGTAATATCGGGCCCTAGCATTTGCCTAGTTTGCTTTACGGTAAATACGGGCCTGTCTGCAGTAGAAAGTTCAAGAGGGAGGACTGCGGCGATCACCCCACCTCGTTAAGTTTTTAGGTCCGCCGCCGATTGAATGAAACACAAGACTCTATCTAAAGCGATAATATTACTATTGCCCTTATACCTAATTTTGTCATTCGTTCCGCCGTTTAATTAAAGTTACTGCCGGAGAAAAATTTATACCGAACAAATATTCGACCGTGTTTTAAAACTTTTCCGGCCAAATTCCTGTTTTATGTCCATAGTCATTGGTCCTCGACTCGTTTTCGTGTCTCCCCGTAGTTGGTATAAAGGGAGCATTCGAAGCTTTAACAGTATTGGAGAGGAGGCTTAGAGAGAAGTACAGGACAGGGGAGAGTAAAGAGAGTGAGAGTGAGAGAGAGAGTTCAGAGGAGATAGAGACATGGAAGGAGAAAGTTGGTAGGGAGAGAGGTAGGGTAATGGGAGGCAGGATTGAGGCAGGTAGTAGAATGGGAGGGTTGGAGAGAAATTGTTGAGAGAATTTGAGAGAGGGCGAGAGAGAGAGAGAGAGAGACGAAAAAAGAGAGACAGGGAAAGAGAGAGAATAAAATAAATAAAAAACAGGTTTTTCAATAGCACACACTTTTATGATGCACTCAAAAGTATTAGTAGAAAATAAATTTTTATTGCCTCAAGAAGAAAATCATGTGTGCAAACTACTTATATGCAAAGGCAACCCACTTTCATTCGTAACACTAAATTTAAAAAATGAAAATTTCGATGAAAATTTTGAGGCAATAAAAATTAATTTTCTTGTTTTGAGTGCATCATAAAAGTATGTGCTATTAAAAACCTGTTTATTATTTATTTTATTATCTACTTTTGAGTCTTCAAGTTTTTGAAAATTTCAAAGTTAATTCTTTATTTACATAGTCCATATTTATTTATATGTATTCTCGAATAAAACTGTTGAAACGCGTACCAAAACTTGATAGATTAAAACGTACCGCGAATGTAGATTATGTGCAGAATTTCAGCTCTTTAGCATTTGTGGTTACAGAGATAAAACGCATTAAAAATGTTGAACGATGACAACGCTCAAGCCAACTTCAATAAAAGTGTGTAATAACAAGAACAATAAAAATAAATGGGGCAGAAGGGGAGAGAAAGGTATAGAACGGCAGAAAAAGGAGGTAGAGAGGGTGATAGGGAGAGAGACGGAAAAAGAGAGAGGAAAAGAGAGAGAGAAAAAGAAAGAGGGCAAAAGGGGAAAGAAAGGCAGAGAAAGGAGGTAGAGAGGGAGAGAAACGGATAGAAAGGGGTGAGAAAGAGGAAGAGAGAAAGAGGAAGAGAGAAAGAGGAAGACAGACAGACAGACAAACGACTTTATTAGGGCGAAATTGAGACTATGTAGTCTCTTCTTACATTTAACCCTTTCGTCATATAGGTAATTACAATATTTACAAAATAAGAGAAATTAATTACATACAGATTTTAACAAAATACAAATTAATTACAAGTTAATATATTTGTTGTTGAAGAGAGAAAAAGGAAGAGAGAAAGAGGAAGAGAGAGAGAGAGGAAGAGAGAAAGAGGAAGAGAGAAAAGGGAAGAGAGAAAGAAGAAGAGAGAAAGAAGAAGAGAGAAAGAGGAAGAGAGAAAGATGAAGTGAGAAAGAGGAAGAGAGCAAATGAGAGGGAGGGAGAGGGAGAATTAGGGATAGGGAGAAGAAAGGAGAGAATGAGGGAGATAGAAGGAGAGGGTGGGAGAGAGGGAGGAATTAAGGGAAACAGAGCAGGAGGAAAGGAGGAAAAAAGAGGGACGTTGCGCATGTTCGGAGATTGTATCTCAAAACTTCATCTCTCGCTCTCGGTATGGAAACCCAAAAGTGGACTAGACCCAATTACCGAGCAAACCGCTCGGCCACCTGCAAACAAGAGAGACACACGCATGGCCTTCGCACCAACTAAATGTTTGTGTCGGCGAAGTACATGAACTATGGTCGACTTGAATTGTGGAGTCCTTGCGCGAGGAGTTAAAAAAGGAAGAAGAGAGAAGGAGAAAGAGAGAGAGACCAACGGTTGGCAAATTTAACTCGCGTAAAGGAGGAATTCCTCTAAAGTGGTGGAAGTCGAGGGAATAAAAATGTACCGTACCAGTCAAAACTTTGTGTCCGGCATTCGAACTGAGGAGACGAAATTAGAAAATGTTAGCGAGGATGCACTCGATCCGTTCTTGGAACCGATTGTAAAATATCCCATGATCCGATGAAGTTTATTATGAATTTTATGCGCAAGACGCCATGCGTATGCATGTGGGGACACTTCGAATTCTTTTCAGTTAATTAACTACAGAACTAAAGCAGTGGTTTTCAACTTTTCAGCTCGAGGGCAATATAACCCATATCTCACTCACCGCAGGCCACATTCGGTCGAAAATAGATTTGCAGAATAATTTAAGGAAACTAAAGGTTTTTTGGGTATGATTTGTTTTAAATGTATTCGTCTATTAAGGAAATAGAGGGGTCAAGGCAAAACATACTGTTTTTATAATCTTATGTTTTCGTGGTACCGTTCAATGGCTCATGGCGGGCCGGATGAACACACTCGACGGGCCTGATGCGGCCCGCGGGCCGTAGTTCGGGCAGAACTGCACTAGAGTGTTATTGAGCTCGTCTTACGGCTAAGAACAAACAAAAAATAACACCAAAAATAAAAAAACTGGTAACTTGCCCGATATATCCAATAGTATCAGATAATCTAATAATGGTGAAATTGGTATCCTGAATGCGCATTTTGTTTTTCCATAGTATTTTGTGACTATTAGAGATATCTCAGATAACTAATTGTTTAAATATTGATTTTATTATTTTTAGCTCATAGGATTCTTTCCGGTGTTAAATAGAATTTATTTTATGCATTGACAAATAATGTATTTCAAGTGCCTGAATAAAGTGTAGACGTTTTTTTTTCTTCTAAAATTTGAAAAGAAAAGTCGGCAGTCGACCTCCATGTGTTTTGATAAATAAGCAATAAAGACCTGACAACACCTTGTCATTTATTCATGTTAGAATTGGGAAAGGAAGTGGACAAGTGGAACTCGAATACTTTGGTTGAATGCAAACAAAAAAATCAAGTTTCTGGAGAGAACAAATGCAAACGTTGACATTACATTAGGGAAATACGCTGTGGCTGCAGGTTTATGAGTTGAAAAGTGTAGTACTTCACTTCAAAGTCATTGACTAAAGCAACGTACGTTAAAAAAACCGTTATGCGATATCAGCTATCATCATTATTAATTATAGACGAAAAATAGAGATCAATGGAACCAATCCGACAACTTTTATCTCGATGTCTGGCGTTTGCCAACAATAGTCGCTAGATGGCAGTGGCCATCAAAATTTTCAACGCCATTTAGTTTATTACTGTATTTTACAAAAAAATTGCCAATTCTATTATTTATTTTAAAATTTTAAACAAAAAATTAACATTTAGTTATCAAGTATCTATTTTGCTGGTAGGGTAAAATTCTTTGATTAATTTGCAATGATTTATATCGCCATAAAAGCGACGTTCCTTGAGATTAATAATCTCATACCAGACGATTTATATAAATTTTATATATTATATTATTACTAGTAGAAGGTGCTAGCATACTGCAAGCATTTACTTGCACTTTGATAAAAAACATTAATTTTCAGAGAGATATTTCATCATGAGGAATATTTCCTTAATTCTAAAGATTTCTCCTCTGGACGGGTTTTTGTTTTTTCATTATAGAAAAATAATGGAGTAAAACAATCACTAATTTTTGCAATTTTCGAAATATTATATTTTTCCCAATTTGAGTTAATAATGCCACATATTTCTGCCAAATTTTAAATTTATAGTACAATTAAAAGTGAAACAACATTTATCTAATTGTATAAATTTAAATAATTTATAACGGCCAAAATAACAATTTTGTGGATAAATTGAAATTCATTTACATAGATTAACCTTTAAATAATTTAAAAATTTCAGATCCCTAACTTGCGGCGTAGTGTCTAAGCATCTACCTATTTGTTTAAACTTTAAGAATTTTTAACTGCCAAACAAATTAAAATATCAAAATTTGTATGATCCCTATTTCGTTTTTTTTACATATCCTACCTCTAAAAAAAATTTCAGCTCCGTAGCACATTCTAAAATACATAAACCTTGAAAATTTGTTTAAACAATTGCGAATTTTTAGCGGCCGCATTGTTGAACTTTTTCAAGATTTTCGTTTTTTCTAGTCGGTTTTGCACAAAATCCTACAAAAAAACATTAGTATCCTCCTATATGTTATATGTTATCTCCTCCTCCTCCTCTGTAAGAAACGTCTACATATAATGATATAAATTTCGGAGGTGCCGGTGTTGTAGTGATTAGGACGCGGTCTGCTAATCGCCTGCTGCTTGAAAAGGCAACGGGTATGAATCCTACGCAAGTAGGATTTTTCCAAGGTCGCCCGGCCCCTTGTTTGTGTGGTTTGAGGAGATCGCGCAATTTCAGTTGTTCCATCCTTCGGAAGGGACGTTAAGCCGTTGGCCCTCTGGTGTTCTTCGTAAGAGCAGGCAAATTCCGGCACCGGGTTTCCCTCCTCCCTTCCCTTGCTATTCATTACACTACCTCTGAGATAACCTCTGTGCGTAGGACAGAGGCGAATCGGCTGGGCACCCACAATAAAACTATATATAAATTTCGGTGTAGTCGTTAGGACGTTGGATGCTACTTGCCTGCTGTTTGAAAGGGCAGCGGGTACGAATTCTGCGAAAGTAGGATTTTTTCAAAGGTCGCATGGTCCTCTGTTTTTGTGGTTTGAGAATACCGCGCAAATTCAGCGTTCCATCCTTCGGAAGGGATTTGAGAAGACCGGGCAAAGTCAGCGTTTCGTCCTTCAGAAGGGACGTTAAGTCGTTGACTCCCTTGGTGCTATTCGTTAATAGTAGGATAATGCCGGAACCGGGTTTCTCCTCTCCCTTGCTATCCAGTTATTCATTGCACTACCTCTTAGATACCCATTGAGAGTAGGCAAAAGGTGAATCAGCTGGGAGCATACATTAGTATGTGACCTTTGGTTCATATAAATTTATAAGTACTTTGTAAATCGGATGTCTTATTCACAGCAGAGGCCAACTCTGTGAAAGCATGTTCAACGAAATTTTTCATGTATTTTATTAGTCAATAATATAGATACGAAATAACCAGCTCTGGAATTGGCAACAGGAACGCTATGGCCTTCATTTTGTATCAAGCGGAACAGCGTTCCCTATCAATTCGTGCACTTCAAATAGCTGTTTCTTAAACCTTAATAGACATTAGGCGCTTTTCCTTCTAACCCTAAAATGGACAAATTATGAATGCGACATTGAAAAATTACGTCGAGTCAAAATGCATGTAATATCCCTGGAATGATCAATTATATAGTGCTAAATTAGTGTCACTAATGATAGTAGATCACTTAGTTAATTGACAACTGAAAACAACGTATCTTTGATTTGATTTGTGGCAAAAGAATCAGAATGAGAACTTGCTGATAACGAGTCGTTAGAAACTGAACTTTAATTTAGAATTGGAATTTTTAAGCGTGTCAGTATCAATTTATAGGTTTTCATTAAAAACTTTGCCTGATCCATTTAATTTTTAATTTGTTATTTTACACTTAATTTATTAATTAAAAAATATTTTCACCACTCAAATCAAGGCATCCACACTCAAATTTTTATCGCATAAAATCCATTAAAATTTTCTTTTTTTCGAAGCATTATGTATATTTTTAGGTCGACATGTACTCGGACATTTATTTTCTTTTGCGGCAATAGTATATCGATAAAAACCATTATTTTTAATAATAAAGCTTTTCAAGGCATTTTCTCAAATGGAGCAAGATACCGAAATGTTCTATTGATATAACTAGCGATATAAATATTTTTTCAAACCAGATAAAATTCAAGATGTAGCTACAACTATGTTGGTTGGAAAGTTCCAATAGTGCCTTCCATACCCAGGATACCATAGCCGCAAATACCGGCGAAGAGAGAAATACTTCGACCAAAAATTGCGCACGGCGGCGGAGATATGGCAGGACGCGAGGTATGCGATGCATAAAATGGGAGTTTCGCACATGCCAGCTGCTAGAGTGATTGCTGTTATCAACAGATGGGAGTGCTGTCGCGGAGGATTACAAAATGAGGGCATTGCGTTTGGTTCGGAAATACGCCGCTAGGAGTACGCAAGAGGAGCGCTACCACGGAAGATGACGAGGTCACGCAAGAATGAGAGCGGTAGAGAAATAACATAAATAAATGCACCGTTAAACGGAAAGTTTTGGCATTTTAAGGAATAATGTTGCAACTTCTTAGCTCAAGTTTCTCTATTCTGTGCGTCATTTCAAGGGGAAAAGGCGAAAGAAATTAAATATGGAAGAAATAAAAACTTCAAATTAACTCCTCTCTTTGTTATATGAATAACCTATCGATTATAGAATCATTCCCATTTACGATTCCGTCTTTCATCTTTCCAGCTTTGATACTACCTCTAACCTGCATCCAAAATACGTATTATTTAATATATGCTCCAATCCTTGAATCTATAACCTTACTCCAGTCAACAGAAGCCCTATAATTATTTTTTTTAAGCACAGCGTTGTAATTTTTTAAGATGAGTTGTTATATTTTGTTTTTCGTTGTATTTATTTTGTGTTGCAATGCGATCTAATGTAACTATTCCATTGTGCTGAATTGGGAATTATAGCTAAACAAACAATTATAATTAAACTAGCAGCCCGTTGAAGCTACGCTTGCAATTAATTTAGATAATTAATAAATTAATATAATCGTCTCCCGGAGTCGAATCCGAGACTTTTTCCGGATTTTTGCATTTTGTAAGGACCACCTAATGGGATTTAACGATTGTGAAAGTTTAAGCTCTTAATTCTATTGTGAAATGTCCAAAAGTATCGTGGCAGATGGACAAACGGACACGAGAATTATTATATAAGAATTTTAAATGCATAAATACATGAAAATATGGAGTAAGTTTATATTCTATGCTAGCTACTCGATGAGTTTTCCACTTTATATATATAATGCTTTTATAATTTCACTTTGGCATCTGTCTGTACACTTGCTTATATTGAAATGACGAAACAGTAAACGAGAGTGAGTTGTACCTCTGAGTGGAGATATATGTAATTCTGATATTTGTTAGCTTACTTTCCAGAATGGAAATAGGATTATAGTTTCGTCGTTGTGTCTGTCTGTCCGTCTGTCTATATGTTCCCCCCTATTAACTTTTGAACAATAAACTGATTTTCATGACACATGGTGAAAATCTCTTGCTACTGGGGCCGAGCTCCCGAGGATAGTTTCTGTGGTGAAGATTGAAAGTTCCGAGTACGATTCCAGGAACTATCATTCCCATTTGATTTACATGGGAAATCTGAAATCTATCGTGAAGAGTAATTTTCTTTTGCACATTAAAATACTATAGAGTTGTAATATCGGAGCGAGTTTTGTACTATTCTCCGAGGAAAGGAATGTGAATTTTAATTTTTACCGTAGAATGTTGCTTATTTATCGCGTTTCTTCGCATTTCGCGTAAACAGTTTTTATCGCTCATTATCGACTATTGTTGGACTCGGATTCGGTATAGTCTACTATAATACATATACGCGTTATTTTTACCGTGCAAATACGCGTGATCAATTTAATATTCCGTTCGAATGTATTTGTAGTATTTTATAAGGCTAAATTATGAAATTTGGGAACACAAAGAGCAACTCATCCGCGGTGATTTTAAAGCTATTAAAGCCAACATAAGTATTAAATAAATAATTATGTGGAAAATAGGCACCATAAGTTCCGTTTGGATCATCTTGTTTTTCTTTAGATTTTAGTTTTGAAAAATTACAGGCTTGAAAATTTTCAGCGTACATTTTCGCATTAATGCCATTTACGAAAGAGGTGCTAGTAAATGAATATGTGGCGGTATGACCACATAAAAATAATGTAAGCTAAATTTTTGAATGAAAAATTCCAATTCTTCCTCAGTTCGTCAATTACATTAATGGAAGAAATCTTCATGGCGAAATAATACAAAATATTGCCGAATTTAATAACGGAGGATAAAACGCGCTACTTTAACCAGGTTCATGGGTAAAACTGTGCTTGTTTGACTTTAATTTCACTAGGAGCAGTGGCATCTGCGTGCGGGAATTTTTCTTGAATAAATAAGTTTGGCATCCGCGAAACGAGGCGCGAACTATTCGTGCTGAAATTACGCCTCGTTTGATCTAGTGGAGCCCATCAGCAAACTTGTTGCCGTTATCTGTTCATCTCGTAGCTTTGTGGTGGCCAAGCTGCCTGACTGACGTTTCCATTTGCAGCTTGCGCTAAGGGCAGGATTTAAATTTTAATGCTGCAATCGTAGCGCTATTGAAATACTACTTTACTCTCAGATAATGACGCATTTAAAATACAATTAACAGAAGTATTTGATGACGGGATATCTCAAAAAAAATGTCTTCAATTTGTTAGGTATTGAAATATAAATGTATTTTTAAAATATCGTTCCAGAAAAAGGTTTATTTACGAAGAGCATTGAAATTAATATATACCTGACTTATTTCAAGGCATTTATTATATTTGATTGTGAGTTGTACGTAATTTTCTACTTTCAGATTCTTAAATACTTTCACTTCTAACATTACCTAATAACAGAGCCAGTAAAAGGTATTTGTGCGCCCTAGGAAAAATTAGAAAATAGCGCCCCCTCTCCATTGAAAGTATGAAACACAGAATCTTACCTCCAAAAACAGTAGTAATAAAAGATTTACCGTCTTTGCTCGCGTAATTGCCCCTCTATTATTAGAGGGAAATAAAATATTATTTTTTTCTGATACGGCCACCTTCATACGATAGGGAAATAGAGCGTATTTGTCCGTACCCTTGTTTTAGTGTGGAAACTCGTACGAAAAAGAGAACAAATGCGAGAAAATGTGGTATATATTCACGGGAAATACTTTTGGGGCGCAATATCACCGAATAAAATTCAAGAATGTACTGGTTGACACCAAAAGATGTATGTTCATTAATCCTGGATATATGAGAGAAAGTAGTTAAAAGCTGCACTTCTTATTATTTAATATATTTAGGTTCACTGTAAGTTATGCCACGAAAAGCTCACACTATGATGCATGTTTAAAAAAATGGTCATATACTCACAGGAAAATCTGCTGTGTTACAGCAAGAATTAAAAAAATGTCATGTATTTCTAATACCTTCGCTACGGAAGATCTTACTGACTAGTTTTTACGTTCTCTCCAGGCGCAGATCTTTCACTGCTGCAGAGTGACGCTAAGTAGAGTTGTCTCCCTATTGCCATGTATACGCATTTGTAATCAATCGAAAAGCTTAGCGTAACGGATCTCGTGTGTCATGCAGGAACAGAGCTTGACGATACTCTTCGCAGAAGTTTTTCATTCTAACACGGTTCTAGTTTAACCTTATCAGGTGCGGAAATTAAATATCAGTTTATTTGTTAAATGTAAACATACGTATTAGATTTCGGCGGCCCTGTAGGAACCGTCAAATATGCATCTCTCATGGCAATCAACTTCTTAAACAAAAACGGGAGAAAAATGCCTCAATCCGGGAGAGTTAGTAACCCTATTGCGCCCCTATGCATGCTGAGCCCTAAGCGGCTGCCTCGCTTACCTAACCCTCGTCCCAACACTGCCTAACAACGTAACAAAAATAACTGCTAAGAAATGACTACGAAATATAATTTGAAAATGTAATCATCAGAATGCCTGTAGCAACTTGAGGCAAAGAGATGAAACTAAGTACAGAATCTAACTCGAATTGGAAGAACTATTTTATTTCGATTAGTAACGGCTTACTATTATTTTTTAAATGTTTGATTAAATTAAGGAAATGAAATAATTTGATGTGTCCAAGAACTAACACGTCCTAAAACTCAACAGAGACTGTCAATTTGAAAATGTATAAAAATTTTTAATTTTGATATTGTAATGAATTTGTGAAAGATATTGGAATTGACAATGTTTTTAGTACGTTTTGGTTAATAATAATAATAATATTAAATTATGAAAGCAATTCTAATTCTGCACTTATAGGTAAAATATCGTATTTTTTAAGAGAACTTAAGAATTGTAATAGGTGATCGGATCCAATAAAAACTACTAGTAATCCTTTTATGCTATTATTTTTATAGTTAAATTTTCTGAAAAGAAAATTATTTCGCCTCTATTTCATAGCACCATGTTTTTTCTATCCTTCAAAGCTCTGGCATATTATTATGCTTTTGGAAAATGTGCGATACTACCAGAATATCGGTCAAGTCACAAAACGAGAATACATAAACAACATAATTCTATTTAGAATATTTGAAAATATAATTAAAACAACTGCTGTAAATTGAGAAGTCTATCACCTTACCCTTAACTTCACGTTTATGGAGTTAGATTTCTCTATTTACATCAATTTTGCTTTAACTTTTTAAAACAACTGCTACTATGAAATTCATTCACAGTCCTTCAAATACTTTTCTTCCACCGCAATACAACTATTCCATCGTTATTTTCATTTATCAAAGGAGCGAGTGAAAGACCATCGTTTGATTGTTTTTTTGTATGCACGCAAAAGAAATGTTAGCGCTTATTTTTTGGGAAAAAATCGCTTATGTATTCATTTTGTCTGTCCCCCTGTTCCGGCAATTTCTCTGAAATCCTGAAACATGGAGAGGCCAACGTTTCGGGATCGAACATTTTAAAATAAGTTAAATTAAGATATGAACTTGGGACATAAATATTTCTATGGATGAAACACTGATGTTTATATTTTTTTTTAAACAAAATTTAAATGTGACGAATGAGAGCGAACAATTGCTCATAATCCAAAAAAGGGATGATTTTACGGTTTTTATTAATGGGAAATACCAGCTGACATGGCATCCAATCCAATGCTTTTAAACGGGAATCATATTAGTACAGAGGAATGATATATAACGCTTTTAAAGTGAATTTATAGATTATACAATGAGCCCGGTGATCTTAACGAAAAATACAATCTTATGATCTTCCCCCATTTGTTCATCTCATAATCGAACTGAAAATGAGGATCCCTCATTTTTTAAACTTCCAGAAGGTAAAAAAATTGCTGGGTAAAAGTTATGGTAAATATGGTGGATGAGGAATGGTCTGAAACCTCATTTCATCAATGATTTCTTGGCAAATATGTTAGCGATACGCTGGAGCGTTATCATGGTGCAATATTCAACCGCGTTCATCAAGATGAAGACGTCCATTCCTACGTTATACTAATAGCAGGCCTATCGGAATAGTACTCGACGTATACACCTGTAGTTGTAGGCCTGTAGTTACACAGCGGCCATAAACGACTCCGATTTTGTCAAAGAAAACAAGATGCATGGCTTTTCCGGCACTTTGACAAGTCTTCGATATCTGAGTTCGGGTATTCCCAGGGCGTTTCCTCTGGCAACTTTTGAACTTCAGTTCAGGATAATATCGTGAAACCACGACTCGTCACAAGTAACAACTTTGTCCGAAAACTTTGGGTCTCAAAGAAGCCCTATTTTAAGTGTTACTTGGGATGCATATGTTGCAGGGCCACCCGTGTTGGTTGGTATAAGTTTTTGGAGGAACCGGCGTATGTATGTGTCGGGGCAAACTAGAGTAAGTTAAGTGTCATAAATTGGAATATATGTGTATGTTTGGTGGCATAAGTTTTAGGGGCAAAATAGTGTACTATTATGATTGCATTAAATCAGGAGAACTGTGAGTTTGGTGGTCTACGGTTTAAAGGTAAACTAATGAAAGCTATATGGCATCAAATTAAGGGTTATTCGATGCAAGTCTGGTGGTGTACATTTCAGGGAAGATTTGGTATATCCTTTTGGCGCAAATTATACGAGGATTATTATACGACTAGCGTAATTGTCTGTCAAATATGACGGGATTATCATAAAATATTCCAAATATATATGATTTCGATATGAAAAATTAGTAAGATATGCTATGATCTGGTTTGGCTTTCATGCACAATCAAATCAGTGTTTTTGAAAGTTATCTTGGTTTTGATTATAATTTTTAAGTAATTATTTGCAGAGAGGCCAAATGATTATCCAAATATTTGCTGAAAATAAGAGGAAAATCAAATAATAAGATATAAAGAAGTAGCTGAAATATACTTGAAATATTTGAGCAAATTATAAGTTATGTAAAATGTATAGAATTTAAATAAATATATAACAGAGTAAGTTAAATAAAAGTGTAGAATGAATTATTTTACTCTTATTAACTAGTAAAAAACAGGATAAAATGTGAAAGAACTGTCAATTTACCATCCAAGGAAAAATGTGTGGTAACTTACCATTAACTAAATACTTACATGAACTGCAATGAGTTTTAACTATATTTTAAGATCTCACTTTTCTTTTAACTATATTAGTTTTGAAAAATTTCCAGAAAAATTAATTCTTTAAAGAAATTTATATAAAATTCATAAAAAGTAATTTTTTCAATCGTATTAGAAATTCGGTTCGAAATATTTACTGTATTATCAGTTTAAGAAATACATTGAAAATTACGTGACCTATATTTAGTTTAATGAATTCCCACCTTTTGGCAATTGCGTATGATTCAATAGTATAACATTTTTTATAATCAATTATATTTTATTAGAAATCCTGTGATGCTTCGCTGTCACATTAAGTTGATGTTGATTTAAAAAATTATTGATTTGATCAGACACATTTATTTGTCAAAAGATGTAAATTTCTTTCTTCGTAAATAGAACAGAAGATTCTATTTATTGTTAACCTGCATTAGGATTAAGGATAAGTATAATTTAATTTTAATTTAATTTAATTTTTAAATTTTCCAACTTCTTCCTTCGTAAATATTACAAAATAAACAGGCTCAACATCTAACTATTAAATAAAGCGTTAACCTCTATATGTCGATAGGTATGTAAACATTTTATTTAAAACGTTGTAAATAAAACTTTTGGTACTTTTTAATTTCGAATTGCAGAATACAGATGGCAGCACAAAGTAATTAATATTTTATCGCTCATTATGAAATATGGTTATGAAAATTCGAGAAAAAAATATCTTAACTATTTTAACCCCAATTGGTTGCTAATCAATAATAAGGTACTAAAGAATAATAAGGTTACTAACTATATAATAAAGCGTTAACCTCTATATGTCGATAGGTATGTAAACATTTTCTTTAGTGTTGGAGAAAGTCAAATAAAAATACTATTAAAAATATTCGCACCCAAGAATGTCGACTCCCTTTTCGATCAACAACGAAATCCTCGACAGAATGACTTTGGCTCCACGACAACATGAAGCGGTGTATGACAGCATCGATGAGGTCATCAACTGTATAGAAGATGAAAAAGCTAACTTTCCAACGGAATTTTTAAATTTGCTTACTCCTCAAGGAATGCCACCGCATAAATTACGTCTAAGGATTGGCACTGTCGTAATGCTTCTTCGCAACATTAACGTTAGGAAGAGTCTGGGCAATGAAACACTTTTAAATGTGAAATATCTTGGTCAGCACAACATTGAATGCACGATTGCGACCGTAAGTAATAAAGGCCGAGCTGTTATACTTCCTAAATTCGATGTGACACCGACAGGCGATAAGGAGCTTCCCTTCGAGATGAAGCGTCATCGGTTTCCAATAACGTTAGCCTTTGCCATGACGATTAATAAAAGCCAAGGCCAAACATTTTATACCGTGGGATTACTCTTACAAAATCAGGTTTTTGCACATGGACAGCTGTATGTCGCCATGTCACGAGTACGAAAGCAAGAAAATTTAAAAATTTTATCCAGTCGTGATAGCAAAGTTAAGAACGAAGTATATCCTTAAGTTTTTAACTTAACTTACATTTTTTAATTCATTTAACTCTATTATATTATTTTTATTTTTACATTTCTCATTATAAAAATTAAGGAAAAATGAAGAGTAAATTTGACTTGCTAATTGTTTTAAAATGCAAATCATATGGTTAGATAAAATGAAGTGTTTTGTTTCTTTAACAAGAAAGCTGTCTTCGATTTGCGTCACGTGTGACGCGCGCCAACCAGTAAACACATAATTCAACATAAATGTAAACAAACAAAATGGTGTCGGGGCTCTATTTTAATATTACATTGTTTGAAATGTTTTTAGTTTGGCTTAAAGAAATTAATTTAATTGACTTTTAAACGATGCAACAATACCAAATAAAATGGTTCTCTAATACAAAGGGAAATGGTTCACTTATTCTTCAAAAGTGTTCGAAGTAATATCGACAAGGGGCTCGCGATCATACACCCAATATTGCCACACGCTCAAATTAGGTGGCCATGGTAACTGACAATTCTCATTGTTTAAAAGTCGCGTTGTTTTGTATTAAAAACGGATTTTTCAGGATATTCGGAACGTAATTTAAATTTCACGATAACCAAAATGAACTTCTTTATTTTTTCCAACACAACCATTTAGGTCCTGACCACGTATCTTTATTCTAACTAATTTTAAAATGCGATTCTATAATGCCCAAAACTGGTTCCAATGCTTGTCTTATATAGTGTCAGAAACCCCCCTTAAAAAGAATATTTCATATTTCCGGTTGAATTTAGTACCGTGAAAGAAAAGTAGATTTTCGCATCTTTCCAAATTATAGACGATGAAAATAGCCCAAACAGTGCCGTAGATATAAGCTTCCCAATAGGCTATAACCAACCTACCAAAAATTCCGCCTACGACGATTACTCAGTAAATAAGTTATACCCATATATAAAAGACTGACCTGTGTTTAAGCACTAAATTGGTGCATTTATAATGGGGCCAAGAATAGAATTTAACAATTGGGACAACAGTGGTCCAATATAAATTAAATGCGTGAAAACGTGAAAATTCGTATTTGAACGTAATTTTTGGCAATTTACGAATGAGATGTAAATTCTTCTCATAGCGTAACTAAGTTAAATACCTCATCCTTGAAATATTTAAAAATGTAAACGAAAAAGTTCTGCATCTCAAGGAATGGCTTTTTGCGTGATTCATACATGCGATGCGAATTGCGTTCCCTCAGGATTTCCTTTTACTATTCCGTATGAATAAATTGGAAGAGATACCCATCGGATGAACAGAGACACCATAATTTGAATCCGAACCTGACTGGTATATTTCTTATAAACAATTTGGCTGAGTGGCGCCCAAAATAAGGAACCGTCTGCTCATCAATAGATAGGTTATGAGAGAAAATACTAAATGTAAAACTTTTTCATTCAAAATTTTAAAGAGTGGTCTTAATTTGTCAGTGTTATCAAGAAGAGAATTATCTGAAAGATGAATATTTTCCTTTATGGCTCTGAATCTATTTCTACTCAAGGAACGACAGACTAATTCTATGCCATTATCCTCATCTTTTGACCAATACATATCCTGTTGAGGGAGTATATGATACCCAAAAGGATCAAAATACCAATAAAAGTTTTTAAATCAAACATAGTGATATCAAAATCATGCCTACTGTGGTATACAGCATACTTTTTTGAAAAAAGATAATTTTTCAAATACATCTTTATCAAAATACAACTGGAAAATGTCTGCTGGCGACGTACCACCTAGCTCATTTTTTATTTTTTCATAGTCTTTATTTTCTTTTGAACATGGACTCAAATTTTGCGGCAATATTTTTTTTCCACATTGGTAATGACCTTTCCTTCTTTGATTGTAACTCAAGAGATAAACTGGTACCTCTCCTTGAGTGCTTTAATTGTTTTTGTTCCTTCTCAAGTTCAATGGTGTTCTTGAATACAGTATTTCCACAGCTAAAATAAATGTACTCGGGTATTTGGAAATAAAATCAATTAGATTCCTCCTAAAAGAAGTCTAAAAACAGTGCACGAGAATTAGTGGACAAAACGCCCGTCTTCTTCCGAAGTCGGAGTATCTCGACTCAGTTCGTAGTTTCAGCGAGAGGAACTGTACAAGAGAAACCGGCTTGCTTTGTCTCACCATGAGTCCGGGCATCATCAGACTGTAGAGGGGAAGAGGAGAAAATGTAACACTGTTATACTGGGCGGTGCACGAAATGATACCTTAATTATTTTACGATGACATTCCCCAGGGAAACAACTGCATCAAAAACAAATAGGCTAAGGGTTCTTGAAGCTCTCTCATTGGATCAGCATAAGGCCAATACTCACCTCCCATAGACTACAGAGGCGTCTTTTGTTTCATTCGACGGCAAAAAGACAAGGCAGAAAGGAGAGCAATATAAGCCAGAGTGCTTTCTTATCGACGAAGAACCACTCAGCTCTTTGACACTTTTTTCGTGCTCGATTTGTATGCTTTGATTCATTCCAAGAGAACAGACTAACTTGAGGAACCGGGAGTGTCCCGTCGTGCAGCGCCAAACTCTGCCTGGTCCCAGACGCCCCAAACCCCCGAACGCCAAAGGTGCGAAAACGCACCATTACATTCAAACTAAAAAATATTCCGTTTAATGGACAACTCATTGACAACATATTATATAGAATTAAAGAGGCAGTTTTAGAGTATTACAGAACGTCTTCAAATATTTTAAAAAATATTTTTTTATTTAGTTAAAAAATGTTTCCCTTCAAAGCGTTCATGACCTCAAAATTGATCAACTTTGAATTATAGTGTAATAAACTATAATTCAAATAACAAGTAAAATACTTTTAAAAATCAATTTACTATCTTATCTAAAGATATGACAAAGATAAAACCGAAAACTCAAAGGCAACTTGTTGTTATTAAATAAACAATAAATGGTGCGTTTTCGCACCTTTGGCCGAAAATGGGGTTAAGAAAACAAATTTATTGGCCAAGAACCGTCTTACTCTGTTGTTAGCTCGTAATGCAACTGGGAACTTTAAACTAAAGTCTCTGGTAGTGTACCACAGTGAAAATCCCAGGACTTTTAAGGGGTTTTAAAGATTCTCTGATAACAGCCCCTTTTCTTTTACTCCATAATAACGCTTCAACTAAAGTTAGCAAATGGGGAAGATAATTTCATATAAGAAATAATTTTTAGATTGTTATTTTAAAGGTTTATGATATTTATTTGTTTTAATATATTCTATGCATATTTAAATTTAGTGTTAGTTAATTTATAAATACAATTTTGCAATATTACAACTTCATCTTGAGTGAAAAAAAATATATATATATAAACTTAAGGAAAAAGAAAGGTGTATATATATATATATATATATATATATATATATATATATATATATATATATATAACTTTTTTAATTTATTTATTATTATAAATCTTTTAAACTTAAGATCGCTTGTATTCCATTTTGTATGGCAGATCTGCGTGTGCTGCGTTTCTTTCGCGTCGACTATACCAATGATGGGAATGTTCGTTCGGCAGCGATGTTACTACGTTGCACGTATTTATCTTTGCGGCATTATAATTCGCAACGACAGGCATGCGTGCATTTATATCATTCGATTTGTCTTCATAATTGCCATACCCCATCAATGGCCGATATGGATAATGAATATTCTGTTTATCGGCAATGTCGGACACATGATCGCATCGTAGTCGTTCACGTACGCCACGCTGTCAGAAGTCGCAGTGAATGACATGAAGACTACGTCACTTAAAAGGGGGAATTACACGTTTTCCTATTTAAAGCGGGACTGCTGCGCGGCCAGCGATTTTGGATATACATTCAGGTACATGAATCATGATTCAAATTTATAAGAAATATTTCGATAATAATAATACTTTACAGGTTTTCAAAACAAATACTTCTAAGAGAGGCGCAATTTATAGTCGTTCGTTTGATTATCCCATCTTTATTAGAGAAAGTGTTTTTTCATTCTAATTACGTAGCCTAACTACAAAATTGGTTATTCATATATCACGGACAATTAAAAAAGGACAATATAATTATAATCTTCTACTTAGCAAATAGTTATGATTTAGTTCATATTTAAGCCTTAGAAGAGTCAAATAGAAAATATTTTCTGGTTTTGTACCTCGCCACTTTTTCTGAAAAAAAAACAATACGGAAATAACTGTCTCAAGATATTACTGGTAGGTTTTTAGCGCTTCGGATTATTAACAGAATTACACAATATTTTAAAACATTGATGCCGTGATAAACACTCCTATTCTCAATGAAAACCCATGTTTATTTACAACTTTAAAGAATCGTTGGATATATAAATAAATTATAAGTAACTCTCCGCATTTTCAACGAAGACGGAAAATGCATCAAGATAATACAACAGGAAGATTTTCCACATCGAGACACGTTAAAAACTCAGAAATGCTCCAAATGTTCCTAAAGACAATTTACATGACCTTGACCTCGTACTCACTAAATCCCGTAAGTTTCCCCTTCCGGTGTAGAGAGACCAAATAAATGCGCGCACGATTCCAAAATGTACTCTCGTAGCATTCCACACAGCAGCGACACAATGCCCAACGACGTATCCCGGGCCGTGGGCACGCCCCCCTCAATCCAGCCGCTCTCTCTCTCCCTCCACCGCTTTCCACCATATTTCATATTTCACGCAGCCAGGTCTGCTGCACGAGAGAATGTGGGTGGGAGGGAAGGTGCAGAATCTCCCCTTCCCTTCTTTCTCTCTCTCCGTTCCGCTACATAGTTTAACGTTCCGCCACCATCCACCCGTATGAAAGAAGTTATCGCGAGCACGACCTCTCTCCTCTCTCTCTCTCTCCTTTCTCCTTTATTTTCTCCTACCCTCTACTTCTTCCCTTTCCCCCATTTTCTTCCATCCTTTATCAACCCTTTTAATCATCCCCTCTTCCATATCCCTTCGCCTCCCTCCTCCTCCCTCTAGCCCTATCTCCCAATATCTACTTTTAGTCTTTTTTTCACCTCCTTGGTTCGCTTTTACGCGATTTTTGCACGAAGTGAACGCATATAGAGGAGGTTGATTCCGTCCGTCCGTCCGCATGTTAAAACTGGGAAAGCGCTGGACGTATAATAATGAAATTCGGTGAGTTTTGCTAAAATTGGTCGACTAATTCCAATTTTGGTTAAACTCGAACAAAAATGACGACTACTTTGCATGAAGACCTACATGTATTTTACAACTAACCTCGCTTGCTTCTCGTTAAATTCTCGTCTGAGCGAAAAGTATCGAGAACATTGTGAAATCTCAAAGAACGCATTTGGAAACTCAGTGTACTCCGACATGGAGTACACCTTTCCAATATTGTTACTTTCTCCATATGCGAAGTATAGAGAAAGTATTGTTTTCATGAAAGAAATTGAATTCGAGATTTCAACAGAAATACGTTTTGAGGATCCCTGAACACGTTTCGACTCTTTTCTCGATAATGTCTGTGCGTGTCTGTAGCCGGGATTTTGTGTAACTCAAAAACTATTAATCGGATCAACACGAAATTTATACTTGGCATATTTGTTAAAGGAAAAAGAACTGATTATTTCTGGTAAAAATCGGTTAACCGAACGTGGGTGATTACTCATGTCACTTAACCATTTTTTAAATATTTGCTTTAATATTTGATAAATGTAAACATGTTTTGGAAAAAAAAGTTGTAGGAAATTTAATTTTCTACAACCTTTATTCGAAACATTTTTCCATTCTTTAAGAGATATCTAAAAAACTAAATTATTTAGCTGCCACCAAGCCACCTACCTACGACTATTGTTAACAATTGACGCTTAGTTACGTCTTAATAACGCTTCATTTTCTTTTCTTAATTTTTGGAGATTTTGTGGTTATATCCTATATCAGAAGGCTATGGTTTGAATTTATTTCTGTTCTTTGTCAAATCTAAACTTTTCTTAAAATATTTTTATTATGTAACCTATTTGGAATTTTTATAAATATTTCAGGTATGGAGAAAGTCATCAGATTTTATTCTATCATTCTTCAATTTTTCCGCCTGTCCTCCTTGTTCTTCTTCCATCTTATACTGATGCCGTTTTTTTGAAAATGTTGTCAGATCTCCTTGCAATTGCAATGATATGAAAATAAACCACAAAGCCTTTTCTTTTAGGTACCACAGGATTTTATTTAAACCGTTATACGGCCAGGATTCATCTCTTTATCTCCCAATTTCTACTTTTTCTATTTTTCTACCTCTTGGTTCGCTTTTTTCTATCCTTTTTCAATTCTTCTGCCCAACCTCCTTTTCCATCTTCTACTGATGTTGTTATTTTAAAATGATGTCAGATCTCCTAGCAATGTTATGAAAATACACCACAAAACCTTTGTTTTTAGGAGCTACGGGATTTTTCCCGGTCATAGCAGACTTTTTTCTCGTTTCAAAATTATTCCCTACAGGATTTAATTTAAACCGTAATACCGCCAGGATTCGAAACAGAACATTATCAGAAATACAAATAAAAACAAACTTTAATTATAAGTGTCTATTATAGCGAGAAAGGGGATAGCCGCGTTCATAACCGGTGGGCAAACCGCGGCTCTTTTAAATTTTTACTCAGCGATGTGACGTTTTTCACTACAGGACGTAATGATGTAATGTGACTTAAGGCGTGTTGGAGATGCCTAAGGGACACGCATTGTATTTGAATTGCTTCGAGTACAGTTTATGTTTTAATGTTCGTAATGGTACGAGCACAGGCTGTGTCGTGCGACCCTCGAACGTCAGAAGATAGTCGTATGCGGCTCCGAGGGTAAGTAAGTTTGGCCACCCCTGGTTTATAAGAACCCCGTATTCACGCATACCAGAAAAGCAAATTTTACTGGTTATTGTCATAATGCCGTGATCACGGATTCTTGCAAATCCATCCCTCATTCGATTAACTATATATGTATTTTAAACAGTTGTGATTATCGTAAATGTTGTGTGTTGTATGAATTCATGTTGTAAGCTCAACATACTGTAAAACTCGAAGTAGAATATGACTCTACTTAGCCCCATTCTCGCCAACGAAGACATTTTATTCCTTTTCTTAATTGCTTTTCTACCTTTAATCCTACCGTCTTCGGAGTATAATACACCAAAGAAGTCAATATCTGGTGGAACTCAATAGTAGGGAATCGAGTGACATTTGAAATAAAAAAAACAGAACACGGTTTTTTAAACGTTGCTCAAGTTACAGAAAATTAAGACCCGCTATTGGTTTCATCATCTGGTTTATTCTACTGTCTTCCTTATCACCCTATTCTCATTTGCTTTTCCTACCGCGTTCCTACACTCCTTTTCTCTCCACTGTCCTTTCTCCAATTGTCTGCCTCCTAACACTCCCAGTTCACCCATCTCTCACTCTTCCTCCAACCCTCATAAAGCACTATACACTGCCGCTCTCCTCATATTCTCCAGTTTCCTTTTCCCCGCGAGAAAATCTCTCTCCCTCTCCGTTTTACTGTCCCATCATCTTCACCTCTTTCCTCCTGTGATGATAGAAATATACGCACACACTACAGGTCAGGCAGCTTGTCAAGCCATCCGTGCACGCCCCGACACGTTCTCCCGTGCTCCTCACGCCCGAACGCACATTGTGTTCCTCACCGCAAGAATCCCTCCTTTCCACTCAATTCCTTTTCTCATCTCTTAACGCTCTCCTTTTACTTCCAGGTTCTCAGTTCCTTCCGTTTCATAGGCAAATCTCAATGTTTACTATTTTTTTGGAAAGAAAAATGTCATATGTTTTCGGTTCACCCATTCCTCTTTGTAGTTAACACCGCCCTAACTAATGCAGATAAAGAACCTGTCTATTTTAAGATAATGTTCATCTACTCTATAGTAATGTATAGAAATGTTTTGACCATTTCTTCTCTCTTAACCTATATGTTTGACTCGGAAGAAAATATCTGCCAAACTAGTGAATCAAATGAAGCCAAAGGTTGAGGTCATAATCCTGTATTCAAGAGAAGAGGACACGGTAAATACTGGAGGTCAGGCGAAATTGGCGAAAATTGGTTTGTTCTTCCGTTAAAAAGAAGGATAGTGTGGATTTAAGAGGAAATTAGTATTATAAAATGATTAATATCTCGTATAGGTTGGTTTAGCGGGTCAGGTTAATTAGCTTAATCGAGAGAGCACATCGTAATTCCATGAAAAACTTGAAAAATGACTTGCCAAATTTTATTATACTGCTGAGAATTTTATCCCTATTATAATTTTTGCAACTCAGCCGAATGATGCAATTTAAAGGGTATATTTATTGAAATACATTAATTTTAAATTTCTCTTACACAGCACGAATCGCGGTAATCGACCGTTCCTTTCTATCATTAGCAGTTAGCATTTAACAGCACTACGATCAAATCTGTCAGGAATTAAGCTTGAAGCACAACTAGGTTTAATTCGATGAATTTCCGCTTCCTCGAACCCATCTCCGACCAATGTTGCTCTCCTTTCGCTACCATTCTCTCTAATCTCTTCTACTTAAGAGACTTAACACGAGAAGCATATGGGATCAGTCTCTTTCAAAGTTCCCTTTCCAGATTCCTAGTCAAAATGAAATATTCCCTTTCCTATTCATATTACATTTCATATTTCATTTCAAATTCATGGTAAAGATTTCAAAGTATGCCGGGCAGACTTGATTGCATTGTCAAAATTAATACAAGCATTTTGTACGATAGGACTTCTAATAATTTGTACGAAACATTCAGTAGGAAAAAATGTAAAATATAATATGACTGATGTGTTTGGGATTCGTTAATAATCCTGAATAAAAGGCGGAAAACTCCTTCCCAAGATACGAGTAGATGTTCAGCACAACCGGTTCCACCACTCTCGTAACACCATTAACTTGAGAATCTACCAACGCACTCAACCATGTGTTTTTCCCTCTCGTTACGAGCCACATCTAAATAAGTATAAAACTTTTTCTTTTAAAAAATAACGGAAATGATTTTATTTCTCTCTTTATGTATGTCTACGCCCATCTCTCGCTTTTCACGATATTAAGCAAAAGATGTTTTGGCATTGCGAATTTCTTTCTTGACTCTATTCTTATAGTAATCGTTATCGGTTATATTCTTCAACTTAAAAATATTAAATGCAGTATCTCTTCTACGCATGAGAGATCGTATGGAGTCATTCATCCAAGGGGTAGGGTTGTGTTTCACACGCTGGATTTGGAGTGGTGCAAGTTCATCGAGGAGTTGAAGGTGGAAGCTATTTAGTAAGAGGACCTTAGAGTTAATGTCATCAGTAAGGTAGATGTTATCAAATGGAAACTGCGAGGCAGCAGTTCGTAGAGCATCATGGCTGATGTTACTGAGATTGCGATAAGATACGTATTATCTTTGGTTTTCTTTTCGGAGTGCGCATGGCGTAAATGATATAAATTACATCGTGAGGAGAGATTCCGGGTGCTGGCATTTGCCCATGCTTAATGACATTTTTGTGTTGTTAGTGATGATTAGGTCAAGGAGCGTAGCTGAGTGAGAGGTTACAAAGTAGGTCCAAGGGGAAGCATATTTAGATTGAGAGAACTAAAGCTATTTGTTAGTTGTTTGGTATCAGAGTTAGTTACAAGTAGATTAGTGTTAAATTCTCCCATGACAATGACATTATCATATGTGGGGATAAGATCCGTAAGGACATCTTCAAGATCGGAGAGATATCCGATTTTCGGAGGACGGTAGACCACACAGTAGAGTAGCTTATGTGGGAGAGGGAGGGAGGAAGGGATGGAGAGAGGAAGGGTGGGAGGGAGAGAGGGATAGCGAGATCATTTGACTATCTAACTAATGTATCAGCAAATAAAGAGATCGAAAATTGTGTGTATAAAGAAATTTATGATACTGAGCAATAAAGTACTAGCGCGCAGATACTCTGCGCAGGTAAAGCTAATGATAATAAAAGCACTTACAGCCATGCTTTTAAAAAAGTTTATACCTGATTCTATTCACTTGAAGAATGGACGTGAACCTAAAGATTACATCATAGCCCAACACTACTTCAATCCCCACCATCATTTCCTTGGAATGAACAAAAAAAGATCAAAAATTGCAAACGAATAAGTGTGGAGGAGGGGGGGGGGGAAATTTTGCTATAATTACGTAAATACGTTATTTTACTTTTCTTTAAATTTATCGCAAACCTTACGTTTTACGAGAAAAATTATTTGAGAAAAAATGTGTATTTGATTATATTGCATATTTCACTTTTGTTCTCGGTATTTTTCGCTCAGATGAGTTTTTAACGAAATGCTTGCAAGGTACGTTGTAAAATACATGTAGATTATTATGCAAAATGGTGGTTATTATCGTCCGATTTATCCAAAATTGGAATCAGTCGACAAATTTTGCTAAAACTCCTCTGTATCAAATTTCTTCAAAATACGTCCAGCGGTTCCCGAGTTGAAATACGTGAACTGACGGACGGATGGATACGACCTCCCCTACATACTTTCACTTCGTGCAATTAACGCATAAAAAAGTGCTAATTGTCAATGAGTCAATTTCTTACATTTACATTGATATGATAATACTTAATTAAGGCACTTCAGTTTTCATTGTAAAAGTATACAGACAACGTTAAATATCTAATGTCTAAAGCATTATTGATTTTTATATCTTTTTCTATATTTCTCAAATATATTTCTATGCTTTAAATAATATGGTAAATACATATAAATATACTCGTATAAGGAGAGTTTTACTAAAATTTAGACAGTTCATTACTTTCATAGACTATCTCTTCTCTTATTATCATTGGAATAGGGAAGAAAAATATACACCACTCAAAACCTGACCCATCATATGAGATCTCCAGTTTATCCAGAAAAAAATATAACGCAGAATGGTAAAAAATACAGCTTTTCTACCATTTCTATCTCCCTCCCCCATTCTACCCGCCGGATCGCACAGAGCCGGCATCCGAAGCTGTAAATACGTGTTCGCAAATACGTACGAACCCCAGTAATCTGCGCGACGGAAGCATGTTTGATAGAGAGAGGTTATTAACCATTCCCGTTGACTAGATCCGAGCTCCGGGACACGACCGACGCATAGTCCGCCATCCTCTCTCTCTAGCATTATCTCTCCATTCCTTCCTCCGCCACATCCTCTCCCTTAGCGCTTAGACACTCTACCGCTTCCCATCTACCTCGCCAACGCTATTTCCCCATCGGCCGAAGCAATTTACGCTCGATCGAATCTCTCCTACACACACGCATTCGCAAATACACACACACGGATGACGTGGTAAGGGATCTTCCTGAAGCATCTTATAAGCTCTCATCCTATTTTTTTCTTCTAACCCAAGCATGGGCACATTCACCACCTTCGTGCATATCCCCCACTCGTGTCTTTTTCCGCCGTTCAGAATTTGAATTCAGGGCCGGGGCGGGTGAGGAATAGGTTTAATTATGGGGTGAGGGCTAGTGTCCCACGGGAGAGGCGCTGGCTTACATGGCAACGGAGTTTGTTCCTCTCGTATTCTTCTTGGATTTCGCCGCGTCGCGTCCAAGGTCGCGTCGTATCCCTGTAGGTCATCATTCTTTTTTTCTCTCTCTCTATTTCGCGGATCCTTTTATCTCGAGTTTCTGGTGATCCGCCGCTGCTCTCTTGCGCCACCTAACGGCAAATTCTCCAAGTAGTTTTTTTCTTCAGTCCCTGGAATAACAACTTCGTCTCTCTTTTACGTTCCACGGTTCTCTCTCTCTCTCTCTATCTCTCTCTCTCTCTCTCTCTCTCTCTCTCTCTCTCTCTCTCCTCTATTATCTAACGGAATTATTTATGCATAATTTCCAATGTCTTTACTTCGCCCTCTTTCCAAATCTTTGGATGAATTCTCAAATACGTATGCACGGTTTGTCAAAAGAAGATTACCGAACTTGACTTATGGCCAAAAGAAACAAGCTCTAAATACCCGCGCTTAAAAATCATATTGAAAAAATCAGTATTTAGATAACTCTGAAACATAACAATGATTACGAGAAGCTATATGCTCAAGGAAGCATCATCAGTGACATTCAGCGATGGAAGATTATGACAGCTCCCTGGAATACCAAACGCGCACATAATTATAACCATTTTTATGGCTGCTTGAGATGCTTGAATTAAGGAATGATCATTTTCAATTTGATTTTTCAAGTGTTTATTTTTTATCTGCGGTTCTGATAATTTGAGTAACATTTTTTACTTTATCCCTAAACTGCTGTAAAATATTCTTTCAAGCTACCCTCTCCAATCTCTCGCCTCGAATAACCAATCTAACATTACATGCACTGGGTTGAGAACACTTAACCCAACCCGGGGTTATGAAATAGTACGAATCCAACCACTTAACCCAATCCGGGAGGAAGAAAGAGAACGAATCCAACCCCTAACCACTTAACCCATTATCATCATTAGTCGAAAATACAAAAGTATATAAAACCACCTAATTTTTTTCCTTTACTAATTTTGTTTTCTACTTTGGCTCATTTTGTGTTCGCCTTTTTGACGCTCGGCCTTTTAACCCTCGCCCTTATTGTTTCGCCCTATTGACGTGATACCATTTTCGAAGAACTCCTAAACACTCTTCGTACCTCTTAAATTTCTTTTTATCTGATCCAGTTATTTGTCGACTATCGCCATTTATGTATGACCAAATATTTTCAATCATGATTCAACTTAGATACAGCTGTCATCTTAATAATATCTTGAAAAAAATCAGAAAAATGTCAGACAACTAATATTTTAGCTTTATTAAAAACTTCTAGCGAAACGGCCAGAGAAAAAAGGCACCTAGAATAAATCCTGTAGCTGTTCAAGCTTTGTCTTGTTATTATACTACTGTTTATTCGTATTTACTAATAAACTATTTATATTACACAGATAGTTTTACGGGTAAATTATAATTCAGATTATACTATGGAGGGAATAAATTACCCCCATCTCTCTCCCGCTTACCTCCTGTACCTTTACGTGTGACCTGAATGACCCATCTCCCATGCGCCTACACGAAAATTCTTAATTAACTTCTGGAAGAGAACGTAATGTTATTCTCCGCGTCTACAGCGCCATTTTCTTCCGTTGACCTATTCTCACAGAGATCTCTCCGAGAGTAATTTCGATTGTCAGTCCAAACGAAAAATTCTCACGCCACCTTAAAAACGTGACCTGAGAGAAAATCTGCGTCAGCTCTTGAGCTTCGTCTGCGTTTATTTCTTTAATTCCACAAGAACCACCTGCTTTAAATGACTCCTTCCCTAGCTCTCTACGCCCCACGGTTTTCGAAGTCCATCCTGTCGTTAGATTTTGAGGGAAAACTCACCGACTGGAAAATAACGTTCACGAAAACGGGTTTCCGTGTCGCCTAGAAATAGAAGCTGCAGTCTTTAAGAAAATTTCTCCTATTTATTATTTCATTGACTAAAATAATATTCTATCCGGTGACTGAAACAATCAGTATTATATGATTCTCCCTTAATTGGCGAATAGAAGCGTTGTTATAAATACTGTAGTCATTGTGATGCGCGATGTTGAAGTTACGTGAATATCTGTTTAGTAATTTTAAAACAAAATTAAACGATTATGGCTAACAACGTAACCGCCAAAAAAATAAAGATTATCAATTGTAGGTAATACAGTGAATGTTTCTTTAGTTACATTTCAGTAATTTATTTTATGTAGCAGAGAAAGAGCACTACTGACTATTAAAATGCCAACAAAGGCGGACGTTAATCCTTATATCGCAAGATTTGGCCATCACAAGCGCTTATACAGATGTTTCCCAATCCCAATTTATGAAATTATTATTGAATGACATCCCCCAATGAAAATTTCCAAAACAAATAGCATCACTTGAGGGATTTTCCTTGGAAAACCCGAAAAGAGATTTTCCACACAGAAAAAAGAGTTGATAACGGAAGTAGGCGATATCTCAGAAATGTGTGCGCCAAAAATCACGCATCGACGTAAACTTCCTGCAAAATACTTGACGGCACAATATGGTAAAATCTCTTGCAACTGGAAATGAAAACGCGCCTCGTTTCTAATAGTTAAAAATAAAGAAAGAGCACAACTCAAAATTGGAAAATTGAGATATAGGTTTAACATTTACTGATACCATTATATCCAATCTTTTCTGTAATTCTTCGATCGTTCTTCAAGTGACATGGTATTAAAATGAACCACTGCTGAATAGATACCTATTATCGTGTGTGAACCGCGTTAATATAAGATATAATATAAATGGCCCCAACGTTCTTACGGAGAACATTTTATAACCTTTGAAGGAGAAAAAACTCGTCCTAATTTTTTACACTCTAGAACGTGGTTTCGCTCACACAAAGTAAGGCGCACAGAGAAAATCTCTTTCTCTCTCTCTCTATACTTCTTATATCTTCACCAGAGACGGATTTTTTACCAAAGGAGATCATGCCTGCGCATATCTGCAGGGCCATTCGTATGAGACTACTCTCCCGTCTCCCCCTTCAAACTCCTTTTATCTACTCATTGCCTCATCCTTAGACCTTACCTTTAGGTTTCCTTCTCGAGGCGTCCCTCTCAACCTTTATACGACCGCGTAAGCTCAAGGGGATCGCTGCGTGGACGGGAGTAGACGCTTCACTCGTACGCAAAGAGCACTCCAGAGTAGAGGGTGGGAGTGGGTGGATGGATCGTGGGGAGGAGGCATGCTCGGAATCCCTTCGCATGCTGAAAAGGAGGGAATTGGGCTGGATGGTATGGGGAGGGTCATCTCTAAAGCCTCTTCAAACGCTCCGAAGGTACGAGATTCGGAAACAGGTTTTTTTTAATCCGTTTTTCCCCGGCGAAATTTTTCGTGTTAGTGCGGTAATATCTCGATTTTAATTATTTTGGGGTATCTATGACCGCGGAATGCATAGGTATCGGCGGGACTCTTCCTCGATTACTACGTTTACCCGGATGAAGGGAGGATATCGAGTCCTCGGATTAAAATATCTTGTACGTTTGTTTATTTAGCTATTTATTTCTGATATGTTTTCATTGAGTTCTGTGCAATAGACTACCAAAGAAATTCAGCCCTTGAACGAAGCCTGGTTCGCAAAAAACATGTTTTCGTAAGTATTTTCGTGCATCGTCTTAGGTCAAACTGCGCTTTGAGTTATCGCATTCATTGCAATACAGTGAAAAGACATGTTTTCCAATAATGTTAGCGTGAAAGATTGAAAAAAAGCATACTCGAATGAGAATAACTACTTCGTAGAGGGAATACGCGAATGGTTTATTCAACCGTAAACCTAAACATGGACCACTTATTTTATAATTATATAATATGTAACCGATGATTGAATTCTGAAACTCCTATCGAGTTTCAATAGTCAAGAGATTTAAATGAGATTAGATGATAATAAATTTAAATTGGGTTTGATCGTTGATGCGTCTTCAATTATATTCTCCATTTTAATATAAAACGGTTTTAAAGCTATAACTAGTGGATGTTATTTAAGCATTACAATCCATGCATGAAAAACTGAATAGCATATAAATGGCTGGATTAATTAACTTGGAAAGTTTTGTCTAAAAGCATTAATTCATGTCATTTCTTATATCTGTATCTGAGTATAAGTTATATAAATAAAAATTTTATCTGGTATTTTTCGGTCACAGAGGATTCACGTGCTTTGTTTTTAAATCAAAATCACGTATGATTATCGACCGTGTCTAAAAAAATCACTCAAAACATTTCCCGCAGTTTGTTTTATTAAAGACTCGAGTAAATGCCAAGGGCGCCATGCGAGCCACGTACCCTCTACAAAGGAGTTTCTAGGGCTTCCCAATCCGAAATTCGATACCTCATTCCCTAAATCCTACGGCCCTTAGGCCTGCATCCTATCAATACGCCCAGGGTTTATTTTTAGGAGCGTCTCCTTGCTTTAGTTTTTGGGATTTAATCAATTTCTTGGTCCCGGGTTTTCTCCTCTCGCGCAAGAGATCACGTCGCCTGCTTTTGCCAACGCGGTCCTAAGATTTCATATTTTTTTGTTCTTTCCTCTTCATCATCCTTTGTTATACATCTCTCTCTCTCTTTGTTTTCTTTTCCTCTTCGTGAATTCTGCATTTAAAAAACTTTTAACCGTATTTCTTTCGCGCGTACGCCGATCATTTGAATGTAAAACGACGATCGACTTCGTGGGTATTGTCCCAGATGACCGTTCGGACATAATTTATTTTGTGTTCGTATAAGTTTATACGATTGAAAATATTTCCTTTCTTCAGCGGTCATATAAAGATTTCGAAAAGCAGGCGCAAATTTTTGCTAGAAAGTTCTCATTAGCGGTTATTTTTTTGCGATGATTGGAGAAACGTACCTTTTCAATTTAAATTTCATCCATAAGTTGAACTCGATAATTAATTGGAACCAATTACTAAATTAGATAGCTTCAGTAGCCGTGTCGTAGTTGAGAAAGCAACCTTTCCATTGAAGCTATCAATGATATCATCTTATATTCTGGCAAATAAGCGATCATGATCTTAGTGCCTTACATACAGTGGTAGTATGGAAAAGTGTACTCAAGAATGAAGAGAGGCAACATTGTCTTTTATACCATAATAATCACACAACTGTCAAAAATTAAGTGCTTGCCTTACATATCTCCAACAACTAAAACAGAGCCCTTTTATGGCTATTGGAGATCCTCAGTGCGGAACTGGGACCGGTTCTCGCGAACTGGTTATTGAACTTTGAAAAGGCCTTAGAACTGTTCGTTAACTGTATACAAAGGCTAATGAACTATTGTTGAAAAATGAAATTGGCCCTCAGAGTCAAAATCTATAAATAACGTAAAAAATTAACTATTATTCATTAAAGAAATTAATTACATAATTACCTTTAGGTTACCTATTATTAAAAGATAAGTAAATGTTTACACTGAAATCAATTTTTGGTCTCTAGCAGCACTAAGTAATAGTCATAATAGATTTATATTTCGAAGAGAATGTTATAAGGTGTATATATTCAAAATATTTACACCTTGACCGCCTCGGCAGAGGGGTGGCTAGCGCGTCTGGCTCAACCATGACCAAGGCGGGTTCGAGTCCCGCCTTGGTCATGGTTGTATGTGTCGTCTATTGTTACTGTTTCCACTGTAAAATGGCTGCCAGAGCTGTATGTGGAATTACTGAATAAATAAATAAATAATGTTTATTTTAATCAAATTATTTTTGTTTTTTTTTAAAACAAAAAAAAATTTTTTTTAGTGAATCATTCCTATAATTTTGGAAACTGACAATTTTAAATATAGAAGGCAAGTTTTAACTTTTCAGTTTTTAATAGTTAAATCCTTATTCTGATACTTATTTTCAGCTATACGAGGGGTTTGATGATTAACTAATGGATTGTTTTTTATGCATGAGAAATTATATTAATATTTGATTCTACATTTTTCAACTCTGAGCACTTAACATAATTTAGGAGGCGAAACATTCGACTTACATTCTCGAAATTTAAACCTCCATCAGGTTTTAACGAGAAAATGTTCTCAATTATTTCAACCCCAACTGTCTCCCTGTATGCTACATCTCCTATATATAATAAGCATTGTTGGTTGGTGATCATTTATTGCAGCGCCACTTCTAAGGCGTGGAAGAAATGCGAACGAACACGGCTGCTAATATTATAGTTAGTTTTTTGTTTCGTTTATCTTGACGACGATAGAACTCGGTAAGTAGTTTTTAGGCGTTCTTTACCAGCAAAGCGGTAATAGCGAAACGCCTTATGGGTACGTCTGGTCCGTCCGTCCGTCGTAACTTTCATCTCCTAAACCACAGAACGGATTTTAATTTAATTAAGTATGAGTGATCGCTATTAAAACTTATCGCCCAATTGTGATTTTCAACTGAATCCGTCAATTATAACCTCCACTTTACATAACTACTTTAATAAACTTATACTCGTATCTCGTTAAATGGCATACGTCAAGCACCAATGAAATACTAAACTTTTCTCTCCCTAGCTCTATGGCATGTAAAATGGCATTAAAAAAAATATTCGGATTGAGAACAACATATACTACAAGAAAGTCCGCAAGGCCTTTTACTTACGAGTTATAGTTTCGGAGATAGAAATTCTAGAAAATTCCGCGAAAAACATCTCATATTTTTGGTAACTTTTCTCGGGTTTCCAGCCGGGTTATTACGGAGTTCTCATCCAACGTTTCGGCGATTATCTCCGTCGCCCTGATGATGGCGACGGAGATAGTCGCCGAAACGTTGGATGAGAACTCCGTAATAACCCGGCTGGAAACCCGAGAAAAGCTCACCATGATTACTCCCCGGGAAAGCTCCAAATATTTCATCGCATATTTTGTTTACATCGATCTCTAAGACGGTTCTCTCGGCAAACAACGATTGACTGAACGGATTCCAATTATATTTTTTAGATGAGATTCCTACAACATACCATAATGAAATCAAGATGTTAAAACAGAGCTGGAGAGCAGGACTACCATAAAAAACTTTAAATAATATTTTTACGTGTATTTCTAGAGAATAGACCAAATGGATTTTAAACAAATATAGTATAGGATATATAAATACAAGTAGTTGGTGCTTGCATAATGCAAGAATTTCATATCACCTTGAAAAAACATTCATTTTTTAGACAGACATTTCATCATTACAAATATTCTTTTAATTCTAAAGATTTCACCTCCACAGCGATTTCCATTTTTCCCACATGCAAAAATAATAGCTTAAAACAAACCCCAAATGTTGCAATTTTAAAAATTTTACACTTTCTTCATTATGGGGTACTGATGCTACACATTTTAGCCAAATTTTAAAGTTGTAGCACTTCTATAAGTAAAATAATATTTTTTAATTGTTTAAATTTAAATAATTTTTAACGGCCGCCGCAATTTATATATGGTAAAATTGAAATGTTAATTTGTGCAAATCACTACTCTGTAAGTAATTTGAAAATTTCAGCTTCCTAGCTCATCCTGTAGTACCTAAACAGTTATCTATTTGTTTAAACTTTAAGAATTTTTAACTGCCAAACAAATTAAAATATCAAAATTTGTATAATCCCTATTTCGTTTTTTTTTGTAAATCCTACCTATAAAAAAATTTCAGCTTCGTAGCACATTCCGAAATACATAAACATTGAAAATTTGTTTAAACAATTGTGAATTTTTAGCGGCCGCATTGTTGCGCATTTTCAAGATTTTTGTTTTTTCAAGTCGGTTTTGCACAAAATCCTACCTAAGAAAAAAATTTCGAATCTCCAGCACATTTGGAAGTGCCTAAACATCAGTATCCTCCTATATGTTATATGTTACTAGTAAAAGGCGCTTGCATACTGCAAGCATTTCATCTCACCTTGAAAAAACGTTAATTTTTCATAGTGATATTTCATCATGGGAAATATTTCTTTAATTAAGAAGATTTCTCCTCGGGACCGATTTTCGTTTTTTCCTTATGGAACAATAATAGAGTAAAACAATCGCTAATTTTTGCAATTTTAGAAGTATTATGTTTTCCACATTGGGTTAATAATGCTACATATTTATGCCAAATTTTATATTTGCTGCACAATTAGAAGTGAAATATCATTTATCTAATTGTTTAAATTTAAATAATTTTTAACGGCCGCAATAAGAATTTCATAACTACTCTGAAATGTTTATTTGTTTATAAAGGCTAAACTTTATATAACTTGACATTTTCAGCTCACTAACTCACCCGGTAGTACCTAAACAGTTATCTATTTGTTTAAACTTTAAACTTTGTTTAAAATTGTTAATTTTTAGGGGTTGTTTTAACCCCATTTGAACATTAAAGATTAATAATTTTTTAGGTTCTACGGGATGAGCTAGGAAGCTGCAATTTTCAAATTATTTACAGAACAGTGCATTTGCTCAAATAAACATTTCAATCTCTCAATATATATATATATATATATATATATATATATATATATATATATATATATATATATATATATATATATATATATTGTGGCGGCCATTAAAAATGTTTAAATTTTAAGCAATTTGAAAGATATTATTTTACTTCTACAAGTGCTACAGCTTTAAAATCTGTCTCAAATGTGTAGCATTATTACTCCCTATAGGAGAAAGTGTAAAATGATTATAATTGCAACATTTGGGGATTGTTTTAAACTATTATTTTTACATGTGGGAAAAACAAAAATCGCTGCGGAGGTGAAATCTTTAGAATTAATAGAATATTTGTAATGATGAAATATCTGTCTGAAAAATTAAAGTTTTTTCAAGGTGAGATGAAATGCTTGCAGTATGCAAGCACCATTTACTAGTATCATTATATATCGACGTTTCTTACAGAGGAGGAGGAGGAGGAGGATTCTAATGTTCAGGCACTTCCAGATGAGCTGGAGATTCCAAATTTTTTTCATAGGTCGGATTGTGTGCAAAACCGACTAGAAAATACGCAAATCTTCAAAAAGTGCAACAATGCGGCCGCTAAAAATTTGCAATAGTTTGAACAAAATTTCAAGGTTTTTGTATTTTCAAATGTTCTACGGAGCTGAAATTTTTTTTAGAGATAGGAATTGTAAAAAACGAAATAGGGTTTATAAAAATTTTTATATTTTGATTTGTTTGGCAGTTAAAAATTCTTAAAGTTTTAAAAAATAGGTAACTGTTTAGACATTACGGCATGAGCTAGGAAGCTGAAAATTTCAACTTATGTACAGAATAGTACAATTGCACAAATAAACATTTGAATCTCTTCATAAACATATTGCGGTGGCCGTTAAAAATGTTTAAAATTTAAACAATTGGAAAAATACTATTTTTAATTCTAGAAGTACTTGAACTTTAAAATTTGTCAGAAATGTGAAGCATTAGTACCCCATAATGGAGAAAGTATAAAATTCTTAAAATTGCAAAGTTTTGGTATTGTTTTAGTCAATTATATTTACATAAGGGAAAAACGAAAATAGCTCCGGAGGTGAAATATTTAGAATTAAAAAAATATTTGTAATGATGAAATATGAAAAATGAATGATTTTTTATGTTGAGATGATATGCTTGCAGAATGCAAGCATTAACTACTAGTATGTTATATCCTCCTCCTCCTCCTCTGTAAGAAACGTCGATATATAATGATATCCTCCTCTGTAAGAAACGTCTATATATAATGATAGTATAGTATATATATATATATCAATAAATAACCAAATTTCATATTTCAACCGGGTCGACTAAACAGGGCTACCATAACGTCGAGGTTAGAATTTTTCTGTAACAATGAATTTGGAAGGTATTGGTTGAACGGATTTCAAAGAAATGTCGTGTGTAGGGCGAGTATAGAATGACAAAACGAAGTGCATATGTTTATAACGGATCAAAAAATCAGGGCTAACACAATATAAGGAAAAATAATTTTCTGATTTCAAAGCAAATACATTAGTATACGATCATACTACGGCGATTTTGACGAAAAGCACTTCTGTACCACGAGAAACCTGCGTACACTCCTACTTGTGATATATTAAAATTGTATTTAAAGGAAAGTAAGCGGATTAGTTCTTTCCAGAACTACTTGTATGCTTATACAGTTATCAAGAAAATACCGTCATACTTTCATATCTTAATCAAAAGTTATACTTTCTGCTTTAAATACATCAATAAAATTACAACCATGACTTCCAATCACGTTTCATAAAAATAATAGATGAAAAATTTGAACAATTACAATAATAGAGAATGTTGGTTGATAATTATTTAAATCATTTATATCTCAAAAACGGTAAGGGAAAACTGTTGGGAATTTTCCACGAATGCTTGATTTGCATATTAAAAGTGATGGGCAAAAATATTCGAGAGAACGACCCGAATTCGACTACAAGGGATTGTTCCTATTTTTCATAAGGTAACAGGTAAAAATAGAATTTTAGACTTGCAGGCTTTTAATCTTTTGTAAATTACGCACAATTAGAAAGAACTGACCATCGATCATCCAATTTGAACTATTTTAAAGAAAAATTAATAAAGTCACTTATTCGATTCATCTTTTTCTGTTTTTTATTAATTTGAACCCGTCATTTTTGACGGGCAATGTACTAGTGTATTATATAAAACGATGCCGTTTTTTAACTACATGTAAAATTATGTCTAACCTGCATGTTTTACTGACTCTTTCACGTTGTAATGCTTCAGAAAAATACACGTTCACGTTAATCGCACGGGTATAATTCGGGTCACAATCCTCCTTTACTGAGAAAACAATACGTTCCCTTTGACATTGCCAGGCCTAGAGAAACATTTGCCGATGATGTGGTCCGAATTCTCTCCGGCGATCCGAACAGGATTAAAATAAAGTCATTTTCATCGGAATTCCCACTCTCTCGCAGGGCAAAGTCGCCGGAACGCGAGGCATTTAACAATTGAAGTTGTCAATAAAAACTTCAGACGAGGCGCGTGCGGCGGAAATCTTGTTTTTAAAAGTGTTTTTCCATGCCTCCAGACAAACTCGGAAAAGTTCAAAAGCTCTTCGCAGTGTTCCTCCAAACGGAATAGGAAATCGCGAGTACACCGAGCGTGCAGTGCTCAAGATTTCCTCCACTCAGTTAAAAAAGGTCTATTATTCACTGTTTGGACAGGCAAACTCGACGGGCTCCGCTTCGCGACCGAGGTTTTCGCCGTAAATGAAAAAAGCTGAGCGACACGACGCGATGGAGCTGTGAAATGGGGCAAATGACGAGGAACCCGGAGCGAGAAACCCCTTTGGTCATCAACTGATGGAAAAAAAAACGATGGATCTTCTTTCGAATTTTTTTCTTCGCAAAGTCATCCGAAACGAAATGTCAAACAAGACAGCTTTCCTCTCATGGATCCCCTGAAGTTATCGAAAAAGAGCATAATGAAGCAGTCATGTCGCGCCTTCCTTTACGAGGGATTTGTCGAACGTTCGCGCCTATTTAAAATATTGTCATTAAAAGAATTCGAGGCAGCAGACATTGAAGAAACATTCTTATACCCATAAGCAATTTTTTCTTTATGGTGGTCCGCATTGGTGGTCACAAATCTCTCGACGGGTAGCATTGAAATTTTCCAATGCTTCGGTGGGCCTGATTAGGATTTAAATCGTAATTTATTCTGAGATATCAGTAAGATATTTGTGAAAATCTAGTTTAACCCTAGTGTCCAAGAATAATAATTACCCGGGCACTTTTTGTGTTTTATGTAAAATAATTTTATATATTGAAGTTGATTTAATCGGGTGACCTTCCCTTATATTTTTGAACTTTTCAAGACGAATCCATTTTAAGAAAAAAATATTTTAAAAAACTATTAGAAATATTACATTTTTAGGCCTACATTTAGAATAACACTAATCCTTGAATAAGTACCCGGGTACTTATATATATATTTTGTATGGGAATTTATATAAATAAAAGTTATATCTTCAAACATTCAATAGGGAATCTTCTTGGTAAATGTAAATAAAATATAAATATTACTTTCAAGACAGATAAATTGAACAACAAAAAATCTTAATTATAACGAATATGAATAGCATTTGGACATGGTTTCAGTGTGTTCATTACACATAGGCCGATTGCGAACACAGAACGATTTTCTGGTTTTACGCTCCCGGCGTACTGTCGACCGACATACATAGCATGTGCCGGTGACCTCTCGACGTCCAGTCGAGTTCTTTGGTCCACTTCCTAATTCAACTGATTGTTGTGGTAATATATAGTGCCCCAGCATAGATTCAATGCCTTACGTGATCTAGTCTTAATGGAGGGCATTTCCAACTGCCTTCCTAGGTCCTGGACGTGGGTACGCCGGCTATTGGTAGATGTAGCAATGGCAGTATTATTCTCAGAATAAATTATGTATGATGACAGGCACGCCACATCCAGCTTATTATAGAACATTGCCACTGGCCATCGAAGATCCTTCTTTTCGTTGAGTAATGTTCCAGCATCTTGTCCATGTTGTCCACGCCGCCTTTAGTGCTGTTGTAGTAATGCATCATTTCAGGCTTCTGCTTCGCCCCGTTTACATTATCCTTACAGTGCATATTGGACAACAAGAATACATTTTTACATTTTTTTGGTACATATGAGCACATTGAGACTTTGCCGTCATCACTAAATCCAAAAACAGATAATAATGGTTCTCTAGTTCAGTTGATCATCTTTGTTGGAATGTATGCTTTATTTTTTTTAGTGTACCGAAGATTGATAAGTGCTGCGTTATCAGCAGATGTGCCAGCGGTAAAGTTGTGAAAAAGTTACCCATGGTGATATTAATGCCTGAACCTTTATACCAGTAGCATAAATCTTTTACCACTCGTTCACCTTGATTGGTTTTGTGTCCGGACAATGGCTTTCCCGTATATATCTCTCCAATAAGAGGATAATAACCACCAAATTTTGATACCATACTGGTTTAGAGGGCATGTATTGCGTAAATCTCGTTCTTCCTCGAAACGGGAAAAGTCGCTCGTCTACAATAAGGCAATCTGATGGTATGTACTGGGAGCGTAAATTAGCGTTCAACATTGTCCATATGTCAGTAATTGGTGCTACTTTGTCCGTTAGCAACCGTTCAGCTCGTGTGTTTAAATTATCAAAACCAAGAAATCAACATATGCTCCAAAATCGGTTGATTGACGTAGTGGCACGATATAACGAATAATTTCCATAATTCTTCGATATGCTCTGAATTAGAATAAACGAACCCCGCTGTATCTAGTATTCCTAAATACCCATCAAGTTTTTCCGCAGTCTGTTCATGCCATATTTTTAGCGGTCTGCCCCTATTTTCCTCACTCAGTTTGTTATAGATATTCTTGGCTTTTCTGTTTGTTTCCTTTATAATGACGTCACAGATATCATCTATGAAAATGCACTTGAATGTATCACGCACAGAAATAGTATCTGTAGATTTTGCTGGTCTAAAGCTCTGACGTAGAATATTGTGTCTTTGCGTCCTACGATTGACAGGGGGTTTACATCTCCATACAGTATTATCTTTGGCACGCAACAACACTTGTTCATCAGGAGTATTCTTCAACAGCACCATCATCACCAAAGTCGTCGTCTTCTTCAGAAATATCGTCTTCAACTTGTATTTGGTGATCGGTCTCCGCATAAACGTCTTCAAAATTGGATAATTCTTCATTTACCAGCAAGGCATTTGGCCTGTGTACCGGAGGTGGAAGCCATTAGTCGTCAGATGGATTATCTACGTAATTTTCATTGTCGCTGTCTGAATCATCACTTAATTAATAGGCCTCGACAGTAAGCCATTCGTTGTTCATAACTCACCTTATGGGTAAAAACATTATAAATTAGACTTGACACATTATAATATATTATATAAATAATTTCACATAAAAACAATATTACCTTCTGAATTGGTAAGGTGAACATTTTTTTCATCAGCCATTTAAAAAAATATTACTAAATAGATTGGAACAAAAAATACACAAGTAAAATAAACAAAAAAATTCAGGCGCTCGCTATAGAGGAAAGTTTATAACTGAAGTCTATTAAAGCTGTGGGGCATGTCTCGACTTGTTTTTTCTATATTACAGACATATACACTCAATAGTAATACAAAGTAGGGAGCTTATACACCAAATCTGAATCGATTTTGTTTAAAAAAATACGTGTTTGATGTTTTTTCCATTACAATGTAACCATTCTCATACAAAATGCGTATATGGAGGTACCCGGGTACTTAATCGTGGACTTGTGTGTTTTTTGTTATCCGCAGACACAAGGGTTAAGGTTAACTTGTTGATATTGAATGTTTTATTATCATAATTATAATTAAAAAAATAAATTTTATAATAAATTATAATAATCCTTTTTTCATTAGAGTTTTGAAGGTGTTATAAATGCTCACAAGAGCCGCACGCTGCTCAAACATGGTCTAGCTCTGTGTTTTAAACCGGTGGGATGCAAAACGGTTTGAGGTGAGGCACGAAAGATTTTTAATAATTTAAGATCGGTTAACAATACCTATCTCTTGCAAAAGTATAGTGAAAATAATATTTTGTAAAAAGAAAACGTAATGAATTATTAATGAAAATTTTATTATGTAAATTCCTTTCTGTATTTTTAAATAACCTGCTAATTTAGTTAATAATACAAAATTTTATACTACACACACGCACGCACGCACACACACATACATATATACACGCACACACATATATATATACATACGCGTATTGATATATACCTAGGTGGGCCGCGGAAAATTGCTTGTAGTTTAGGTGGGCCATATTATGAAAAAGGTTGAGAAACGCTGCTCTAGGTTATAATGTCACTGGCTACATAACTGCATGGAGATTTTGGCCGCAATACTCATTACAAGGTCCCCGGACGCTATATCTCTACTAATAAAACCTATAGTTGTATTTTAATACCTGGATTATTAAATACATATTACTTATCACATGAAGTTCTATAACTGAATGTATTTTAATAAACGCCCTCTTGCCATTTTTGTGTAAATCCATGTTTCGTAAACATTGAAAATAATAAACTACTCCTCCTCCATTGCCTCGCGGTATGACTCACTTCAACTTCAACTTCAACGAGAATTGGTCAGATTATGATAAATCGCTTATCCTCTAAATACGAGCGCAGATGACAGACTGCCGAGAGACTCGCGAAAAAGGACTTTTCCGTAATCGGAGGTAAGGTAACGTGCACAGTCGTCAAAATATCGAAATCGAATTTTTTTACCATCGCAATATTTTCATTATGTAATGCCTCGCATGTAAGAAAATAAGAAAGTATCCTTATTCGTTCGATAAACTACGCCTTCCCCTAATACATTCACATAGCTTGGGACCTTCTATCCATAAATTATCTTTGCCTCCCGCAAAAGACATACCTTCACGTACGTCCATACCATGCTTCCAACAACCCTCGAGTAACTTCAACTGGAGCAATGTCCTCCTCCCCTTTGTTTCTTCGAGATCCAGCACTCCTCTCCTCCTCTAACAGCCACCTTTCTCTCCTAACCTCCTTTCGTTCCCGTCTCTCTCTACTATCCCACCGACTCAATATTCTACTAATTGGTTTATGCCTCGCTCATTGTCCTTCTCTCTCTTCAGCTACAAAAAGTGGCTTTCTTCTCCGAATTTTTCTCTTCCTTCCCTACTTCACGTTAACTCTCCGTCCCTCCAACTCGGCCACACCGCGAGGCAGTCGCAGCTACGCTTTTTCCGACGCATACAAAGACTGTGTTTGGAGAGTAAGTGGAAGGAAATTGTAGTGCACCGGGAGAGTTTCTGTTTGGAGTCGTGCGAAACGACGAGAGGAGTTGGTCGGGTGCACACGCACGGACAATTTGAAAACATGAGCGTTTTTCATACCTATGTGATAATGGTGCTATTTTATAGGTCACGGATACACATCATTTAGGCATCGATTCCACGTATCATTAATGGTGATAAGCCAAGCCGTTTATGGAAATCATGCTCGTGAATATCTCTGTGCAAACAGAAATTTCTATTATTATTCTGAATAGTTTAGGCTTCTTTGGTTAATACAAGTGTCCATCAATAAATTTGGAAAATAGATGCTTTATCATGTCTTTTAAAACCTTGGAGAAAATCACATCTTTCGTTTCCCAGATCCATTTTTGGGGACATGAAAGTCTAAAATATTAATTCCACCTGCCACAACAAAAATGGAATGGGCTACAATTCTCGAATAATCAGTTTGCGCTTGACGTTGATTACATGTCACTTCGGCGGAGAATAAAGTTTGAAGCTACCCTAAGAATTTCATGGTCGGTTTTAATTCGTCTTGTACTGAACGTGACTAATCAACATCGAGACATATTAGCAGATTATCACGTAAATTAGACTACCTACAAATTAAATGAGTCGACGAAGGAATTAGCTGGTTTAAGAAATTAAATTTTTATTTTACGATAATATTAAGATTTAATCATTAAAATGAGTTCTTAACTATTAAAAATACCGTATTTGTAACATGTCTAATTGTAAGATGAAAGTTTTGAAATCAAATTTCCGTTCCATTTTTCATTTCGTGATATGCTTCTGCCTTTTAATATATATGGAAAAGTTGAATTTTTTAAGGAAGTTAAGTTTTCTTACTTATCTATTTCTATTTATTGCATAAATATTACCTAACAGAATTCAAAGCCTTTTGAACCACACTGCACTTTTTAGCGAAAGAATATCACGCATTCCGGTGGCATAGTATTACATCAGGGGCGAAATAAGGTATATAAATGGTTTCACTGGTGACACGAACATAAAACCTTTATATGAATATTTACTCACTGCTGTTGGTTTTATAATATGATATGAATAATTAAGTTTCCAATTATAATTTTCCATCGTTTTCACTGAAAGTTTGGTATAACAGTGTATCGCCAAGTGGATATTGGGAAATTATCATAGTTTGCGGTGACATAGTCGATGCGAGACATTTACCGTAATGTTCCACTGATGAGGTAGGGGTTAAATTTTACGGAAATCTAATAAAAGCGAACAATAAAAAAACATTTGCACCAAGAGTGCTCTTGGACAGCATGATTATGCTTCACTTCGAATGTTAAAATCTCGTTTCTAAGTACCAGTAATTAAATTTCTTCGGTTGCTTTCTTTGTAAACGTATTCAGGAACATTAAGAACAGCTTTGAAGCTATTTAGAATTTATGTATGATCATCCCTAGTTATGATAAAAGTATAGTAGTGCTCGTTTGATATTCTGTGGTAAAACTTGATGCTCTTTACATTGAAAGGGTTGGGTACTTCTGATTAACACCGCTCGAAAGCAAATATGGAGCATCAAACTAATAAGCTTTAGTAGTATAATTTAAGTTTCATAACTCTTATTCCGTATACTTGCCCGTCAAATTTATCATAAATTACGCACACACGCATGAATACATAACACACACACAAACGTATAAAACGGCATTGTTATAAACATAGTTTCTCCAGGGTGGTAGGTTTTTTCGATTGGTTAATATTCTAGAAAATGAATTTTGCATTTCAAAAATTGGGTTGGGTTTATATAATATTGTAGGCTCACTAAAACATATCTTTCAATAGAATAGAAATAATAGCATAAACTATTTCTGCAAAATAATAAAAGAAAGAAACTTTTCCAGGACCTATACAAATAAATAATTTAGGATAATATTATTTCAAATTTGCGAAATAAAATTAAAGGAGTATCTAACTATAGCTTGAACACAAGTAGTTATGGATGGTTCCAGCACTTTTTGTTGAAAAAATATGGTTCGTGTTTTCTATTCAAACAAACTGCAATCAATTTCTCTTTTCCTTCTAGTCTGCGAATTATAATTCCAGCGCATAAATCTGTTCTCTTTTAAATTTGCGCTCCCAATCCTCCTAATTTCTTCCGTCAGACTGAACTCATAATCAAATTACGAAAATTAAATTCCTTCGCCTCTCCTTTAATTCCTACAGTTTTAATGCCTTAACCCGCGTAAAGGATGCCTAATTTCGAAAACTTTTCTCGCAGAATTGTTGGCTCGGTAATTTCTTCGGGATGCGTATAACCAAATATGTACCCAATTTTCAGCCTAAATGGACACATCAGACATCAGCTGGGAAACCATCCTCCATCCAATAATGACCCAGGAGGAACTCAACCGCGGTGATGAAAGAGAAGAAAAAATAATTTGAATTTCCTCCTCCATCTCATGAATAATATTTACAATCTTATCTTCCCGAAGAGGTTTCCCTCTCACCTCTCTTGTAACCTCCTCCGTCACTTTTTCTCCGCAACCCTCCTCTCCATTTCCCCTCCCTGCCCCCTTGATCTTGTGGGAAATCAAAGAAAACCCACTCTAATACATGGCACGAGGAAAAAACCGACAAGAAGAGCTCCCACCCCGCACCAGTAATTATGTGTACCATTCCATTTTCTCCCCCTTCTCTATTTATCCACCCACTTCCTTTGGATGCCTCTCACAACCCTCCCAACACCTCCAAGACCTCCACTTCTTCTTTTCCCGCAGTGGTTTTGCCTCCAGACCGCAAGTGATCCCCATTCCCTCCTTCCGTTTCTCTCCCGCCTCAACTATTCTTTACCTTTCCATTCCCACTTCCCTTCTCTTTACACCTAACTTCTTCTCCCCTTCGAGCCGTGCCCGTCTCCTAGCAACTCCCTCCTCCTCTATTCTCGACGCAATCTCCAGTACGTGACCGGATGGCAATCTATCGAGTTCTACTTGGTATCGGATCAAGGCCAAGAGGTCGATTCCTCCACGGTAAGAAACCGAACAGCCAGATACGAATCATCTATCTCTATCTCTATATATCTATATATATCGTTATCTTCTCTTTCTCTGTCTTTCTTCCCCTCTGTCTCTTCCCCTCTATTCCTTTCTCGCTCATCTCTCTCCTCACCTTCGCACTCAATATCTCCTATCTCACTCCTCCAAATTCCTCACTCTTCTCCCCCTCTCTCTTTCCACTTCCTCACTCCTCATTTCTCCCCCTCCAAACTCCACCCTCTTTCTCTCTTTATCTTCATTTCCCTCCTCACTCCTTCCATTTCTCTCTCTCCCACTCCTAACACCCCACCTGTCCCTCTCCTCCCCCTCTTTCTCCCTCTATCTTTCTCTCCCACCTCCCTCCTCCCGCCCACCTCTCTACAACGCCTCCACAAACTTCCTCCCCCTCTCTTTCCTCCCTTAACCCTTCTCTACCTTAAATTAGATTTTCCGGATTGCTTTCTCCCTCGAGGCTACAATTCCATCGCATACAACACTTTCACGCCTGCCCATCCTCCGAAACTTGCCCCTTCTCTCCCTCTGGCTTTACTCTCTCTCTCCATCTCCCATCTCCACTTTTATTTTTCCTCCCGTCTTTCCCGAATTTTTCGCCCTCTTCTTCCACAGAAAAAGAAGAATAAGCCACGGTTTCGAATGGTAGTAAGAGAAAATAATGCGCTATAACTTTCTTTGCGTGTTACATTCTCCTCCTCCGTCACTCTCCCTCTACCCCATCTCTCTATCCCATCTACCTGCCACATAATCTCCTTTTAGCAGCGAACCCGTCGCCTCCCTCGCGCTCTCATATAAAGGGTCCCATATATTTCCCATTTTTTTTCCAAACGGCATTTGCCTTCTGAGATCTCCCGGATAATCTTCTCGGGCGAAAGAGGTTTTCCGTTCGGAGACCGATCTAGCGGCCGGATAATCTTTCGAATAGTTTCAAGCCACTCGAATTCGGCAGAATCGGCCTTTGAGTGGTACGGCGACTTTCTCGACGCAAACAGCTATCACGCATCGCTCGCGTGCGGCGTTCGAAACGACGCGGTTTTTTTCGCGGTGCTTCGAGGGTGCATTTTCAGTGAAGAATAGGAAATTCTTGGCCTCACCTTTCGAGGCATCGTAACCCGAAATAACATATAATCGCGTAAAGAAGATAGAAAAAATAAACCGTAGAGATTGGGGACTGCAGGGATTTTATTATGCTCTACAAAATGTCGGTATAGTAGTGGTGAAACGTAATATGATTTCAATCCTTTGCAGCCGCGTAACAACTTTTGGGTGAATTTCTGCGCTTTTCATAATAGATGCAACGGCACATACATTCACCAAGTTTTTGAATCTGGTATTGTTTTTTTCTCTCGCTGAGAGATGTTGTACTGATAAACTCTCTTTAACCAACATTCATAATAAAAAGATTGCTAAGACCAGATACGTATATACTTTGGCTACAAAGCAGCCATCGTCAATGGCAATTCACTGGTTAGGATTTACTATTGGCGGTTCATAACTAATTAAATCTGCTCTGAAGCGGGAATGCATATCTAGTTTTTCCATCATTTAGTGTCTACGCCGCAGTTTCTCAAAAATAAATAACAATGGTTATAAAAGAGCAAATTTTAATTATACTTTTTTAGATTACTTTGGATTCCGCTTATTCCATTTCGACTGATTTCTGTGCACGAGTATCAGAATAGGAATACATCTCAATAATATATATTTGAAGTTTTTAGCAGCATAAAATGTTTAATATTAGAAATAATCCGCAAATTTCCATCATAGTTATTCAGTAGTCTTTTGTTGGAAAATAAGTTTACCGAATATTTCGATATCTCCAAGAAAATAAGGCTATGACGCCAGCGGATAAATCAGAATTGATATACTATAGTGGAATAGTGACACAAACCGGTAAAAAATGAGAGTGATAAGGTTTCATTAGGTAGGCAGCTGAGATGTAAGAGCACTTGGCGATAAAACACGTTTGTTAACTATATTTATTCATTTATTTTTCCTTCAGCGTCGCAAGTAAGATAAAGCCAGGTGGAGACGATCACTACAATATCGGGCTCATAAATATCTTTAACGTGTACAATAATTTTAATTCTAAAATTACTCAAAATTATGCAATATATACATACAATAATAAATATCCAACTTATCCAAAGACAAATACGAAAACACATAATTAAGCTTGGTATTTTTCGACTTTTATTTTTATTAAAATTCGATGATTAAAATCGGCGTTTATTTTTCTTAAAAATCGCCGACGAATATCGATGCTTATTTTAATACTTTTTATTGGCTTGGTATTTTTCGACGCTTATATTTCTTAAAAAGCTTTCGCTAACATCGTTTATATTTTCTAAAAATCGAGGAGAATAATAATTTATTTTAATACATTTTATCGATTTTTATGCGTTCTTTGCACGAAGTGCACTTCCGTCCGTCCGTCAGTCAATCCATCCATCAGTATGTTGAAACTCGAAAACCGCTGGACACATTTTAATGAAATTTTGTATTGAGGAGTTTTGCTTAAATTGGTTTACCGATTTCAATTTTGATTAAAATCGGACACTAATTACGACCATTTTACATGAAGATGTACAAGTAGTTTACAGTATTCCTATGTTTCAACTCGGGAACCGCTGGACGTATTTTGGTGAAATTTGGTATTGGGGAGTTTTAGTAAAATTGGTTGATCAATTACCATTTTGGTTAACATCGGATAACAATGACGACCATTTTACATTAAGACCTACATGCAGTTTACAATGTTCCTGTTTCAACTCGGGAACCGCTTGACGTATTTTGATGAAATATGGTACTGAAGAGTTTTAGTAAAATTGGTCGACCGATTCCAATTCTGGTTAGAATTGGACAACAATTACGACCACTTTACACGAAGACCTACATGTATTTTACAATGTATCTCGCTATATTCTCGTTAAATACTCATCTGAACGAAAAATATTGAGAACATTGTGAAATCTCAAAGAACGCATTTGGAAACTCTGTGTGCTCCGATATGGAATACACCTTTCCAAGCTTGTTATTAATAAGAATGACATAAATTGGATTCTTTCAATTAAATTTTACTACAATTTATATATTTAAATAAGATGTAATTTATGTACTGTAATCAAAATATCTGAATTAAAACATTGCCATTAAAATTTATCCACACATCCAAACCGCTTAGAACATCATCGCACGTCTAATATAAAAAATAACGGCTTTATAATTATAACAATAAATTATTTAGTAGACGACCAAAGAGAGAAGAAGTATGCACAAGTGTCGATTCATGTCCGCTCCTTCACTTTTTTGTCCTCATGTAAATCATTTATCATTAGTACAAAAAAAATCACAACCCAGGTAAGGTTCGAACTATTACCTCCACATACCAGTAAAATGTTACATTGCTACTATACCTATATCAAATACAGTAGGCGGGTCGGCAATATTTTTCTGTTGAGCGTCACTCTTTATGGTCATCTAAAATCTGTAATCTGTAACACATAGCACGCTGTACGTGAATTTCACAGATATCGATAATCAAAGAGGTAATGTATTCGGAAATGTTACGCGGGACGTTTATATACGAAACAAAAGAAAATTAAACTTTTTTAAAATTGCATTTTAACATATTTTTTCTATTTATTATCTAGCAATATATAATCTCTCCTTCCCATGCCATATGTTCCCAACCCCTGATCGAGGAGGTTATATTATTTAATTAAGCCAAAAGTATTTTGCGAAACATATACAAACTCACAATCCTCTTACAGGAAAATTAACGGAGATTTCCATAGATAAATGGTCGGAAAAATAGCCATAAGCCATGCTTCCCCAATGCATTTCTCTGAATTTTGGTTGTGTTCCTTTGTACTATCACATTATCTATTTCACTTATCCAAGACCATAACCATCCGTTATGCTCCTAAAACGCCGTTGCAGCACCGCCTAAAGCCCTGCGTTATGTACTAAATCTGACACTGGAGGATTAGTGTTTAAATTAGCCTAGAATCTTTGACATTACCCAATGTTTCCAGTTCCAATGAACCAACCTATTCTTGTTACGACTGGAATAATTTTTTACTGCTCCAACGCCCGGTTTCGCCGATTTATTTTCTCTGCAGCACCGGACCCACGATAATAATGCATTTTCATAGTTACACCAACGAAACGAAAACTTTCCGCTACGTATTTGTTAAGCCGTTAAAAACGTTTCCACTCCTCTTGATAAATACGTAGAAATTAGACGGCTGTGTCGGATTAGTTTCTAAATAATTTCTCTGCTTCGTATTAACGGTCAAGCTTCGCCATTTACCACTTTGACAACGAATTTAACCGGTGTTTTTTTTTTTTAATGTTACTTGCAAAACTTACGCCACCTACGGCATTTGAGAAACCTGAAGAAATGGAATCGGAATATCGATCAGGAGCACTCGTTGAAAACTATTCCGCCGCCAGCTAGGATCCTTTTATTTTACCATTTTTTCTTCCACGTTTCACCTAACAATTTTTGCCATTTTCCCGATCAGGAGATGGTATTGAATCATTCTCGTTTCGATGTTAGGGATTTTATTCGTCTTTCTCTCCTCAGGAAAAAAACCTCTCCTCTTCCGATCCCGCTGGATGGCATTTCATTTTCTGGCAAAAAAGGACCCTAATATCTCCTCCCTCTTTAGGGCTCAATAATGACGGATCGACTACCATTCAGATGTTTTCCAATGCGTCATACTTCCACTTATACGATGGCAGGATGTACGACGTCGCATACTTGTGCGCGCGCGAGGGCTTTGCGGCCGCACTATGCGTCGGAAAAAATAAAATGACGTTCCAATCAATCCTTGACGTGAACTTTAAATACGATATTTTCACCTGTTTTTTAAAATAAATCGTTCCAAGTGATCGTTGTATCTCCAGTTCAGTATAAAATTTTACTTTAGAGGAGCCGCAGTAAAGCTGAATAAGAGGGTCCTTAAAAAAAAACAATTCATAGTACAGAACATGTAAACGTGAATTTTCGATAATTGAAGTCACTAGCGAATTGAATGTTTTGGTTGCTTTATATGGGATAGATAATAGGAAGCCTCAGCAGAGTCCTTAAAGAGCCGCAGGTTGCCGACCAGCGGACTAGGTCAAACGAAATAAATGCCGCTCACCGAAATAAAGATAAATTGAATTTTAAATCTCCACATGCAGTCATACAAAATCATAACGCATAAGAACAATTAAAAAATCTGATGTGGCCACCACATGGCATTCTCCATACCTGTAATATTTCTAAAAAATTCCAAATGGGTTAATGATATTAAATGTTTTAAGGTACTGCGAGAAAAATTCCAAGACAACAAAGAACTGAAATAAACTCAAACCGTAGCCTTCTGATATTGGATATAGCCACGAAGCTCCAACTATTCAGAAAATAAAAAGGGGCGTTACTAAGACGTAACCTAGCGTAAAGTCGGGATGAATGTAGGTGGTGTGTTGGTGGCAGCTAAAAAATATAATTTTAAAAATATATCTTGAATGATGAAATTTATGGAAAAATGTTTCGAACAAACTGGGGTTAACAGAGTTTTACCAAGAACTAATCAGTTCTTGTGACTTTAACAAAAATGTTAAATATAAAATTTAGGTTATGAGTAGGTTTGATAGAATTCGACGTTTATTTTTTTTGATAGTCAAAGATTAAAATCAACGTTTATTTTTCCGAGAGATTTTCAACGAATATCGTCGCTTAAAATGACTACTTAAATATAGGGCTGACAGTTTTCGGCCTTTCAATTCGATGATTTAAATTTACATCTTACATCGAAATTATACGTAAAATTTAAGTTTATTTTAAAATTCTCTCATTATTTATTTAAATTTTTATATGAAGTTAAACCTTTTATGTACAAATTAAGCGAACTAATATATCATGTTCTTCATAAATTTTATTTTATTTATACGCATTTACACTCTTCTTCATTTTGGAATGTTAATATTAAAGAAAACACTCAATAACGAATAGAGATTTAGTACTTTAAATTGTATAATGAAAACTAGGAAACGATTAATTTATGAAATCTGAACAATATGATGAGGCTTTTACAGAGAAACATTCTTTAAAAAAATAATTTGCGAGTTCAGCGTAAAGGCTTTTAGGCATTCGTTTATGCCAATTAAGGAAAAAACATTGACGATATAATTATCACAATAATATTTTAGGCGCCAAAAAATAACTATCTAATACTTTGCATCGTTTGATATATTTCATCACTGCACTACAAATTCTCTTTATTTAACATAAAATATATAGTGAGAAAAATTACACCCTATTATCGAGCGCTCGATCAACAGACTTGCCTCAAATCCTGATGAGTTTTTCCAATCGGCAAAATATTTTACGAAAATAAGAAATAATATTAATATAAATGACTCTTCAATTTTTAGTAACGATTACTAATTTATATGCACCTTTTTAAAACCATTATATGTAGATTTAATTTTACTAACCTGTAGCAAAGGATGAAGGAGCCAAAAGCAAGATAGCGTAACGATCTTTCATCGATAACTTTTAGAGAAAGACTGCCCAAGCGTTGGTTCATTACAGGTGAAAGTACATGCAACAACGTACATCCATAGGAAAAACCCTAGCAAGGAATCGATGAACATTTGTTGCCGGAATACATTCCAAGGGGTAGATGCGTGGAAGGGGTAGCAAAACGGTTATCGGGCTGTCTTCAAACGACCACCAAAATTCCTTTCTTTTGAACCTCGTTTATCAGGGGTCGAGAAAGTCTGAGCAGGACATATCCATGACCTTATCTCTTTAGAGAGGCTCGTAGAATATCTCACCAATTGGTCGGCCAATATAATCATAAAAACCTCAAAAGGTTAAAGAAACACGTGTTCTCAAAACTACCCTAAGGTCTTGCGGTTGCCTGATTGTCCAGAGTAGAAAAGTGAGCCTTTCAAAAAGACGCATATTTGAGTGTATGAAAATACCCTTCTTTCAGTCCCACTGTTAATGCAAGCCCAGAATCGGAACGAAATCGTAGGTAGGAAATAATACTGCGAAAAAAGTAAACAGAAACGACTTAAATATTATATTTCAGAATAGGTTTTTGGACGTATAATTTTCCAACTTGTTAGAAAATCTACGCTTATCGACGTCTATTCTTAAAATAAATTGTAGACTACGTTAAATGTATAGTTTTATATATTCTCGTCGAAAGTGATTTATATACTTAGTTAAATCAATTGTTACTATGCCTAGCAATTTGGATATTAAAGCTTTGTAATAAATTTTACGAAAAAGTATTAACTTCATGTGATAAACGGAGATCACAAGATGTTTAAGAAATAAAACATGTTAACTATTTTTGCGAGGAAAAAATATAAAATGACCGTGTGTGTGTGTTTTTATGTTATACACACCTATGGCACAACATTTCTTTATCCGTTGGATAAATGAATACTACCGTCTACATACTTAAAAACGGAAACGAGGGCCTTTTAAGAAAGACGGCCTCGGAGATAGATAGAGATATGAACGTCAATCATCCCATCAGGAATATAATGAAGACGCCTCCGCGACTTTGTCATTGTACACAGCGCGGTGAAATTAGCATCTCCGATATGGAAGCCTCGTAAAAGTGAAATATGTTTATGAATTTAATAGCTCCGGAACGTGAGCTCTGCTTTCGGATGAGGCATTCACACCAAAATGTACCTGTTATGGTTTAATGCGCCATAAAACTCCCCGATAACAGGTTTACGGCGTGAGTCTGGGTTCGCAAACGCTAACACGCATTAATGTCTGGGGGTTCGTCAATAATTTTAGAGTTACTCTACGCGAAAGCCAATCCCCGTCGTTGTTATGAAATCGACGGGTTTTCCGCGCATTTGTTCGGTTCGTCCTTAATTGGGTTTGATCGACCAAAACAGGATGCTCCCGGACGCGGTCTGTTTTCGCCCGGTCTCCGTTTTGTGGGCGCATAATCAACGCGGACGACGCAAAGCAAAGCGGAACATAATGTTGAGAGATGACGGACGTTGCGGACTACGCAACGGGAGATTTTTCGTGGTTAACGCTGCGGAATCTCGTTAGTCGATCGTATTTGCTTCAAACTAAAAAAAACTCTTGACGCTAAAACGTACGGTTTTATTCAACGAATCTAAGGTCTTGCGCCGAAAGCGACCTGTTTTTAAAATGCGTGTAACAGATCTCGTGATAGGATATGGAATAAGTTTTAATTGCTTTCCATTTATTTATTTTTCCGTATTGCGAATCTCGTAATAATGACGAAGAAATATTTAGGGGATTCGCAAAATGATGGCAATCGGGTAATTAATAAACAAGATCATCCATTATTATCGATAAAATTTCTCTGCCTAACAAACACGTATACACATACTCGAACACAGTTTTTTACTAGTTCACAAAACTAAGTTGCTTCACTGATAGAAAATGTGGCTCATTTTTTTGTCACGATTACATGAAAATGTTTTGCTGAGATACACGGATGTTTACAGATTAAATTTCTACCAATTAGCTTATTTTTATTATAAACATAACCAAGAGAAATATCGACAAATTTCAGTATTAGGTTGCTAGCTTAATATTCTTTTTTAAATGAAAGCTCTCATCTCCATAATTGCTTCAAACACTGACTTTTCTGTTAGTAGCATAAAAACACACGAATTAATCAACCAGTGTAAAAACGAAAAATAAAAACGTTAATAAGATAATCGAATCACTAATCAAGGAATTTTAGAATGTCGAATCATATTGCCGGCTTCGCAATAATTTCACGTTGTCTATGCCGCCGGATTGATTTTAAAACATTCGACTACTGAAATAATTCTTTCAAAAAGCGATAATTGCCTCAATCGTAGCAATTGCCCTCGACGAGTTAAAATCAGCAGGCTTATAACGAGAGAGAAAGAGAGCACGGGAGGTACTACTTCGAAAATCCCGAATCAATTGTCTCTCCCGAGATGGAAAAGAACCAATACTCCCGCAGCATTCGAGAAAACTCGCGGCCTCGTCCAATTATATTCGACAACGTGCTCAATCCTCTTCCTTCCGCTCGTGTTAACCCTTTTTCATAAATACTGCATTACGGGTGGATTTCAGTTTGTTTCTTTGCACTATATACCTCTCTCTCTCTCTTGCTGTACGCTTCTCTATCCTTTACCACCGTCGTTTCGCCAGCCGATTTTTTTTTAGCAATTAGGATTATTTAAACCCACAACGATTTCCTCTGTGGACGAGTAATACTTCTGGCTCATTTCCCTCCCCTGATCTCTTCTTTCTCTTCCTCTCTCTCTCATTGTTCCTTAAACGCCTCTTTAATTTTCCTTCCAACTATGCTTGATACGACTAAACTTATCTTTTTATTCCATTTCCTTTTTTTTGGGTTCATCGTTCATTTTTTAAATACTCCAAGGATCGTGTGCGTGTATTTTTTTTAAGCTTCCGCAAAATCTGCGTTTCGATTTTTTCCGATCTACGTTTCATTTAATGACGATATATATTTATCGCTTACAACGTTGTATTTCTTATTACATCATACTGAACTATATGTGTGCTGATGTTTTAGTTGTCAGTGCATCGGCTTACCACTAAAAAAGTTTAAAAATACAACCTCCGGTGCTTGGCATAGGGCAGCAGTACTATCAGTAGTATAGCATAGAGGCGAAAACAAATGATGTTGACTGTGAGTATATCCAATAGTGCTGCAGACGTGACCGGGACCATTTGAACGGCTACACTACCATGACGTGAAAAGCAAGGGGAAAGCCACTATATTACTACTGATTAGCGACAAAAATAAACAACAAAAACAAAAACTGTATACATGGAAGAGCACAGGAGATAGAATGAGGTGCCGAATAGATTGCATAATAATTAAATTTCGGAATAGTATAAACAATGCAAAGATATTATCAGGAGCGAACAGATGATGATATAAAAGGATAATGGCTACAAACACGTGTACGCTGACGGGATAGCAGCTATCTGGGAATAATAGACAGGCTATTTATTTTAGGTTAATGCGATGTTTCCATATAAACCCCGTTAGGCAGTCGACACATGCCTCATTTAAAAATGGCGAGCTTTGGCACACAATTAGGAACGCGGTCTTCAAACATGGAAAAGAGCAACAGACCAACTATACCTATGGTTTTTCGAGAGTTTTGAATCTTAATAGATATCTATCTATAGTTTTTCGTTTTTGAAGCTAATCCTCCACCTGCCAGTTATAAAATGTGAGCGCCTTGGATGAAATGCCTCCATTTTTATGCGTTCTTTGCACGAAGTGAACGTATAAAGGGGAGGTAGTTTCCGTCCGTCCGTCCGCATGTTAAAACTCGGAAACCGCTAGACGTATTTTGCTGAAAGTTGGTACTAAGGAGTTTTACTAAAATTTGTCGAGCGATTCCAATTTTAGTTAAGATAAGGACATGTAATTTACAACTACCTCGCATCTGAGCGAAAAATATTGAGAACATTGTGAAATCCCAAAGATCGCATTTGGAAACGGTGTGTACTCCAACATCGAGTACACCTTTCCAATTTTGTTGAAAGAAGCTTTAGCGCGGGAGAGATACGCATTTAATTGAGCAGGAAAAGGAGTAAAAATAAACTTGTAAGGTGATAAATTATTAACTCGGATGAAAGGTTTTTATGCGTGTTATTTTCAACGAATATTTTTCTAACAAGTGTTAGGATCAAACGTTCATATCAATAATGTTCTTTGATAAGAGATGGATTTGGATTATGCCAAAACGCAATCTGTACAAGGACACCAAATGGAGCACGTGTTGGCAATCGTTTTCATTTGTCGATCAAAATTATTTATCCAGCAAACCGAAAAATTCCTCTCCTTCTCTTTCTCTCTCGTAACGATGAACCAAACCTGACTGTGCATGGATGAACATGAATACGATCGGCAGGCGACAATCAATTTAACCGCGGACGAAAACTTTTTTGTTTCATCAGCGCCGGGAACATGAGAACTTTTCCAACCCGCGGCAAGGTTTTTTCCGCTCAAAAATTTTATTTTGAATGTGACTTGCGCGAAAGGAATTGAATAAATTCTACCCGTCAATCTGAAAGGATATAAATTTCATTCACATACGTAAACTTCATTCATCTATCCATCGATGGTCGAAACGTTCCCTTAGATTCCTCCAGTATTCTCCGTTGCACTATCTTCCCAGTTGCTCGATGAATTTATAGATTACCTCGGTACATCTATCTTCTAGGTCTACAGGTAGCAATTTGTTTCAATTCGATTATTTCAGCTAGCCACAAGAAATGATCATCACCATTCATATCGCTCAGTATCATTGCACTTTGGACTCGTATGTCTTCTTAAGAAATACGACGCCGTTTCTTTTCGTCAAAATTTTCCTGAAAGATAAAGCAACCACAGTTATTTATGCACATCAACACGATTTTCGGAATATCCTTATTATAATGACAAAGAAAACTCTTTGTTCCAACATAATCATTTTCGCTTTTTTACTAAAATTTCAAAACCTGGAAGTTAGAATATCACTGAAATTTGAAATAAAATTCATCAGTGCAACGTCTTCCTCTGATATACTTGCCGAAACATTTGTCCTCGCGGTTGTGGACACTTCGATTTTAAAAGAAATTGTTTATACTTGTTACCATCTCTATACTTGTGTTATGTGTTTTTTGACTGGCCATTCTACCAAACATTTTCCTGCAGGCTCGTATTAAATTTCAAGTTTTAATATTATGTGAAAATAATGATTTTTATGGGTTCAAGTTTTATTTTCAGCAATTTTTACGATGTTTCATTTCTCGAGATTCGAAAGCTCTCCTCATGAAAAAGATGCTGTAAAATATTATTGAAACATAAACGACACCTCGAAATTTTAATTTTGCAAGTTTATTTGTGTTCATCACGAAAGAAATCTCTCGAGGTCTCACGTGATTTTTAAAAATTTAGCTCGTCTTATGCACAGGAAAAAATAATAAAACAGTAATGACTCAAGGAAAATAAATTTCCTCGAGGTTTTGCGAGCTTTAAATGGACTTGCCCGGAATGACTCCGCTAGGATGGATCGAAAAGAACAACTAAAAGAAATGGAACCAAGGAAACTATTATATTTTTCAAGGGATCCTTCCTGTCAGAACTGGACGTTTAAAGCGAAGATTCCGGGAAGAACCCCTCCCGTTCCTCTCTCTCAGAGATCCTTTAAACCAAAAACCTATCTCACTGACCGCACAACCTCCGCTCCCCCTATTCCCTCCTCCCACACTTCACCTCTTCCGTATCGCTCGCCCACGCCATCTATGTAGGCCACCGAGAACCACGCTTCCACACGGCCTCAGCTATTCCGCTGGATACCGCAGGAACCTATTGTGTTTTAGAACGTCCTCTCAAAAGCTTTTTGAAGGAAATCCGGAGAAGCCGCTTCCGCGAAGAGAGAAGGAGATACTGGTCTCCTCCTGATGCCGTTGATAAGACTTTGCAGATGCAGAATGGGGAATTGGAAGGAGCGGGAGGGAGTTATTTTCCCAGTTTAATAGGACTAGGGGCCCTAAAGCGAGGACGTCAGGTGCCCCTAGGAAGCAGTTTTGCTCAGGACCCTCGCCGCGTCCGCCAAAGACTCCTAAAGCGGAAAGATGGCTGAGGACAAATGCTCCGGTAAATTATACTCGCCGTGTTTCCTCCTCGTTCTAGATTAGAGCGATTCCTTTCGACCGTTCCCTTTACCCGTTTTGTCTCCATCGACGTCATTAAGGGGAAGGCGGAGTCCCTTGCGTATTCTGAAGGGCGAGTTCACGTTTATTAAAAAATGACACCAGAGGAATTCTTTTTCCCACTTTCTAATGTTAACTGTTTAAATAAAAGAATTTTTATTGAAAATCCAGTTGATAACGACGGAAAGAAAAGACTTGACCTTCTCCACCATGTACCTTTAGGAAAAATATATTGAAAAATATATTGAAAAGTTTTATTCAGTTATTCGATTTAACCTTTGACTAATGTGGTTCGGTCTGTGAGACGCAACCCATGTTCCAGTTCAAGAACAAGCACTCAAAAATCCATAACTTAAAAAAGTACTCATCTCAGCTATCTCCAATAGCCACAACGTTATAAAAAACACGCGCATTTCGGCTACAAAGCAGCCGTCTTCAGCGGTAATCCACCGAAAGTAGATTCTAAAAGAACGTGTGCGCTAACGTTTTCGTTGTTTTCCTGTGTGTGTAGAAAAAGAAGAGAGAAGAGGCATTTTGTGGGTGGGTGTTAGGGTTTCCAAACGTCCCGTGTTGGCTGGGATTTCCTGTATTTAAAATATTTTTCCCTCGTATCGTACGATATCCACAGGGGGCGCTGTTTCCCGTATTTTAAATTTTGCTCTGATTATTTTTTTAACTATATATTACAAAAACAATTTTTCAAATCTATCCCGGATTAATGTGGGTAAAACAATAATAACTCCAGTCACTGGACATATATATAGTGGAGTTGATTCTGCAGTGCTTGGTAAACATGAACATGTGATGCAGAGGGGTTTTACCATGATTAACTTTAAAAAACAGTTGCAGAGAGACGCATAGGCTTCAGAGAAGTACATATATTTTTTAATTAAGATTAATTAATTTAGTTTTCCGCCATAGGACGAGCTCGATATTTCTCTGCTGAATCAAGCTTATAGTGTCAAATTACTCCGCTACTTGACTGTCCGCTCGGTTACATTTTACAAAGAAAAAATTGAACATTGTTTTTCTTTGATTACCTCGTAACACTCATATCAGATTATTAAACAATTGTAGATATAGTTAGTCAATAAATAATACCAATAATAATACAATTAAATAGAGTTCTTGTGAGCCTGCCAAAACATTAAGGCTATAAGTAAATCCAAAATAAATTGTTATAACTGAAACACTTTTTACAGAAGGACCAGAAAATTAGCCAAAGGTTTTGAATTTTTGAGCTTTAGCTAATTTAAAAATGAAGTATTAGAGAAAATTTGTCGTGGTAGGTGTATTCCTTTTATCTTATCGATAAAATTCCTCAAACTGTTCTATCACATAAAAAAGAAGTTTTCTGTAGTGTATCTATTTCATCTTTTTTGTTTCTTTCCTCTATTTTCTTTTCTATGTTTTTATTGCTGTATTTTTAAGTAGAGAACTTCTGTAGATTTCGCATGATTCACGCACCCCCTTCCTGTATGTATGTTTATCCTAGAGTGCATTTATTTGTTCTTTTTTTCTATTAATTTCCTCTATTTTCTTTTTCGCCTATACTCTTTTATTGCTTGTATTTTATGTTATGGTTATTTTATATATTATATGTAGATTTGATAGAATTCGATTTAAATCGATAAATGTCGATATACATCGAATTTGTAAAAATTTTAAATTCGAGGAAAACGAATTTTCGTCGATATATATCGATTTTTCACCACTAATTTTTCCACGAAATTATACGACGTGATTTTTAAATTGGGTTTACTACTTTCACAAAATGTATTTTAGCTCCAAAGACCCAAAGCGGATAAGAAAATCGGCATTTGTCATACCAGACAGCAGCCCTTCATTCGGTATTCTTTACACCTGGCTTTCTAGGGTTCATTATTTCATTAATTTTAGGACCCATTCTTGGCTGCCGCAAGGTCCAAAGGCACGGGTACGGCACGAAATAAAATACTGATCCGTTTATTGCACTTGGTCAAATTCGATAAATCATACGCGGCTTGGATCATTTTCACGATATGTACGCAAAGTCGGAGAAATCCTCTTTTGTCTTCTTTCGACCTCCTTCAAGGTGAAAATGGTTTTCCCAAACTGAGAAAAGACTATTGATCGCCAAATGTTCCTAAAATATTTTTACAAACATACTGACATAAACTTTAAATTTTTGGGACTCATATCGGTAATCCTCTGAGTGCACTTGTATTTTGCAATCTTTCTCTACATTCATCGTCGTTCGCTACTCAACAATTTATATAATATTCTAGATAAAAATCACTGTAATGTATTTACAACGTCGATATGCGTCTTTCATTTATAAGAAATTTAAACTCGATACGTGGCATTTTAAGAAATTTAAGCGTCGAAACCTACCGAACCTTATAAAATGCATTAAAATTAACGATTTTAGTCGTAGATTAAATAAAATAAACGTCGAAAACTACCAAGCATAATTATATGACGATTTGTTTAGCGAACCTTAGTAGGATTCGCAGGTCCTTCACACCCCCCTTATACGTATGTGGGTGTTTTCCTGCATTTAGTTTTTTTTATTTTTCCCACACGATTATATCTTTTTACAGTTATTGTGTTATTATTATTTTATCATTATTCATTCTATAATGTATTATTATATTTGTTTAATGACGGGGTTAGGTGGAAGATGGGAATTCCTAGTCTCAATCTCGCCCCAAATAATGACCATATCCAACCCGGTTTAATCTCTCTCTCTCTCTCTCTCTCTCTCTCTCTATATATATATATATATATATATATATATATATATATATATTACAAGCCTAAGAATGCTTTAAAATTCGCACCAGCCTCTCGAACTGATTATTCTATTTTACCCCGTCCAATATTACCTGCGTTCCCGTTCCATGACATAAAAACTGTTTATCCTACACTTCATTTATCTCTTACCAATTCTTCTGCGGGGAGAAAAGAAATCCCATGCGATTTGCATGTCGTTGCTTCTCTCGCGGGAATCCCCAACTCTGGACGTCTTGCTGCGTTCTCCCCTTCATTTCCCCTTTATCTCTTTCTTCTCCTCAATGCGTCTAAAATACATTTTCTCTCTCTTCGCTCTGAAACGTTTTCCCAGCGCATTTGAATGGAATATACACGGGGAAGTGGGAATTCTCTATTCCTCCTTTGAACCTCTCGAATTGCTACTTCCTCAGTTATCTTCCTCATTGCACGGGTCTTTCGGGGAGGAGTGTGAGAGAGAGAGAGTTTTTGTAGATGGGGAGTGAAATAGTAGGGAGGAAGGGAAAGAGAAATGGATAATGTAATGGTAGGGGTTAAGGAGGGTGGAAAGAGATGTATTGAATTCCTATTTGAGTGATGGGTAGGAGTGAGAGAAAGGGAGAGATAAGGAGAGAGGGAGAGAAGAGGGAGGGAGAGAGGGAGGAGAACGAGGAAGGGGGAAAAGTGTGAGGGGAGGAGAAACTGATAGAGTGGGAGGGAGAGAGAAAAAGGGAGAATGGGAGGATGATAGAGTGGGGGTAGGGGAGAGTGGGAGGAAGGGAGAGTGGGAGGAAGGGAGAGTGGGAGGAGGGGAGAGTGGGAGGAGGGGAGAGTGGGAGGAGGGGAGAGTGGGAAGATGGGAGAATGGAAGTGGAAAGAGGGGAGAGAGTGAGGAGGATAGAAGAGGAGTAGGGGAGGGAGGGGAGAGAGGATAAGTTAGATAGCTGTGGAGAAAGAAGATGGAGAAAGGAGAGGAAGAGAGGTAGTATGGCCAGCTTCAGGTCTTCAGCGACTAAGAACACACAATTACGCCTGAGGCTGTCAAATGGGAGAAATGGTTGAGACGGAGAGGAAAGGAGATCTACACTCTTTTATTTTTATTTTAAATGTTGACGCCGCACGAGGAATAAATGAGAGACGATAATTTGCGTTCTTCGCAACCCTTTTTTTAAGTGATTTTTTTTTCGAAGGGCTGGATTTATGGAGAGAATTTTATTTTGTCGGTTATGCCCGAAAAAAGTTTGGGAGCGAGCGAAATGTTTATTTTTTCAAAAGTTTTCTCTACAGTCGTGCTTAAATTTCTTCGTTTTCTTTTGAACAAATCGTTAATAAAATTTCATTGCCATGGATACTATCAGAGATTAATTATTTTAGCCTTTTAGATGCCTATTTTAAACCAATTCTGCTGAAAATCTAAAAAAAAAACATTTTATTAGAGCGTTATTTACAAAAAACTTATATTATTAAAATCATTAAACGCCTAATAATATTTTCATCAACAATGATCAATAAAAATTAGAAGCTGTCCGAATTCAGTAAGAGTTTGGAAATATGGGTTTTAGCGATACCTGTATGATTTGTCTGATTTCTGTCATAAGGGGATCTAGATATTTCTCTTCTTAAACATTTAATTTGATTCACTTCTAAATTCAACGGAAATCCATTCAATTCTAAAATGATAAACCATTTCGACATCCAAATAGTTCATATGAGTTGGATCGTCTCATCGGATGTACTGAGCTTTGGATAGGAGCTGCTGAAAAACAACTGCTTTGATATACTAGACAAACAATACTTACTCAAATACCAGTTCAAAAATTATTAAATTCTCATTTACTAATATCTATAACATCCATACCGTCAATACTAACCCATGAATTCACTCTTAATCATTCTAAATTTGGAATCGCCCCCTGTATTTATACTTCTAAACTAAATTCGTATAATAAAATTTAAACTAAAAGGAATTAAAAAAAAAATAATTATCAATGTAAAGACAGAAATATCAAAGCCTAAATTTAAATACAAAAGCTCTGTACCATATAAATTTAAAAAAATAGCTTCAAATTTTATTGATGCTGTTCATGAAAAATATCCTCTCACCACCTCCCCCTCTCTCCATTCCAGTCTCTCTCTCTCTCTCTACCTTCCATTTTCCCTTTCACTCCATCCCTCTCTTTCATTCTCTCATTCGCATGCTTACTCTCCTTTGTCATTTATCCTCTCTCCATATTTTTCTATTCGTCGCTCCTTCTTCCGTTCTTTCTCTCCCCATTTCATTTACTTCCCCTCCATAACAACACTTTTTCAACAATGCATCAATTTGGATTTCACAATTGGTAAGTTAAATCGAAGATATTTAAATTGAAGTTAAACTTCCAATTTCGATTTGAAATATAATTTGCACCGCTTCGACTATATATACGCATTAACTTAAAATTAAGTTTTTGAATGTTCTTTAGAGAAAATTCTACTCACAACAAATTGAGTTTTTCCTCTCTTTTCATATAATCTAAAATAATTTACCAAATTTCGCAAAAACAGAATCAATGCGGTTTACCTTGACGACGAAAGAGTTTCGCCCAAAAAACGTAAAATTTTCCTGTTTTACACAAATCTGTTGGCCGATTCGACGCGCACTAGAAAATCGACGGTACTAAATTCCATTAGGCCTTCTTTGGTTTTTAACTCCCTATTTCTGCGGTGATTATTTTGTAATTTTAAAATGTAAATACAAAATGTACTCTACCCGTTATTGTTATTGAAATGGAGGAATGAAAGGCTCCTGGAATTGAACTCAGGCCGTTATCGCCCAAAATAACCAATGGTACATCGTAATTAATTGAAATCAAACAACAAAAATGCAGAAAATTAGCACAACAATTTTTTAGCTTTACAGATAGAATGACTAAGCTGGCAATGATTCTGGGTCTGGAAATCTAGGAAACAATACTAACTTTTTTCAATGAACTACATTCATTTCCCGAGAATCCAAACTAAACTTTGCTTCCCAGAATTATTTTCATCTTTGCCTGCACGCTAACACCATAAATTCCTCTCGATCCTTCTTCGAAAAAAACTATTAGTTTTGCATGATAACAGCTTAAAAAGACCAACGAAGAATACTAAGGCAAACCAACGGGAAACAATTTCAACGTCGAACGCGGGAAACAAACGCGACCGAGAGAGGGAGAGAGAGAAGAGATAGGAATAGAGTGAGAGAAGTGATAGGAATGGCGAGAGGGTCGTGAGAGGCCGGGCTTAGAGAGTGAGAGGGGGGGGGGGGAGAGGACAGGAAACGGCTCTTTGAAACAGACGAAGGTTGAGCTGTGGCTTGACTTAAACGGTTGTTGGGAAAATTGGGATGCCGCAGGAATGGGGTTAGAGATACTTACGCGAGGAGAAGGAAGAGACGAAGAGAAATAGAGTGGGAACGGAGGAGAAAGCATGTGAAGAGAGATATGGAAGAGTAGAAGGAATTTTGCAGCAGGAAGCTGGAATTCCGCAAGAGAGACAAGTGAGGGGATGGGTAGGGGGATAGGAAGGGGAGATATATAAGGGAAGAGAGCGTCCCGTGGGTATTACGTACGCACGCAATCACGCCTGCACGGAGAAGATTCGAAATGCAGAGTAAATTCACCGCGGTCTCGAGGAAGTGTTGATATCAAGACGGAATAGGGGGATTTTTTCGCTTAGGAATTTCCTCAAGATGGAAAATGTAGTATGGAGACCATTCAATCCATGCGACGTTATAATGGCGGTGTTTATACTGTAACTTGGAATCGAATGGGTTAGTGCATTTTCGATCTCCTTCATATGACCAATACTCCCCTCTCTTCCAAAACGTAAAATAATTCAATCTATACATTTTGAAGTCATGTCTAAAGGAGATACCTAGTATAAGTCCTCTGTATTTCAGTTTTTGAAAAATGCTTTGTGATAAAGATAAAAATCGCAAACCCTGGTGCGAATTTTTACTTTCCCCGTACAGGGGAAAGTATTGAATTCACGAAAAAATAGACTTTGAGATTTCAACGGAAATAAACGTTTTGAGATCCCCTGATCACGTTTTGACCATTTCCTCGATGATGTGTGTGTGTGATTTATGTGTGTGTATGTGATAGCTTTTTGTGGGTGCTTTAACTCAAAACCATTAATCAGTTTAACGCGAAATTTTATATTTAACATTTTTATAAAAGTCACAAGAACTGAATAGTTTCTGGTAAAAATCGGTCAACCAGAAGTGGGTGTTTACTCTTGTCACTCATCCGTTATTTTGAAATATTTGCTTTAATATTTGATAAATGTAAATATGTACTGGAATAAAAGTTGTAGGAAATTTAATTTTATATAACCTTTGTTTGAATCATGTTTCCATATAAGGCATTGTTTAAGAGATATCTTATACTTTTAGCTGCCACCACCACGCGACATACCGACGACTATTGTTAACAATTGACGCTTAGTTACGTCTTAGTAACGCTCCTTTTTCTTTTCATAATTGTTGGAGCTTTGTGGCTATATCCAATATCAGAAGGTTATGGTTTGAGTTTATTTCTGTTCTTTTTAAAGTCTAAAATTTTCTCGCAGTTTCTTAAAATATTTATTATTATATAACCTATGTATTTGGAATTTTTAGAATTATTACAGATTTGGAGAAAGTTATGTGGTGGCCACGTCAGATTTTTATAATGATTATCATGTATTATAGCATTGTATAAAATTCGATATGCCCGACGTTACGAATAGTAAGACAATGGAATGTAGACATTTACGAAGAATTGCAATTTAAATACAAAATTGCAAAGCTTTATGGACTAAAATAAATTCCGGAAAAAGCAGTTAGGTAAATGAATCATAAATGAAGAGGCTGATTTGTACCCAAAATGCGCATATAAATGTTTATAACGTTTTAATGGCTATTGGAGATACCTAAAATAAGAACTTATTTATCCAATTTTTTATATTATACTGGAAGAATTGCTTTAATTGTATTAGATATACAAAAATAATTAGGAAAACATTCATACCAAATTACCTTTCAGTTAGATAAAGAAACAAATGTACCTCTCTTTTTGGAAAAGCGTGTGGGTATCAACCTTTCTGCTTAATTCCTAAAAAATATTATTGATCTGTTTGGGGAAAGTTCGAAGATGGTTATTTTTTTAGTTAATATAGTTGCCTATTCATGAAAAATTTTATGGACAAACTCCGCAACAACCTCCAAACCTATGTTTCTGATATGAAGTACGAAATTGGCAAAGATCACATTTTATTTTCAAAGTAATGGAGCGAAACCTTTGATTTTGCACGCGGCCAGAAATCATCATTACTTAATATACCTCGAGTCGAAAAAATAATGTGGCAAAACTCGTACTGATATAACCGTAGATTTTAATTGCACTAAATCAATGGCTACAACTAATAGTTAATAGGAATACCAATTTTATGGAAATTCATTAGCACTGTGGATTTATGTCCATCCATCGCCTTAATTTATGCTTCGCAAAATTTATATTTCAGCGGAAATGAAATTATGAGCGTCGATTTTTACCTAACCCACGCTTGTTTTGAAAATATTATTATATTAAATGATACAGAAAAAATGAGAGTCGTATTCATGCAACTCTTATGAGCGCCATAGTCTTCATAGGTTATTTCGCAGAATTATAACTCCTTGTTTTTCTAGTGCCGTTTTAAAAATTCCGCAAAGATAGTCCACTTACTCTCCTATCATTCGCGATATTACGTCGAACGCCATTCCTGGACACATCAGAGGTGGAATCTTAATTCACAATTAATTCGGGGAGGGTTGGAGAGGGATGTCTGCGAATGTCGGAGTTAATTGATAAATCCCTTCCGGCAAAGCTGAAAATTGCGTTTTAATATTTGAAACGGGATTTCAAAAATCCTATCCCGGGCCAAGAATATTGCGCAAGTCATATAAGTAGAGAGGTTCGGGAATGAGATTGTGGCTTTCGTATGTATTTTACGAGAGAGTGAGAGAAAGAGGGAAAGAGAAAGGACCAGGTAAGGTCTCTAAAGGCTAAAGATTAAACCGCTCTCTCATAGAATAAAAGTAGCCTTGGAGTGGATCCCGAGGTCAGCCGCCGAAGCCAGAAGAGAATGAGAGAGAGAGAGGAAAGAAAGGACGTTAATCTTTCGGGTGCTAGGGGCTAAATCTGAGGCACACTGGGCCACATTCGAGAAAGAGAAGGCGAGAGAGAGAGAATCCGTAATGACAAGGACGAACGAAAATAAAGCGATCAGAGATAATTGGGTAAATGAAAAATTGTTGCTAGCGTTAAATCTTAAATGATTTATTGGGGGATATAATCCGTTCCGATGAAAACAGGATACCCCTTTGATTTTCTTAAAATAACATAGGCTTAAGATGAATATGAGGAAAAAGGTAGGAAAATACGGCATAGTAATTGGAAGTTTAAAATTTGATGTTGGCAGAGAAAAGATCATAAGAAAGAAAAACACGCGATATAAATCACAGATAAAGGAGGATTTACAATGAGAAAGAGGAGGAGGATATTGGAGCGACAGGATTGTATAGAAATTAGAATGTGAAGGAAAAATAGTGAAAATCTTGATAGCGATATGGGATAGAATAAAGGAGTGGATAGGAAAGAGAAAGACGAAATGTAGGAGCACCAAAAGTACAAAGAATAAGTTAAACGTGTATAAACAATAGAAAGAGGAGAAAATTAAGGAAAGTCAAAAGTAATTCCGAGGTGATGAACGGATAATAATAGGCAAAAAAGTACTAAAGTGAAAAGATGAACGCAGGTGCTAGATATAAAGAGCAATATAAACGTAAACAACACCCGTAATAAACACCACACTGGATATAAACCGAATTATATAATTCAATAAGACCCCCTGACATGAGAAGAAAGGATGGGTAGAGATAGAGCAAAGTTCAGTGGTACCCGTTCAGAGCTCTTTCCTAAGTGTCATCCTGTCCGTAAAAACGGACAGAGGGAGCAGAGCTGTTAAGCTTACGAATTCCAAAACTCTCCCCCAACCGGGATGTTTGTGTGTGTGCGCCATCATCACACTACACTTGTTCGTGGAAACTTCCCTCCACAAAATATCGCAGATCCTTCCGTGCGCCTGTCATCCTCTTTCGCCCTCTCATTCTCTCCCTCTCTCATTCAAGCCTTCTCTCTTCTCTCTCTCCCAAACCGTCTTCGGACCACTCGACAGCAAACCTAGCCGTTCCAATGAGCAGAGGTGTTCTTTAGCTTCCCCCTCCATTATCTCTACGTCAAACCTATTAAGCCTGAGGTTAATAATTGTTTCACATCATGTCCTCCCCTTTCCCTCTTTTACTTTGTCATACCTAACATATAGAGTAAGTATTGTAATCGCGAAAAAGATCGACCGAGATTTTGACTGGTTTTAGGTTTGTTTTCGCCATACCGTCTGTCTATCTGTGCAAGGCCCTAGAATATAAAATATTCAACAACATCGAATTATATAGAAATTGCGATGAGAGGAACGATATGACTTGAAGATGAATGGTAGTTTATTCTTGTAGATTTTCAGAAATTTTCGATCTATTAAAAATGGCTCTAACGTTTTTCATTAAAATTCACTCAGTTATGGAATCATAAACGATAATTCATAAACCACATTCCTCAACAAATAACTATATAGCGTTCATATCTTGTATAGATTTTAACGCTCAACTCTCCCCAGTTCTCAAGCACTTGATATTTATGCATGGTATAACTATTTGTCAAGTTTTATTTTCAATTACTATATGAGGTATCGTATATAATAATTACATTTACGTACAAAAGATTTTAGGTGGTTTTGTTGTTTTTGTAGTAGCCGGAGATTCCTCCTATCAGGAAAGAGTATAATGAGACCAAACGCATACACTCATGAAACAAGATTGGAAAATGCAATCTTTATTCTTAGCTGCCACCACCGCGCCACCTACCGACGGCTATTATTAACAATTGACGCTTAGTTACGTCTTAGTAATGCTCCTTTTTATTTTCTTAATTGATGGTGCATTGTGGATATATACAATATCAGAAGGTTATGGTTTTTCCTGTTCTTTGTAATATTAAAAATTTTCTCGGTTTCTTTAAATATTTGTTATTACGTAATCTTATTAGATGTAAAGTACTCCTTTAGCCAAACAATTAGAGGGGATTACAACACCCAATGCATTTCGCCCACAAAGTTATTGTGAGCTACCAACGATATTACGTAATCTATTTTGAAATTTTTAGAAATAGTATAGATATGGAGCAAGTCATGTGGTGGCCACATCAGATTTTTTTCGTGGATTTCTGTGCCTGAATTACGATTTATTTTTAAAAAATCGCTAAATACAAAATCACATATTTATGGAGAACTTAGTAAACGATCAAGTTGAAATTTTACATTTTGTTAGAATAATACATATTAATTACATTTATGTAGGAAGTGTTGTCTAAAAATGTATAAATAAAAAACAATGTCAACAATAGTGAAAAGTTAATATTTTTAAACAAATTGTATAAAATTGCAATCATATGAGATTTTCCGAAAGTGTTTGTATACGATGTTTGCTTTAACATCTCGATTTTGTAATAAGGAAAAAAAGTGCATTATCAAAGATTGAAGTTTGAATACGCCATAGCCTGGCATCTTTGCCTGACGCAAAATGAGCTAACGCGGCAAAGTACTGTTTATTTTTTCATTAGAATGAAAATTGATTTCTTTCATCTAAACAAACCTGCAATAAAATTAAAGCTTGACTTCTTATCTTTGTAATAAAGAAAGATGCAGAGCGTTATCTGCTTTCGTTTACAAGATATATGAGTCAGAAGAAGATGCTGCGCGGAACCGGCGATTCGCCGGCTATTTACGTTAAGGACATTTTCAACCGGCCGGCGAATCGTCGTCTCCTTAAGCCAATGGTTTATTCGTATATATAGGGTAATGTCTAAACGACCTGAAAGTTTCAGCTCCCTAGCTCGACTCATAGTATCTAAATATTTACCTATTTGTTTAAATTTTAAGAATTTTTGAAAGCCAAACAAATTATAATATAAAAATTTCTATAATCCATATTTTGTATTTTTTTTACAAATTCTACCTATATAAAAAATTTCAACATCGTAGCACATAAATCGTGAAAATTTGTTTAAATATATATAATAGATTTACTTATATGATATGGAAGAACTATGTGTTTATGTTCAAAAAGTGAAAGATTCATTTAATTGAAAGTAATGTATTTAGGGGATTTTCACTTATTGTATCTGATGCATGTAGCACAATAAAATTTTTATTATCCTTAAGTATTTTCATTACTACTTTATTGAAGCTTATTTAAATTAATATATGATCATTAAGTTTTTGTAAATACGTAAAATTAGTACGCAAACCAACAGTTGTAGAAGCATTATCATTCTATATAGACGTTCCTTACAGAGGAGGAGGAGGAGGATATAACACACTAGTAGAAGGTGCTTGCATACTGCAAGCATTTCATCACACCTTGAAAAAACATTAATTTTTTAGACAGATATTTCATCATTAAAAATATTCTATTAATTCTAAAGATTTCACCTACGCAGCGATTTTCGTTTTTCCCGCATTTAAAAATAATAGTTTAAAACAATCCCCAAATGTTGCAATTTTATACATTTTACATTTTCTCCATTATGGGGTACTAATGCTACACATTTCAGGCAAATTTTAAAGTTGTAGCACTTCTAGAAGTAAAATAATATTTTTCTAATTGTTTAAAATTTAAACATTTTTAACGGTTGCCGCAATATATATATATATATATATATATATATATATATATATATATATATATATATATATATGGAGAGATTGAAATGTTTATTTGTGCAAATGCACTGTTCTGTAAATAATTTGAAAATTGCAGCTTCCTAGCTCATCCAGTAGTACATAAAAAATTATTTAACTTTAATGTTCAAATGGGGTTAAAACAACCCCTAGAATTTACAATTTTAAAATTTTCGATTTTTATAGTTGGTTATGAGAAACGTTCTATAATCTTGCAAAATTTTAGCTTCCTAAACTTATTAGATTGGTCTACACACTGGATTACGTTTTCCCATGCTAACTTATGGGAGATATTCCGGGGTCTCTGGAGTGGAACCCAAGACACTGTAAGCAAAATTGACAAATGTTTTTAATAGATTTTGCGGCCATCTAGCAACACTGAAAATTTCATTTTTCTAGCTTACCGGCAAGTGCCCATAATTAATTTACAAAAATGGCGCAATACTTTTCTTATGGGAAAAAACGCAACTTTCGGAATTTCTGGAGTCGAACTTATGTCTTATTTTATCTGAAGGTTTCTTCATTATATCTGCAAAATCTAAAACTTTCAGCTCTTGTAGTTTGGGCTGGACATTAGTATCCTCCTATATGTTATAACCTCCTCTGTAAGAGTCGTCGATATATAATGATAACATGAGGATACGAATGTCCAGCCCAAACTACAAAATCTAGAGAGCTGAACGTTGTACAATTTGTATTGTACCGATTTTTTCACCTGTGGAGGATATACGGGCTTAAGGGGTAGGGTAGGGAGTATATACATGCAGGCGCATGTACGGGGGCCACAATATTTTAGTACACGAAATGCTAAAATATTAATTATTTAACGATTTAAGGATTGAGTTATAAAAATGTCATGGAATGTATGCGTAAGGTTTTTTTTTAACAAATTCGCTTCCTTGTGCATTTTCTCTAATCGAGCGATTATCCGCCGACAGGGGGACAGAGTGGAAAATATGGACACGCGTGCGCGCACGTGCGGATAGCAAGACCGCGAATATCGAGGCTTTACCTTATTTATTCTTTTTCCATTTACAAGTAAAAGGGAAGAGGGACTGAAAGTAATATCGTTCCAAATGACCAGGCACTCGCTTTCCCCTCCTCGACTGTTTGTTCTGTCGTTTGGGACTCAATGTTTGTCTGGAATCTCAACGGAGTCATAAACTCACGTGCGTGTCATAGAAAATTTTATTAAAGAAATTATTACCAAATATACTGATTGGGTCAATTTGCTTAATAAACACAAATGAAAGTGTTGGCGCAATTTCTATGCAGGCCGGCCGGCATGTTCTGGATACGAAGATATGTTTTTCTTGCAATTTCAAATTGTATCATGCTTATAATCGAATTTTTTTGTTGCGCATATGGTTCAATTTCAGCTCACGTTCTTTGAATTCACTCAATGTAAAGGAATTAGTGGTTTTACGTGTGAACATTTAACTGCTTGATTATTATTATCCACTGCCTCAATAGTCTGACGATATCAACTTCCACTCAGATAAGGATTGAATTTTTCCTATCAAATTGGTTATATTTTTACTTTTACATTACCTAATGTGACTGCGGTAGCAATTCAAAGTGAACCCTGGAACAGTTTTTATTTACATAATTGACTCATAAAAATATCGAGTTCGTCCTATGGCTAGAAATAAAATCAACAGTATGTGTTTAAAATTCGTCGTTATATCAAAACGTTGGCCTTTATAGGTAGGATAATCCGGAATAGCCCTGAAAGTGAGAGAATCATGTTATTTATCTTTGGTAAGGCCAAGGGAAGAATATGCATCAACTGTATGGAATTCATACGAGATAGGTCTGGTAAAGAAGATAGAAAATGTGCAGCTCAGGAAAGCTAGATTTGTAAAAAGAAATTATGATAATAATCAGAGAGTTACGTCGCTAATAGAAGATATGAAATGGGTATAGTTAGAAGAACCCAGAGTTAAGGCTAGACTTAAAAAGTATATGTCATGATATCTAGCAGTAGAAGTCGCAGATCTTATCAGAAATCCGACATATTTCGGAAGGCACAATATTGAGGATATGATCCTGAGATCTAATGTAGAATGAAGCGATAAAAAGGTTCGTTTTTCTACAAGACTATTATAGGTTATAATAGGAGAACGATAAATAGGAATTGCTGGGAACGTTTCGTGCATAGCACTCCCTGCCATTAACCTTTAAGGTGACTTTTAGGGTATGATGTAGATGCATTCCCGATATCCATATAAAGGTTATGAAAAATTTCGGCTGTAAAGCACCCATATGGATAAGACTCTCGCATCGGTTAATACTACTGATGTGGGTTACTTTGAAATCAAGATATGCATAAGGTTTTCACAACCATTTTATGTCCCTTAGAGATGCATACTGCTTCAATTTAAAATTCATATCTCTATAAAACAATTAAAAATCCGCAAAAACGCATCACATGTTCTCCGTAACCTCATCTGCAGCGCACTTTTTTCCCTAAATAAATTCTCACTTTCTTGCCCTAAATCCTTCGCTTTAATCCAATCCCTCTCATACTCACTCTTATAACAGAAAGTCTTAAACACGTGACTTTTCCAATTGAAAGTAGTCTGGCCTCTTATTACTCTATTCTTAATAAAAGGAGGCGAAATAGAAATCGTAGACGGGATAATGACGAAGCTACAAGGAGATAAAGAGGCAAATATGTGTGTTGTATATTTAATAATTTTAGGATAATTTGTTAAAAACCAAAACAAAGCATTTTGCATCATGTGTTTCCAAATTTCAACGAAATGTTTAATGTCACTGTCACGATATACGGCTCCTCGCATGCATTCAAAGAAACATGCACCGTCCATTTTGAAAATATCTATCTTGCCCTCTCGCGATTTGTGACCCTCCTGCTATATAGCATCAACATATCCTCGTGCCCCTTCACCTCGTTCAAAGCAACTCTCCTTTCTTTTTTCCACTTTGTCTTTGTTCTCCCCCTAATTCCTTCATATTTCTATCTTTTCAGAGCCACCAAAGTCTCATCCAGCTCACTTTTTCTCAACCTCTCTCTCTCTCTCTCTCACTCATCCTCTTTCCAGTTCCCGAAAAGAAAACTCTCGAAAACAAAACACTGCTACTCATAAAAAGGAGAGGAAGACAGAGGGTAGTGGAGTGCTGGAGAAGAAGAGAGCCGAGAAAAGAGGATGAGCCTGTGATCTATGCGAGTATGTGTGTTTGAGTTTTATAGCTTCTTAAAAGTTGAGTTGGCGGCAGGATGGGAGTAGAGAAAAGAGGAAGGAAAATGGTTTATGTATTTCTTTCCGATCATTCCTTCCCAATACATGGAAAATCTTCGGGTTCCACTAAATCATTCTTATTTGGAGAAAAAGTAGCCCCTGAAGAACGTTGGAATTTAGGCGAAAAATGCTTTTCCAAATAATCAGTCGGAGCCCAATAGATCGATTGTTTTTTTTTCAACGGACTACCTAACGTGTTAAATTAAACCAGTTAGGAAAGCGAACAGTGTAACACAAATAGGCGCGTTCCGTGCGATGGAGTATTTGAAACTATACGATATAATTTGACCAAACACACCCCATAAAACAGCCGAACACCACGACCCGATTGTATGTTTGTCTATTAAAAATTTATTTTCCCCCTTTAGTTAGTGCATCAATAGACATATTACGTAATTTGAATGATTAATACTGCAAAACGATATATCAGAAATGATTCTAGGAAAATATTCAATTTATATTTGGTGATTTATTTTCTAATCAGTTTTAATAAACCAAACAATCGAAAATTATTTAAAACATACCTCACTTGAGTTCAGTAATTGTAATATTTACGTTTATGTTCTTTTATTCTCCGTAGATAATACATTTCCTTCCGATTACAAAATCTGCCATGCACGCTTAAGAAATTAAATGTATTATGTATTTATAGCAGATCTTATTTGCTTCAGCAAATAGTAAGATAATTTACGTTGACAATAATTAAGTATCTATGCAAGAGATTTTCTACGTTCAAAGCGAATTACGACTTTCTTGTGCAATTTTCTTGCTAACGGCTACTCTTACAATAAAAATGTATAGATAAATAAATATTTTACGTTACTATTTCTGCATGACTTTTTTATAAGTTATATTAATTTGACCAAACATTTACGAGATATAATGGAAAGTTCATTTTTGTCACCAGTAAAGTGGTACCCCTGATTGGTTTACGTGATTTACTTTTGGGATTTCTTATTTCCTTTGACATTAAGTCCTTAATTTCAAATTTCATAAAAATCCGCTCGGTAGAAGCCGAAAACGAACATAAGAACGGACGGACGGACAAACCGGCGCTAATAGGCGCTTATGCTGGAAACGAAACGCGCCTAAAAAATAATCAGTCAACAAATCCTCGAGTTCATTTAATACCGTTATGCAAAAAAGATATAATATAATATCTGGAAATATATATTAAAACATATACAAGTGTGTGTTGTGGATGAATGGATCATAATTAGCGAAGACTGGCAGAAATCTGGGAAGGGGGAAACGCTCCAAAATTACACAAAATAAGTGGCCGAACAGGAAGGTAAATAGAGCGATTTAATGCAACGTGGCTATACGTACTGCCTTTCAGCGATTGACTGTAGCATTTTTTAGAGCTTCATGTTTCAACTACGGCTACTATAAATGGGAAAAAAACTTGAAGTGAAAGTACATCCGGTGTGTATATATATATATATATATATATATATATATATATATATATATATATATATATATATATATATATATTCGACTCTGGCCATATGTCATTGGAGGCTTCACTCTCTACCGCCCCTACCATGGAGTGTATAGCCACCCAACCCCCCCGTGTAGTTAGGGTGTGGGGGAAGGCCGACTGGGAGGCCATAATCCGTTCCCTTTTTCTCTTGCCGTGGGACGCACTCCTCTATGGATCCCTGGAAGACTATGTCGCCATTTTCTACGGTGCTATCGAGGCAGTAATTGCTGATTGTGCATTATGTTCATCATGTGACAATGTAGCATGGAAATTACCAGCTCTAAATTTTATTTGCTTTGTACTGTATTGCATTTGGTTTAAAATAAAGAAAACTTAATGTTTCAAACTTTGGTAGCAACCTATAAATTTCTTCTAAAATTTACCAAATTTTGGGAACATTATTTTTTTAATTTTGGAACAAGATAGGCTGGTTCCCCTATTCAAAATAAAACGTTTGCTCTTCCCCCCATTATAATGACCACCCTAATATATATATATATATATATATATATATATATATATATATATATATAATATGAACATAAGTATTGGGGGAAAATCTTTAGAACAAGTTTCAGAATATAAATACCTTGGAAACATCATAAAACGAGAAGCAAAATGTACGGATGAGATCAGAACTAGAATAGGAAAAGCAAAAGCGGCTATCAGGAGAAAGAAACAGCTACTTACAGGGAATATAAGGGAAGATATCCGCAAGAAGTTAATAAAATGCTACGTATGGAGTATAGCATTGTATGGGGCAGAAACATGGACGCTAAGGAAAAATGACATCAAATACTTGGAAAGCATTGAAATGTGGACTTGAAGGAGAATGCTGAAGATAAAATGGGCAGATAGGATGAAAAACGATGAGTGCTACGAAGAATAGGAGAGAAGCGAATGATTATACAGACTATCAGAAAGAGGAAGGCTAACTGGGTTGGACATTACCTGAGGAGAGAGAGTATGATTAAAGACGTGTTAGAAGGAAAAATAGATGGGAAAAGGGAAAGAGGTAGGAAAAGGTTTCAGCTGATAGACGATTTGAAAGGGAAAGAAAGTTCTCAAGATATGAAAATAGGAGTTTATGGAGAACCAGGTTTAACCAAGAATAATCACGGACCTGTCTACGGACAGACTACCTATGATGATATATATATATATATATATATATATATATATATATATATATATATACACTCGACACTTTTCCTTCCTGGTATCCACGAAGCCATCAAAACAATCCTCCATGCTGCCCACCCAATTCTTACCTCTTCCTCCCACCAGTTCCTCTTTACCAACCTTTTTGCCAACCCCCCGCTCCTCTCCTTCCGCCGGCCCCCCAATTTGGGAAGTATCTTGTGGATGACGGACCTTCTACCACCCTTCTTGCCTTAGGGTCTTACCCTTGCGGCAAACCTCGCTGCCTCACTTGCCCTATCCACCTGCCTTCATCTTCTTCCTTCTCGAGTCCCTCCACCAACATCACCTACCCCATCACCTCTAGAAGCAGCTGCACCACCCGTAACGTCATTTACTTCCCCACCTGCACCCTTTGTCCCGCGTTTTACGTAGGCCTCACCAACAATCCGCTAAACATCCGCATGAACGGTGGCCGGAATAACGTTTCTCTCAGACGCACCCTCCCAGTTGCATTACACGCCAATGCCCACAATGTCACCTTCAATAATAGTTGCTAGAATGTAAGGGTTATTCGCGCCTTACCCAATGACACTCCTGCCCTCCTTCACCGAAACTGGGAACTAGCCCATATACATCTTCTTGACTCTTTCTCCCCGCCTGGCCTCAATCACCTCTAACCCTATTAGCCCCCTTACAATGTCCCTTTGGTACATTGTAGCTATTCGCGCTTTACCTTACCATACTTCCTCCTTATTGGCAATCCACTCTTCCTACTCCCCGCCTCCTCCAGTCATCAACCTTCCGACGTCACCCTGTCATTCCCCGCCCAGTGTGTCACTTTCAGGTCTCCATCGCTGAAGAAGGGCATAGGCCCGATAAGCTTTCGTTTTTTCTTTGGGCGTGTTTATTTACGTGTGTCTCTTTGATGCCCCCAGCAGCCTGCCAACTTGGTCCTCAACTTGGTAAGTGTCCGCTGGCTTCCTTCAACACCTTGTTGCCACCCTCATCACTACCTTTTCTTTTCCTTAACTTAATATATATGTTATACTATTAGAAGGCGCTTGCATACTGCAAGCATTTCATTTCACCTTGAAAAAAAATTAATTTTTCGGAGAGATATTTCATCATGGGAAATATTTCTTTAATTCAATAGATTTCTCCTTTGCACCGATTTTAGTATTTTCATAATGGAAAAATAATGAGGTAAAACAATCACTATTTTTAAATATATTTATTTTAATATATTCTCTAAATAACTTTAAAATTTCAGCTCCCTAACTCGCCGCTTATTGTCTATACATTTACCTATATATTTAAATTTTAAGAATTTTTAAATGCCAAACTAATTAAAATATCAAAATTTGTATAATCCCTATTTTTTTTTTACAAATTCTACCTATAAAAATGACAGTTCTGTAGTACATTTGGAAATACATAAACCTTGGAAATATTTTTAAACAATTTCAAATTTTTAGCGGCGATATTGTTGAACTTTTTAAGATTTTCGTTTTTTCTAGTCGGTTTTGCGCATAGTTCTACCAATAAAAAAATTCAAGTCTGTCGCTCTTCTGGAAGTGCCTAAACATTAGTATCCTCCTCCTCATATATGTTACTCCTCTGTGAGGAACGTCTATATATAATGATATTCTCCACTTCTGTAAGGAAAGTCTATATAATGATAGCCTTCTCCTCTGGAAGCAACATCTATATATAATGATATTCCCTCAAAGGATATTATTTTGGGGTTTGAGGACCTTGGAGACTTTAGCAGAAGTAGGCAACAAGCTAGCTATGCTCTGGTTTTCATGGTCTGTGGGCTGTATAGGAAGTGGAAGCAGCCATTTTCTTTTATTTCAGCCATAGTCAAACAAAGTCTGAACTCTTGGTCATCCTTATCAAACAAACTATTAAGAGCTGCCATGAGGCTGGCCTTAAAATTATGGCAACTGTCTGTGACATGGTGGCCAATAATCAAAAGGCTATAAAGTCCTTAGGTGCAACATCCTTTCAACCATATTTCGATTTTGATAACCAAGAGATTGTTATCTTTTTTGACCCACCTCACCTCATAAAGTCCACATAGTATCCTTGTCCCAGTTAATACAGATACTTTGCCTCTACACTCAGGGAGAGCCTCATGGAAGTATCTGATAACAGCTTATGAAGAAGTTAAGAAACATTGGTATGTTTCATTGTATTAAATTTGAGATTTTTCTGTGCAAAGCAAATCAAATATGATTCTCATGATTATACTGCAACTTTAATTAAATTTAGTGGTTACAAGAACCTGGCTTGGATAACAACGAAGCACATCTGTCCAAAGGGGAAGGAGAAGGTGAAGGTCAATGTTGCAGAAAAATTTTTCACCCAAAAAGTAGCCTACTATATTACATATGGAATACAGTATGGTAAGATAAGTTTTAAGTGATTCCATTATTCAGACCTTACTTCATTCTAAAAGTTTCTTTAGTTATTAAAATAATTTCGTTATATTCCAGAATATATGCCCACTGCAGTTCTTGCCACTCCTGATTTTCTTGTCCAGGTTGACAGAATTTTTATTCACTGAATGGTGTTTCAGAAATAGCCGATATTGGAAAAAAACTTAGAGCAATGGTAAAACCTGAGAGTGGTCACATTAAATTCGGGAAGACAGCTATTGGACGAGTAGAGTGCTTGAAGTTCCTGAAGGACAATGGACATCATTCATCTCCATCTCAAGAAGGATGGCTTTTTTTCATTAAGAGCTATACTTTTATTATGGGATCATCTGAATAATCAAGATGGTTTTCCAGGCTACCTTTCTCCCTGATGCATTAATTAAGATCCATTGGAAAATATGTTTGGATGTATTAAGGCCCAGCGTGGTTGTAATCGTAATCCTACAGTTGATAAATTTGTAGATGCACTGAAAACTTTGAGAGTAAATGGACTGGTAATTTGTGGTGCTCTAGGTTCTAATTGTGAAAAAGATGATGCCATTCTTTTAACAGACTTACATTCTTTCTTTGGGGATAGGGGGAGAGTGGCAAGGAGCAACGGCAACCTAGTGATGCTCGGGAAGAAGACATTACTTTTATTTCAGATGCAGCAATTCCAGATGATGACATCTCTACAAATACAAGTACTGCTTACCTATCAGGATTTTTAACTATGTCAGTGCTGACAGGAAATGAATTTCATTCATGTAGGGGTGGTCTTTACAGTGAGGATGCTGAAGATCTTTTTAATGCAGGAATTTATTGCCAAGAATTAAATGAGGGTGTTCAAAACTTGATATATCCTAGTTGGAACTTGGTAAAGGCAGTGTCATCATTGATTTCTCTTGCAGATGAGATATTGGCATCAAAAGCTTATCTGAAGGGCATTGGACAATTTATCTCAAATGCAATTCAGGATAAGATCTCATTCAAATGGCTGGAAGACTCATTTGCTGTTCACTGTGATGAAGCCAGGGAACATATAATGTCACATTTGATGATAAAGACAATAAGAAATTGTAAATTGTAAATCGAAAATTGGGGTAGTGTAGTGGTTAGGACACTGGCTGCTACTCGCCTGCTGCTTGAAAAGGCAGCGGGCACGAATCTTGCGCAAGTAGGATTTTTTTCAAGGTCGCCCGGCCCCCTGTTTGTGTAGTTTGAGGAGACCGCGCAAATTCAGCTGTCCCGTCCTTCGGAAGGGACGTTAAGCCGTTGGCTCCCTTGGTGTTCTTCGTTATGAGTAGGCTAATGCCGGCACAGGGTTTCTCTTCTCCCTTGCTATCCAGCTATTCATTGCACTATCTCTTAAATACCCATTGCGCGTAAGCAAGAGGTGAATAATCTGGGAACATACATTAATAAGAAATTGGTGTGTCAGGAAGAATAATGCCACTAAGTATATTCTAAATAATTAGGTTATCTGGTTTTGTGAACTGTTGCAATGATTAATTTTTTTGTTTTAGTAGATTTTGCCATTAACTTTAAATTATAGTATTATTATAATATTATTCTCTATAATCTTTTTGAAACATTTTTTGTAGAACGTATTGTTAAGAAGATATTCCATTTATTTAATATTTGCTCTAATATTTGATAAATGTAAAACAGTACTGGAATGAAAGTCGTAGGAAATTTAATTTTATACAATCTTTGTTCGAAATATTTTCCCATATAATGCATTATAAATAGTTAAAGGTGGAGACTACGGCAAAATTTATGTTAAATGAGAAATCTAACTCCTTACACATCAGCTACTGTGTGCGTGTATTCTAGTGCTTGCGTGCGTGATTGCATTGTCTGATAGGTCTCTGTCGCTGCCGGACGGCACATAAACTTACAGGCAACCGTGTGCGATACTAGGTCCCTGGCGTGGTTTAATTTCCCGTAAACCTAGTATTATGTTCTCCTCTCTGGTTGCCTAGTAGATTCCTGTCCTGGTCGTACTGATCCACAAACCTTCTAGCAATGCAACGGTGTGATTTTCGGTACCCTGGCACAATTTAATCTCTCGCAAACCCGGCACCCTTTTATCCTTTTTCCATCTTTAGGATTAGTGCTAGTGTGATTGAGTGAGTGAATTTGTGAGTGACTTCAGGTCCCTGGCGTGGTGTAACACCCCCTAAACTTGTTTGTATTTTTCATTTTCTTTGACATTTCACCTCCTTTTCTTTTCCCCCCTTTTTCCTGTGTCTCTAATATTTGAACTTTATGGTTAAGTAGTTAGATTTCTCATTTAACATATAATGCATTGGTGAAGAGATATTTTAGTTAGTTAAGTTTAAGTTTATTTCTGTTCTTTGTAGTCTTTAAATTTTTCTCGCAATTCCTTAAAATATTTATTTTCATTTAATCTATTTGGAATTTTTATGAATATTACAAGCATGGAGAAAGTCATTCGGTGGCCACAAGATTTATTTAATTGCTTCTGTGAAAATGTTTCCTATAGAATTATGTTTATCATTTCTGAAGTCTCTTGATTGTTTATCTCACTGAATAACATCCCAGGATGTGTTAACTGTGATGTTAATTTATTGTTTAATGTTAAATCATTCCTTCGTTTTAGCTAAATGCATCATATGTATATTGTACACTTCCTGAATTTTTCTGTGATAAATGAATATGAAATTAACGAAATATTTTGTCATTTAAAGAAATTCCTACTCTTTAATGCGATTTTGTTGTAATGCATATCTTTAAATCTTTGAAAGTGAAATGTAAATTCGGGAAATAAGAAAAAAGGCGAAATAATGTAAATTAGGGTGTTATTTGATTTGGAGCGCCCGCTGTTTTGGCGACAGTAGTGCCGCCTAGGAGCATCATACAGAACAACCACATTCTCCCTCCACCACTACCGAGTTACCGTCCACTGGATTACATACACTTTTTTAACAAAGCAAATTCGACAATTGATTATTATGTTTAAAAATCAGTTGTACGCATAATTACACACGATCCGGACTCAATTTGAGAGAAGACACATTCGATAATTGAAAACTGTCAAACCTCCCAATCTGAAAAATACACGTCAAACGAAATTGTGCTTAAAATTGCATACAATTTTTCTTACTTGAAAGAAACAACATTCCATAATGGAAAGCAATAAAAAATATCTGGAAAACCCTTAGGAATAAATAATATTATTGGTGTGCTTGGATTATTATCTAATCGTATGCTTAAATAGTGGATTGGCATGAATGAAAGTTATCGTGTATGTAGTCCTATAAAAAGCATTAATTCTATTTTATTATAGGAAAAATAACTATTTCCCGGATTAAAAAAAATTATTTGGGCTAATACGGCGCGGATTATTATTTACTCTTAGAAAAAATGAGAATGCATCTGTAAATTGTATATGCTTTCTAATTTTTTTAAAATTCTTATTGGTAATAGAAACTTGTATGTATGGGCCTTCACTTGGTGGTATTTTATCATAAGAAAACACAAGAAGATTGACTTTTACGCTGGACAGACTGGGAGAAATTTACCATTATGTGCAAAAAACATTCGAAGGGATTCCAGAATAACTCAACCACCAACTCCCACTTTGCCAAGCATTTATTAATTTGTAAACATAGTAGTAGTTTTAATTTGAATATTTGTCACTTTACAAGAAAATGACTGAAACCTAACGCTTTAGAGCAATTAGAAATCCTAAAATGTAACAAAGATAACAATCTAACGATGTTAAATGAGTATTTGTACCTTTCCCCTTCTCCTTTCTTACTGGCCGTCGTTAATCAGAATGAGGCCACACACCCTCCTCTCCCCACCTCTAGCCAATAGTGTCGTCCTCATCTCTTTTTTCAAGACTGCCTTAACTTCCCTTCTTAAGTGCCTAACCTATATATGGCGTGATTTTGGTTTTGCTAAGCGTCGAAACCGGGTTCGTGAGTTTATCTAAATAAAACTTTGGTGCTATCAGAATTAATTTTTTCGTGTTTTTTTGCATTTGTAATAGATTTAAAAATAGAATTTAAAAACATCAGATCAAAATTTTTTCAATGTATATTTCTCAAGAAAACTTGAGATGCTCATTAAAATCAAAATATACACGAAAACTTTGACAAATCAAAATCTATATCTCATAGAGTCCGCCCTGCCTAGCCCAGGCATGAAGGACTCTATAGGGTCATAGAGTCCAAGCTGCCGCCTATAGTCCATCTTGCCTGATGACAGGTTTAGGCGAGACGGACTCTCGAGTCCATTCTACCTAGGTGAGGTGGACTCTAGAGTCTACTCTGCCTATATTCCACCTTGCCTGCCACACCGGCATCGGGTTTTCTTCTTACCTTCTGCGTATTGTCGTGTAGGTTAAGTTAACCGTGATAATAGCCCAAGAGGCTGATTCGCTTTAAAGCACACAAACGCAAAGACATACCAAGAATGTAAATCAGAGAAAAAGATTTACAGGGAACATTAAATTTTTTGTTCGTTATTGAGAAGAAGCATATAAAATTTGAGAAATTGCTGTCGAACGAGTTTTGGAGACATGCAATTTTGGACGTCGCTGAACAGAAATCGAAAGAGACCTTAATTAGCTCGAGCATTTAATTAAAATCCCTTCGCAAAACGCAACGTAGGGTACAGAATACACCGCAAAATACTGCATGCTCCTTTCTCGATGACGCAAGGACACAAAAAAATCCTGCGCAACATTAATTGCACCAACTTTCTCCTATCCGTTACGTGCCGTGCCTATAGGTTATGCGTTATGCGTAAGCATTCATGTTTTCTTCGACATTGCTAATATCTAAAAATACTTTTTTCAACAATGTTTTAAGTGCTTGTATTACTAAATTGACCACGAGCTGCGCAATAGCATTATTCTGCCGGAATACCTTAGTGTACACACGCAAAGCAGAGGAGCCTGTGTATTTCGATTAAATGTTCTTGCGTGCATTGCAACAAAGACTGTAGGACGGTGAAATTAGTTATTTAAAAAATAAATAATACTTATTTTCCGCATTTATGTGTATTAAAAATTCAGGTGAGTTTTGTATTACGTCTACATTTTATTTTTTGACAACTGGGGTACAGGAATAAAATAATTAAAGAGGCGCCATATTATATCTTCCTTTAGGTCAATTGTGTGAACACATCCCAGTCCGAACTCTTCTAGTCCATACAACATTGTCGCTGGTTATATTACTGTATAGATAGCTCGGCAATACATGGGTGTAAAACTCGATATATTGTAATATCACAGGACGCTGCGTAGTTATATTTTGAGACGTATGACAAATAACGACCCGGTTTTCAGTGCTGTCTCGGTGTCGCAAAAAAGTCTTTCGGGTCACCTATTTTTTGTTTAAACATTCCGTCTATTTCAATTAATTTCATTGCATGATAATATTATCTCGGTATGTTTCACTACATCTTACTCTAAAATATTAGTTCCGGCTAATTTCCTGATCAATCCTGTTCTAAACCTGAACGTATTGCATGAATTTGTAAATTTAATTCTATCGAAATTATAAAAAGCAACGAGGAATTTGTTTATATGGCACATAAATGCGGAAAAGTATTAAAAAGAGCTAATTTTTTTCGTTAACTCCAGGTTTATCTTCCTCAGAACACGTTCTGTCCAGATTTTCAATCCTCAGAATCTGGTCATCGTACATATGCATTACCATTTATGACAAGTTCTATGGCTGGATATATTTTTGTAAATCCTCAAAGCAAGTTTTGAGTGAATCCACATTCTGTAAAAATCCAACAAGAACAAACCACACTCCGTTGTTACGCGATACGGTTCATTTCAACAAGACTTCCACTCCGGATCACATCCTAAATAAACACAAGAATTCGTCACATTCTGTTAAAACGTTTATCCCCCCAGAGCTGCCCGCAGTAGCTACGCAATCGTATTGGCCATGTGGGCGCATCAGCTATAAATTTAATCGTATTTAACAGTTCGCCGATTTTAACGTAGAGGTCTACAATCGCTGTTGACATCGGGGGAACGGTTACTTAGCAATTTCGACGCTCGTAGTTCACTGGGCCGTTTCGTGGCGATACGCGAGTTACGAGAATCATTTATTTTGCGCGATAAAATATTTGTAACGCCGATTTTCACCCGCTTCACGGAATCGCTGACGGGTTTGAATCCTCGCGCACGCCTCCGGGAGTCAATCAGATCACGAACAAACGCGAGATTTGATATCGAATATTATTAAATTCGAGGCGCTTGTTTACGCGGTGATGACCTTTTTTGTCACGTGGGATTCCACAGGAACAATGGCCAGCGACTCAATTAGCCCGGGTTTCATCTGGCGTCTTCAAAATTTTATCGAATACTCTCGTTGCCGACGTTGGATTACTCTCGTCCTCCAATCATGGCACGGGTTTTGATTCAAACTCCGAGCGTTACCCGTGCTAGAACGGCCGTGCTCAAAATATCGGTTTTCAAAAAATACCGGATTGATAATCTTTATTTTCTCAAATTTCAACCTAAGGTTTCGGATAAAATTATTAAGAGACAAAAGAATATAACTGTAAGACGCTTCAATATTTCGAATTGATAAAGGAAATTGGCACTTCAAGAAATAAATTCACTTGTCTAGCCATCCGTATTAAAATCCAAAAACATGGACGAAAAAATTTTTGGCAAGAGAACCTGAATGAAATAATTTTGTGTCCAGCACATGACTTTCTCCATGAGGAGTAATGGATATGATTGAAAATGTACTTTCAAATTTCCATGGATAACTGCTTCCTCAAAAAATAACTATGAGAAATTACACTGAATAATAATGGGGATATCTGGCAGAAATGTAAAAATGACAAGAGTAAACTTCCACTTTCAATTGATCAATTTTATCCTAAGTCTACTCAGGCCAGGAATTCATAATAAAAAAATAAAAATGCACAGCTTTGTGCTGATTGGATTAGCAGTTTTTGTGCTAGTGCGCCCGCAATATTCCTAATATACACAGACACACACAAACATAATCGAGAAAATAGTAAAAACGTATTCAGGAGACTTTAAAAATGTGTATTTCTGTTGAAATCTCGAATTAGATTCATTACATAAAAATAGTGCTTTCTACACTGCATATAGAAAAAGTGAAAAAGAAAAGGTACTTGTCCTAAGAAAAAACTTAAAACATTAATTTTTAGGTGCGTTTCGTTTTGAACGTGAGCGCCTATTAACTTCGTTCTGCCCCACCCCCCCCCCCCCCCCGTACGCACGTTCGCTCTCAGCTTCTACCGAACGGATTTTCATGACATTTGGTATTTAGGACTTATGGATAAAGGCAATAAGAAAACAACATAAATGGTTTACGCAACCCAATCAGAGGTGCCACTTGACTGAGACAAAAAGGAAACATTCCCTCATATCTCGTGAAGCATTAGTCATAACGAAAACATCTTCAAATAAAATTGATATAACAAGCTAAATAGAGCATTTCTTTTCAAATAAATTTTTAGCGTAGGTGTAGCATTTTTCAAGAAAATCCAACAATTTGTAATTCAATTTAGAGTCGATGCATGGATACTTAATTTTTGTAAACGAAAATAATCTTCGTTGTAAATGAAGTAAATAATACGGTATAATAACGAAAATAAGTTTAATTTACTTAAGCGTAAAAGCAGCATTTTGTAAGTGGGAGGAAATCGTTTATCTACGGCAAAGAAAATATTGCCAACGTAAATATTACTACTTAACTAAGGTGGGTTTTAAATAATTTTCGATTGTTTGATTGATTAAAACTGATTATAAAATAAATCGGTATATGAAAATTTAATATTTTCCTGGTATTACGTCTGATATATCGTTTTAACATATTTAGTCATACTAAAATTACGCAAATATGTCCATTAATGCACCGACTTAGGGGAAGGAAGAAGTTCTTTGTAGACCGAGAGACATAATCGGTTCGTGGTGTTTCGCTGTTTTATGAGGTGTCCTCGTTCAAACTATATCGTTAAGTTTCTAACACTCAATCGCACGATACACGCCTATTTGTGATACACTACATTTTCCTAACTTGTTCTGTTTTGAAGCTATGCGAAATGTACTTTCCGGGTTATTCCATGCATTGGTCCCGCAGTTGAGTTAGATGCTTGAAAATAAGTCTCGCTCTTCTAAACATTTTTCCCCGTAAATGAAGAACGGTTAACAATTCACCAGTCAACAAAAGTAATGTGTCCTTCGAGTAGCATGGAGTTAATATCTTAATTTTAACCTCCATTTGAACATTCCATTGAAAATGTGCTAACTCAGTCAGAGGCAATACACATCTCGATTTTGTCACACACAACACGATGTTATATTAATGAGCATTTTACCTCTGTCACTAAAAATTCTGTTTGCTACACCACCTGTCTTAAAGTTAACAAGGGGCGCGTCTTCCCCTAAATCGAGCTTTCACACCCCTACAACACACATGCTCAAGCAGTTCGCCCACGCCTGAAAAAACATGTGCTAACGCGTTCATTCGGTCATTCGTTTTGATGCGGGAGTAAAATTCGACGAAGATATCAACCTAACGCCGAGTAAAACCTTCCACCGGACTCGTCCCGCCCTCCATTTCGAACATACGGGCTGTCATTTTGCAATGGACTTCTATTTTCTGTTTCATTTCAGGCATACGAACCAATGGAGGTTAGGCAAGGTTGTTTCATTTTAGATGCCATCGAAAGCGCATCAAACAGAAGACCCCCTCGTTATGACCCTGACCACGGAAAACATTAAGTCGAAATTACGTCCTCTCTCAGCTCGGCGTTGAGGCGGAGATGAAAACCTTACACCCTCCAACGCCTATTCATATTTATCCAGAAATCTCGCGATGCGGAGGTGGGTTCATTTTACGTCATCCCTCTGTATCTGCACACACACACGACGGTGCTTAAGGGTACCGGACTTATGACTCGCCACGTGACTAAAACTGCTTGCATCAACAAGTAATGCGATGGCGTCATAACATCGGAATAGAGTGTCCTCGGAATTTTAAACGAACCCTTGCCTCCACGCTGCAAACGCTGTATAATAAACATAGGAGTCCTTATATTACTCGCAGTAAAGCAACATGCTATTTCTTCCTCTGTGTACGAAAATGACTAACCTTCCACTCGTATCATCCTTATTTACACGAGGAAGGTTTGTGAATGCGGCTTTCCAGTGACATGCATAACAGAAAGATGCTTCTAGATTGTCGTACGCAGATGAAAGGGGTAACAGAGTTTTCGCAGTTTGACTGTCGGAAAAAAATAGGAATGAAGAGTGAAATAATTAAAAGTATACGGGAAATTACGACAATGATGAGAATGGTTTATATTTTACAAATGAATGCAGCTGAGGCAAAATTGCAACGTCGAAATTAATTTTTAAAAATTTCAGAGTTTCCCTTGTTTTCTCTTATTAATAATATAATTTTTAAACTAATCTTAGCTACACCTGTGCAATACAGATAACAATGTGATGGAAACAATGGATTATAAAATCCCTATACGACGAGCACAAGTCCCAATAGTGGATATATTTTGAAAGCAGGAGACAAATTTCAAAAACTTCTCCCACATGAGATAAAAGGATTCTATTTTTTGTATTTAATGAAGCATATCATGTTTTGAGAAATTCCGAGCTACAATTTTATCAGAAACCGCAACGAAGACATCGTCATAAACATTCTGGACAATTTTTTGGTGAAGCCCCCGCAGAATAATAACAGTTCAACAGTCACCTGATCATTCGCGTCATATAATCATCACTCATATCCTACGGCAACGAACTAAAGAGTCCACCATCATTATAACCCATTCCTCCGCGATAATAACACCTGCCCGCACTATTTCTATAGGAACTAAGGCGATGCGCATAGGATTTGTTTCACTGCTTCTCTCACTTCTTCCCTTCCGCACTCCTATCCAGACCGTCATAAAAAAGACTCCGGGACTCGTTCTATCGACCGATAAAACTGCAAGGATCGGACATGCGAACAATTACGGGGTCGTATCGAATCGATTGCGCAAACGAGCACATTTCAGCGTTCGCTCGCATAAAGCGATCGTTGCACGTTGAGTGCGTTCGGCGCACGCTTTTTTTTTACGGACACGAAGGAAATATATTCAAACGACTTTTCTAGGGCTTTTACCGAATACCAGCAAAGTTCCACTCGTGAGTTGAGTTCTTTTTTGTTATTTCGAAACACGTTTAACGGCCTAGTTGATTCGACGAAAAAGTTACGGAACTACATAAAACTTTGAGATACGCTCAATGTGCGAAGCGATTTTGAAGTCCTGAATAGGTCGCCTACGGTCGTAATATTTTATAATTTACACGAAGAAAATGCGTGAGAGTGTATTCGAATTATCTAATAAACATTCCTCAGATATTATAGCAGAAAAACAGCTAAACAGTCCAATTTTGATAAGGCAACAAAATGATTTTGGAATTGCCATATGAATTACATTAATTTCCCATTTTCCACCTTAAAATTTCTATTAGTAATAGTTTAATTTCAGTGGTTGTCAAGTCTTCACTATTACTAGTAATAGGCAAACGGAATTTTATTTTGTTCCTTGAGTTTGTCGACAGTTTTTCCTGCACCATGCCTTAAAGGTTCTCTCAATTTTTGCAAAAACAAAATGTTCTGGAGCGATTATAGCGTATGACACCTACAAAAACCTATTTTTATATGTAAGAGATAAAGAAAGGCAGAGAGAGAGAAGAATTTTCATTACACTCAAGAGTTCCAATGACCGCAAATCATGGCGTCAACTTGAAAATTACGGGGTCATTAAACTTTAGAGGCAAATAAAGAGTCGCTCTAGGTTTAAGATTGAATTCCAAGAATGTGATTTGGGGATTATCATGGGATGAAAGCCAGTAAGTATGTGTATCTCTTGTCTCTATTAAAGCTACCAGGTGTGTACAAGTTATACTACAGAAAACTAAATTTCTCAAAATACAGAGGTTAATATTTACCCAATGGAATTGTCTGACGAGTAATATCACACCGTACGCTTGCTGATATCTTAGTAATGCTGAAATATACATAAAGGACACTTCTGTCCCATAATAATTTCTTTAATGTTTAAATTTTCATTTTTCTTTCCTAAATAATATCCACGCAATTATATTAGCATTTATAACCTTTCCAAAATTCAGATAACTCGCAAGCTTGAATAAGAATTGCTTAAGTTAAAGAGACTAGCAGATAGATGGTGATTATCGAATACGTGAGAAAATGGGTGACAGGTCAGTTGCGTCCTGGACATTTGCGTCCCCCGGACATTTGCGTCCCTCGGACATTTGCGTCCCCCGGCAATTTGCGTCCCTGGACATTTGCATAGTAAGAAAACTTACAATTTTAGTTACATTTCTAGCATTCAAAACATTACTAATTCTTTCCAGGTCGGATTCTCTGTATGGTAAAAGCCTAAGAGTCTATCTACCTCTTACTACTATCGCAAGACAAGTTTCTCTATATGATGAGTTCGGTGAAAAATATGGATTATAGCGATTTTTTGCCAAATTTAAAAATATTTTAATAATAATTTATTTTTAATTAAAAAACAATTTATTTGTAAAATTACTTTTATAGTCAGTAGGCTCCATTTCTTAGGTATAATCAAGTTCAAAAACCATTATTTAATTCAATAAACTCATGGATTAAATTATCCAGAGATAGAATTTTTTACGTTGGACAAAAAATGACACTAAATAATTCATGCATATATTTATTAATTTTTAAAACATATTGTACCCATTTAACACATTAGTTTTGAAAAATATCGCCCAAGCTATTTTAAAGCAGGATCTACTTAAGAGGAGATTGTGAGCCTTCCTTATATACTCTTCTAGCTACCAATTCCAGTGCTTCTTTTTAAGAACAGCCAAACCATGCCCGATTTCTTTAGAAGCTATTAAGGAGCACTTTACATGGAATAGTATTTCCTCCGGCACCCTTATTTCCCTACTCCTCAGTTCCTTAGTTTACCATTGTTGCAAATTTATCCTCTGGGTTTTAACCAAACATTTCTTTTCTCTCACCTCTTATCTTTTTCCTAGTTTTTATTCATTGTTTTTACTTCTCATTTGACTGACAATTCCAGCCCACTTGTGGATCCGAATTGTGAATTCATTTTGACAAACATCTAAAATATTTTCCCCTCTTGTAATGATGCTATTAACCTACCTGAACCCCCGCCGCAGTTAAGTTGTTTACGAGTTCTTGGGATCTACCGTTTCCCCCGGTAGCGCCTTCCCAAATGACAAAACAGTTTGAAATCTCCTTAATCGTTTGCGAAAAAATTATTCATAATCGGCTCCTCGCTTTCACTCTTCCCTATATTTCCACGCAACAACATGGTTTTCTTCCAAACTCCTCAACTCTAACCAACCTTTCCATGCACGTGAATAATATCACGCACACATATGAAAATTCTTCTCAACTGGGCGTGTGTGACATCGATTTCGCCAAAGCTTTGGAAACCGTTGACCATTCTCTCCTCCTTCACAAAATCTCCCCATCGCTTTAATGTCCATCATCTCTTTCTCTCCCTCATTTCTTCTTTCCTGTCAAACAGAAGTCAACGTGTAGTTATCGACGGCTACCTATCTTCTCTCGCTCCTGTCACTTCCGGTGTGCCTCAAGGTAGTGTCTTAGGCCCCCTTCTCTTCATCCTTTTCATAGATGACTTAGTGGATATAATTGCACTACCTTGCGGGATACTACTCTTTTCAGATGACTGCAAATTATTCAAACAGATTAATTCCTCCGCCGATTCTGCTATTCTCCAAGCTGCCCTAGACCGCCTCACCGACTGGACTAAAACCTGGCGTCTTAGAATCAATCCCTCCAAATGCACCACTCTTACCTTCACCTTACGTAAGCAACCAATTATAAACCAACACAAAATTCTTGACATTACAATCCCCTTAGTTACAACACAAAAGGATCTTGGTGTAATCTTTGACCAGAAACTACTATTTGTTACCCATATTAGGAACATCACTTCTCGTGCCATGTCTAAGCTGGGCCTCATCTATCGTTTCGCCGAAATTACGGATGTTTTCTCTCTACGCACATTCTTTGTCAGTTCTGTTCTCCCTATTTTAGAATACTGCTCATCCGTTTGGTCCTCAGCTTCCCAATCTAATCTCAATCACCTAGAAAGGCCAATAAATTTCTTCCAATACATTATCCGCCAGCGAGTTCCTTCTCTTCGTAATGCGCCCTCTTCCCACATTCTCCACACTCTAGGTTTACTACCTCTGACCGATCGTAGACTGCCAATCGACCTAAAGTTTTTTCGTAACATTGTAAATTGAAAATATAGAACTCCAGAATTTCTCTCCAGTTACCCCCTCTGTATTCTCTCTAGAAGTACCAGATTACATGATTTATTCCACTCGGCTCTCAACCACAAAATGCTCCTTAATTTTTCGCCTCCCAAACTTATATAACCAAACTCTGAAGCAAGATCCTCATACTGATGTATTTCATTGAGTTCCTTACTGTTTTATTTGACTGTTTTTATATATTTTTATATGCATTTATTATTTATTGGTTGTAATGTTCAATGTAATAGGCCTGAGTGCTGTTTTTGAACTTATTAAATAAATAAATAAATAAAAATAAATAAAATAAAATACAGTTACTGAGTAATCTCCTTTTTCCGATGGACGATCAGCTAAGTTCTCTAGTATGAATAGATTCTTACTCGGGTAGGCTCCAATGACATCTAATGATTTTGTTCTAATAGTCCCAAAAACATTTTTCAGGCGTAACATTCATGCCTAATTACTTTTGTTCCTTCCCCTTCACTTTCCCTATTTTCGCATACATAAGATGAAATTCTATGAGACTTTGCTTATTGATGGTGTAACGTCGAAACTAGCATCACGAAATGAAGTGTTCCAACATCGATTAACTTTAAACAACTCAGTCGCTGCCTACAATTATAAATACGTATTTGGTGAGTGTTCTTTCCCTTCCATAATTATGATGATTTTATATTCATAGTTCATATTTTATTATATTTTCTCTAATTCCTTTTCAAGTTTGCTTAAAAGAAGTTTATGTAAAAGTTACCCGTTAAATTTACATATTTTTTTTCAACTGATTTGCAATTGCTATTGATAATTTTCTTAAAATTTCTCCTTTAGTTTATTAATGTATTGCCTGGATATTTGCATTCTTTTTGGTTTTTCAAACATATAAAATGTATTTAATATAACATATCTCTTCGTTTTTTATTTTCCAGAAATTAAAACCATGCCACATTTCTTGAAATCTAGCAGAGGTGGAAAGAAACTTGTAGACGATGAAAATTATATATAGCACTATCACAAGAGAAATGAAGATGTTACGAAAGTTTATTGGAGATGTGTAGTGCGATCATGCGGAGCAAGAATTCATACAGATAGTAATAATGAAATAACAAACTGGGTCAATCAACATACTCACGGTTCTTTTAATTCTCAAATTAGAGTACAGAAAGCAATGTTTGATCTGAAAGGATACGCATTAACATCATGAAAACCGTCTAGAGGTCTCATTGCAACATTTTATCAAAACTTAATGAATATGCTATGGCAGAAATGCATTCCACATCTGCGATTGGAAGGAACATTCGTCGTTGGAGGCAAAAAGCAGAACAAGCACCTCCCATACCAAGGCAGAGATTTGGCTTTGAAATTCCGGAGGAATACTCTACTCTCTCCAAAGGTGAAATGTTCATTTTAAGTGACAGTGGCATTGATGACGAACAAAGAATTCTAATATTTGCAACTGAGCAGGGTTTGGATGACTTGGTCCGCTTTAGAAATTGAGCAAGAGATGGAACGTTTCAAGTTTTCCCAGAAATTTAATATCAACTCTATTGTCTCCATGTCCAAGATGGTTCGTTCAGCATTCCTCGTGTTTTTGCTCTTTTGCCCAATAAATTAAAGAATACATATGATCGCTTTTTCAGTAGATTGTTGTAGATTCGACCTGAGCTCAGTCCTCTGTCATTGTTGATAGACTTTGAAAAGGGTGCGAGCACGAGTTTCATGGAGAAATTTCCTAATGCAAAAACGGACTCATGCCTTTTCCATTCCACAAAATCAATATTCAAAAAGATTTGTGACCTTGGGTTCAGACAGCGGTATAAGAAAGATGAAGATTTCAATCTGAAGATACGTTGCTTCTCTGCATTAGTCCTTCTTCCAGTAGATGATGTAATTGAGGGCTTTCTAGAAATAAGTGACGACGATGATTTACCTGCTGAGTTTGTCTCCTACTTCGAAACAACGTATATAGGCCAGGAAAGGGGAAGGAGAGGAAATCGAAGAAGGCTTGCTCCTTATTTTGCCGTTGAATCTTGGAATGTTCATGAAAGAGCAAACCAAAACTTACCAAGATCTAATAATAGTTTCGAGGGATGGCATAATGCCATTGAAATTCAATCACATGTCATCATCCATCTATCCGGAAATTGATTAACGCATTGAAGAAAGAAGAAGTTCTGGCGCAAAAGAAGAAACATGACTATGACAGTGGTATTGAAGTGCACAATAGGTACAGATGTGTAAATAAACTCTTGTTGACAGCAATAGAAAGATACAATTATAATGACAAGATAAATTTCTTAAGAGGAGTTGCTCACATTATGCATAGATTTTAGAGTTGATATATATTTAATATCAATGTATTATGATGTGGTTCAATAAAACATTAAAATTTTCTTCATTATTCTTACTTTAATCATATACGACTATATGCAACATTTTTCTAATGGGCATTGAAATATATTATATTTGTTCTACGGCGAGTGGACTTGGGCAAATTTTCAGGAGAGATTCTAGTTTCTTAATTAAACCATATTTTGGGAATAATTTTGAAACGAGAAAAAAGTCTGCAATGACCGGGAATCGAACCCGGGTCTTCCACTTGCCGGGCGGATATTCTACCACTGAACTATCTTAGCAGATCTCTTTTCTCGTTTCTTAACGCGGATGTTTTCTTGGTTGGGACGGAACTAGCCAAGTTAGTATTAAACTGCCCCAACGGATGTCCTCAAAGAGATACACCGAAGAAAACTCCTCCCTCTCAAATGGTGAGATTGCCAAGCAAGAAATTGATAGAATAAAGCTATCTAAAGATCCTATGCAGAAAGGCATAAGCTGTAATGTTGGGAATAATTTTGAAACGAGAAAAAAGTCTGCTATGAGAGGGAGGAGTTTTCTTCAGTGTATCTCTTTGAGGACATCTGTTGGGGCAGTTTGATACTAGCTTGGCTAGTTCCGTCCACACCAAGAAAACATCCGCGTTAAGAAACGAGAAAATAGATCTGCTAAGAAGGTTCAGTGGTAGAATATCCGCCCGGCACGTGGAAGACCCGGGTTCGATTCCCGGTCATAGCAGACTTTTTTCTCGTTTCAAAATTATTCCCAACATTACAGCTTATGCCTGTCTGCATAGGATCTTTAGATCGCTTTATTCTATCAAACCATATTTTGTTGTTTTTACCGCTGTAGGAGATAAGATTCTACTTTTATCGTGAAAAAGATGTAATATTCATGATTTTGGTAATAGTGCCTATAGGATCTGATTATTTGACTGGGAGATATATATCTTATGTTTCACTAAATTTGTATTAGCATTGCATGAAGCAAATGAAGTAGATTTCAGTAGGATTTCATTTTGCTTCCTTTCTTATGTTTTTGATGTTTATTAAATGTATGTACTAGTAGTTGGTGCTTGCATACTGCAAGCATTTCATATCACCTTGAAAAAACATTCATTTTTCAGACAGACATTTCATCATTACAAATATTCTTTTAATTCTAAAGATTTCACCTCCGCAGCGATTTTCGTTTTTCCCACATGTAAAAACAATAGTTTAAAAAAATCCCCAAATGTTGCAATTTTAAAAATTTTATAATTTCTCCATTATGGGGTACTAATGCAACACATTTTAGACAAATTTTAAAGTTGTAGCATTTCTAGAAGCAAAATAATATTTTTCTAATTGTTTAAATTTAAATAATTTTTAACGGCCGCCGCAATTCATATATGGTGCAATTGAAATGTTTATTTGTGCAAATTCACTGCTTTGTAAATAATTTGAAAATTTCAGATTCCTAGCTCATTTTTTAGTACCTAAAGAGTTATCCAATTTTTTAAAATTTAATAATTTTTAACTGCCAAACAAATTAAAATATCAAAATTTGTATAATCCCTATTTCGTTTTTTTAGAAATTCTACTTACAAAAAAATTTCAACTCCGTAGCACATGCGGAAATACATAAACCATGAAAATTTGTTTAAACGATTGCGAATTTGTAGCGGCCGCATTGTTGCACTTTTTCAAGATATTCGTTTTTTCTAGTCGGTTTTGCACAAAATCCTACCTAAGGAAAAAATTTCGAATCTCCAGCTCATCTGGAAGTGCCTAAACATTAGTATCCTCCTATATGTTACATATATGTTATATTCAATATGCATAATAAAGGTGGAGTTTTGATGGAAAAATAACAAATGCGAAGAGAAAAAAACTTAGGAATCGTACAGTTTCGATTTATGCCAATAATTGTAACCTATGATGAAAGCCATGTCCAGGCTACATCAACTTTTTCTTAAAGGTAGCTCAAAACATCGTTTTTCGGTAACAACTGTTCGGGACGAAATGTCCAAGGACGGAAATGTCCAGGGACGCAAATTTCCGGTGCGCAAATGTCCGGTGGACGCAAATGTCCAAGACTCGACTGTCCGGGACACAACTGCCCTAGTACCTAGAAAATGAAGTTCACCGCGCGAAATCGTAAGAGATTCGAAGAGCGGGCTCGTTTCGAAGGTCCGCCGACAGGCGCTGTTGTGCAGCAAAAGTGGCAACAAATCGAGAAGAATCGAAGAAAAACAGCGCGAGGAAAGGAGAAATGAAATGTCAGTCAGAGAGAAACGGAGAGAAGATTTGGTAGGAGGATGGAGAGGAATGAAGGCAAGTGACAAGAGGCCTCTGAAAGAGCGAAGTAGATTAAATTGAAGCATCCGTTTGATACGAGGCATCGGAAAATCGAAAATGACACGGATATACGGGAATTTTGGAAAAAGGATGAAAAAAGAGAGAGAGGGGGGGTGAGAGAGGGAGGGGAGGAGAAGGGGAGTAGAAGGGGGAGAAGAAGGGGGAGGAGAAGGGTGAGGAGAAGGGGTAGGAGAAGGGGGAGGAGAAGGGGGAGGAGAAGGGGGAGGAGAAGGTGGAGAAGAGGGGGTGAGAGGGAGAGAGAGGAAAGAATGAGGGCAAGGGAGTAGATTGAACAATGACAAAGAGTGAGGATAGAGGTATACTGAAAACATACTGACACATTGATAGAACATAGAGTGTGACGAGATCAACTGATATCGAGAGGGAAATATTGTTTTCATTTTTGGCGACGTGTAGACTGTTAAATCTCTTTTTTACTTTCTCATAAATGTAGTATATTGAGAAAGTTGTAATCGTGAAAAAATTCGACTTCGAAATCTTGATGGAAATACACGTTTTAGGTGTCCCTGAGTGAGTAAAAGTGATTTTCGTCATGCCGTCGGTCTGTCAGTCTGTCTGTTCGCTGATCTAGGGCCCAAACGCGTATATAAAATCGAATGATATCTCGTATTTGTGCAATATATTATCTTTTGCAGATCCCTTTATCATACAAATTATATTGCACAGAAATAAATGGTAGTTTATTATTGGCGATTTTTAGAAAAAATTTATTTACTCAAAAATGGCTACAGAGAATTTGATTAAAATCAATTTAGTTGTAGAACTTGATGTCACAAATAATAATACTTAGCCATATATCTCTTAGTATCATTATATGGCGTCCAGTGACCTTACAATGTGCGCTAAGCTACCTTACCTAAGCTCTATGACGTCACTTACCCTCGTATTATAACCGCTGTCTTTGCCTGAGTCTGAAGCTTCCGGCATAAGCGTAAATAATCTTTCGCCTGAACACACGGCGCGAACTCTTGCAGGTTTTAAGTGGGTAGTCGTCCCCCGGAAAGGCATGGGTTTGATACCAGTATAGTTTTCGTTTTTACATTTGATTAACACATTATCGGCTAGAATACGACGTTTAGACCTTTATTCTTTAACATTTTAAAATATCTTACGATTGATACTTGGACCCGAGATTTATACCATTTCACGTAGAAAGAAATGAATATTCTAATTCTTACCACCGATTTTGTTGTTTCATTTGTGTTTGCTCATATTTTAAGTTTATATTCCATTTTTTCCGATTTTTCGACATTTCAATTGTTGATCTCGGATTTCGGCATTGTTAGACTCGGACTTTCAAGTGCATTTGCACTAAGCTTACAATGAAAGAAACGCTTTAAGGACAATAACCGATTGAAAATTTATGAGAAAAGTTTCGTTATAAATATAAAACAAATGAAACACGTAGCGAAGAAAAGAAAAGTTTCCAATGCATTGTAATAATGAACAACTTAACACTGCAAACAGAAAGATATTTTACGTATACATGGAAAATATCGGTTCGTTTGCAAGTTTTATTGTGCAGTTTAAGCAAATTACTGTTTATTATGTTTGTGATTCATTTATTTCGATATTGAGGCATTGATTACTTAATATTAAATAAACCACAGAACATGATATACTGTGTCATCAGAAATAGTGAACAAAACAAAAAATATTGTGTACCGGTAGTTTAATTCATGTGGGTATGTGTTTTTGGTTATGAAAATGGTGAGAGCTATATAAATATTTTAAGAGGGGCAATACAATTGGTTCAATTAATAACACTCTTTGTAACAATTTTTTGGCATAAGAACTATCGCATTGGGTCACATTACACTCGAGTCTCTAGATTTTTGCAGGCAGTACTGCAACACGGGCCCTAGTGATAATAAATATTTTGAGGGACTGTGAGAAAAACTCAGACTTAACAAAGAACTGGAATAAACTCAAACCGTAGCCTTCCGATATTGGATATAGCCACGAAGCTACAACAATTAAGAAAATTAAAAGGAGCGTTAATAAGACGTAAGCGTAAAGTGTTAACAATAGTCGCCGATAGGTGGTATGATGGTGACAGCTAAAAAATAGTTTTTAAAATACATCTCTTTAAAAATGCATTATATGGGAAAATGTTTCAAACAAAGGTCGTAGAAAATTATATTTACTACAACATGATTACCAATACTTTTTACATTCATCAAATATTAAAGTATACCTTTAAAATAAATCTGATGTGGCCACCACGTGACTTTCTCCATACCTGTACTGTTTCTAAAAATTCCAAATACGTTAAATATTTTAAGGATCTGAGAAAAAAAGTTAAACTTTAAAAAGAACAGAAATAAACTCAAGCCATAGCCTTCTCATATCGGATATAGCCAGGAAGCTCCAACAATTAAGAAACTATAACGGAGCGTTACTAAGACGTAGCTAAGCGTCAGTTGTTAACGATAGTCGTCGGTAGGTGGCGTGATGGTGGCAGCTAAAAGTATAAGATATCTCTTAAACAATACATTATATGGAAACATGTTTCAAACAAAGATTGTAGAAAATAAAATTTACTACAACTTTTATTCCAATACATTTTTACATTTATCAAATATTAAAGCAAATATTTCAAAATAACGGACGTGGCAATAGTAAACACCCACTTCCGTTTGACCGATTTTTACCAAAAACTAATCAGTTCTTCTGACTTTTATAAAAATGTTATGAGTAAATATAAAATTTCGCATTGGCCTGATTAATACTTTTTGAGTTAGAGCACCCACAAAAAGCTATCACATGCACACACAAATAGACATGATCGAGAAATTACAAATACATAGGTTACATAATAATAAATATTTTAAGAAACTGCGAGAAAATTTTAGACTTTAGAAAGAACAGAAATAAACCATAGCCTTTTGATATTGGATATAGCCACAAAGCTCCAACAATTAAGAAATGAAAAAGAAGCGTTACTAAGACGTAACTGTCAATTGTTAACAATAGTAGTCGGGAGGTGGCGTGATGGTGGCAGCTAAAAGTATAAGATATCTCTTAAACAATACATTATATGGAAACATGTTTCAAACAAAGATTGTAGAAAATAAAATTTACTACAACTTTTATTCCAATACATTTTTACATTTATCAAATATTAAAGCAAATATTTCAAAATAACGGACGTGGCAATAGTAAACACCCACTTCCGTTTGACCGATTTTTACCAAAAACTAATCAGTTCTTCTGACTTTTATAAAAATGTTATGAGTAAATATAAAATTTCGCATTGGCCTGATTAATACTTTTTGAGTTAGAGCACCCACAAAAAGCTATCACATGCACACACAAATAGACATGATCGAGAAATTACAAATACATAGGTTACATAATAATAAATATTTTAAGAAACTGCGAGAAAATTTTAGACTTTAGAAAGAACAGAAATAAACCATAGCCTTTTGATATTGGATATAGCCACAAAGCTCCAACAATTAAGAAATGAAAAAGAAGCGTTACTAAGACGTAACTGTCAATTGTTAACAATAGTAGTCGGGAGGTGGCGTGATGGTGGCAGCTAAAAGTATAAGATATCTCTTAAACAATACATTATATGGAAACATGTTTCAAACAAAGATTGTAGAAAATAAAATTTACTACAACTTTTATTCCAATACATTTTTACATTTATCAAATATTAAAGCAAATATTTCAAAATAACGGACGTGGCAATAGTAAACACCCACTTCCGTTTGACCGATTTTTACCAAAAACTAATCAGTTCTTCTGACTTTTATAAAAATGTTATGAGTAAATATAAAATTTCGCATTGGCCTGATTAATACTTTTTGAGTTAGAGCACCCACAAAAAGCTATCACATGCACACACAAATAGACATGATCGAGAAATTACAAATACATAGGTTACATAATAATAAATATTTTAAGAAACTGCGAGAAAATTTTAGACTTTAGAAAGAACAGAAATAAACCATAGCCTTTTGATATTGGATATAGCCACAAAGCTCCAACAATTAAGAAATGAAAAAGAAGCGTTACTAAGACGTAACTGTCAATTGTTAACAATAGTAGTCGGGAGGTGGCGTGATGGTGGCAGCTAAAAGTATAAGATATCTCTTAAACAATACATTATATGGAAACATGTTTCAAACAAAGATTGTAGAAAATAAAATTTACTACAACTTTTATTCCAATACATTTTTACATTTATCAAATATTAAAGCAAATATTTCAAAATAACGGACGTGGCAATAGTAAACACCCACTTCCGTTTGACCGATTTTTACCAAAAACTAATCAGTTCTTCTGACTTTTATAAAAATGTTATGAGTAAATATAAAATTTCGCATTGGCCTGATTAATACTTTTTGAGTTAGAGCACCCACAAAAAGCTATCACATGCACACACAAATAGACATGATCGAGAAATTACAAATACATAGGTTACATAATAATAAATATTTTAAGAAACTGCGAGAAAATTTTAGACTTTAGAAAGAACAGAAATAAACCATAGCCTTTTGATATTGGATATAGCCACAAAGCTCCAACAATTAAGAAATGAAAAAGAAGCGTTACTAAGACGTAACTGTCAATTGTTAACAATAGTAGTCGGGAGGTGGCGGGGTGGTGGCAGATAAAAGTATAAGATATCTCTTAAACAACGCATTATATGGAAAAATGTTCCAACAAAGATTGTAGAAAATTATATTTCCTACAACTTTTATTCTAATACATTTTAACATTTATCAAATATTAAAGCAAATATTTCAAAATAACGGATGTGGCAATAGTAAACACCCACTTCCGTTTGACCGATTTTTACCAAAAACTAATCAGTTCTTCTGACTTTTATAAAAATGTTATGAGTAAATATAAAATTTTGCATTGGCCTGATTAATACTTTTTGAGTTGGAGCACCCACAAAAAGCTATCACATGCACACACAAATAGACATGATCGAGAAATTACAAATACATAGGTTACATAATAATAAATATTTTAAGAAACTGCGAGAAAATTTTAGACTTTAGAAAGAACAGAAATAAACCATAGCCTTTTGATATTGGATATAGCCACAAAGCTCCAACAATTAAGAAATGAAAAAGAAGCGTTACTAAGACGTAACTGTCAATTGTTAACAATAGTAGTCGGGAGGTGGCGTGATGGTGGCAGCTAAAAGTATAAGATATCTCTTAAACAATACATTATATGGAAACATGTTTCAAACAAAGATTGTAGAAAATAAAATTTCCTACAACTTTTATTCCAATACATTTTAACATTTATCAAATATTAAAGCAAATATTTCAAAATAACGGACGTGGCAATAGTAAACACCCACTTCCGTTTGACCGATTTTTACCAAAAACTAATCAGTTCTTCTGACTTTTATAAAAATGTTATGAGTAAATATAAAATTTCGCATTGGCCTGATTAATACTTTTTGAGTTGGAGCACCCACAAAAAGCTATCACATGCACACACAAATAGACATGATCGAGAAATTACAAATACATAGGTTACATAATAATAAATATTTTAAGAAACTGCGAGAAAATTTTAGACTTTAGAAAGAACAGAAATAAACCATAGCCTTTTGATATTGGATATAGCCACAAAGCTCCAACAATTAAGAAATGAAAAAGAAGCGTTACTAAGACGTAACTGTCAATTGTTAACAATAGTAGTCGGGAGGTGGCGTGATGGTGGCAGCTAAAAGTATAAGATATCTCTTAAACAATACATTATATGGAAACATGTTTCAAACAAAGATTGTAGAAAATAAAATTTACTACAACTTTTATTCCAATACATTTTTACATTTATCAAATATTAAAGCAAATATTTCAAAATAACGGACGTGGCAATAGTAAACACCCACTTCCGTTTGACCGATTTTTACCAAAAACTAATCAGTTCTTCTGACTTTTATAAAAATGTTATGAGTAAATATAAAATTTCGCATTGGCCTGATTAATACTTTTTGAGTTAGAGCACCCACAAAAAGCTATCACATGCACACACAAATAGACATGATCGAGAAATTACAAATACATAGGTTACATAATAATAAATATTTTAAGAAACTGCGAGAAAATTTTAGACTTTAGAAAGAACAGAAATAAACCATAGCCTTTTGATATTGGATATAGCCACAAAGCTCCAACAATTAAGAAATGAAAAAGAAGCGTTACTAAGACGTAACTGTCAATTGTTAACAATTGTAGTCGGGAGGTGGCGTGATGGTGGCAGCTAAAAGTATAAGATATCTCTTAAACAATACATTATATGGAAACATGTTTCAAACAAAGATTGTAGAAAATAAAATTTACTACAACTTTTATTCCAATACATTTTTACATTTATCAAATATTAAAGCAAATATTTCAAAATAACGGACGTGGCAATAGTAAACACCCACTTCCGTTTGACCGATTTTTACCAAAAACTAATCAGTTCTTCTGACTTTTATAAAAATGTTATGAGTAAATATAAAATTTCGCATTGGCCTGATTAATACTTTTTGAGTTAGAGCACCCACAAAAAGCTATCACATGCACACACAAATAGACATGATCGAGAAATTACAAATACATAGGTTACATAATAATAAATATTTTAAGAAACTGCGAGAAAATTTTAGACTTTAGAAAGAACAGAAATAAACCATAGCCTTTTGATATTGGATATAGCCACAAAGCTCCAACAATTAAGAAATGAAAAAGAAGCGTTACTAAGACGTAACTGTCAATTGTTAACAATTGTAGTCGGGAGGTGGCGTGATGGTGGCAGCTAAAAGTATAAGATATCTCTTAAACAATACATTATATGGAAACATGTTTCAAACAAAGATTGTAGAAAATAAAATTTACTACAACTTTTATTCCAATACATTTTTACATTTATCAAATATTAAAGCAAATATTTCAAAATAACGGACGTGGCAATAGTAAACACCCACTTCCGTTTGACCGATTTTTACCAAAAACTAATCAGTTCTTCTGACTTTTATAAAAATGTTATGAGTAAATATAAAATTTCGCATTGGCCTGATTAATACTTTTTGAGTTAGAGCACCCACAAAAAGCTATCACATGCACACACAAATAGACATGATCGAGAAATTACAAATACATAGGTTACATAATAATAAATATTTTAAGAAACTGCGAGAAAATTTTAGACTTTAGAAAGAACAGAAATAAACCATAGCCTTTTGATATTGGATATAGCCACAAAGCTCCAACAATTAAGAAATGAAAAAGAAGCGTTACTAAGACGTAACTGTCAATTGTTAACAATAGTAGTCGGGAGGTGGCGTGGTGGTGGCAGATAAAAGTATAAGATATCTCTTAAACAACGCATTATATGGAAAAATGTTCCAACAAAGATTGTAGAAAATTATATTTCCTACAACTTTTATTCTAATACATTTTAACATTTATCAAATATTAAAGCAAATATTTCAAAATAACGGATGTGGCAATAGTAAACACCCACTTCCGTTTGACCGATTTTTACCAAAAACTAATCAGTTCTTCTGACTTTTATAAAAATGTTATGAGTAAATATAAAATTTTGCATTGGCCTGATTAATACTTTTTGAGTTGGAGCACCCACAAAAAGCTATCACATACACAAATACACACACACATCATCGAGAAAAGGGTCAAAACGTGTTCAGGGGACCTCAAGACGTGTACGCATTTCCGTTGAAATCTCGAAGTCGATCTTTTTCATGAAAACAATACTTGCCCCTTAATAAAAAATGACTTAAATTAGTAACTATTTCATTCTACGACTCTACCCATCTAAACCAATTAGGTGAAAAGTATTACGTATCTCAACTTTTTCATGTCTTGACTGGAAATTTTTAAGTAAATGTAGTATTACTGATTTATTTATAATATAAACGTTTTAGTTATGCAGTCATCATTCTTGGTCATTGCAAAAGTCACATTGAAGAAATGATTACATCTCGTTCATTGGAAATGGAGATATGACGCTGCATACATCAGAAATGAATTTAGATGCAAAACACGGAAAACTTTCAAAAGTTAAACTTTAGCTTATAAATCCTTTCCAAATCTTTTTAGAAAATTTACACATGCTTAATTGGATTCAGCAAGAAATGCCTTATAGTTTGGTAAACACTTCTAGTAAAATAATGTGTAAATATATGGAAGAACTTCGCTGTTCGTGATTTTTGATGACGTTTCCTCTTTTTGCCCACTCGCTTCATTGCTGCTTTGGCCCCACTAGATAGCACAACAGGGAAAGCCCTTATCTGAAGAGGAAAACAAACCCTACATCTTCTAACAAATGACAAAGAAAAGGAACCTAATTTGTGGGTTCCCTTTCCTCAGGTATTTATGTGTCAACTTTAGAAACAGAAAGTTCATAGGTCCGTGGTAAAAACTAAAATTCTACCATAAAACTAAACGTATATTATATTTAAATAAAGACATACAAATACATATACACAATTTCTCGCCATTCCCTTCCAAAAAGAACAAAGGTTCTTTTTCAACTAACTTGCTTTGGGGATGCAAAAAACCTTAGTAATCCTAACCACCTCGAGCAGGGCGAAATAACAGATATTGGATGGCGTTGTCGCTTTCCTATGCAGCGAGGAATGAAGGATCTCGCGGTCATGGAAGCGAATGTTTACCGAAATGATTTTACTCAACCTAATTCCATTCTTCATGAATTACATCGTAAACACTTCTAATAAGACGTTTTCCTTTCTTTTTTTACATACCGACGATGACCTTTGTCGCATGACATAAGCCAAATGGCTCCAACAGGAAAAAAAGAGGAGAAAAATCGTGCTCTCCTTTGAAAAGATACACAGTTTCTACATTGCATTCCAAATACCAAGGGAAGGTTCCTTGCCTCATTAAAGAGCGATTTTTATAGGAGAAACACCGTCATATCGTAGCAAAATGGAAAATTCCATCGCAAAATTCAACGTTGATTAAATATTTTTAAAAACAGGAAAAAAATACAGGGCGAGCATAAATATTAAGTACATAGCTTCCTCTTTCAAATTATATAAAGGTTATTTAGATTTAAAGAAGTCTCTAGCGTCAAAAGATAAAAGAATTTAGGACTGACGGCCGATTGGACAGTTTTCGCCGGGCGTAATAGTACGTCTGACGGCGTTGACGAGTTAATAGTTTTTGAGTTAGAGCACCCACAAAATTCCAATCACACACCTACACACACAGATATCATCGAGAAAATGATCAAAACGTGGTCAAGGGTCCTCAGAACGTGTATTTCCGTTGAAATCGATATTTTTCATGAAAACTACTTTCCCCTATACTACGCATGGAGAAAGTAAAAATCAATCAAGTTTTCCGTAAAGTTACAAAATTGAAAATGCATACTATATGACACTTGGAAATTATTTATGGCCTATACAACGGTTTTTTACTCTTGCATTCATGAAAGAGTTCAAAATTTTCATATCATAAGTTCCTTCTGCATCGAAGGATAAACAATCGCTGGAATACATTTTGCACCGCTAAGGGAATTCTGCAACTTAAAAATGATGATGCCGCGAGGGAAATATTTTAAATCCGGCGGAATGGAGAGCGGAGGACGAAAAAATGGAAGATGGAAAATAAAATGCGACACGGAAAGAAATCAAAATTTTTCATGCTTTATGATATACGGCACCATTTCCTTCATGAAGACGTCACTTTCCTTTTTTGGGAGCTGGATGAGTTTGGAGGTAAGGGAGGAAAAATATTTTTTAAATAAGCGGAAGAGAAACCTCTTTGCGTCACTTTTTCTCTCTGCATGTCCTCTTTCTCTCTCGCCCTCTTATCACTTCTCTGCTCCTTTCACCGTCAAGACTTACAAATCATTTTCTTCTTCCTTTCTCTCCCACATTTTTTTTTATTTTATAAATTTTTTCGGAATTTAATTTCTCTCCTATACACGGTACACAGGCCTTTCTGTAATGTGCCTCTTCAGAAATCGCCAATTTTTGGACCTAAATAAGAAAATTATTTTTCAAAGGAAGTCTTCCTTCAAAAGAGGGGGAAGAGAGAGGAATTGGTAGAAATGAGAAGGCAATGGCGAAAATATATTTCCAGAAAAACGATAGTATAAAATTTTTTTGTACGATCATTCACACGCTCGTGAATGATGAGACCCAATGATAAATGGTAAAAGGACTTCGTTCATTATATGTATTTCCCCAATTTGGAAGGCCGGCGAACTCACCCATTTGAAAATGTGAGGATAAAATCGTTCAGTAATTGGATAAGTCGTTGAAATACTCATAAATATAGAAATGCTAGCTTGCGCGTGTGCGCTAACGTGCATGCATGTTATTACATTAATTCAGATGTAACATACTCTAGAAAATATGGTGCGCTAACTCAAGATTTTATTCAACCTTCTTAATTTAAACAGGAGATACAATAAATCGTTTGTTTAATTAATGGATAATGTTTCTGAGATTCTGTACACAATTTTACAATGCTCCTAAATGACATATATGGAAATTTTCATTTCTGTTCTTTATTTCTCACGTGATATACTCGCTACCTGGTATTTTCAATGGGATTGTTAAAGTCATCATTAAAGAAGACATGATTATGTTTATGTGCTAATTTTATTATTTTATATTAATCATTACTGATCCTGTGATTATGAGCAACGAATGTAATTTATAGCATTAAATTTAAATAAATTTAAAAGACGCAGATAGCTTTACGGTATCGTATGATGAAAATATATTTACTTCTACAGGAAAAATTGTGACTCATTTTTACGTTGGATCGAAAAGACAACTGAAAAATAAACCACCAAATTTGTATAAAGCAAAAAATGTATCCTTTCTTTTATGATGAACTAGCTGGATGGCCCGGCGTTGCCCAAGACCATTTCTAGCCACCGTCAAGTATTACAATACTGAGGATATAATTCAATCATCGCTTAAGTTTTATCTATCAGCATTGCTTCAGAAGTTTAATGTTTTGCAATTGAAGATGTTGCAAAGTGCGCTTGGACCCCTTCCCCAGTAGGACTTTTAAATATTTTTCTAAAATATAATTTATCGAAGACGCTTAAAAACAATATTTTAATACATTTCTTTACGAAGTTTCTAAACTTATGAGAGTGTTTGACAAAAAAAATTTTCTCAACGATATAAGGAAAATAGCATTTATTGAACTAAGCACTCCCCTCCCCCTTCCACTCATTTCTTATCGCCATATAGCCTATGTTGCTTATAGGGTAAATTATATACCTATGCAAAGTTTCGTGACGATATCTTCAAAGGTGTGATTTGTATATCGGACAAACAAACAAACAAACAAACAAAATTTCAGATTTATAGATATTGATTTGATTTCTATTTTTCAATGCGATGCCTTAGGTAACATCCTTGTTATCCAACGCTTACAATTCTGAAAAGCTGGTTATAGGTTATACGTAGTATATAACTCCCAGCTTTTAGCCCATCAATTCATGTGACGCTAATAACATAATAAAGGTAGAAATGGTATTTATTTTACTGTTGACGTAGCATTAAAATTGTAACCAAGTCTTTCAGTAATTACTATCGACATTTACGGTATTCTAAGTTTAATACTATAGGAGAGCAAAAACTGTAAATTCCGAACAAAGAAATGAAAGATTTAATTCGCACGGTAATTATGGTGCACAAACAATAATTGCTCACACTCACTCCTCGATACATATTAGAAAAATATACATATCATTCGATTTGCAGGTACTATTTCACGCTAAAAAGAATTCTACCAGAAATCTCTGTCGTAAATTAAATGAAACGAGAGAAAAAGCAAATTATCCCGACCTTCTCCAAGGCTGGTACCTTGAACGTAATTCCGAACGACCTCGCCAGCTTTTCTTTCGGGTAACGGATTGAAATTTCGTAATAAAATGTGCATTTATTTTTTCATCGTATCTTATCCTATACAGCAGAAGTTTAAAAATAGAATTCCATGCGGGTGGCACCCTTGGGAGGAAGATTTTTGTGAGAGAAGATGAGAGAATGTCGAATGGGAGATAAGAAGAGTGAAAGTCGAATGGGACGGAGAAAATGTGCTCTGAATGCGGGATGAATAATGATGGGGCAGAGTGAGAAAGAAAGAGAACAAAACCTATGAGGGAGGGAAGGATGGAGAGTACGTTTCATTCGATCCGCATATTTAACTCCATCTCCCGGGTACTGAGCATAATTTCCTCCTTTGCCACCTCACTTTCATTCCGTCCTCCCCCTCCGTTTATTTCTCATTTTCTCTTACCTTCCTTAAAATCTTCAATTGTCTCTCCTTTTCATTTACAATTCACGAATATCTTCCTTCGGTCGTAATTGTCACTTTCCAAAGACCATCTTCTTCATTTCCTTGTATTATTCTGCTGTCAAAAATCCTTGGAAGCTCTTGTATTATATCTACAACAATCAGATTTAATACGAACAACTATTCATGTCTACATTTGTGTATAAATACAAATGTAAGCAACGGTATACAATTTTGCAAGGGGGTATAATCAATATATATATTATATATATATATATATATATATATATATATATATATATATATATATATATATAATCAATTCGGGAACCGCTGGACGTATTTAATGGAAATTTGGTATTGGGAGTTTTGCCGAAATTGGTAGACCGATTTTAATTTTTGTGACAATTGGACAACAATTACGACCACTTCACATGACTTACATGTAGTTAACAATGTTTCTTCGTTTCAAATCGGTAACCGCTTGTTGTATTTTGATGAAATTTGGTATTAGGGGGTTTCGCTAAAATCGGTCGACCAATTCTAATTTTGGTTAAAATAGTACAACAATCACGGCCAATTTACATGAAAACCTACATGTAGTTTACAATCTTCCTTTGTTTCAACTCAGAAACCGCTTAACATATGGTAATGAAATATGCCATTGAGGAGTTTTGTTAAAATTAATTGAACGATTCCAATTTTGGTTGAAATCGGGCAATAATTACTACTACTTTACATGAAGACCTACATGTATTTTACAACGTACCTCGCTAACTTCTCGTTAAATTCTCATCTGAGCGAAAAATATTATGGACATTGTGAAATCTAAAAGAATGCATTTGGAAACTCTGTGTAATCAGACATGGAGTACACCTTTCCACTAATAATTGAATTGTTTTAATCTTACGCTTAAAAACAGGATAAATGTTAATGAACTGTCAATTTACCAGGAAAAATATGTAGTAACTTAGTGTGAACTAAATACTTACCAGAAATGAAAGGAGTTTTAACTATAGTTTAAGATCGTTATTATCTTTTAACTATAGTAGTTTTGAAATTTCTTCAGAAAATTGGCTTTATGTACAGAAATTTTTAAAAAGTCATCGAATGTTATTTTTTCCATAGTATTAGAATTTCGGTTCGAAATATTTTATGCATTATCATTTAAAGAAATCCATTAAAAATAACGTAATATTTAGTTTAGTGAAATCTCACCGTTTGGTAATGGTGCATTCGATCGTATAAAATATTTTATAATGAATTATAATTTATTTATTTTTGTGCTGAAGCTCCTTTTAATTCTATGCAATTTCTACGTCTTCCTCTTCCTTTTTCTCAATTTCTGGTCATTACTATTCCCTTTTCTTTCCACCATCTAACTACTTAATCGATTCAGTATATGTGTTATACCATTGTATAAAAGTCTGATCCGTATTAAAGCACTAATGTTGAATGTTGCATTAATATGAGTCCAAGAATGGAATTCAACTCTCTGGAACATACTATAATGTGAATTATATATTTTTTAAATTTTCAGTCTAGATAAAATAATGTTTCATTAAATCAAACTTTATTAGTGCTATTCGAAGGAAGAGCAATATATCCCTCCCCCTCAAAACAACGCCACAAACGGACAATTATTTCTTAAATTACCATATCAACCCTAAATAAACGAATTCTGATTAGCTCATTATATAAATTTCTGTAAAGTTTCAATTTTCTATCTACATCCTTGATCGAGTTATTCGCGTTTTAATAACTTTAAACTCAAACCAACGGACTGAAAACCTTTTATTATTATTTTCGTGATTCTTTTAAACCTCTCCTTCTCTCCCTATTTCCCAAACCGTTCTCAAGCCCTCCATTATTCTACCTAATTCCAGTAACCTATTGCTCAATTTTTCACTCCATACATTTTTTACACGCTCGGTTTGTTTATTTAAACGTCCAGCACGTTCCTCAGATTTTCATACCGTACCTATTTTATTAATATTGAATTTTTCTCAATATTACGATATTTAATAGTATTTCAGCTCTTTAGGTATTCCTTCTCGTAAATAACGCAACGAATGTTGTTTGCAGAAAATCATTTCCCTCACCTTCCATCTTTCTCTTCTTCTCGTATCAAAAGCCTTCAAAGTACGCTTAAACCCATAAGGATTGGAATAACAACAGTATTCCGAGGTTTAAAATGCAATTTGTAGGCAAGTCAACATCCCGATAAAATGGTAAGATTTCCCCAACATATGTGAATTAAATGTTCAACACGAGAAATTTATAAATGTAGACAGAAAAATATGAACAGAATAACAAGCTTTATATGTTTTTATTAAACAGTCAAGATCCGAAGATCGTCGGTTAGTTCTTTCTGAATTTAATCTCAAAAATAAGAAAAGTCTGCACGTCAAAATGTCGATTTTTACGTGTTATCTAATGTGAAATGCAAATCATCCCCTGGAGTCAAACTCTGGATGTTTTTTGTAAATTTTCCTTAATAACAACATTTTTATATTTAAGTAGATTATCTCTGCCAAATTTAAAGTTTATATCTGCTAATTTGATTGATTTATTCGCGTTTTAAGTGCGTGACATGGACCAACCAACCTACCAACATAGCCTTTTATTATAAGAGGGAATGTGCGTAAATACAAATGTAAGCAAGAATACAAATTTGCAAACGTACGTGCATACTTGCATCTAAGTATCGACCAAAGAAATAGAGATAAATGAAAAAATTCGAATATATATATATACATATATATACATATACATATATATATATATATATATATATATATATATATATATATATATATATATATATATATATACATATATATACATACATATATTTCTCGGAAACGAATAGTTTCAAGTACACTTTGATAGCACGAAAATCCATTTAAAATCTGAAAACAGTTTTTCAACTTTACGGATTAGAATTTTGAGCATAATTATTACATTGTTTTCGTTGCATTTTCCGACTAATTATTTATTGTGCTTACTGAATATCATAATGTAAACGATTGTATCAAGAATCTAAACTTATCAACTGAATCGTAGTGAGAGATAAAATTTGAGAAAATTTTATTAGTTAAATAATAATAAAACTAGTAGTCCCCGTCGATAAATCGACTGAATGATTAGATTATATATTGTCTTGGTAGTAAGCCTTCTGTCACATTATCAAGAAGCTCAGCGACTGCAAGATTTGTTTCCTTGGAGCGCCACCTTAATATCACCCGTTATATCCTACATCGACTCAGCATCGTAACTAGGGTGAGGCAAGCTGGGCATCTGCCCCGGGCGTAACTAAAGAAGGGGCGCAAAAATTGTTAAAGGCAAGTTGTGCATGACTCAAGTACGGGGAGATTTCACTACTATACTTGTTCCGGGCATTATTCACAGCAGAAGCTATAAATTTCAATGATGCTATTGATGAGTTAACAGCGTCAATGGCTGCATGTGGAGACATTTAATTTGATACGTCACACGTTAAGGTGGTTGATACCTTTACATTGAAAATCATGTATGTTTCGCTATTAATAAATAGACTAATAGTTGCCCGTCAATATATCGACTGGATTGTTATTTTAAATATTGTCTTGGTAGTTATCCTTCTGCCACATTAACATTATGCTCAGTAACTGCAAGGCTTATTTCCTTCAACTAATGTCCGCTAGCAGCACCATCTTAACATCAACCACTACAACTACGTCGAGAAGAGCTTAGCCAGTCACAAAAAACCATTGTTGCTGACTTCGATTTCACTGGCTTGTAGCTAGTATATTACTGTCAATATGAACCATATTAATATTTACAATATTTTGAGGTAATAAATTCTTAAATAATAATCAATCTAGGAAACAATATTGTGGTAACGTTCCATACTTTTAATGAGTAACATTTTATAAATAAAAATAAGTTTATATATATAAGACGTATAAGGGACTCTATGTAACTGTGTTATCAAGCATTACCCTTTATAGGTATTTATTTTCCCACACACCAATAGATTGCGTCTAGTAATGTAATATTATAGAGTTACATCGCCACCAAAAAAATTTTAATAATGAGACAAAGTCCACAACAAATAATGTATACAAACTAATTATGAAATTTAATAATACATTTTATTCTTGAAACTTAGATTTATAAAAATAAGAAAGAAGTATAAGGTGAACAAATCTCCAGAGGCTAATGAAGTATAAACAATTTCATATAAATTAAATATGTGACTACATAAAATTTCTGAAAATTTCACTTTAGAGAACTATATCGAATATCCTTCGATTTCGCTTTAGAGTGGTTTTGGAACTGTCTACGATCGTTAAATAAATGAATATTTTATTTTACTCTTGAGGTTATAATTAAAAAAAATTGGAAGCGTTTCTTAATACAGTTTGTTGCGTATTGATTTCAAGATGATGCTCAAATGTGACCTACTTGGTTCAATATGGAAATCTATACAAATTTGCACGGTTTCGTTTTACACAGTTTTTTCTCGGGAACGCAGGTACCGTACAAAGTGAGGGATGGACGATGAGATATGAGGGGACAATCGATATTTTGGATTAATTTATAATGTTTAGGTCCTTAGGAATTCTGTATGTTTTCGCGGAATAATATCTATGATAAATCGTTCTTATCCTGATTTTGGATAGTACCATATGTAAAACAAAATAAATAATTTTTAATTTCGCATCCTTAAAAGAGCAACACAAAGGTTAACTTCCTCTGCAGTTTTTCCGTCATAAACCTCCATATATATTCTAGAGATATTTCACCGTATTAACGGGCCATCGATAAAAGTCAAAGTTAATAATGTATCGGAGAAGCATCAATTATTTATATAATAATTTAAGCTGCCAGATGGCGACCCATGATTGACTTACGGGCCACGAGTAAGTTATTGAGATTGATGAATTATCGTTTCGGAAATATGGGATATTGGAAAAATTGGTGCCTTTCCGATCCCATCGGTAAGATGGCAGACCGCTTAAAATAGAATGCGTGTTTCGGTTTGACGGCAATCAAAGACACCGCGGAAAAGAGAAAAAAACGATTGAAATATTAGTGCGCAGATATGTATTGTTATTGATGCAACCTTTTCAATAAAAATTAAGCCGCAAATAAAAGTAGATACAGTGCATAAAGAAGGGTTTAGTCAGAGTTTATTCTCAAACTTTATGCATCTGCGATGCGCTCTTAAGACGGGTCGACCTTATAGCGACCCCTTAAACTCATCCAGTAATCAATAATCATTAAATGTAATATTAATTCCAAAATAATATTTTTGTTTTACAAAATATTAGCATTATTATAAATATATTCGTACATAAAATTAAAAGATAAATTAAAACAATTCGTGACCATTCTTAAACCTTTATATTTGAGAACCACAGTTTAGACTAATAAAAGAACCTTTTTTTGTTTCATTGCAAATTTTAAAGAGAAGATAACAGCCCCCTTAACGTGTAATGCATCAAATTAAACGTCTTGACCTACGAATTTGCAGAAAAATTGTAAAATTGAAATCGGTCATACCGTTGGCGAGATATTGAGGTTTTTTGTGACTGGCTAAGCTCTTCTCGACGTAGTTGTAGTGGTTGATGTTAAGATGGTGCTGCTAGCGGACATTAGTTGAAGGAAATAAGCCTTGCAGTTACTGAGCATAATGTTAACGTGGCAGAAGGATAACTACCAAGACAATATTTAAAATAACAATCCAGTCGATTTATTGACGGGCAACTATTAGTCTATTTATTAATAGCGAAACATACATGATTTTCAATGTAAAGGTATCAAACACCTTAACGTGTGACGTATCAAATTAAATGTCTCGACATGCAGCCATTGACGCTGTTAACTCATCAATAGCATCATTGAAATTTATAGCTTCTGCTGTGAATAATGCCCGGAACTAGTATAGTAGTGAAATCTCCCCGTACTTGAGACATGCGCAACTTGCCTTTAACAATTTTTGCGCCCCTTCTTTAGTTACGCCCGGGGCAGATGCCCCGCTTGCCTCACCCTAGTTACGATGCTGAGTCGATGTAGGATATAACGGGTGATATTAAGGTGGCGCTCCAAGGAAACAAATCTTGCAGTCGCTGAGCTTACTACCAAGACAATATTTAATCTAATCATTCAGCTTAGTCATTAAAATTCCAGATTATTACAAAATTGACAGCATCGCTCCGTCAATTATGGTGTCATATACGTGTACATATTACAGCACTTATTGCACTTTTAAATCATGTAGATAATGCAAATTGAATAAAAAAGTCTCGTAATAACTCCTCTCCAAACATATAACTGACTCTGAAGTTACTATTAACCATGCAATTTCCTCGCACAGCCAGCCACTTCCTAACAATTTCCTTGCATCATTGCATATAACATATTAAATATAAAATTCTTCAATAAGATTTCCATCAGAAAACCAAAACGGATTTCGCTGAGGAGATTGACTTCGGGCATAGCAATTCCAGATTATTTGATAATGAAAAAATAGTCCCCAATAGACACCGGTCGCATTTCGGATCTGCTGCCATGAATTCACCGCAAGCGTCGAATTTTGTTGACCTGGTAACTATCTCAAATCCTTCATTTGGCACGTGGTGTATTTTAAGCTTAGATCCGAATTCATATACAAGCTTTGAACCATTTTCTCTTTTGGTTCCTTCGAACGCGTCCTTTAAAAACTTCTCGGATGGGCATTTGTCCATAATGCATCTCCTGCCGGTTTGGTTTCCCGTTAGACAACTGTTTAAACTCATTTTGCAAGCACGATGTCCTCCTCTAGCGAGAAAAGAACTTTTTTTCTTCCTACGCCTCCATTACTCTTCCTGTGTTATTTTTTGTGCTCTACACAACCCCTTTATGTATCCCAACGGTTCTCCAGTTTTGCTGATCCAAGAACCTTGCAGCGTCATCCCATCCCATATATTCTACTTTGTCGCCAATTTTCCACGTTCCAGGTTTTTTTATTTTAATCCAGCTAAGGGAAACATCCTTTTTTATTTTGGGATACAATGCTGCCAGATCAAGGGCTGGCGTCTTTATTTATTTCTTTTTCCAATTAGTTTTTCTACTACGTGTCTTAAAAAATACAATAAAGTAGTTTATCATTTCACTTGCTGCACCTTAATTTAATTTATAAAGTATATTGTTAAGAATGCAGCTTCAGTCGAAGTAAGAGAATAACGCCTGCTTTTAGATCCTGAATATGTTTAATTTTGAAACCGGACTTCTTCGTTTTACATTTTCCGGATTCAATGAATTCCACAGTGAATATTATATGAAAACAGAAATAGGTAAGGGTCTCATTAAAAAAGAAATAAAATTGCAAGATTTAAAACTATAAGAAATAAAATGTTAAAAAAATATTCTCTTATATAAATAGTTTTTACACTATAAATAACTTTAGCTTAAATATTTGCAAAAACATTCAGTGAATAACAAATAATTAACAAATTTCATCAAAGCTGCAGACAAATGTGAAACGAGCTGCAGACGTATTTATAAAAGATACATGCATCAAAATAAAAACATCTCAAAAAACATATGGTCGATAGATAAAAAAACTTTATTAAGGACGAAAGTGAGACTATATAGTCCCGTCTTACATTTTTCCTTTAAAAGCACGAGTGAAGAAAGATCAATTTTTTATTTATACTAAAAGTGTCTTTCTTCAAGGCATGTCTAGTATGGAAAGAATTTAAATAAACGTTGCTCTCCAAAATAATGCTTTTCTATGAACACAATGAACGCTTAATTAATTTATTCAAATTTTATCTAACTATATCATTAACAAAAAATTAAATATCAATCAGGTTGTTTTATTTTAAAAACAAAAAATGTCCTTCCCATTGAATGCGAAAGTATTAGTGATTAAAATATAGTTGCAAGGGTGCGTGTTTCCCTTAATTTCTCCATTGCTTCATCTAGCAAAGGAGAAATGTCATTTTGCAAGTTCATTGTAATTCTCAAAATTTACGGTGTTTTTCTACACTTAAACTACAGGACATCTTTCTAAGTATTACTATAAAATATACATGAACTGCATTTAACCCGTTTCGGTAGTAATTACAGCCTTCCATCGTTTTACGAACTTAATTCGTTCCACGAAAACTGTTCGTTAGGCGAAAACTCGCAAAACGGAAATTATTTTCCCATTACTTCCTATGTAAAATTATATTAATTAATTAATTGCTTCCAAAGATCAAAATATAATAATATCCCATACTTAATTTTTAAAAATACAACGATAGAGCACGTATAAGCGAAAATTTATTCGTTATTTGAAAAACAGAATTTTTATGCGAACGTAACGAACTCGTATAAGCAAAAATTTGTTCGCAAATCGGAAAATAGGTATGAAATTGCTCAGTTCGTATAAGCAAAACTAGTAAAACCTAAGTTCATAAAACGAGGGAAGGCTGTATTAAAGAGGTTATTCCATTTTAAAATATGAGGATAGCTTAGAAAAAATAATTTCAATCCATCGTGGTTTCCAGAGATTTAAGACAATTCTATAATTTTACATGGAAAACATTCAATCCTCACCTTTCTGCAACTGTTAGACGAATTTTCCTAGGGTGGTATCAACTTTTCGATGGCGATTCAGCTTGTATTTGAGTTCAGTAGTACTGCCTACCATCAAATGTTTATTATTATTATGTTATTATTTTCCATCAACGATTGATCGTGTACCATCCGCACGAGGTGTCATGAATCCATCTAACCCCCCAGTTGAATAAATGTAGCCCTACTTAGATTATAATTCAGGTAGGTGGAAGAGAAATCGTATAGAACCACGATGTTAAAAAGAGACATGAGACAAATAAATGTTTCATATTTTAGGCTTGTATTCTTGACACATGGGTGGTTAAGGTATCTGCCGACAGATACTGAGGTCGCGGGTTTGAATTCCGCTTAGAAAATGAATATTTGTTTTCATCACGTAAGGGGTTTTTAAGAACGGATATCATTGTCCAAATATCGCCCCAAATAAAGAAATTATTATATTTAATACATTTTGTTAATGAAAACATACCATTTTGAACCATTTGTCCATAAATTTCAATAAAATCTTTAAAGGTCATCACAATGGCATTCGGGTCGACGTACGTATTCAAAGCAACATGCGGCCCGCTATCTATTTCGAAAATATATCTATCTGCCTCTCTTGCAGGTTGTGTTTGAAACCCTTACTCTAGCCTATGCGCCATTTAAGAATGGTAGACGAAAGTTACAAAGATGTCAAAAAAGAATTGAAATAGCAGTGGCCGAAGTAATCGATTTATACAACGACGTGGCTCACATCCGATTAATCAAATAACACCGGACGGAAGAGAAGAAAAATGACAGCAACTGATACCTCGTAATCAGACGCTGTCGAAAGACGCTGACGGCTTATGAAGAGGGGCATTCGTTCGCTTGTCCTCCGCCACCTTTCTCAAGGCCATCCTGCCATTTTGATCCTTCTTTTATTAAATTACCGCTAACTCGTTTTTCCCCCATCTCGCGATATCTTTCTTCCACGTCATCCTTCTCGTTCCTTCCAACATCCCTCCTTCCAACTCGCCCGACCGCTTTCCCATCCTTATCTCCATCACTTACCCTTCGCCTATTCTTGCGCGATAAAAAATACACAGCCACGCAATGAGGAGAGGCGAAATTTCCATAAACATGAGTCGAGTGAAAGATGCATATTTTACGGCCCCGTGCGCTCAATCCCTGTCGTGGATGGGCAAAAAGGGTATAAGGAAGGAGCGCTAATAAATGGGAGAAATAGGGGCGATAAGAAGGAAATGGGAGAAGCGAGATTGCCACGAAAGGGCGCTCGAAGAGAGGAAGAGGATTCGATGGAGAGCGTGCACGGTGTTAAATTCCTTCCCCTTCTTTCTCTTTATCTCTCTCACCCTCTCTCTGCCGCTCTTACGTCACCCGCCGCAAATTCCTGGAGTGTTCCTGATGGAATGGATGCGAGGGTCAGCGGATGTTCTCAAGGGGGGCGAAGAAAGTGGAGGAGGAAGATCTATACTCGAAAGATCGGAGGAGAGAGGACTAGGCTGCGAGTGAGTGAGAGAGGGAGAAAAAGATGTGGAGATAACGCAGCTTGGGAGGAGAAGTTATCTCCGGGTGATGGCGTGGGATCTAATTAGAAATAGCTTCCTTTACACCTAAACCAATTGCATACTGCATACGGAGAGTCCATAATCCATGAATAACCGTAACTTTTGGCAGTGTAGCCAATTTTTGAAGCGCATCAATATCATATGAAATCCTCCTAAAATTGGATCTTCAACGGATAATTACAAATTTACCAACAAATTGACAAATTTATAGGATGTTTTTGATGTGAAAATTGCTTTAATATTTAATATAAAATTTAGTTGCAAGTTAACAATCTATGTTGATCATAAAGACACCGATATGGAATTTAAACATTTACCTTCGACGTACGTTACGGGCTTTTCTATTCGGAAATCACTCTTGAAAACCATATTCGTGTTTGAACAACAAAGTATCTGTAAAAGGTAATATACAATACTAGCTCAATTGCCCGTCAAAAATGGCGGGTTCAAATTAATAAAAGACGGAATTAAAATTTTTAACTTTAAATAAATTACTTTTACAATCATTATTTATATTGATTTTGTTTCTCACAGCAGTCGGTTGTCAAGATAAACAAATGAGCAATTTCGGAAAAATAAGAATAGAATAAGTGGCTTCATTAATTTTTCTTTAAAATAGTTCAAATCGGACGATTTTAGGTCAGGTTTTCCCAATTTTTATTTCTGAAAGAAGAAAAGCCCGCTCGACAAAAAGTCGATTTTTTAGTGTTATCTTACGAAGAATGGAAATATTACACTGGAGTCGAACTCGAGAAATTTTTCGTGAATTTTCTTTCGTCAAAGCATTTTTATATTTGGATAGATAATTTCTGCCAATTTTCAAATTATATCTACATCCTTGATTGAGTCATTCGCGTTTTAATAGCTTGACACAGAGAAACGGACGAAAAACATAACCTTTTATTGTTATTTTTGTGATTCTTTGATTCTTTTTATCCTCTCTTTTTCTCCGTATTTCCAAAACCGTCCTCAAGTCCTCCATTTTTCTACCTAACTCTCATAATCTATCACACAATCCTTCACCCCATAAAGTGCTCGGTACATATTAAAACGCTATGCACGTTCCTCAGATTTTCATGCCATTTCTATTTCAATAATACTGAATTTAAATCATCATTACTATTTTCAATCTCTTTGAATGGTATTTCAGATTTTTGGTATTCCCTCTCGTAAATAGTGCAACGAATGTTATTTACATTGATTGCTATGGAAATTACTTCCCTCTCCTTCCGTATTTCTCTTCTTCTCGTATTAAAAGCCTTCAAAGTACGCTTAAACCCATAAGGATTGGAATAACAATAGTATTCAGAGGTTTATCAATGTACTTGGTAGGCAAGGCAGCATCCCGTTAAAATGCCAAGATTTTTCCAAAATATACCATTCAAACGTTTAACATGAGCGATTTCGAGCTGAAGGCGAAAAAAGAATAGAATAAAAAACTTGAAAATGTAGCCTTTAGAATGGTCTAGATACGATGATTATAGGTAAAACGTTTCTAATTTTAATATCCATAAGAAGAAAAGCCTGCACGTCGAAAAGACCATTTTTACGTGTTATCTCATGAGAAATAGAAATAATTCCCTCGAGTCGAACTCAGATCGTTTTTACAAATATAATTTCGTCAATCACTTCTTATATGTGAATCAAACAATCCTAAAAAAAAATTTCAAACCATTATCTCTTACAGTTTTTGAGATATATACGTTTAATATCGGTCTGGGTGCTTCAGTGGCGCGATCTGATGGCCCGTGGTTGAAGTTGTTGTAGACGGAGTAAGAGAAATATGAACAGAATAAGAAATATTATAATTTTTTCTTTAAAATGGTTCAAATCGAATATCACAGGTTAATTCTTTCTAATTTAGATCTAAAAAAGAATAAAAGCCAGCACGTCAAAAAGTCGATTTTTACGTGTTATTTTATGGGAACTGGAAATGTCTCCTTTGGAGTCGAATCCAGGACATTTTTTGAGTTTTTTATCATCACTTCAAAACAATTAAATCAAGCATTCGCGCCAAATTAAAAAAATACCTCGATCTTTTATCGTGTTATTTACATTTTTATAGTGTGACAGAGGAAGACACAAAAGGACAAAAGAAGGCTCTTATAGGTTTTAGCTATAATCAATCTAATTCTGCATTGAAATTCTGAAAGCACTTTTTCCATTACCGCTCTAGTGATGGATAAGGCAGCATCACAAATATTAAGTTCCAGTTCTCAAAATTACTTCCTTTGTCATGGTAAACTTTTGTTTTTAAAAAGCCCCAAAGATAACAATCCCAAGGGGGTTAAAATAGGAGTACATATAGACCGTTTTTTCGGCCGTCCTTTACCAATTCAACGCTCAAAAAAGGTGTTATTTGAAAATGTTTTAACATTTCGTGCAAGGTGCGGAGGTGTCCCATCCTACTGAAAATAGCTCAATATACCTGGTCAGGAGCTCCTTGCAATTGTGAGATAACAAATCCTTTAAGCATGTAAAGGTACAAATTGTTGGTTAAAATTTTTAAAAATTAAGTCTATAGATGCGAGAATGTGACAAATCACACCAAACGTTTACTTAAGCGGAATAACTCTCATGTTCATAGAATTTGTGTGGATTCTGATCACTAAAAATCCTTCAGTTATGGCAGTTAAATTTGCCTGATAATGTGTCCTTGCCACTAAGAATGAAGTTAAATAGAAACTGTTAATCTGATGCTACCCTTTTAAAATAATTCTTCAAAAGTGCTCATAACCTTTCTCTACAATTTGCTGAACTACCTGCATTTTGTATGTTTTGATGGATTCTATGGACAGTGGAATCCAGGTTGTTTAATTTGGTTTCTCATCTCCTAATTGACTTCTTAGGATTTTGCATGAATGATTCATGAAATGTGTTCATTCTTTCCAGAGATTTCTTTGAACTTCCTGGAGCTTTTCCATTCAGTACAGTTCCAGTTTTCTCAAACTGATCTCTCCATCTTCATATGCTGTCTTTCAGGTTCTAGTTAATTCATTCCAAGTCAAAAGCGTTTCCGTACAGAAATAATTGAATCATTTTCGTGCAAAAATTACACAAGTTTAGCTTTCTCTTTAGGAGATGTCATTTTACTTAAAACTCAGGTCAGAAAATAAACAGCTTTTTGAAAACATTAAATCCTCTTTGATCAGGCAGTTGCTGACTTCTTCAGATACGTGAAATAAAAGAAAATGACATCAACAATGTCAACATGAATACAATATAATATCCAATAAATATATTAAAGAGAATTCTGTCCTCCTGCCTGTATGTTTGCATGTTTGCACAGCCGCAGCACATTTTTCATTTGCATTTCAAAATCACTTAAAACTGCGATATGAATACGGAACTTGCACCAAACGACGCCTAAAAGAACAAGTATTTATTTTCTAGCCATCAATTGTCGAATACGCCTCGAATCGTTCCACAAATTTGTTATTAACACGAAAATTTGACAAGGGCGAAGGCATTGTTGCTGATCTAGCAAAATTACGTCTATATCTAAAAGAAATGACATGAAATTTGATATTGTATTTGAAATCAATTGTGAAAACTCTTCTTATATATTTTGAATGCATTTTAATCGAAAGGGAAGTAAGGATGGCTTTATTTGAATGATAGGTTTGTTTACTGCAGTGCCATTTCTAAGGCGTAGAATAAATGCGAACGAACATAAGACCGCTAATATTTTAATTAGCTATGTATTTGTTTTGTTTTTTAATCTCTACAAATGCACCAACCAAGCGTCAAATATATTGCTTAGTTATATAAATAAATTAATGATAATCATGGTCAATATAGTAATTTGCTTTAAACTGCCCAATAAAATTTGCAAACGAAAAGATATTTTCAATGTATGCGTGAAGTATCTTCCTATTTGAAAAGTTGAGTGGTCCAGCATTACAAAATCGTTACTGACAAAGTTTTTACGCTACGTGTTTGTTTGTTTTAAATTTACATGAAACTTTTCACATAAATTTTCAATCAGTTTTTGTCCTTCATGATTTTGTTTCATTGCAACCTCTTTATGAAATGTAAAAAAATCGAATATAAACTTAAAATATGAAGAAGGAGAATGGAAGAGAGAAAAGGAGGAAGAATGGGAAGTGCCTTAAATTTAATATTTAATCCACGCATACCCATCATATTTACGGGATTTTGTACTAGTAATTAATAATTACTAGTAATTAATAATAATCATATTATACAATTATAAAATTATATAAAACTTACAGGCCTTAGGAAGATATTTTTAATTTTGTTATACCAAATACAAAAAATTTATTCAACTTTCTTTTTGCATAATCATATTTTGTCATCCTGTATGGAAATACTGGTGGTTACCATTTAATATCATTATATATAGACGTTTCTTACAGAGGAGGAGGAGGAGGATACTAATGTTTGGGCACTTCCAGATGAGCTGGAGACTCGAAATTTTTTTCTATGGTATGGTACAAAAATCTTGAAAAAGTGCAACAATGCGGCCGCTAAAAATTCGTAATTGTTTAAACAAAATTTCAAGGTTTATGTATTTCAGAATGAGCTACGGAGCTGAATTTTTTTTTTAGAGGTAGGATTTGTAAAAAAACGAAATAGAGATTATACAAATTTTGATATTTTAATTTGTTTGGCAGTTAAAAATTCTTAAAATTTAAACAAATAGATAACTGTTTAGGTACTACGGGATGAGCTAGGAAGCTGAAAATTTCAAATTATATACAGAGTAGTGCATTTGCACAAATAAACATTTCAATCTCTCCATGTAGGAATTGCGGCGGCCGTTAAAAATTATTTAAATTTAAACAATTAGAAAAATATTATTTTACTTCTAGAAGTGCTACAACTTTAAAATTTGGATGAAATGTGTGGCATTAGTACCCCATAATGAAGAAAGTGTAAAATATTTAAAATGGCAACATTTGGGGATTGTTTTAAACTATTATTTTACATGTGGGAAAAACGAAAATCGCTGCGGGGGTAATATCTTTAGAATTAAAAAAATATTTGTAATGATGAAATATCTGTCTGAAAAATTAATGTTTATTCAAGGTGAGATGAAATGCTTGCAGTATGCAAGCACCTTCTACTAGTCATTATAGATAGACGTTTCTTACAGAGAAGGAGGAGGAGGATACAAATGTTAAAGCACTTGCAGATGAGCTGGAGATTCGAAATTTTTTTCTTAGGTAGAATTTTGTGCAAAACTGTCTAGAAAAAACAAAAATTTTGAAAAAACGCAACAATGCGGCCGCTAAAAATTCGCGATTGTTTATACAAATTTTCAAGGTTTACGTATTTTCGAATGTGCTACGGAGCTGAAATGTTTTTAGAGGTAGGATTTGTAAAAAAACGAAATAGGGATTATACAAATTTTGATATTTTAATTTGATTGGCAGTTAAAAATTCTCAAAGTTTAAACAAATAGGTAAATTTTTCGATACTATGGGGTGAGTCATAGTGCTGAAATTTTTACGTTATTTAGAAGTTAGTTTTCATAAAGCGGCCTTTAAAAATGATTTAAATTTAAACAATTAGATAAATGTAATTTCCCTTCTAATTGTGTTATAGGCTCAAAACTTGGCAGAAATGTGTGGCATTATTAACCCAATGTGGAAAAAGTATAATATTTCAATAATTGCAAAAATTAGTGATTCCTTTACTCCATTATTTTGTTATAAGCTCAAAACTTGCCAGAAATGTGTTGCATTATTTACCCAATGTGGGAAAAGTATAATATTTCAAAAATTGCAAAAAATAGTGATTCCTTTACTCCATTATTTTTCCATAATAAATAAACAAAAACCGGTCCAGAGGAGAAATCTTTAGTTTTTAAGAAATATTTCTCATGATGAAATATCTCTCTGAAAAATTAATGTTTTTTCAAGGTGAGATGAAATGCTTGCAGTATGCAAGCACCTTTTACTAGTATATATATATGAATCAAAAACATAAAAACTCATTTAAATGATATATATTTGAAAATCTTTGATATGGTGGCCTGGTGAAGAAAGTTGAACATAAAATGTATATATATAGGATGAAAAACAATTTAAGAGAAAGTGAACAAGTATATAAACATTTAGAAATAGGAAGACGAATTTGATAGGGCAACATTTGAGGAGAGAGATCCAGATTAAAGATGTGGTGGAGGAAAATTTGAAGTAACATGAGAGTGAATGAAAAAGGTTCCAGTAGCTAGACTACTTGACAGGGAAAGAGAGCTATCTACAAATATACGGAAAATATTACGGAAAGCAGAAGTATTTGGAGAACATCAGCTAAGGATTATAGTGGTGAAACCACGATTTTTCACAAGTAACAATTTTGGCAAAAAATATTGGATCTCGAAAACGTCTTACTTACACATGTTACTTGGAATGCCAATTATGTAGGGTAAGCCAGTAGATTGGGTGGTATAAGCTGCAGGAACCAACTGTGTAAGTTGGGTGGGACACTATCAGGAGCGTTTTTGTATAACTTTTAGGTTATACGTTTCAGAGATAAATTAGTGTAAGATGGGTTGCGTGATATGACGGGAAATCTGTGTAAGTTTGGAGGTATAATGTCTGGGGCACATCAATGTTTGTGGGTGACATAATAATAAGGGGCTAGTTGTCAATTGGGTGTTATGCGTTTCAAGGACAATTTATTGTAAAATAGGATGCGTGCATTTGGTGTAAATTTGGTAGTGTACGTTTTTGAGGCAAATTAGTGTAATGTGGGTGGCGTAAAATAAGAAGGGTAGTAGTAAACGTTACATAGGCCAAACTGTAGGTTGGCCGGTTTCAGCGAAGATTTGTTGTTCTTTTCCTGGCGATGAAGAACTGAAACTTGCACTGCGCTAGGCGGCAAATGTATTTGCATTACTATAGATATATAAATGGGATTACGTAGCAATCAAAATAGCTAAAGGAATAAGTAAAAATGCCAGCCGATATTTTTCTGATGATTCAAAAATTTTGGTATCCACATGTGTATTATCTTTCTGTAGTCCATATTGTGGTAGACAATACCACGAACCACTCCATAACTCACTAACGGGGTTCATCATCGATTGATTGAAATCCATTAGGAAATCATTTATGTCACTCAAAAACTCAACCAAAATGCCTGTTGACTGCCCTTTCTATCATTTAAAACGTTTTTGTACCTGTTTAGCTAAACGCAAACAAAACTATTGCAAAAAATAGCTCTATTTACAAGTTCACGATGGGTACGTTAAGCTATGCTTCACTGTATGGGCGTTTTATGAAAAATGACGAGTAGGCAACTTTTGAGCTGATAACGCATGAGAAATGCATGTAGACATGTTACAATTTGCAGTAAACAGCTATCTGGCCTGGCTCTGGAGTTTTTAAAAAAAGATGTGTTGCCGTCTAGTCTAGAAACCGGGAAAATCCAAAAACCGGTAATCTCTAATCCCAAGATTGCCGGTTTTGGACTTGGTATTGTAATAATGCCCATTTTTCCCTACAATAATGCTTTATACTTACGTATTTTAAGATTAATATTATACAATCAATAAGGTTAATAATGAATATTACAACCTGAAACCTATATAAAAATCACGCATCTTTAAAATTATTATTTCATATATTTGGTATAAAGTGGGGAATTTTGCTACCTCAAATCCCGTTGAATGACGTTTATTTTAGTCCTTTATTCTATCAACATCTCATACTACTTCACCAAATTCTGATATATAGTATCTTTACGGAATAAAATGGTTAAGATGATTGTAGTATATTTTGACATTATTGTTATTATTATTATTATATTTTTAATAATTAAATTATTGTAGATCCAAGTTACTTTTCAATACGTAATCAACACAAATTTTATGGATGCTTCATTAAGATTTCGCTTCAAAAGACCATCATGTACCTTGGACCAAAACACGTAGTTTGCGCAAATTAAAACAAAATTATTTTATAAATTTATTTGCTCCTCTATAGCTACATCTGAGGGAAACATGTCTTTCTCCATGTAAGCATTTGTTGTATTGAGAAGGAAATATCTCCTTGTCGAGATATATCGTGCTAGTAATAATTCCGCCATTTTTACGCCAAGTAAAAAGGAAGAAAAAGGGGAATCGGTAGCTTCCAGAATATGTGTATATATATATATATATATATATATATACATATATATATATATATATATATATATATATATATATATATATATATATATATATATGCATATATACACATACAGAGGTTTGAAACAGAGTAGGGAAAAGTGGAACGGGATGCTTTAGTACCGATGATAGAGTAGGTTTTGAGGAGGAAGAAAAAGGGAAGTAGTACTGAGGGAAGAGAAGAGGGCGAGGATTGGGAGCGAAGAAAGAAAAATAGGGGAGGAAAATTCTCGAGAGATGGAGGAAGGACTGCGTGTTAGTAAAGCGAAGAGAGGTAGAGAGTAGAGAGAATAAGGGAAGGACAGATCTCTAGGGAAGGAGTCCATGGGGAATGGTTTGGGAAAGAGAAGAGCAGGAGAAGTAGGGGTCGGTGCGTGAAAAACGGGGGATTGCGATGAGAAAACGAACATTTTTAGTGATTGAGTCCGTAAGGGGCCTAATGGTGGCGAAGGAGGCTTCGGCCGCTGAATTACAAATCGAAAAGGAGGCTAATCTTATATAAAAATAACCGATAAATGTTCCCTTCTCTCGGAAAAATAGAAAGGAAAATTGATTTTATCGACGCGGCTTGACACAAATGCCGTGTGCGAAAGAGGAAGTTGGTCAGACGATTTATCTTTAAACTAGCAGTATACGACCCTTAATACCATTGTTAAACATTATAACGAGGTGTGGAAATGCGTGTACTGTAAATTATTATCCCCAGTCAAAAAGTTAAAGTTATTAGTAGCTACCATCGTCGTACCGGAAGCACTTCAGCCCGCCTCCGCCGCGTACTTTTATTCCTCCATAATTGACCTATTTTGATCTTGGCTCCTCCCCCATGCGTGAGTACAGGAGTGTCCAGCGCGTCACTGTTATCTGTAGTCTAATGTGTTTTCTGTTACTCCGAAACATTAAATATTAACTTTAAATATTTTATGCAACCCAAACCTCAAGATGAGTCCTAAGAATTCAGTTACTTCTAAACAATTAAATAGATAAGAAAAAATTGAACCCGTTATCTTGTCAGATAGAATTTTGATCCACTATTTTTAGCAATATTTTTGATCGCTGAATTTTGTCTGGAATGAATTGTAAAATTATCCAGCTCTGTTAAAAATTTGCAATTTGTTCTTGTGTTTCTTAAGCTTTAACTTAGTATTTGAAATTTGATCGATATCACCACATCGCTCACACATCAACGTATTAAAAATGCAACAAAAAATGTTGTAATACATTACCAACGCCTCACATTCTCAAACTGAGTGCCGCGGCGAGCTGGGATGACGCAGCTGTCTTTGATGAATGCCGCGGAAACAATGACAAATAAATAAACCTTTATAAAATGCTGATGATTCATTGGGTCATTAAACTTTTTTCTACTGTTTTAATTGACAAAAACAGACGAATGTGTCCGAATACTGGGATACACGTAAGAAAAATATACAATGTCGTTTGAATGTGGGTGTTTCGAAAAATTCTGAATATCTTGGAAAAGGTGCCACGCAAACAAAAATGTTGGGAACCTCTGCCTTGGTAAAATGACCGATGCCGACAGTGCTGCCGTACTGAACCATTGAAAAGCACTATGAAAATTTTGTCCTACAGATCATATAGACGGAAAAACTGAAAACATTGGCGCGTATTATTTATTTAAAGATAGAAATACACTCCGGAAACAATAATCTAGAAGCAGGTTTGAAGACTTGAGGATATCCAGAGTACGAGTAGTAACACACGCATCGAGGTTTGTACGACTGTTGCACTTTCCTATATTCCTTCGTATACGAAAATGATACAAGTTTTAAAACAATTAACAGTCAGCTGCATCTGCATTATACCTGCAAGTCGTCGTAATGGAAGATATCAGGGGGTGCAATGCACCAAACGTCTCTAGCAATTCTCATTTATCTTATTCCAAACACTCTGGAGAAAAATGATCCTTCGTATTGATCCGTCGACCTCTTAATAATCAACCTTAGGCCGGTATTTCGATTCCAAGAGTTGAAACTGTTTTATTTGTTCGAGATATAATTAAAGTACACTCACATATTGTGGGCGATGACTTTTGCAGCGACACCAAATCATTATAGCAGCGTCTTGCCACGCAATTGAAGCCACCCTCAAAGTCTCCACAAATGCCGGGAAGAAACAGGATATCACGCAAAGAGAGCCCCACCTCCATTACCTTGATGAACATAGCGCTTCCTGCGGGGATTATTTAAAACGAATTTTGATCGCATACATTCCATGGAAGTAGAGTATATAGATAAAACGGATTCAGAGAAGAGAGGAAAATTAGTCAAAATTTCAGAAACAGAATTACCAAATCTGGTATAGGATATGCAAAACAAATCTGAACCTTAATTTTAAAAAACTTCCAACGTGTTTGTCTGACCGGCAGTTAACCTATCATTTGATTTTTATAAAATTGTCGCTATTAACGATGAAAGCTTAAACAAGTGCCCCTTGCAACCATAATGAAATCGATTAAACCGATTAATCAACCGTTTTGTTGCTTTGGACGTTACCCAGGTCATCTATTCTTAGAACGGCATCAAGTTCTAATGATTTCCCTTATAGATTTCAGGCGTTTAGGTGGCACGTGTTTGAACCGGACGTAGTCACTGACCCAGTCCGCATTCCCTTCTGACCTCTCTCCTCGTGGCTAACAATGAGCTACTATTGGTTTAACGGCGGTTCGCGTCGAGTGCAGCTCTATTATTACGATTACTCTGTTCTCCAAACTTACATTATGGCCGTTCTTGGTTTTAAGGCCCCTCGCAACTAGGTTAGGCCTAATGGGCAATTCATTGTTTACCGATGTTAAAGTTTCACGTTTTCTCGTTATTGTCCTGAAAGGATTAGAGGATATGCGTTCCGTTATTATGAACGACATTCTCAAAGCTTTGACTTTGAATGACATTGATTAAATTTCTAGCATGGAATCATTTACAATCGCCGCGACGCATTTACCTAGCTCTGCGAGATAAAGTTTCACGATGTATTTTATGGTCTACTATCGTTAATGATGCTAGTTACACGCGAGTTTGTCGGGTAACGGATCAAACATTTCCATCAAATATCACCTTTATGAAATAATAATCGGCTAGAATTAGAAGCTATTCAACCTATTACATTGTCCCAAAGTCAATAACTCTCGCTTACAGATTCCACGGGCGCATGAGGAACTTCCGGTTTTTATTTGATTTTACGCATTATGAACCACGGTTATGGACGGGAGAAAAAAGAAAATCGAGGTTCCCATGGAAAATACGCATAAACGAAAAGAAACCCAAATAATAGAGGAAAGAAACCGTTTGCTGAGCCGAAAAGTAAGAATATATTCGAAATTATCTCTAATTGAATGACAGTGCATTGACGAAATATACTTATCTACCATCGATATGCTTTTCTACGGATCTATTTCAAAATTGAGTAGGTTTTAAATGCATAAATTACATTCCATTCAAATTATTATTGCTATATATATATTATGCGCCGGTGGTGCAGTAGTTATCGTGTCAGCTTACCATTGCAAAGTTTCGGGGTTCGATCCCCGCGAATGGAGGTTTTTTGAAAATCCCTCTACCTGATAGTGAACAGCAGTATCGTCAGTGTTGTATACTGTTGTATGGCAACAGCTGCTCATGAAGAAGAAGAAATATAGGAGAAACGGGAAAAATAAACTGCTACGATAGTTCAGTGGTAGAATATCCTCCCGGCAAGTGGAAGACCCCGGTTCGATTCCCGGTCATAGCAGAATTTTTCCTGTTTCAATTTTTTACATTACAACATTTTTTTACATATTTTCCCAGATTTATATTCCTTCGTAATAACTAAAACGAACTTTGGTAATTATTCTTCTCCTTCTCTCTTCCCCTTCCCCATGTATCTTTTTATATCTTATCTTACCTCTTAAAGCATTTCCATGACTTATTTGGAAAAAAACATCCTATACTTTTTTAAAGTCTCGCACATTTCCCTCGTAAAATCCTCCGATAAAATCCTTTTCAACAGATAGAAAAATATAAAATAGGTCTCAGACTTATCAGCGAAAGTTTTTAGAAGAGGAAAAAGGTTATACGATAGGAAAATAGGAAACCTGACTCTTTCCCTCTCATTATAACGTTATACTATCCCAGGAGATACAAGAATGCTTAAGAAAGGCGCCGCACTTTTCCCCCCTCTTTCTCTCTCGTCCACTTCTCCCTTCTTCTCTCACCCACCCCTTCCCTCACCTCACCGGAAAGGGTGGATGTTGGGTAAGGTAGTGGGGAAGACGGTTAAACTTAAGAGGGCAAAGTAGCGGGAGGAGAGAAGGAAGCGGTGAAGTGAACCGTTTGAAGGCGTGAAAGGAATGCAATGATTAATGGCACGTGGGGAAAGAGATTCTTCGTGGGGAGGCGCAAACGGAAGTATCGGAGAAGTATAGGGGAATTAGGTGGGAAGGAAGTCGGAGGAAAAAGAGAGGTAGAGACAGAGAGAGAGAGATTTGTAAAGAGACAAAAATTGCGAGAGAGAAAGATACAAGGAATTGAGAGAAAAAGGATGAAACTAAAGATAAAGTGATTAGAGATAGGGTGAAGAACAAGATGGATGAAGTATACACCAAATATAAATACCAGGAACCAAGAGAAAGATAATGAAACTAAAGTTAAAGTAATGAAAGATAGGACATAGAACAAGATGGATGAAGTAAACCTAAAGAAAAATACAAGAAATTGACTGAAAAAGGAGACTAAAGATAAAAATAATGAAAGATAGGGTAAAGAACAAGATGGATGAAGATTAGCCTAAGCAAGAAAAGAGATAGTGATTGAAAAAGGACAAAAAAGATACGAGAGAGAAGGGTTATGCGGAGGAGGTGGAAGAAAGATGTGAGAAAGCAAAGAAATAGCAGGGAAAAATTAAGAGAACTAGAGGAGATGGGAGTTAAATAAGCGAGGAGGTGTATCGGGGTAGTGATAACAAGTGAGTTGGATAATCAGGAGAAAGGCGTGGGAAGATTGATTGATTTATTGGCGAGGTTAGGACATGTTCGACTTTCCTAGAGCCTAATCTCGTATCTCGATTAATGCAGAGTTAGTACTAAGTTACAGAAATACAATAAATAAACTAAACATGAAGCCATAAGAATGAAATGGAAAAAGTTAATAACCGAGGAAGAAAATAAAAATTATAAAATATGCAAGAAAAATACAATAAAATTTAAAGTGAGCTCTACAATATAAGGTTTTGGAGAAATAAGTGTGGTGTATGGTGTGAATTAAGGAGTAAAATGCAAGAAAGAAAGTTATATATTAACGGCCATGGAATAGGACGCCAACCTTTCTCGGACGAATGGTCTCCGAAAAAAGTATTTTATAAATGGCGGATACCACATTAATTTTCAAAGTCGAAAAATTGAATTAATGAATAACAAAAGATGGTGAAACCTTTAATATTTACAATACTTCCGTTGTAAAAATGCGTAATGAATCCCAGCCACGGATTTTCTATAGAAATTTATTTATGAAATGCATTTTAAAACTGCTTCATATAGATTATAATTGTTTTACATATGTTTGGACGAAAAACATTTACCACAGGCGTTTTGGCGTTCGCGGTCGCAGAATTTGCAAAATATTGCTTATGATGAGGATTCATCTGTGAGTCCCATAATTATGACATAGGTACGATATAAATCCAATAAATTTTGTGGCACCAGTCGTATTTAAACTTCGTCAGGAACAAAAATTGAATATTTCCATTTAAAATTGAAAAAAAGCACAATTTCGTCGAAGCGTAATTAAATTTCAGTGAAGAACATAGTGACTGCTTCTTTAGGGTTTAATCAATTTCAATGTTGGAGATTTCCAGAACTTTGTAACATATTTACCGGGTCTCACAGATTGGAAAAACCCTATTCTCTATAATGAAGTAGAGATTGAAGAGGTGAGTTTAAGTTCGGAGAATGAGATTGAGAGCAGAAAGGAAGAATTGGTTGTAAAGGTATAAAAATCGTGGAAGCAGGAAACGGAGCGGGATGGACAGTAACGTATGCATAATGGCGTAGGGGATAATAATTTGCGACGGGAGAGAAAGTGTGGAATTTTCTCCTTGATTGAAAGTTATTTATTCAGAAAACTGCTATTTGTACAAGAAGTTTAGGGGAATTTTTATCGGTCAATATTTGAGATGATAATTAAGATTCCAAGTCTTGAAACGCAATTAAGAATCATCTTCACGATCGGTTGATTCATACGATGGGACAAAGCAGGAGCATGGTAATGGAAATTCATTAGCTAATTGGTAGGAAAAACATATCATTCAATGCCCTCCTAACAAGTTCTCTTTGATAAAGTGATTCTTTATTCATACATTTTTGTGCCCAAATTGTATTAATAGCCTGAGCTCAATCTACCGAAAATTAATCATTTAACTGTCTAACTCCAAACAGATATTCATTTATTTTCATAGTTTTATGCCTATACTCTCCATGATATTTTCCTCGTGTCGATCCATTACATAACAAAAGTAACAATTTTTCGAGGATTGGTTGGGTACTGAGGAAAGCTTTCTGGAAAAAATATTATATGATCTAATGTATTTTCCTTTTGTCTGGCAATGAAAAATAGTTTTCGAAGTTTTTTATGTTTATGCTAAAACTCCGCTGTTTTAATGCAAATGTTTTCTTCTATTAAGAAACAGCTGCTGCATAGTGCTATACCTTGTTTCAGGAAGAAACTTTTCGCCAAATTAATGCTATATTTCTTCCCCGTTGATTACTCCACCAAATATATATGTAACGCCTACGCTGTCACAGATGAAAAGTTTGGAGAAATATTCTCACTAATGAAAGTACATATTCATGTTTTCATTAAATTGATGGAATGATATGATCCGAAGATCCTATGCAGACAGGCATAAGCTGTGAAAGTAAATTAAGTAAATGCAAGCAAGGGAATTAAAGCATACATATTAATAGTTTATAGCCGTATGAATATGTACTATGTGTTATAAATACCGTTATATGATTTGATTTTGATCAACACCACATTTTGTGATTCAATCGTTTCCTGAGGATATCATTCTTGAAACATTTATCGAACGTAAGTTTAAAATTAAGAACGCGATGAAACATACGATATCCCGTTGCTATTACACAAAAATATAAAGTATAAATTCGGTGATGGCATTTTACTATAAATTGATGGAATGAATTGATCATAAGCTCACAATGCGATTTGCATAAACTGGAATGTTGAAAATTATTTGAAATCAGGAGAAAAATTCTGCTAAGACAGGGAAGTGAACCCGTGTGTTCTACCTTCCGGCTGGATATTCTACCACTTAACTATCGTAGCAGACAGTATTTCAGATTATGCTTCGCTTTTAGCTAAGTCAATCTCACCATTTTAATTGAAAAAGGTTTACTTCTATGTCTCTCTTGGTGGACATCAACCGTGGCCTGTTTCTAGCCCGGCCACAACTAAGAAAACGTCTGCGTTCTGAAACGGGAGAATTAATCTGATACGGTAGTTCAGTGGTAGGAGAAGGAAGGAAGACCAGGGTTTGATTCGCGGTCACAGCAGAATTTTTATCCTGGCTTTAAATTATTCCTGATATTTTGATATGTTTGCAAATACATGATATTGCATGAAAATTTTGAAATTAGGTTACGAAAAGTCCCGGTGGTACAGCATCAATAAAGAAAAATGAATTAATGAATTCGTGGCATGTACAACCTCACGGCAGCACGGTGTATGACTCATTATGTCACCCATCCTCGCCTCCCCTTCACATCTTCAGCTAATATCCATTCAGAATTCAGCTGACACGTGACCTAACTGACATCATTGAAATCGAAAGCTAATGCAAAAAGATTTTACATGGTACTGAAATGAAAACTCAATTCGTTTAATTCGCTAATGCCGGTTGAAATTAAATTTAAAAATTGGAAAAGTGATGAAGAATCCTTGGAAAAAACATCTATAACTTAATAAAAAAGTTCAAAATGAAATTTACGATGTCATCATTAGATATTCTAAAAAACTCAATTTCTGCTTTTAGGCCACAATGAAAGGAATGGATCGAAATCATTCGACTACTTCAAAGGCTTATGGAATTAGTGTCCATGCTTTTGTATTTATATGAAAATTTCATATTTATTTCCAATCACAGATATATATTATAAACAATTCCCAAGTAGACCGTTCGAATCGAACAATTTATAATAATATGGCTTTTGTTATTTTTTCGCAATAATGTTATTAAAACCCGTATTAAGGTAATGATAAAGTATACGTACTCTTTCTAAATTAGACTACTATTTTCTGTGAGAAACTCGAGCAACAATAACATAAGAATATTTCTGAAATTCGTGTATTAAAAACTAATTTTCTAGATATGTCTGAAAGAAATAATTCAGATCTCACGTAATCATCCAAGAAAGGGGTAAATACCCCTATTAAACTCAAACGACCTACCAGATGTTGCTAGGTGTAATCATTTAAATTACCTTAAAGAATTTTTTCGCCATAACAGTTATCTCCTTGACAAAGAACACAGGAGTTCACATATGAATTTGTGATTCATAAAAGAAAAACTTCAAATAAAAAAGAATTAACAATCTTAACTAAATCTTACATAACGAGAAAACTAAATTAAAAACTACGACCCTGGTTTAGACTCAGAGAGTCACCATCACTTCATTGAATTTGGAATTAAAAGAATTAAATCTTATCCTATCATCGACAAGCGTACCAATAACCATAACCATTTATAGCCAGAACTCTGAAATTATAAAATTTGAGAAAGCCCAATGATTGGAAACGTCCCCTTAGCAATGCACTTAGCAGTGCGCATATTGTTAACATAAAAATTCGTTTAGGCCCTTACGTAAAATGGGATTTTGTAATTGGTCAACATGAACCAAAGTGAAATGCACTCGTCAGCATTTAGTTTTGATCTTTTACGCCAAATCTTCTCAAACTCAGTCAATCGGTTTTTCAGAACAAAGATGTGGACAGAAGAACGCACGATATACGATCACCTCTTCATGAATTTAATCCATGTGCCGCGTGCGAAGAACGCGACAGAATAGAAATTATCCGAAAAATTCTCATCTCCGAACCTATTAATCCTCTGAGTGTTAAGTATTTTTCCCTATGTATAACGCTCAACGTTAGATTGTGCCAAAATTTCATCGGCATTTCAAATTCAGCATGCCAGCTGCTTCCAAACTGGGTACCGCAGCCGATTTTCAGGGGTCCCGTGCGAAAAACGTAATTAATAAATCAATCAACGAATCGGATGTTTTAATATGTAATTATAGGAATAAATTTTCCTCTAATAAATTTACTGTAGTGTAGTGCAAACAAACTGATGTGTCTAAAGGCCGTAATACCTGTACGTAAAAATATAAAAATATTGCATTAACATGGAGATGCCGCGAAATCCTAGTCATATTTGCAAGGCCGCCGCGCCTACAGAAAGTTTGGAAACCTATGCTGTATGCCATACGTAATGTAACTTAAAAATTTTAGACATTGAAACGGAGCCATCTATCGGAAGAAAAGAAACTCAAACTCAGAAACGTGCTACACGCACTTGGTGCAACAAAGTACTGAATTAAAATGTTAGAACGCGCCAAGGGCATTGCAAACGCTTTCGTCAAGTTCGTGGTGAACGCGCTCAGCGAGTCGCTAACGCTCAAGAGGGTTAACTTCAAGAATTACCATCCCATGCGGGAAAAATGTTTGGCAAAGTATTCAATAATGCACTAAACGAAAGTCGACTATTGGACGCAAAGTTAATCTCGACTGTTACAGATACTTTTAAAGATGTGCTATCGAAAATTCTCGGAAATCTCGCGTATTGTGTACACCATGTATTTTGGGCTCGCGAACAAAAGCGCGCGCATTAGTTCTGCGAAACTCGGTCGGCGTCCACTCTGGACGCGTGATATAGACAAGAACACGAGAGAGTGGGTTCGCACAAACGATGCCTCCAGATCAACCGGAATGCTGGTTAGGGACGCGTCACCATGAGACGGCAGTTGGCGATGTTAGCGCAGTCGCTTTTGGTCGGTGCGTGCGCGGAAGGGAGTGGGACATAACATTCCGTTTCTAGTTTTCCGCGGATGCCCGCCACCAGCTAGAATGCTCTCCCACCGTCGAAATTTTGAATCTCACCATAACATCGAATTGCCGCCGAGTGTAAGTCGGTTCTCGTGCTTTGTTGTGGTTTGATTTCTGCTTTCCGCAATAAGCACGGGTCATGATTTCAAAGGAACTCACCATTTGTTGAGGAAACTTTCAGGACTAAATTTTTGCTTTGAAATGCTGTAAGATTACGTGTCCCAATTTCAATATTCATTCAATATTCGGCACGAACCTTTTGAAGAAAAATGTGAGCCTTATTACGCGCACGTTTTCAAAGGCCAATATTATGACTCGTTTCCTAGAATTCGATCAGGCGATATAGCCTACGAAACCGTTGGACGGTGCCATCAAAATTAAGTCGAATTTAGGTCTCATATACGAAAATGGGTCAGACGGAAGAACTCACTCACAAACGATAGCTTTCACGGGGGCAATTCCGGACGAATGGACCAAAAAAATATATTGCGAGGTAGTAAAGCTCTCCGATGAGAAGGATATGAGTCTCCTCTCTGTCTCTCGTATCCCCTCTTACCTCCTCCAGTTGTTCAAGAACAGAAAAAAATGTCTGCTTTATTGCTGGACGTAAAAACTCTTTTGGGCATGAATATTAGTCACGCGGATAATTTCAAAATTTAACAAGGTGCAGAATTAAAGGCTGTAAAATGATGTTCCGACGACAGAATGGTGAAACGTTTGTAAGAAACTTTCGGGATCGTATAAAGGGTTTTGATTTATCTCTGAAACTCCGATCGTTTCACCAATTAAGACTGACCCAGATTTAAGGAAACTAAGCGAATTTTATGAGTGTGTGACGGAAAAGCACGCCACTTGTTGACGTGATTCTAAATAGATATTTGCTGGCGCTCACACCATTGTGCGCCATTAAATTTCGGATTTGGAAAGGAAAAGTAGATATTTTAGTGTATTTTGCTTAATAGAATAGTTTTATGGGAACGTTTTCTTCTTATATTGACGCATCCGAATAAGTTCTATTATTTCTCCGACTTTATTAGTAAACACAACTAATAAAAATCGTATTTTGAACGGATTTTAGAAGGTATATCATGATTTCAATCACTTAAAAAATTTGCGATAACCCAATGACTGGATGAATAGAAAATTATAAGTGAACAGTTGAAAACAAGTTTCATTTTGTAAACATCCTTTGCTAAATTTTTCAACGCTGTAGCAATGAAACAATAGGACCTCAACACGAATTAAAAAATTCTCGAAAACAAAGACTGTTCAACAAAAAATATCCAATTCTCTTTAGAGAAAGGACCATTTGTTCCCTAACATGCCCTCAGAAAGATCCCACGGAAAGCAATAAAAAATTTGCAAAACAATCTCAGAGTTATTATATTCTCCACAAATGAGATTAAACGATAAAGTAACAGCTGTCTCTTATGGCCGTCCATTTAAGTCTTTTTTCCTCTGTCTTTTTCTCCAAAGCAATAAAAAACTTCTTCATCTATGGAATCTGCTCAAACCTACAATCGTGCCAAAGGAAAAATGAAAGACGAATTGTACAGAAATATCTAAAAACAACAACATCTCCTGTTGCGTTTTAAGCGGAAAGTAACCATGTACAACTAGCGAGAGTAAATGCGACGTAGATTAAAACCAGATTGGTTAATGCCCATAGTGAGGGAAGTCTATTGTCGAATTAACTCTTTGTTTGAAATGGTTAAATATTTTGCGAGAGCAGGATATAATTGGAGTACTATTTCTGCAGTTATTGAAAGTTGGATGCACAAAAGAGAGAAATGAAGGTTGTGACTCCCGAAAAACTATGAAAAGTAAATTGGGGCCTCATTTGCTGACGCAATAGATAAAAAACTCGTTTTATTAATTGCAATTTATTTAGAATTTTAAGTTTAAAATTCTTATTAAATTTAGTAATATAATTATATGGTATAACGTAATTTAGTCAATAATTAACTTTAAAATTTTAACTTTTATCTATAACAATTTGTTCCGACTCTTAATTTAAAATTTTAAAGGCACCTCCTGCCGCCCACCGATTAAAAAATATTCTTCGGTAGTGTTATAGATGGCATTAAAGGTCGCACAATTAGTGAAAGATTTAACCTTTTATTAATAACGATATTCTCAGAAATGTATTTTTAATATTTTGAAAGCTATATATAGGATATGCGTGTTTGACCGTGACAAAAATGTTAGATAATCTTACACTGAGCGAAATCGGAATGCACGAGATCATATAAAGAAGAAACTCTTACATAGAGCGGCGAACGTATTAAACTGCCTCGTAATACAATTGACACCTTCCTGGATTATGTAGTACAAAATACTTCACAGAATATGCTATAAATTGTTTAACCAAAGTTTTTACTACCCTTTTGCACTAACGTGCATTACTGTCAATGAACTATAGCCCAAAACTGCAACCGAATTTAAATGAATGCTGATAATAGTGTTAGAAGAGAGAAAAAAGTTAATTCTCATTACTCCATTTTTCTCATAGGCTTTTATAGTTTATACATGCAACTTTTTGCCGTTTTTCATGGTTCTTATCCCCTCTCTACGAACATGGAGCATTCTAGCATAAATCAACATTTTTTTATCTGTATAAATATGTAAGTTTCGAGAAGTTAACGGTCCATTTGAAATTTAAAAGTTAACATATTAATGTAACCTTCTCCAATCAGCGAAGAAACTAATTGCTTTATTCCAAATTTTCAGGAGGAAATATAGATAGCACTGCATTGAAGACGAATGGGGAAAAAGGATGCTTGAAAAACAGAAAACGACCTCATACTGGATGAAGAGGATTGACAAATCGCTGATTGGTACCAAGGTGATACGAGAGGTATGCTCTATAGTTATTTAAGGAATGTTATTTTGTGGTTTTCCGATTAGCCACGGTTTAACGTTTGTTTTATTTCTTTTCACAGCCTACCTGAGAACAGAAAGTGAAAATTTCTATCCATAATGCTTGTTGACAACGTTCTATATTCTCACTATGTTTAGGTTAACAAATATTTTCACGAAATAACTGGATCACGTTTTTAGAATTAAGGATGTGTTCTGTCCTATGTTCTATTTGTTACTGTTTGTTAAATGAACCCATATGTTTGCTCTTCCAGTGATGCACATAAAATGCGGTCGCATTTGCATTGGTATTTCATCAAAAATTCGAAAGTTTGTATGATAAATGCAGTGCTGGCAAACGAAAAAAAAACGATTCGTTACGTTTTACGTTACAGGCAAAAAAGAGATTTTTTTTTCGCTACGCTAAAATCTAAATTTCGTTTTCCGTTACGTTTAACGTTATAACGAAATAATTCGGTAAAAAATAATTAAGTGTAGTTACTCTTTTATTTTTGTTTTTTTGGATGTTACGTATCCACCTTAAATACATGCTTCTCATTTAGAATACTAATTAATAGGCACTTCTAAATATATGATTCAGATCAGGAACGTTTTTAAGATTTCAAAGTATTCGGCAGTTTTTCGTTTTTGATGATCACATATAAAATTCGGATTGTCATATTAAAAATTTTATATTCAAGTTAATAAACTTAACACATATTTAAGACTAAAATATTTGTGTTGTAACGGTAATACCCTATATTAGATTTTTTATAGGTAACACATAAAGGACAATGAGAACCCAGGGACCTATAATTAAAGATAATAAAAGAAACCCGTCGGTCGGTTGCACCGATTGTAACTCGGAGAACCTGCTCCTGCTACAGACCTAAAATTTTGTAGAATGATCGGTCATCAGATAAAACTAAAGAGAATTGTCCAATTTCCAATGAATGTCCTCTTTAGGGCTCATTTTTGATGTCGTTCTTTCTTTTCATATCCCCCATAAGAAATACATGAATATCATGCATGGGTTTATGATAATACATTTTAAGATTAGTTAGATTTGAGATATTAACTCGGGAATAGCTTTATTTTGTGTATGAAAGAATCAAGTATTTGTAAGGTGAATTTTGAATCCACTCCAAATTACCATGAATGTAGGTAATTTTTCGGATAAAATGAAAAATATGGAATCTTTAACAATGCAGGTATTCAATTGCTTTCTTGACGAAAAGAATACTATTAAAATTCAATTAATAGCAAAATTATTATGAAATCTTTAATGCTTTCAGTGGGATCTGACTACGTTCATATGAAATTTTTAGTTTGTAGTATATTTCCGAAGCAGTTGATAAAAATGAAGAACCAATTTAAAAAATACTTTTCAGTTGATTAGAGGGTTTATCATTTTGATAAGACTTATGTTCGATAGTTATGAATAAAAATTTTTAGGATCGGAAAATACTTAATATTTAATAAAATTAGGACAAAGGATATTGTGATTTGACGAATGCCACTAGAAAATAACCCTTTACCGTCTGTTAACGAAATAACGAAATTATTTTTTTTGTTTTCGTTACGTTTTCCGTTACAGCTATTTGAAAAATTTTGTTAACGTTTTTCGTTACGTTAATCCAAAATAATTCCGTTATTTTTTTACGTAACGCGTAACGTTTTCCAGCACTGGTTAAATGTTATGTGCGACTGTACTTGTGCCATGTCGACTGGGTATACGAGGGTTAATTCAGCGATGTGTAGAACGTATGCGATGCGTAAGCCGTTAGCGATATTTCAATCGAATTGGGAGGTTTTTAATATTTATATCAAAATAATCTTTCGCTTCTGTCGCTTACTTTTAAATGAGTTTCTATAAAATTCTCTATCAACAAACAAAATGTAAGTTGCTTAGTTATATGGTTTCAAAAAAATTTAGAATGTAATCAAAAGAAATTGGTCAAAATTCAAACTAAGTTCAAATCAGTAATTTAATGCTTTGATACGAATATCCTCAACAAAAAGGATAATTGGAATACATTTATTTGTTCGGTTATATTGTTATGGGAAAGGTTTTCACTCTTTTATAACGTATTGGCCATTGCCATTGTCACCTGGAACATTTTATAAAGTGATTTCATTCATATTATCACCCAAAAACAAGTTAAGTAAACTTTTGCACTCCAAAATGTACAGTAAGCGCACAATAAGTAAAACATTGCTATATTATACTTTATTAACGTTTAAAAGGACTCAAACAGAACTTTTCCGTTGGCAATGGCAAAGTTACTACCTTATAAATCATTAAAATAATATTTATCAATGCAAGTCTCCGAAAAATCTGAAACCGTATGCGTCTTGGTTTTGACTGTAATGTACAAATGCATAGCAGAAGAAATAATTTAAAGAAATTTCTTTTCCTTATATATTGATGGTAGTATGTCATAAAGTTAAAAAATGTCATTTTTTATCTTCCCGAAAAAATCTGTAATTATACACGCGAATAATTTTCGTTGATAGATGTGTCAATAAGAGGGTTCCATTCGAGTACAAACAATTACTACTATCGGTAAATTGAAGCTAAAACGCCACAATACGTTTCTAGTTGTCTCGGTTAATGTCGGCACTTTGCCATGTTAGAAATAAAGCTATTTCATTTCCTCGACCTTACGTGGTTGGAAAGGATAAAAATGTATCATGATACATGTGAGTCGGAGGCGGGAGAGGAGGAGAAATATCATAGCGCTCCGTTGATTGGACTATCAATATCGTCCGACAGTCGCTTAAACCAAAAGTTTTTGAGGAAAGGAAGGCTTTGCTTTAACCATCTATGGAGAACGTCATGTTCGTGGTTTGTATTTTTATGACGTAAGCAACAACGAAATCAAAACGAGACATTGAAAAACTTCGTCGAAATAAGATACAAAATGTCAAATATTTACATAGTGATATTTCAAAACCTCATATTTCATATGTTTATATAATGTGACACTTTAGTCATAAAGTCAGTAACTGATCGGTTTTAGTTCAATGGGTTTTCATGACCTCACACGTTCCAAGAGATAAAGAATTAAACCTTGGTTATTGTCCAGTATTTATCTCTCGATAAAAGTTATATCATCGTCTAACCTAAGAAAACATTTCCGTTCAGAAACAGAAAAATTACTCCGCTACGATAGATCAGTGTCTAAATATCCGCCCGGCAAGTAGAAGAAGCGGGTCATAGCAGATATTTTCTCCTGTTTCCAGTTTCCCATCGCCATGGAAAATAACGGAAAACTATAATTCCAGCCTGCTCAGATTATAATTAACGATCTAACGAAAATTTCAAAGCAAATTTGTTAAAATGCCGAATTTAATTAACTATATCACATATATAGAACGAATGCAATGTAAAATAACAAGGCCACCACCTATTCACGGACAGAATGAATGTTAATTATCATCATGCATAATGTTACGCACTAACATAACAATAGAAATATGAATTATAATTAGGCTTGGTAGAATTCGAATTAAATCGAAAAACGTCGATAAATGTCGATTTTGAACATTTAAAAATAGACAAAAATGAAAAGTCGTCGATATGCGTCGATTTTCCAACAAGTTGGAAAAGTATACGTCCTAAATACTATTCTGAATTATAATATTTAAGTCGTTTCTGTTTACTTTTTTCACAGTATTGTTTCCTATCTACGATTTCGTTCCTTTTTTGGGCTTGCATTAACAGTGGGACTGAAAGAAGGGTATTTCCTTACACTCAAATATGCGTCTTTTTGAAAAGCTCACTTTTCTACTCTGGACAATCAGGCAACCGCAAGACCTTAGTGTAGTTTTGAGAACACGTGTTTCTTTAACCTTTTGAGGTTTTTATGATTATATTGGCTGACCTGATGGTGAGATATTCTACGAGCTTCTCTAAAGAGATAAGGTCATGGATATGTCCTGCTCAGACTTTCTCGACCCCTGATAAACAAGATTCAAAAGAAAGGAATTTTGGTGGTCGTTTGAAGACAGCCCGATAACCGTTTTGCTACCCCTTCCACGCATCTACCCCGTGGAGTGTATTCCTGCAACAAATGTTCATCGATTCCTTGCTAGGGTTTTTCCTATAGATGTACGTTGTTTTATCTACTTTCACCTGTAATGAACCCACGCTTTGGCAGTCTTTCTCTAAAAGTTATCAAGGAAAGATCGGCTCTCTTACTTTTGGCTCCTTCATCCTTTGCTAGGGGTTAGAAATATTAAATTTATATATAACGCTTTAAAAAATGTGCACATAAATTAGTAATCGTTACTAAAAATCGAAGAGGGATTAATATTAATATTATTTGATATTTGTTGTAAAATATTTTGCCGATTGAAAAAACACATTTTAATCAGGTTTTTAGGCAAATCTGTTGATCGAGAGCTCAATAATAAAGTCTAATTTTTCTCACTATATATTTTATGTTAAATAAAGAGAATATGTAGTGCAGTGATGAAATATATCAAATGATACCGAGTATTAGATAGTAATTTTTGGCGCCTAAAATATTATTGTGATAATTATATCGTTAATGTTTTTTCCTTAATTGGCATAAACGAATGCCTAAAAGCCTTTACGCTGAACTCGCAAATTATTTTTTTAAAGAATGTTTCTCGGTAAAAGCCTCATCATATTGTTCAGATTTCATAAATTAATCGTTTTCTAGGTTTCATTATACAATTTAAAGAGGTAAATCATAATTTACTATCTACATTCGTGATGTAATATATTTGTCAACGACGCGATAAGAATTATAAGCAATAAAAAATATCTAGATATGGAAATACCAGCTTATTATATTTGAGATTAAATATATACTAAGTTTCAGTGTGGTAGAACAATATTCTCGTGACCGATATGCAAAATGCTAATTTGGTTTAATCAACGAGACTCAGTTATTAAAAGCCGTGATTAACTATTAAAATAGGTTTTCGCGTATAGGTTGGTTGTCGAAATAATCACGTTTGGTAAAAGTTGTAAGGAAAGGAGTGAAAATACAAAAACAAAAAGTATCGTTTTGTGTTCGCACAATGAACTTCTTTTTGCACTAGCTATTTCTTGTTACTTAAAGAAGTAAGCTTTCAAGTGAAAATATTCTTACATAAATGTGTGCGTGTATATATATATATACACACACACACACACACGTATATATTAACACGTTGTGTACCGGATTTAGATTCCCGTAGTACACTAAGTTCATGGACTTTTTGTCATAAATCCAAAAAACACCCGCGAAATCTCGTGGCCGGCTAAAATGTAATTTTCTTGGTTTAAAGTTACGATTTTATTAGTAAAAGATCAAATTAAGTATACTTTTTACGTTGTTGAAAGTGAATAGTAGAAATTTACTACCATGTAGATCTAAAACGATTCAATTTTCGAAGAACTTATTTTTCAGAAATTTACATAATATAAATATATAAATAAATAATCGGAGTATTGTAAAATAAAAGTAAAGTTTACGTAGAATTTCGATGTAAAATGTAAATTTAAATCATCGAATTGAAAGGCCAAAATCTGTCAGCCCTATATTTAAGTAGAAATTTTAAGCGTCGATATTCGTTGAAAATCTCTCGGGAAAATAATTGTCGATTTAAAAAAAAAGTAAATGTCGAATTCCACCAAGCAGCACTTTGAAGCGTCGATATTCGTCGAAAATCTCTCGGAAAATAAACGTCGAATTTAATCGTCGATTTTTAAAAACAAAATAAACGTCGAATCCTACCAAGCCTAGTTATAATACATATTACCCGTAGTACCTCTTACATGTTGATTAATACCAACATGAGTGTTAAAAAAAGTATTTTATAATACAATTTTAATTTTAAGAAGGAATTTTTACACATATCAGTGCCACTATTAATTATTTCGATTATTTTAAATGTATCATCATTATTCAGAATTTTCAATAAATAATCCAAATTCGATCAATCCAAGAAAATTACTTTCTACCATTTTTGATTGTGCTTTTTATAATTTTCCTCTTTGAATTAGAGTTGCAACCACTTGCTGGAACAGAAATATATTGATTGGTTTTGTTAATCATTCAGCATCTGCACTTCCTATTGGACATTTAATATTTTAATAAATTATAAATTCGTGCGAATCAAAATTAATAGACACGCGCGATAAATTCATCAAGTAACTTCGATTAATTTTTAATTTACATCAGTGCAAATAAAAATTTAGTGCTATATTTTACGCAGTTAATAAAACGGCTGATAAAAGGGCCAATTGGAATATGGCTCTCACTTCGCTCAATTCGAACTTCGTTAGTCACCAACGGTTGCTTTTAGTTAATAATAACAACTTTTAAATGCATAAATAATTTGTTAAGCATCCTAATACACATTTCATGTGCGGTGAGACACGGTCAACGAATAAATTATTCACTTTGCAATGAAAAACTGACGTCAGAGAATTAAAATGTTAACTAACATGGCAGCAAATTTGATTCCAGAGAAAAATAATGCTTTGAAAAAATCGCTCACATAGGTCATTCACATTTGATCGTAAATTTAAAGTACATATTATTGATGAAATATGAGGAAAAATCAACCAGTATTAAAACCGAGATCAAAATCGTTTAATCGCCCTTAAACAATTTATATAGTTATCAGTGTAACAGAATTTAAAAAATAAATTTACGAAGACATACTGAGAAGGAAGACTTAACTTTGAGTTGAGAGCAATGGACCGAATATTTAGGCCTTTTTCAATAAGATATTTCCTATTTCTTCATAGTTTGAAGGCATCGAGGATGTTAAGGTGGACGATTTTAACACAGTATCACGTCTTCATCCCCAAAGCATTACTTGAAGCGATTAAGGAGTCTCATAGATTTTTTGATGTAAAATAAGCAATTTCTATGTTTAATGTATGAATTATCATAGAATAAATGTATTCCAGCCTTTGACTGCATAGCCCTTGTCGCCAAAATAATCCTCGCATCTTTTTGACGGAGATAATATGAGAATAATTATAGGGCTTTAGGATAGCGGTCCGGAAAAATTATGAATGTGCGACCCCCTCTCAATCGCCATCACCTTAACCTCCCCTATCAACCAATATATGTAAAATTATATATATATATATATATATATATATATATATATATATATATATATATATATATATATATATAATTTTCCGTTTCTGTCCATCCGTCTGTACCTCTCTGTATCTCAAGCAGAAAACCTTTCGCTACTTACAGGATGGGAACCACTGATACAAAGATTATCTGTATCAACCGCCGTATCAGGCGATGCTTTCGGGTTTGTGGAATCAGCGGAGATTTTTCGCTCCTGTTCGATCAATCATATAAATAATTGTCGAAAGATCTTCCGTTGCCATTTTAAAAAACGCAGAATTGTAATTTATTCGATACAAGCAACAATCGGAGATCACTAACGAAATAGAGGAGAATATATTACAACCTTTATTTCTGTTCATTTGAAAACTCAAAAATAATTTTCGGTCCTCCCAACCATGTCACGAACAAAAATTAAAACTCAAATGCCCGCTCGAGAAAAACATAGCCGAAAAAAGCGACGTGAATCTCGAATTATAGGACATTACATTCGAGGGGTTCTAAGCAACGGAGATTTCCTCTTGATTTATCTGCACTCCCTTCTATCCCCTTCCTACGAGAAACTCCTACTCCGGCTCTTTTTTCCTTGCCGCTTCCTCTCTCTCCATATCCTCCTATTTCTTCTTTCTTCCTCCCACCCTTTTTTCTCGCAATGAAAGAGGAATGATCGAGAGAGAGAGAGAGAGATTCCTGGGCCACCTGCGTCAACCTCGCCCTCCTCGCGACGCCCCCTCCCACTTTCCTACTCTGGTCTTCGTCGCTAGATGAGCGATGGAGTTCTGTTACTGCCTCCATCACATCTTGAAGGGATGTGGGGGGAGTGTGGGGGAGCTAGGGAGGAGATGGGGTGAGGAGGGGAATTTAGAAGGAACGCCAGCTCGATATTATGGCTCCAGCTTCCAGGAGGAGGATGGGTAAGAGTTGCACGGACTCCGAATTAAGGGAACCTCTGTTTTTGCCAGTATATCTTTGAATGGCTTTCCTTCCTCTTCTTTTTTTCGTTCCCGCTTCTCCTCCTCCGATTCCTTTCTCCGTTTCCTTCCCCGTTCATTTTTTTACCGCTAGTTTTATTTCGCCATAGGCTGTCCTGTCCCTTTTCTCTTTCTCTCCATTTTGTATTATTCCTGCCGTTCCAGTCCTCACGCTCCTGATTCCTCGGTCGTCGACCATGGATTTGCCATCCTTCCTCTTTCTTTTCCCGTGTTTGATTCTCTTCGCATTCTTTCGGCTTCTGTCCATGTTTAGATTCGATTGTGTTTTGCCTATATTTTATTTAGTTTTCTAGCTTTTATTTTTTTGACGGAAAAACCTGCTCTATATGTTATTCATTCCGTTATATAGTTTTTTATATCTTACCAATCTTTCCCCTATTATTTTCTTGAATAAGTTTTGAATGAAGCTTTTATCCTTTCCTTGTATATTATAAACCGGCGGTTTGCATTTCTTTTGTTGGCGTGGCATCCTTTCAATGATAATAGTGATTTCTTGCCATTCTCACCTTGAAATAAGGCTGTATACCGTACACATGTATATGGATGTAGCAGAGTTTGGACGCATTCATTTGTAGGTATTACATCATCATCAACTTTGTAGGGCAAGGATCACTGTCATGATGACGCATTATCCTTTCCAAATCTTCGATTTATTTATTATGAACATTATTCGCGGAATCTCTTATCAGCTGCGGTACGCCAGGCCTAGGTCTCCGTTTGGTGACCCTCGCAGTAAAACATTGTCAAAAGCAGGTAACACCGCCGCGGATATCGTTATTCGCGCTTAAATATATTAGATGCATCCATAAAACGCATACTATATAATATTTAATCATACACGGTCTTTAATTCGGCGCTCGGCACATTTAACTTATATGTATGGCCCGAGAATGCTCGCAGAATATAAGAACGCGTGATTTTTTTCCCATCCTATATATGCAGGGGTGGCCAGAAATTTGAGTCTGCGAACCGCACATAGCATCTTCAAAAATATTAAGAGCCGCACTCAAGCGAGAACTGTGATAATAGGTTGAAAATGCAACTCAAGGAAAACTAAGAAAAGAAATTAGCAAAAAACTTGTTTATTCTTTTACAAGTCCGAATAATAATTTGCATAGATTCGACGCATGTTAAACATGCTTTCGGGAGGTTAAGATAAAATTGATTCAGGGAAAAATGGATAACATTCCCCCGCGAGCCGCACATTGGGTACAAAAGAGCCGCACTTTGGCCATGTCTGAATATATATAATTTCTCGTGTCTGCCCTTCCGTCAGTCTGTCCCCTCTCTATCTCAGGAATTGTTAGTAGTAAAGAAAGGCGGTTAATGATAACTTGTTTCTACCAGCTATGGAACTCCAGGAGAACTATTTTAATTTTTATCCGCCACCTTGAAACAAAATGGTGACCGTTTAAAACATTAAATTGTTTGTTTCGGAAACAGCTTCGGAGAAAAAAAATTTAAACAAAAGAATTTGTCTTGATAAGAGCAATTTTGAAAAATCATTTTCAGTTTAGCGAGATAAATTGCGAGGCGCGCAGCGCCGCAGTCTCTGGAGCGAACGGAGGGCGCTGTAGACTCGGGTAGGGCCAGGGCCCCTAGTAATGTATTAAATTCGGGCAGCGCGGTCTTGCTCACCACGTCATTTTCCAAGAGCGCAACCTCCGCTTTGCACAAGGGACTTAATGTTTATTATACCTAATTTTTTTATGAATGTTCCTTCGTGCATTATATTCTCTAATTTGTGCATTTCTATAGCCTCTTTTTCTCCATCCTTACATCTTTTCCGTGTTTCTTATTTCTTTCGGTCTTCTCTGGCCTCTTCTTCATTCGGTTGCTCCTCTTCATTAACTTCTTCCTATCTTTACCTATAAAGTCTCGTATATATTTTTGTAATCGACCTTTTAGATTTTATATCCTGTAAAGGCTGGCACTTTCAATTAATTCCTAATTCAGTTTTCCTTCAATTTTTCGAGAAGTTCCATCTTTTATATGCCTATTGTCACACCTCTCATTTCATATCTTTGATGTCTACAATGTTACTCTTGCTCCAACTCTCTCGCTCTCTTGTTTATTGTTTTAAAAAGGAAAAAGAATTACATCTGATGGTCCGCTCAGAAATTTCATCATTCCGGATGTCTTTTTTTCCTCCTCTTATCATCCCCCAAAAACTGCCCCTGCCCATCTTTTCCTCATTTTGGCCATCAATTTTCCATTTTTCTCTGGGGCACTGATTTTTCCTTTTGCTCTCTTACTCCCCTTCCCCTCCAACAAAACTCCCTCCCAGTTTCCGATACGGCATCTTCTCCTATTACAATGTGTCTCACTCGTCTGGTCGACTTTTACAGATGATCTCAAAAATAAATTACCTCTCCTTTCTGACCCAAATAGGATCCAAATTGCCTCACGTGCCATAGGAGAGGACGTCGGAGGGTTTTCAAAAGGGCGCCTGCACAAAATATAAAATTAAACCAAACCCTTAACCGTTCTATACGTTATTTAGCTGTTTGACCTAAAATTACTTCTTGAAATTAACTCGGCGGCTCAGAAACATGTTTTGTTCGCAAGTTGCTTTGATACGCTCTCGGTGTAAATCCCTTTTTTTTACAAGGGCACTGCCAATGAATGCAACGAATCGCACAGAACCATAAGCGTTGCGCGGGGTTAATGGGTTTCGTTGTAATTTGAAAATGTTTGTTCTCCTTTGTGTCCGATGCGAAGCATTCGTTTTCCATTTCAGGCGAACATTTCCAATTTCCATACAATGATCTACGCAGAAAGATGCACTTACATTTAAAGTGGTCGTAATTACTGTTTGATATTAACCAAAATTAGAATCGGTCGACCAATTTTAGTAAAACTCCCCAATAGCAAATTTCATCAAAATACTTCCTGCGGTTCCCGAGTTGAAACAGGTACGTTGTAAACTACATCTAGGTCTACATGTAAAGTGGTCGAAATTATCGTCCGATTTAAACCAAAAACGAAATGGGTCGACAAATTTTACTAAAACTTCTCAATACCAAATTTCATCAAAATACGCCCACCAGTTCCAGAGTTTTAACATGCGGTCAGACGGACGGAAACGACCTCCTCTACATGCGTTCACTTCGTGCACTTGTTGCAAAGAACGCATAATAATCCTACATATAATTTCTTCAGTATCTGTCCGTCCGTCCGCCCTTCCCCATATGTATCTCAGGAACTGTTTGTCATAGAGAAATGCGGCAATCGACAATTTGTTTCTACCAGCCAGGAAACCCCAGGAGAACTATTTTCATTTTCATCTACCATATTTAAACAAAATATTTGAATATTTATATTTCGGAAGCACTACGTGGGAGAAAAAAACTATTTTACCAGCAAAATCTGTCCTGCTAAGAGCAGTTTCGAAAATTTATTTTCAGCTTAGCGAGAATAAATGCGAGGCACGTAGAGCGTTGCGGCAGAGCCTTTAGTTTTATATAACTAGCGAAACACTATATCATTATTCTCGGAACCAATTGTGTACACTGCAGTAGCAAGTGATATATTTATTATGTTGAAATATATATCAATAAAAACTGCTTAAAACACAAAAGTAATTAAGAGATCTCATACTTTAAGGGGAGGAAATTCTGTTTAACAGAATATTTTATACATTATTGGGCGTTCTAAATTTAATCAATCTTTTGCAAAATATAAACAAAATTAATTTTGAGTCAATATTTTTATGGATATTTCTGAAAAAGTCTGACAAAATTGTTCCTTAACAGAGAATCGAACCCCGGTCTTTCACTGTTTGGACGGATATTCTAACCAGTGAACTACCGATCTAACGAGGCAGACAAATTCCAGGTAAAAGCAAAAGTGTTCCCGGGCTTTTTCAGAAATCTTAATCAGTATATGCCTCTCCGCATACAAACTTCACCAACACTTTCATTTGTGATTATTTAAGGTCAAATACTGCTGAAGTCTCAACACTAGCGTTTTACTAGATCCTTCTTTGTTCAACTTTTTCACAATGTCCGCTTTGTCATTCAAGAAAGGAAACACTCTTTTACGTTTGGTACACATTTTCATCCCAACAATTAGAAACTTTGAGATGAGATATTAAAAAAAGCTATTGTAATTTTCAAGATAACACAAATTAGTGTCACACTCGATACAAAGTCGCCTGTTAAAAAGATAATGCCAAGTTTACTGAAGTCAAAATTGTTTCTAGTGGCGAAGGTAACACGAGACTAAATTTTGCGTCATGTCGCAAAACCAAATTTTTCCTACGCTTTCAGACGAGTCTTTTTCACTGTTAGAAGAGGTACCCTACCCTAATGAGAGTGTTTACACGGTCGACCTTGTCGTCAGAGCAACAGCAGCCAGGCAACATGTCATCTTTTGACGTGGAAAAAATTGATTGCTGAAATTAAGAAACATCCATCGATTTAAAATTTATCAGGATAATCGGCGCTATACTGTCGATGCTCGATGTTGGCTCTACATATGCTCTTAAGGACAGATATAAGCACAAACATGATTCAGATTTTTCTTTTTAAAGAATAAGGGTATATAAATTACGAGCAAGAGATATGAAGATTTTAGTAGCGATTTATATTTTATGGTGAACATGTGACGGAGGAGGTGAATGGATGAGGGATTCTAAAAAGTTTCAAGAATACAGCAAGAGACCATAATGAATGAGTTTATACAGGTTCGGGCGCCTTGAGATTTACGAGAAAAAATATGAAAACTTGTGGGTCAATTATGGGAGAGCAGTAAACCACAAGTTCAGGAGCAGTAACTACAAGAAGGGTTCAGCGCATAAGTGCACATTAAAAATCTCCTTGTTATAGAGATAAACGAATATCTAATTTGCTGTTTTAAGAGTCGATTTACATTCCATTTTTACTGCATAAATATACCCGCAAAAAAGTTGCAATATAAATACGCCGTACACACATTTTTATGAAAGGCAAACATTTCAAGTTATGATCTGAAAATTTCATCCCGGTGATGAAATGAAACCAAACCCTTGTGAGTCTATAAAAGATTAATTATGAGCGACATTATGGGATCATTTGTAAGATTTTTGCGCGCCAGTGCGAAACCGATTGACGCAAGCGGGAAAAGAAGACGAAAGATACCGTCTCCGGCGAATTCCGGAGGTGGGATTAAAATTTAAAGAATGGGATATTGGATATAAGAATTTTTCGCGAAATAATTTCTAAGTCTAATAAAATTACAAAATTTAAGCCAAATACTAGACTTTTTCATCAAAACTTTTGAAAAAAATAACAGAAATGTGAAACGAATTAAAAACAAAATGGGGACCTTAAAAATCTGTCGAAAAGCAGTCGTTCGCTTGTAAAAATTACCTGGGCGATTCTTCCAAGGCTATCAAAACATTCGTTTAGTTTCCAATTCGCCGTCGCGTAATAAGACGTACCAAATTTCCCAAACGACGGTCATTAGCAACCAGATGATGGATGAGCAAAGACCGCGAAAGGGCAACACACATTTCCATGCACTAATAGGACGCCGAAAAACGTCAAGCCCGCACAAACACGGACGTTCTCGCACCACAAAGGACGATCCGAATCCTATACGCGGAGTGCGAGGCTTTAGAGAAATGTACGCCCGTTCTACTGCTTTCAGCGTGGCATTCCCCGAACGCGCGGTTAAAAAAATACAACCTTTCGTTTCGCGCAACAAAACGCGCGCAGAGGGAAGAGAAGAGGAAAAACAAACAAACATTTTAATCCACTAACCGTTTCCCCTCTCTTTTTTGCAACGAATCCGAGTTTCCCTCCCTTCCCCCTAAAAAAAATTCCCGCTAATGTGAAAGGCGGACCTCCGCCTAAAATTGAACTGTCCCATAGGGTTTCGGGAAGTGACAGCCTCATCGCTCAAACTTACCGAGCAAAGACCGTGGCACATGATTAACTATCAACACGACGAGTACGTCAAGCGACGTGGACCAGAAAAGGGAATTGGATGACGGCTGAGGGAGAAAGCCATACGAGAAGCAAAGAGAGACAGAGGAGGGTGGTGGGGAGGGATGTTTGAAGAGGTAACTGCAGGAAGTAAAGAAGAAGAGTAGAATTCCTTTCAAGACCCGTGTGTGTGTGTGTGTGTGTGTGCGCGCGCTCGCATAAGAGGGGGTGAAGGGGTCAAAGGGAATTGTTTTAGAGGCAAAGAAGGAACGTGCTTTCTAGTAAATGCTCGAATGGCTGGGAATAGTTTGATTAACGAACAGAGAGAGGGAGAGAGCCAAAGAGAATAGGAACGATACGGAATCGTGGGATGGATAATTACTTGAAGCGAAGCGAAGGCAGGGGGAAGAGGGATCGGATGGAAGAGGGGGACAGGAAGACGTGGAGTTCTTGGAAGGATGAAGAATGACACTCGGTTTTCGTACGCGGATACAAAACGGGCTCAGTTGTGGGACAAATACGTTTTCGTAGTAGGTAATAAAACAATGGACGAATCAATTCAGTATTTTTCAAAGTATAGGATCTCAAGACTCGTAAGGTAAATGTGGCCCCCCAAAGCACAACCAGCTGAAATATACACAAATTTACAAGGAACTAAATGCTCCTATTACATAAAATCCGGTATTTTGGTATACATTGCCGTTTATTGAGAGTAAATGAATATTCAAATCAGAAAATGTTTCCTCCTACTGCCTTTCCCTCCACAGCGTCGAGATATAAAAAGTTTTTAAAACGCTGGTTTATATTACAGAGAACAAACAATTGATTCAAGATGCTTGGATATAATTTATTTAGGTTGCGTAATACTTTTACAGATTTTTTGCTCCATTTATTTTGATTTGGTCAGAAATACATTATGAACTCCTTACTTGATATAATTTTTAAATGACACCACATACTGTCGTAAAATGTAAGGAATGTTTACCATGTGCAGGATAATTTAATGGGTACAGGAGAGGATGTTATTACCAATAAATATATGAACTTCCGTTAACTTCATGCTGAAAGGTCTAGGAAAGAGTCTTTTGATACAGAAACTTCAATAAATCAACTTAAATTATACTACGATCGCGTACTTCATTTTAAAATTTAGTAAATGACTGGAGAATGACACAAGTTTATTACTTTCAGAATATATAGGAATGTTTTTAGTAATTGTTTACGAAGACTACAATAGAAGAATGCAAAAATTCGCCACTTCTGTCCCTCAAAATGGAATCCTTTAAAACAAATAAATAATTTTTACAAAGCGTGAATAAGAACCCCTCTAGAGAATAAAATTATGTTATCCAGACACATTATGTAGCCTTACGCGAAATTATATATGTAGATAAACAAAAAGAAAGCAAATTGTAGGTAAAAATAAAAAGTATTTTGTGCTATTCTAGAGTAACTTCTCATCCGAACATTGTTTCTATTTTGCGGATATTGATGTACATACCTTTAAATTTTTGAATAGTTTGGAACTAAAACTGAACAATTTCATTTTACATTATAAAATTCTTCTAAAAGTTAATTTTAGGACGAATAAATTATGTATAAATACTTATTTGCCCAAAGCCGGAAGAACAAGCGATTTAAGCAAACCGCTATATAAAGAATATTTTGGATGTATTTCGCGAAACCTCTTTCTGCATGTCAGGCTGTTTATCAGAAGGAAAAAAAACTAAAACTGATAAATTTCCTTTCTGATCTTCCGCAGAAGATTTGCATATGCTCGTGTTCTTTTTCTGTTGTTCATGTGTGTTGTGTGAATATGCTTGTGTGTGCGTGTGCGTGCGTGACGGATCTGCGCATGCGTTAACCGCGCGCGCGGGATCGTCGTCGTGCAGATCCATTATCGTTTAATTCCCTAAAGGTACATGGCACGGCGTATGACGTAATGGAATATCGATTAACACCCTCCGAAGGCCACATCACCCAAAACCCTTTACAGACACATACACACACATCGCTGCACCGAACAGTTCCGATACACCCCCCTCCCCTCAATATCCTCCAACAAAATACACTCTTTATTTCTCCTATTCCTTCCTTCATCCCTCTTTTCACACTCAATCACTCTATTCTATCTCCTCCCTCGCAATGGAGGCCTAAAATATTTTTAATCTCAGCGAATTGCTCCTCTTTCACTGAAAATCTCACTCTCCACTCTTTTACTCCCACTTCTACTCCCACTCACCCTTAATTTACCAAAAAATGACCGTCTTTTCTTCTTCCATTTATACCGCATTTAATCGCCATCTGTCACCACCCTCGTCTGCGTAATTACGTCGCTACTTCACTATTACCATACACCCTCTTCGCTCAATTATTAAACCGTGCTTCTCTTCTATTTTCATTCTCCTTTCAGCGTAATCCCACTTCAACAAATCTCCCACTCCTTTCCTTTCTCTCATCAATTAAAAATAGTATTTTCCTCATATCCACCCGAGCACCTCTCTTCTCATAACTCACCTCCATATTTCTTCAGTATTTTCTCTCAATCGTCGTTTACTCCATGCATTATCAATTTTCTCTCCTAAGTAACGGAATTATTTTAGCTATTTTATTAGTCATTTTCTAAATACATAATGGCGAAGTTTGAAAAAGCCAAATTTGCAAACTATATAATATTCAGTTCAAGAAAGAATTATCGATCTAGTAAGTAGATTGAGGGAAGTCACCTTTCTTCCTAAACTTTTGAAACTGACCAACTATTCGTTACACTACCTCTTAGATACCCATTGCGCATAGGCAAGAGGGAATCAGTATGTCGTATAAAAAATAAAAATATATCGATCTGATCTTATAGCTGATATAAAACTGAAAAAATATTTCTTGAATGGGTAGCTCTCTAAGTTTATGAGGAAAATTTCTCTCGAATATATCGAAAATAATTAATAAGTTTAAATTGAACCAATGTAATATCGAGCTACTAAATAGTGGCCGTGTACTTCTCTCAGATTATTAGCAAGAATAGCGTACTAGTTTAATAATAGGTTACGTAAAATGACACTGAAAATTATTTCTTGTGCTTAAAAAATAACTTTCTCGAATTTTATCAAGAAGGTTATAAAGAACTTTCTGCTGCGTTTATTCAAAGCTGTACAAAAAATTATAGTTGGAAATTAGTAGTTAGTTGAATTCTTAACAATTAAGAAAAATCGTATGACGTTAAAAGGTGACATTTTTTATCTATCTCCAGCATATCTCGTTATTCGTTGAACGTTTAAAGAGAAAAATCTCTGAAATAGCGCAATATGTCTATTTTACCAAAGCATGAAAACCTTTAACCGCGAACGCATTCTTTGACATCAAAGTCTTTATTTTTTATATTTAAGTCTTTAATTTTAGATTTAACTTAATTTTTCATTTTAATTTGTTTGAAACTTTTTTAAATTATCTGGAGAATAAAGCAGCCGGAGAGCATATATTTTAGTTACATATTTGAAAACTACTATCGGTGAATCACCACTGATGACGGTTATTTTGTCCCTGGAATACGCATCTGGTTATTCGACCCTTAAATAACTATTAGGGAAATATTAAATAATCAATTTGCCAGTCTAATTCTGATGTAAATACTAAAGCAAAACCTAGCCCGTATGACAAAAGATCAAATGAAATAAGGGGCGACATAATCTGAATTTCATCATAAAAAAGAAACGCCTTTCGTCGGTCCCAACTACTTCCCCTTCCCTCTTCCCTTCCTCTCCCCTTCCCTCTTCCCTTTCTCCTCCCATTCCCTCTTTCCGTCTACTACTTCATGTCATCCTCTTCCCTTCATCCTTTTCTTTCTTCCTCTCCATCTTCCTAACTTTCTCCTCGTTCCTTACTTCCCTCCTCCTTCCACAAAACCTCTCATCTTCCACACTCTATCCTCTCCCTTCCCTCTCCTCCTCTGTCTCTCTCTCTGCTCATCCGGAAGAACACAGAGCACGTCCCATTTTCGGCAACACACGCACGCTTCCTCTCTGTCTCTCTCTCTTGCATATCCATCTCATCCCCCGACTCCTTCCCTTTGCCGCCTCTAGCGCACTCGCCGAGGACTTAACGAGTCTCAATGGTTAATGACGGTTGTAGCAGGAAGGGGGCGCGACGGGACGGAGTGGAGAGGAAGATAGAAAGGAGAAGAGGATGGAGACGTACGGAGAAAGAGAGCGCTGAAGGGAAAAGGGATGGAAAGAGAAGGAGGGGCTGGATGACAAGAGAGAGAAGCTGATCCCAAATCCAAAGAAGAATATTTGCTGTCTAGAATCTAGAGTGTGAAGGCACTCCAAAGTGCTTTTCTCCGGCTGTTGGTGGAGAGCAGACAAAAGGGGTTTCACATAGAATGAGAAGATGGATAATATGAGACAGAGAGAGAATTTGGGAAGAGTTAAAGGATGATTCCAGATTGGTTGGTTTTAGACTAAAAAGTGTATAAAAATATATAATCCTATTTATTATAAAGTCGAAAGTCAGCAATCCTTTGTTTAGCTTTATTTTTATGTATGCCAAATATAACGCAATTTTCATCTTATTTTTATCTAATAGTCATATAATGTTGGGGAAAACCAAATGCGCATTTTGGATACAAAGCAGACGCCACCAATGGTGATTCACCGATGGTAGGTTCCAAATTAAAATTCCGACTTTATCTTTTAATATAACTTCAGAGACGAGGCGAACCCGATAATTATTTTCCGAACGTAGAAAAACGTACTTATTCGCAGGTTATCTTAATTAAAAAAATTTTGAAAATAATTTCGGTGTACACAAAAAGTACGGCTGTCAATAAAAACTGTTCTGAGTCTATGCCAGAATAACTTCTACGTTACATGTGAGGTGCATTCCGATGTCATGATTGGATTTTCCCACGAATAGTAAAGGAGTAACATTCACTCGTCCGAAAAAATAGCGAAATAGAAAAAAAAACAAATAAAAATCGGATCCTTCAAATAAAACAAGTAGGAGTGCACATGGGTTTCCCGTGGTACAGAAGTGCATTTCGTCAAATTCGCCCTAGTATAATCGTATACTAATGTATTTGCTTTTAAATAATATTTAATAATATTGCGATAGCCCTGCATTTTAGATCCATGATAAACATTCATTTCGTTTTCCCATTCTATACTAGCCCTACAAACGAAATTTTTTTTAAATCGGTTCAGGCAATACCTTCCAAATTCATAGTTACCAAAAAATTCCAACCTTTATATTATGGTAGCCCTGTTCAGTCGACACGGTTGAAATGTAATATTTTGGTTATTTATATATATGCAGATTATACACACCACGTTTGGTTAAAATTTATTACGTCAGTTCTCTATAAATACGTGTAAAAAATAACTTTATCCTTTGACTGTGGTAGCCCTGCTCTTTAGCTCCGCTTTAAACATCTTGATTTCATTATGCTATCTTGTAGAAATCTTATATGCAAAATTTAGTTGAAATCCGTCCCGCCAATTCCCTCCAAATCCATTATTACTGAAATAGTTTAATTTAAAATTGTGGCACCACTGTTTGGCAGATCCGGTCCAAATATGCTATTATTGTTTAATATATAGATATAAATACTAAATTCTGTTAAAATTGATTCCGAAAATTCAACATAAATACGTGTACAAGGATTTTTTTATTACTTTGATTGTGACAGCCCTGATTTATATATCTGCTCAAAACGTATTGATTTTGTTTTTTGTTGTACCTCTCCTTCATACAAAATTTCCCTGAAATCAGTTCAGCCAATTCATTCCAAATTCATAATCATCGAAATGTTTAACTTTGCGATTGTGGCACCCCTGCTCAGTCGATCCGGTCCAATGGCATTTTGGTAATTATTTTACGTGAATATTCTAAGTACCAAATTTTGTTGAAATCGGTTAAGCCAATTCTTCCCTGATATACGCGTACGGACGGACGGACATCACGAAGATAATAGTGCTTTTCAGCAATGACGAAAAGCACTAAAAAAGAACGCTATAAGTAAGGAATTTCACGCATATTTCACCATATTCGATCATTTCAGCGTTCCTTAAAAACATAAAATATGCATTTAAATAAATAAATTATAGTGGGTTAGTGCTATGATAAAGTATTTTGTAAAAATCACCGAAGTTCATTACACATATTTACATACGCTCATAATATATATTAATAAAATAACCTCAACCGCTTTGAAGGTTTAGAAACCACCACACACCATCTTCCACAAAGCATCCCGATCCCAAGCGCAAATTTTCTCTTTAATGAGGGCAAATTAACCATCTCTGACTTATAGAAAAAAGAATACGACCGAAAAAAGAGCACGAAAGAGAAATAGGGAAAGTCCTATTAACCTAACGACCCTATCCAGGCCATCTTCGACCTCCCCTTTCCCCATTCTCCCAACTTATCCTGGGCAAAAACAAAACCAAACCTATATCTGAAAAAATCGTCCCTTTCCACATGAGCCCACACACAAACACACACGGTCGTGTGGCCCACACGTACACGCAAGATGGCACCCATTTGACGCCGAAGAACTGGGACGGCGGAGAGAAGGTATTCCCAACCTCTCCAAAAAACTCCGGCACTTCCGGAGGATGCGAAAGAGTAAGAGAGAGAGGGGGGGGCGGAAGGGCAAAAGAGATAAAACGGAGAGACAGGGAGAGGCAGAACGGAATGAGCACATTCTCCTAAATTGGTATCATCGGGGGGACTAAGTTTCGAGTGGTGGGGATGATTAAGGTGGTGGCGGGGTATGGCTGGCTTGAGAAATTCTACCTAAACCACTTCTTGACCTCTTCCTTCCCTCCCTCTCTGTCTCGCTCCAAAATTCAACTCCCTACCTGAGCGGTAAGTGGTTCAACGCGTATTAGGCTTCCTTTCCGCCGCAGCCGACAGTCAAATGTTTCTTACGCTTTCTACCTTCTCCTCTCTTTCGAATCATCCTTTCGGAATCACCCTCCCACGCACACACATATCTACTCCTTCGATTTCCTTTCGAGATCAATCCTACACGGAGAGAAAGAGAGAGAGAAAGGGAGGGAGAAGAAGAGAAGGGAGAGGATGGAGGAGAAGGGGGACGAAAATCTCCCTTGTCCAGTCAATGGACGGGAACAGGAGAGAAATCGTTCCCGCGAATGGAAAGGGTTAGAAGAAAAATGTGGCTTACGGAGGGCGTTTTTCTTTTTTTTTAAGCGGAAGAGTTTGGGACGGAAAGGGAAAGTGAGAGTCTATAAAAAGAGGTTAAGACTGCATACATTTACAATCCGTTTCTCTCGGAATTTTCCTCGTTTTTTTAATTACAGCGCGGTAGGAATTTATTTTTTCATTTAACTTGGATTTGTATTCGAGATAGGATATCTACCTTTTAATAAATGCCATTTAATTTGCTGCTATCCTCGTTAGTAAATTGCTGCCTCTCTACGGATTTTGTTTTCATGAAAAAATCGAATTTGAGATTTCAACGGAAATACATATTTTAAGGTCCCCTAAACACGTTTTGACAATTTTATCGATGATGTTGGTGTGTGTCTGTGACCGGAATATTGTGGATGCTATAACTCAAACTATTAATCAAATCAATGCGAAATTTTATACTTGACATTTCTGTTAAAGGCACAAGAACTGATTAGGTTTGGCAAAAATCGGTCAACCAAAAGTGGGTAAATTGGTGGAATAAAGTGATAATAAATACATCCGCGTTCAGAAACGAGAAAAATGATCTGTTACGATAGCTCAATGGTAGAATATCCGCCCGGCAAGTGGAAGACCCGGGTTCGATTCCCGGTCTTAGCAGACTTTTTTCTCGTTTCAAAATTATTCCCAAAAGTGGGTGTTTACTCTTTTCACTTATCCATTTTTTTCAGTATTTGCTTTAATATTTGATAAATGTAAAAACGTATTTGATAAAAGTTGTAGGAAATTTAATTTTTCACAATCTTTGTTTGAAACATTCCCATTGAAGAGATATTTTAAAAACTAAAGTTTTTAGCTGCCACAACCACACCACCTACCGCAGACTATTGCAAACACTTGAAGCTCATTTTTTTATTTTCTTAATTGTTGGAGCTTTGAGGCGATATCCAATATCAGACGGCTACGGCTTGAGTTTATTTCTGTTCTTTGTAAAGTCTTGAAATTTTCTCGTAGTTCCCTAAAATATTTATTATTATTTAACTATTTGGAATTTTTATAAATATTACAGGTATGGAGAAAGTCATGAGGTGGCCACATCAGATTTTTTACTTCCATTAGGTTAGTTATATTTAATTTGGGCGTATTTGGAATTTTCGGGTCATTGTAATGCAGAGCAAAGTTCAAAGCATAAATTAATTGCTATCGTTGAAAAAAACGCAAAAATTTAATCCCTGAATAAATTTAGTGCTTTTGCTCAGAGATAATATAGAGTGAACTCTGTTCAACGCGCTTTGATGTTACGATTAACTTTTTACGAAGGGTTGCGTGCATTTTATTAAACAACCATAACGATTTCATAACTTTTTAAAGCGTTGCAACTGAAAATTTTGGAACTTTTGTGCAAAAACAAGTCGAATCCTTCTTTTTTTAGCTTAAAAACTTTAACGTGCATCCACTCACTTTTTTTACCGAAATACAGCGTTATGAATTATGCGTATGTTTTTGCTCCCTCCACTTTCGTAAACGAAATGAAATTGGAATTAAATTCGTATTCCGTTGAAAACATATTGCATATTAATCCGTTTGATATGAAAAGAAGTCGTGAATTTATTTGGTCTAAGGGATTTGCTCGTTCATTTTTTTGCTATTTGTGAGGGGAGAGTAGCAGTCCAGCGATCCCTCTCGTGGTAAGAACAAGGGGCTAAAGTAGAGCCTTCTGACAGTAAATAGAATCCATCATTTATCATCTTTTCTCTCTCTCTCTATACATATATTTTCTCCAAAAAATAACAATCCCGTACACTTTTTAAATAGCTACTGTTTAGGGAATCTTACAAGGGAAAGGATACGCAAATATATTTGGAAATGGTGAAAGAATTAAGATGAGGAAGGCTCACGAATTTTGATCTGAAATAATGGGGCAAAACGTCTTTCGGTGAATATGTGCCAAATATCTGTCTTGCATAGCAGTTAGTTTTCACTAAATTTTATTTACTATAAATTATTTCACAGCCATGATGAAATTTCGTACAACTCCTACTTATAAGAAGGCTAAAAACATTGATTTAAAGTGACGCAAATATTTTATTCCAATTGAATATTATAGGTAATTATTTAAGTTTCATTTCATCTATATAGAAATAGCGAGGGAATGGGAGAGAGAGGAAATACGTGAAGGGCAATAATAGAGTAGTTATGAGAAAAATATATTCAATAGAAGAGAAAGAGGAGTATGAGATTCCATTGAAGGATATGACGTGCAAGGACAATGATAGTATAAGAGTAGAAACGAGCGAAAAGTTTGGTTTAATAGGATCTTTTAATAATCCTAGGATTTTCCGTGTGCCTTTTTTCTCATGTGCTTCAATATTTAATCCATAATATGAAAATAAATATTTTTTACCATAAAAAATATCGAGTTTTGTTTTTAGGGATAGAGCAAGCTCAAATATATTATAAGAATAAAAAAATTGAAATCGACTGAGGGGAAATTGCGGTCTAAATGAAAGACCTATCGTGTTCCAAATTAAATTTACATTTCTTTATCTGATGGATAAATTTAAAGATTCCACTATTTTTTGGAGTATAATCTCTGATCGTCAAATTTTCCCCAGTGAGGGCATTAAAAAAATACACGTAGATTTCCCGATGCGGGAAAGCTTATTACACGACCTTTTTGACGGCGTCGCGGGTTTTAGTCACGTCAGAGACCGATGGCTGTGAAAGCACGGTTCGGCAGACGGTAATGATGAGTAACGACGGCGAACGACGATGTGTGTGGAATGCTGTCAATTTCCCCGTCCTTCCACATGGATCACGGCGAAAGAAAGGCGCGGACGCGACGGATATTATAAGAGCGTTCGGATGTGTCGAGCCACGGGAAAGCGCGCGGGCGACCACCGGGCGGGATGGAATCGTTGGCACTTTTTTTTAAACATCTACTACATAAAGCATATGCTCCGAGATTTTTTGCTGAGGAAAAATAGAAAAAAAGACTAAGAGAGACGACCTTTTTCTCCCATTGTCCATCAGTTTTGAAAATATATTTTGGAAACTAAACTTTATCAGTTAAACTGGTAAGGTGAACTTACGATTGTGAATGTGATGCTATCTCCAAGACCACTATTGTTATTTGAATTATTGATCCACTAGCTACATCTAAAATTGAATTTTCAGTTTTTAATAATGTCATTGGAGTTGAGAGGTAATTAAAAGATAAAAAACATAACACTAACATTATTTCATAGAAAAATGTAAACCATCGGAAAGTAAAGTGGCGGGGTAATTTGTCACTATAACTTAGGTGCTGTCTCACAGACCTCATCTCAGTAGCAAAAGGTTAAGATAAATTGAAAAAATCGTTTAAGTAACTTTACCTAACTCGTATTATTTTTGTAGACACATCAATAAAGGATGGCTGAGAGTGCCATAAAATTCTACCGCCCAAAAACGATTTTTCACTCGTTTGAGCTACATGTCTGAGTGTACGTAAAAGGAGGAGGCTCTACTTCGTGAGTTTGTTTCATATTGTGCGCAAACATTGTAACGCAATTTTTGATAAAATGAATACCTTAGACTGAGACTATATTCCGTTTTACTGAAACATCGTTGGAATGAATCAGTGCCACAAAGTCGTTTCCTTCGTATATTTCGTTTTACAAAACTATACTGCCTCAATAATGGCGGAAAATGTTATTTTGGAATATTTACATCTATTAGATCAACGCATAATCAATACGAAATGAATTTCTCGTATCAAATCGAATGTTATAATAACTTGAGAACATATTTTCATCAATTTTACAAGAAACTTATGTTTGATTTGCGCTTGAGCGGGCTCTAAAACTTGACAAACGATTCCCGTTAAAGCGGAGAAATACCAGATTAAACCTCGCCTTCTCTGGTCTCCGTAAATTAATTTATCCGGCGTGCGATGATTCCTTACCGGCTGGAATGTAGCAAGTAATTGGTTTGTAAGTGTCATGGTGCGGAGAACTCCGCAACTTTGACTTGTGTCACGTCGTTGGAATCGATTGTGATCCGAGTCAATCAATTACGTTGCTGCCGAAACTTGATTAAAGCTCATTTGGCACCTATCCACGACAACTTTGTTTACTCCTAGTGAGTCTTTCGTGTTTTTGCCAAGTCTCCCTCAACTCTTTTGAAACAAACATTAGAGGATATAAAAGTTGTTTCAAGATTGAGTTGAAAGCCATTGATCGTTAATCAATAGGCTATTAGTTTCGGCAGAGTCTGGATTCTTAAATAGAAAAATTATCGGTGAGCTATGTAAAATGAGGGAATTTAAATTAAAATGAGTTTCTTCCATCAAAAGAAGATTTATGTAACTTTTTCCTAGGCGAAAAATGTATAAATGAGATGAAATTATAAGAGATTTCATGTAGATTTCTCTCTCGAAATAAAAAAGGAATTCTTTGATTAATTATGAAGCGTGCTGTAAAAGAATTATTCTGTAAGTTGTCAATGGTGAACTAATAGGAAACGTAAAAATAATTTGCTTATTTCATAAGTCGTAGATATGACACTTGTATAATTTTAAAAGTAAATATTTATTTCCGTCAATTTACGCTTATGTTTTAGTGTGATACGAAAATCCTATTTTAAAGAATGAAAAACGAAGTTTTACGAAATACGACAAAAATGCCATTTTAACAAAATCAGTTTTTCCTGGCTCATTCGTTCAAAATTAAAAATGAAATCTATATAAGGTAAATATTGTATCTGTAATTATTATGCTAATTTTATCTTGTGAAGCATAATTGGAGAATGAGAATTACCTAGATTAGCACAAGAAGATTCGAAATCACCGCGACAAACATCGGCAATACAATTTATTAAGAAATATCCTAAAAATATCCGACGCGTGAAAACTGGTAATTTTCCAAAGATTCTTTAAAAATATGGAAAAGTATACTCCATAAATGGAATACACAGAGATTTCAAAAGCGTTCTTAATGGGAAATACGTATGAAACGGTATCGAAAGATTGGGCGATTCACGAATTTTTATCTCTGAAATTATAAGGACAATCTTGTAGTAAATGTTGTTCTCTATCCAAATAATTTATTTTATCTATACCTCACAGATCGTATAAAAGAGAAATATATGGTTTTTTAAATATTGTTTGCTGAGAGAAACGTCTTCGCGATCGATGTAAACAAAATTTGTGATGTTTTGCTGGGAATTTTCTCGAATTTTTATCTCCAAAGCCATAACTCGTAATTATGTGGTCTCGGAACTATGTTGTAGTAAATGTTCTCTTCCACCTGAATAAATTTTCTAAACTATCCCTCACGGATCATATAAAGGCGTTTTCTAAATATAAAAACGAACGATACGAATCAGTTTTCGCGAGCGTATATATAATAACTGAAGGCAAGTACGCTTTAGTTTGTAATTACACGTACTCATAGGTACCCGTATATAGAATCAAAAGAGTGGATTAGCATTTAAAATTACTCTCTTTACAAGGTGACGCCCTTGACACCAGACTGCAGAGAAGCTAAGGAGAAAGAGAATAAAACCCAATCTAGCGCTCGAAATAAAAACCTTAGTGAGTAACTCCGTGATGAAAAAAATGGCACACATCCATGAGCGGGTTGCAAAATAGGAATTCTTCTTTTTTTTGGTAGCTACGCCCACCTCGTCAACCTCCTTTTCATGTAAAATACGCTCATCAACCTTTAAGACTCGCATAACTCCACTCCTCTGCCTTATCCCTCGAGATCTCAGCGCTACTATATAACTCCATATCCTATAGATCTCTTAGTATTTGAATCCTCATTCCTCTCCCTCCCGGCCTCATCTCATCCATCGTCTCTAGCCTAGAGTAAAATAAGAAATGATTGCGCTCGCATAATCATCTCCTTTCCTCTGTTTAACAATGTATTCACTCAGGGTTGCCGCATAATTCCGTCTCATTTTTATATCCCTCTTCGTTTCCTTGCGCTCCCTTTTGTTCCATGCACATACTTTCCTATCTCATGCTTTTGAATCTCTCAATTTTTGAAATACTCTTTCCCAACTACCATATTTTCCTTTGCGTGATTTTTCGTTCTTGCTTATTTTCTTATTATGGTCTTACTTTCTCCCATTATTTTTCTCCTGTGTGTCTGTTAAGAAACTCCCTAATTTGTTTTCCTTATAATTTTCAACAATAGAACGAGATTCTGGTACAGTTTTCAGTATACAGTACTGTACAAAATGGCAATTGGTATTATATCGGCATCAATCATTTTACACCAGTAGTTGAGAGAAAATATTCCAAATCGTTTTGCTTTGTATATACGTAACAATCTCATACTTCATTTTTTGTCTTTCTCCTGTTTTTAACCTCTTTCTCTTTTCCATCTATTTCCTATTTTCTCTTCGTTTTTCCCTATCACCCATCACGTTATAACTCCTATTTCTGATCCTTTCCTTTCACATTGATATATTAGGTAGCCGCAACAGCCATTAAATTGTTGGGAAACCAGTTTCCAAGCGGCTTTCACCAGCTGAGATTCCTAACTTTATTATGACTATTTAAGCTATGTCATTTTTTAATTGGATTGCAAAGACATTCTAAAAAAGCAGGAGAAAAATTCTTCCATGATTGGAACTCAACTCAACTACCGAGACAAAATAATCCGGAGGATGGCCAAATAAACACAAATAAAAGAGTTGATGTAAATCCTATGCAGGCTCGCACATCTCGTCCTGAGCTACATTCTTTGGCTCGGCATATATTTTTCAAAAGTAGGGCAACAAAAATAATCCAATCGGAGGGGAGTAAAGGTTACATTTAAATGGAAATGCATCAGGCCAGTTTTCATCTTTACCGTCGCAGTGAGTGCGTTTGGTACAAAGTCCTTGAAATGGCAGTAAAACGATAGGACGGCATATTATTTGTGGCTCTAAAGCACTGCTACACAACCTATTTCTATCAAAGGGCCGCAGTAGCCATATTTCCTCATCCTGGGGGCCGCATTATGAAAACATGAATACATACAAAAACCGAAGTACATGATTTTTCATTAATTACTTTTTTAAATTAAATAGTAGTTGAATTTTATCCATAATAAATTTAAAATGCGTAAATTTAATATTTTATCTAAACAAGCTTTTCCGATAAATACAATCATCAAGAAATTATATCCTAACTAAAATTGGGCATTCTATTTATCACAGAACTTCATCACGCTTCAGTGCGACCTCTGAGCCTGCATTTCTAAAGTTTCAAATCAGGTGTAATCTTGTTTTGTTCAGTCGCATGATTTACGTCAAATTTTTATCCATTGACGGCTTCCGGTGTGCTGATTAGCTCAGTTTCATCAAAGGGAAATCCTGTTTGCAAATATAATTACCTCCAAACTAACTTGTACAAACAGCAGTCTTTTGCCGTAGACTAGCATAGGATTCCTTTGGAAGCAAGACAGTATTCTACATTTACGTACATAGGTCCCCGCGGGCCGCACAATTATTCGTGGAGGGCCACATGCGGCCTGCGCATTGTGCACCACTCCCTTAGAGCATGGGTTACCAAATTTTTCACTGAAAGGACCGCATGAGGCTATATACACCACTTCGCGGGCCTCGCAATAATTTTCAAATAACGCATCGGGCAGTATTTTAATTTTAGGGCTAGTTTTGAGAAGTTTTTTAATTGTGCAATGTGTCTATATTAAAACAATACTGCATCCGTGTACTCGAAAAATATCGTTCAAATTTAATATTTTAAATAATATCTAATGGCACTTTCCCTGCTGGCAAATAAAACAATATGCATGCCTCAAAGAAATTGATGAGGTTAGGTGAACAGGATAAAATCACCGCCCGAGCCGTAGTTTGGGGAAAACCTGATCTAGATTTTGGAAATGGCACCCTTTCAAAAATCGCTTTCACCTTTGCTCGAAAATATTTTTTGGTATCGAGATTCTTCATTAAACTGTCCAGGGAATTTTGCGATTCAGTTTTCTTTAATCTCAAATTTTGTTCCGCGATATAGCTTAAAACTCTCTCTTTCTCTAGATTAGCTTCGGTCACATATGTTCACCGCGGCACGTTTATAGGGCATGGTTACATTTTTAGCCTACTTTCCTAAATGGAAATAGGCTTATAGGTACTTCGTTGTACCTGTCTGATGTCTGTATGCCTGCCCTCTCATCTCCCTATTAACGTTTGAACCAATAGACTGATTTTCATGTCACTTGGTGGAAATCTCTTGCTACTGGGGCCGAGCTCCCGAGAATAGATTTTGTTGCGAAGATTGAAAGTCCTGGGTTTGATTCCAGAAACTATACTTCCCATTTGATTTACATAGAGAATCTGAAAACCATCGTGCAGGGTAATGTCCTCTTGCACATTAAAATATCTTCGAATTGTAATATCGTAGCGGGGTTTGTACTATTCTCTAGTTGTTGTCGTAGAATTTTGCAAATCGATTGTATATCTATAAATTTCGCGTAAATACTGACGTTTCTGCAGTTTTTAATCACTCGTTACGAGAGTGTTGCCATTGCAACGACTACTGTTGGAATCGGATTCGGTAGAGTCTAGTATTGAGCTGCCCAATCTGCGATCCTCTTAGGTATTTCATGCGGCCCACCACCAGTGTTTCGTAGTTTTCAAAATTTTTTCAATTTTATTTTGATAGACCCACCAAATGTTATTTTTTATCTGGCAAAACCTGGTAAAATGCTAAGCACTAAATTGAGATCCCTTAATAAATATTTCTTAATTAAAACAATTGTTTTTTATTTTGGTTTTGATCATTTCTCAAAAGTATTTCTAAGATGAATTCCATCATGACTTTTAATATTGTACTACTAACCCTAAAAACCTATTTTTAACTTGATTTTAACTGACATGATGCCTAGGAATCTCTTAAGTATCTTCTGATTTAACTTGAATGCAGTCCGCCGAAGCATTGACAATTTCCAATGCGGCCCGCAAAAGGCTTCAATGCCGCCAATGCGGCCCACCAAGTAGAAAAGGTTGCCCACCAGTGGTCTAGTACATGCACGTTTTATGTTTTCCACACCAATACGCGTTATCAATTTTGTTTTCAGTTCGAATGCATTTGTAGTATTTTATAACGCTAAATTATGAAATTTGGGAACACAAAGAGCAACTCATCCGCGATGATTATAAAGCTATTAAAGCCAATATGTATACGTAATTGCTACACCGCACTTTTTAAATTCAATATTAATTAAAGTAATTAATTAATTAATTAGATAATTATGTAGCTATGTTATTGGTGTCATAAGTTCCGATTAGATCTTGTCAACAATAAATCAATAATTTTGTAAACTTATTTTAGAAAGAGGCACTCTCGGTGTTCCCCAGCGCCCACCCGAAATGTTTTTGGTTCTGATTCGGGATCATTATTTTGCGCGGGAATAAATTTCCTGTTTCAGATTTCGTGGAAGATATTACGCTTTATCGCACGTTTTGCCCCTTGCCGCTTCAAAGTGCTTTTTTGGTAAAAATAGACGCTAGTAGTTCTTTGTAGCTTTTGTAACGTGCGAATTATCAGTGTATTTGTATAATCAGCTGTAATAATTATTGTGTATTTCTACCAATAAGCAACAACCACAAACACGGATTAGAATTTAAAATTAATACACAAATATTTGTACCGTGTTACAGTTTGTAGTTTAATCATTATTACAGTTACAACATTTAAAATTTGGAACGACAAAAAATACGCTAAAAAAACAAATCGCATTTGGAGCGATATCTAAATAAATTTTCTTCAATATCTACGAAGGATTACTTACAAGAAGAAACAGTATAATTGCACTCCAAAATCATTTAAGATATTTTATCACAACTAATAGCGCGTTCCTTGTATATCACGCTGCAAATAATCTTCGAAGGTCTATAGCGCTACTCTGTGGTAGTTTTTAAAAAATAAATGCATTGCAAATTTATGTTAAGCTATGAACCATGATGTAATACTTCCCTTGGACTCCATAAAAAGAACGTCTTGCTATTCATTCGTGTGAGGGCAGGGTATCTTTTGATGCACTGGGGTTATACGATAACCTGAGAAGCAGTAAAGTCTTACTTCCCATCAAGGAAAGAGGGATTCTCTCCACCTTGCACCCCAACGGCATTTCGTTACGCGTCACTGATTCATTTTGTGTGTGCGTGTGTGTGTGCGAGCGCGAGCAATTCGGTAACTGCAGATGGCGCGAAACAAAGCCCTAAAGATCACTGCAGTCGGAGTCGCTTCGAAATACGTAAAGAGCAACTTCGCCTAATGTCAGTCGTTGAGAAACTTCATTCTAGACTGCTGGAGATGGCAAAGGCAATGCGAGATGAAATCCATGATATCAAAATCCTTATACGACACCTTTCCCTCACTTTGCGCTGTTCATGCCTTGCTGGGAAATAAACGGAAATTGTGCAGCGCGGGGTAGGCTTTCCTATAGGAACACGTGTGACTACATATACCCGACGTTGTGCACTCAAAATGCAAATCTTTATTTACAATACGTTCAAAATTACTTCATTAATCCTTTCTTATGACCCCTTAGTCGGACTGAAACATTTTCACGATTTTTTCATGCTAGGAGACATTCAAAATCGTGCTAAAGCGTAATTGATGGCCGTGCGATTAGGGGCAAATCCCCAAAAAGAAAACCGTGTTACACCTAAAACGAGTAAAGCAAAACCGTGCAATTCGAGGGATGACTGTACGCATATCTGAGGAGCAATAGAGACAACTTATTGCTACACCGTAAAAACATTGTTTCATTGCTATAAATTTATTTCTGCCATGCCGCTAACTCAGGCTGCGCTACCCGTTAGAGATTCTGTCGAATTCGGGAAATTATTGAAGAAAAATAGGTTTTACTCTTTGTGTTGCGTCAGGTGTGCGTTTTTTAATTTTTTTACCGTAAACCAGGAGCAATAATTAGCATGAATTGATATAAACACAAACGAAAGTATTATGTTAAATTATATGCAGGCAGAAAAGAGGCAGGCAAAAGGAAAATCAATTTTTTCCAGCTTTTCTCGAATTGACATAAAATATGAATTTTGATAAGTTATTTTCATATTAAACACAATGCTTCCCTTTAGGGGAATAGTCATCTGAAATGTTTATTTTAAGAATAAAACACGGGTACCTATGGATATAGGTACATATTAGGATAGTTTAGTAATCCTGAAGCGCTCGATTGTAGCGCCTTTGCTTATAAAGTGTAAAAATGAACTACGTAATAATGCGTTATTTTAGACGACTGGTCTTATCCAATAGACGTTAATGAAATCTAAAAGTTAAATAATAGTAATAAATGTACAAATCTGTAAATATGTGTAAGTGCAAATCCAGAATACTAATGCTCTTGAGCCTAATTTTAAGTTGGCAATGGTGAGATTTTTGTTATCATATTTTAAAATACAACAAACTCAATTATCTCATATAAATAAATCAAAAATATTTTCTCGCCATTTTTTAAGTGGAATTTTGGTATTTAATTAAATATTACGCATTTTCGAAACTTTTCAGCCAAGTCTGAATAAAAAGAATAGGTCGGAAAGTTTGAATAACAGCTCATATTTTCAAAGCCCTTATTAGTAAACAAATAGCGCTTTTCGAAGGAAATAGGATCCATTTTCACAATAACAGTAACTCACCCGCGCGTTATTCATGAGCGAACACGAACTCCTGTGTATTCAACACTTACACAACGTGAAAGGAATACTATTTCGCTGTCACTTTTATTACCTTTATAAGTCATAAGATGGTGCACACAATGAGCGACGTGAACTCCCGACAAAAGACAATCTGAAACTGAATATTCATGGTTTTCATCGGACGTTTTATACCTCACGGCCTTTGCATAAATCACGACGGGCGAAGAGGGATAAAATCGTCCCCCGCAGCAGCAACAGTTACTACTCTGCGCACATAAAAAACTCATAGGAGGAACTAACTCATATCTGTCCTAAGCCACTTATTTCGGTTGCTTGGAATAAGGAAAAAAATGTACTAATCTTTGTGGTATAAAACCTATTATTTAATATTGAGTTTTTAAAAAATAAGAAGAGGTAGGTAATACCTTTCTTCCAGAACTTTTTGAAATTGGCCAGCTATTCATTGCACTACCTCTTAGATACCAATTGCGCGTAGGCAAGATGGAATCAGCATGTCGTTAAAAAGATAAATGAAAATGTGCTAATGCAAATTTTGCGAAATTAAACCGTATAATTTCCATCGAATATGTAAATAAAACATTGCTAATCGAGCATCGTAACCGGTCGATTTATTTTGTTTGTTTTTAAGGGGAGAAATAACAAAGCAATTCCAATATCGCCAGTGGTTCATTTTATAAAATACATACGTATTCTAATTTCTACATGATTTTCCGTCCAAAGTAACAACGCTATATATAGTGAATTTTTTTAATCCACGCTGGCGTAAAAAAAACGCGAAACCCACTCTTGCTTTCGGAGAGAAATAAAAAAAGAAGAATAGCGGGACTTATTTATATTTTTTGTTTGCGCAGTTATTCATCGCGGATGCACAAAAAATCCTGAAATCGTTTCCCTCAAGGAACATATGGAGGTTTGTTTGAGGAGATGAAATATGATGGGGGCGGGAGAAGAGGCGAGGCAGAGTAACAACGGCTCGGGAGGGAGAACTTAACGCTTGACGTTGCAGTCTCCGCCGTTAAGATAAGCAGTACAAATGGGAGGACTCATCTCCATCTTTCTCAAGTCTGGCTGCCACCCCTACCCCTTCCCATCTGCTCACCCTCCCTCACACCTCCGCTTCTAGGCATATTCCTTTACTCTCTCATTCTCTCTCCTCATTCTGTATTTCCAACGTTCTGTCATTTCCACCACCTACGCGCTCTGTCAATCTCAATTTCTCTCTCCTTACCTCTCTCCAAAACTCTTCTTAACTTTTATACTCTCTCCACTCCTCTCTTCATACTTCTTAACTACTAGACTCCCCTCCTATATTCTCTCCTCTCCCCTCTCTCTCCAATTACTTCTCTCTCTCCAATTACTTCTCTCTCTCCAATCCTCTCTTCCTCCACTCATCTGTCTCTCCAACCCTCTCTCTCTCTCTCCAATTCTTTATCCAATTCTCTCTCTCTCTCCAATCCTCTAGGTGGAAGATGGTACTTCTTAGTATCAATGTTTCCCCAAATAAAGACCATATCAATCAATTAATCCCTCCACTCCCCTCTGTCTCATCAATCCTCTCTCTTTCTCCAATCCTCTCTCACTCCAATCCTCGCCTTACAATCCTCTCCTTCTAATCCTCTCTTTCCACTCCTGTGTCTCCAATCCTCTCCCTCTCTCACCACTGCACTGTGCTCTCGTTTACCACACTATTCCTATCTCTCTCTACTCCTCTCTCTGCTCTATCCCTCTCCATATGCCTACGTTTTTCTCTCCTCGCCACTTCCTCCATCTTATCTCTCCCACCACTTTTATCTTTCTGTTCCAACTTATTACTCTCCCCCCCCTTTTCTTTCGTCTGTATCTTTATTTCTCTCAACACCCACCTCAGTTATAAACTACTCACCCACGCAACTCGGCCTCTGCCTACCTTTCTCCTTTCAAACATGGCATATCTCTTAACCCTTACCTTTTTCCTCCGTTCCCCTTTTTACGGCGAAGTCCGAGTTTCTCCTCCAAAATTCAAGGTCACTTTTTCTTTCGCCGCTTCCTAATCACATTAAAAAATCTGAGAGTCGTGACAGAATTAAATGACAAAGTACTTGTTTTGTGAATTTATTACTTTCATGTGAAATACTACGAAATGAAAATGCAACAATTTCAAAAAGTTTAAATCACGATCTTATAATCATGTCAGAAAGTTAACAGGCAGCCACTCCGTTGCAAAGGATGTTTGCCTCTAGCTTTGTTCGTTCAATATTAGGCGATTAATTAAGGGGGTGGGTGCCAAGAGGTTTCGTTATGGTATTAATCCTACTCGTGTCATTGTTTCAAATTACTTTAACACTTCCGATGTCCTATAGGATTTATATATAAAATTCTGATGATAATATAAGCTCCTTTCCCAATCTGTCCCTACTCATACGTCCTTCGTATGCCGTTTTGCCTTATTTCAACTCCATTTCTTATTTACATGAAGATATATATTAGAAGTGGTCAAATATACTTGCTTTAGGGGCCGCATAAAGTAATCACCAGAAGTTTGAGAGCCACAAGTCATACAGACTGTGCACATATATTTGTACCAGTAAACATTCGAAGCAATACTGGGAGAATGAGTTTCCTTTAGGCATCCCCAAACTATCTCACTTCACTCTGAGTTATTGTGTTCTTTAGTGAAAAGCGATAACACGCACATGAACAGAAACGCAAAAGAGCCGCACATTAATTTAAAGGAGCCGCATGCGTCTCTAGAACCACGGTATGGCCACCCTGATCTATAGTATAAGGCAGCGGTTTCCAAACATTACATAGCCGCGCCCACTCACCGAAGTAAACTATCTTCGCGCCTCCCTCTCTACCATGTTCAATTACAGTCCATAAACAATACCTACCGGACATACAAATACCATTACTAAACCATCTTAAGAGAAAAATTGACGCAAATAATACATCCTAGCGAATTGAGGACTAGAATTTGGCTGACGCATATTGTACTTAGATCTCAAGATTAGGATGGTTAAACGTACAGTAAATATATGAAAAATCCTTCGCGGCCCCTCGACCTACCCATCGCGCTTCCCAAGGGGGGCCGCCCTACAGTTTGGAAACCACTGGTATAAGGAACCTAACTTGATTTCTGAGAGCAAATATAAAACTAGAGCGGGGAAGCTGAGAAAGGGCTCCGAACCAATCATTGAACATTAACTTTGAAAAACCGTTAACAACCACTGTCCCTTCCATTTCGTTCCCCTCTCGTGGGTGCCTTGGCAGTTGCACCCCTCCCCCTCTCCTGCTTTATGTCAGACCTCAAGTTAAGACGTCGGTTGCTATAGCCATCATTTCCTGTAAAAAATCGTATCAAATTATTCGCAACAATAAGCAGCCACGGTTGCCTAGGTCGGAAAGTTCTTATTTTTTTTAACACCACCGAAGGATATATTCAACTATTTCTCCAGATATATCGAATCAAATTCCCCCATTTGGTTATTTTTACAACAGTATTTATTTTCCTTCACTACTTGTATCCGCCCCGATTCCTGATCCTCTTCTGATCCTTTCTCGTCGACCGTTACTCGCCATCACTCTTTCGACCCACTTCAATCCTAATCCGTATTATGCATTCCCTTCCTAGGATCCCATTCTCTTTCCCTCTTCCCAGCGACAGCCTGTCTGCTCTTCTTCCACACACTCTTCCCCCGTTCATCCGCCAGGGAAACCCTTTTTAGTCCTCCGTCCCCTTGCTTCCCCACCTCCTCCCTTCGAACCCTCGAAAACTCCTAGGATCTTCCCTATTCCTCTCTCTCCCTCTATCCTCTTCCTTCCGCTTCTTTGTCTTCCGCCTTATCACTTCTTCCATTCCCTGTCTCTGTCTTTCTCCCTTAGGTACCTTACGCCCTCCCGAGTCTTCTTCTTCCTCTCCCCCTCACGTATCTTCCTCCTGATCTCCATCTCGTCTAACGTCACTGTCTTCTTCATGCCATCTTCCAAACGCCATCTTCGCAAAACCGCTAAAACTTCCATCATCTCCCCCGAAAAAGCCCTTGCCTCCCCCCTCCCCGCCCCTTTTACCCCTTCCCCCACACATCATCCGAGCAAACGTCGCCTCTCTCATCACCTAAAGCCAGAAAGACTGGATCAGCCCCATCACTTATATATATCATCTCTCTCTCTCCTCGTCTCTCGATCTTCCATTTACTAACGTTCTTTGTACTCATTATTTTCCACTCGGTGAAACTGAACGACAGGCCGTAAAAACAGTTTTTATTCGTTTCAAAGGATAACATTTTTCCAGTCTTATTTTATGAGGCTGACAGGGCATACTTTTTTCTAGATGATTAGGTGCGTAAATTTTATTCATAAATACTGAAACTGTTCAGGATATATACATATATCTATAATAATAAAGCTACTTCTGCCTCACTGGCTGACATAAAATTCTTAGGTACTTCTAGAAGAGCTAGAAATCTAAAATTTGGCATGTAGGCAGGTCGAGTGGCAAAACCGACGAGAAAAAAGGAAAATTACAAAAAAATTATATTTAAAGGTTTTTTTAACACCAATGTTCCATTTCAATGCCCCATAACAAAATCGTGGGATTCAGTGCTAGGCTTTCCAAAAATGCATTTTTAAATTATTTAAAATTGGGAGACGAATTCGGGAAAAGAGCAGTTGTCTAGCTGAAAGAACGGAGTTTTTAATTTTTTAAGGCAGAGTTCAAATACGTACCGAATTAGCGTAAATATATGCTTTAAATCGAAAAAAAGTGTGAATATTTCCTCTTTTCAACAATGGAAATGTACAAAAGCCATGGAAGCTACCTCATTGCTTTTAAAGGGACGTTTAATACTTTCAATGGAAACTAGGGGTCCTTTGCAGTACTTCCTACATACTTCTAGAGACCCTTGCGTGAAGTGACCCAATCCGATAGTTTCTATGACAAAACATTGTTACAAAAAGTGTTATTAGTTGAACCACTTGTATTGCCCCTTTTAAAATAATTATATAGCTCACACCGTTTTCATACAAAAAAATATGATGTGGCCACTACATGACCTTCTCCATATCTGTAATATTTCTAAAAATTCCAAATAGGTTACATAATAATAAACATTTTAAGAAACTGCGAGAAAATTTTAGACTTTACAAAGAACAGAAATAAACTCAAACCATAGCCTTCTGATTTTGGATATAACCACGAAGCTCCAACAATTAAGAAAAGAAAAAGGAGCGTTAATAAGACGTAACTATGCGTCAATTGTTAACAATAGTCGTCGGTAGGTGGCGTGGGGGTAGAAGCTAAAAATATAAGATATCTCTTAAATTTTACCGAGGAATATTTTCGCCTCAATTTTTACCCAAGATTTCTGGACACCCTGTACATAAATCCATGGCCTTTACATAGAGTTTTAAATCCATAAAATGAATAGTTTTAAGGGCTGTTAACAAGTGCTCTTATACATGCTTTATGAAGAGGAAAGGGATTATTTATAACCAGTACCGCGTTTATGAGTGAAATTTACTGGATAATAATCGATAGCTGAGCGTTTGATTAGAATTTAAGAAGATGAAAAGTATGAGTTATTTTAAATAAGTTGAGTTCTTTAATAATATCGCCATAGTTTTCTACCTTTCTGTAGATTTTTGGCTCACACAATCTAATCTATTCTACCCAAGGCTTTTCTTTTCATTTTCTAATGTCCATCCTCATACTTTATGATATCAAAGAATAGTAAGCGCTTTACATTTTGAAAGAAAACATTTTATTAACTCTGAAAATAATGATCTTGAGATTATCGGAATATCATTCATTGCTGTACTGCATGAAAAACACGATTGCAATTTTTTATCACTACGAGATTTTCCAACTCAACTAATGGGCATAAATTATAGCTTCCGAAGATAAAATTCACCTTTTCTATCCAAATGATCTATTAACCCTAGAACGGCCGATGGAACATTTTTGTTCCATTTTTAAGTTCGGATCGCTGCCAAAATCACAATTATTTTCGGAACGCGGCTAGTCTTCATGACTTTCCATTATATTAATCTAGTTATGCACGGAGAAAGTTCAACAGTCCCCACTACTTCGGTTGAAATGTGACATACGTTTTACCCCAGAACTGCCGATGGGACATTTTTGTCCCACTGGCGTAATCATTCCTAATCTGCTACATTGTTTCAATATAGTACGGTGTATAGGCCTTTCTGAGTTCACCGTTGAGTGGAGCTATGACACTGATGTCCCCTTCCCAAACTCCTCTGGTCGGAAAATGGGGACTACCGTTACATAATAAGGTCATCTCAAGGAATCGTTTCCGGGAGATACTCAGATTCGATGTCAATTCCATCAGGTCTAAGCGCTTAAAAAATGGCAGGTTTGCCATTATTTCAGAAGTTTGGAATAGGTTCATTCAAAACTCTCAGACAAGTTACAGACATTTCTTTTCTACCAAAAACTAGGTGCCAATTAATTCAGTTCATGGCTTCCAAGCCTGATAAGTACAGGCAGAAGTTCTTGGTTGCTGTAGACAAAGTAACAAAGTATATACTGAATGCATTCTCTTATCTTCACAAAGATGAACTCCAAATGATCAACGCCTTTCCCAGTACGTACTAATGAAACTGATGGAATTATTTCTGAACACGGGAAGAAATGTTACCTGTGACAATTTCTTCACTTCTCTGGATTTGCCTGTTAATCTCAAGGCTAAATCCACTAGCTTGCTTGGTACAATAATCCAGATGAGAAAGTAATCCCCTTGGCTGTGAATAATTTACATGGAGATTTGTACTGAAAAATGGAGATACTACACTCACGGTTTACCAAGGTAAAATGAATAAGAATGTCATTATTTTAAGCAGTGTATACCCTGAAGTGCAACTTGGGACAGATGCCAAGGAAAATACAGAAACTGAGTCCTTTTACAGCTAAACTAAGTACAGGGTTGACGTTGTAGACCAAATGGCTCATAAATACTCAGTCAAAGCAGCGTCCCGAAGGCGGCCTGGACACACGTTTAACAATATTCTTGATCTAGCTGGTATAAATGCATGGATATTGTATAAAAATATAACCAAAATCAAGATCTCACGGCGAGACTACTTGTTGAAATTGGCTGAAGAACTAAGTAAAGATAATGCGGAGAACAGGGCATCGAACGCGCCCGCTCAAATCGCTGACACTCATGCCGAAGAGGAAGCTGCGGATCTCGCAACAGAGAGCAATCGACAACGTTGCCAGATTTAAAAAACTGCAAATAAGGGAAGAGTGTGAATAAATTGTTCGTATGCAGAAAGGTACTATGCAAGAAGTGCATCGGAAAGGAAAGAAAGACCTTCGTCTTTGTAGACTGCGTGAACGAGTGACTATGATTGAAAAACCATGATTGTCTCTTTTACATTTTCTTATTCTTTTAAGTACATTATGCCTAATAACCTGTTGACGTATCAACAAAGGAAATGGTTTTCACTTTATTTTGTTGATTTATCTGTATAAGTAATGAAAAAGGAAGTAGACATTCGTACTTAGCAAAATATGAGTGATTATGAGAAAGGAGCTTAAATTTCTATAAGTGACTATACTTGTTCTTTCTTTCATATAGTGACTGTACCTAACTATTTAGTGATTTCATGATTACCAAAGTTTGTTGTATGTCGCTTTCAAATGAAAAGAACCTAATTTTCTAAAACAGAAGTTAAATTTTAAAAATTACTGAATTATCGCTATATTTCTTCATTAAATATAATTTTGTATGAGACTGTGCTTGCAAGAAAAACAATATATACTTGTTTCAACATATGATTCTTTCGTTTGTTTCAAAAGAAAAAGCTTCCCAAATCGATATTAAAATACAAAACACGAATAATTGAATATGGGGCATTTTTGTGTACTAGGGTGGCCGTGAGGTCCAACCGTTCTAGTGTTAAATGATTATGCGTTGTCAGTATAACTTTGGAAAAGAATTACATTAACTACGAGACAAAAATAAAACTATAAAAAAAATTTAAATGACTCAAAATAGTATGACTTTTTACTTAGTTAATTACCAAACTGGGTTTTCTATTCGGACTTTTTTTCAATATCCGTAAAGATAACTTGAAGTGGAATTACCACGGAACACGATATTAAACTGTGCAGTATTTTAAATGAATTGATTTTCTTATTTTATATTTTTCTTTTCGTAAAGAACTGTCTTCACAATTTCACCCATATTATAATAATTAATACGACAAAATTAAAATGTTTAGATGGTTTATATGGCATTTTTTGAGAATTTCCATGCATACATTTAAGATATCTGTGCCGCACTGCAAAATATTAATGCGCCATTTAATAATTATCAAACAATTTCTTAACTAATTTATGATTTTTATGACGCACCATCGCTATGAGTTCGTTAATATGTCAATTCGTAAAAACGTCGCCACACTCATTTCTAAAAAATTTACAAAATATTTAAACGAGAAAACCTTTGCAATAGCCCGGTGCTAGTTTTCTTTTACTACAGACCTAACAGATAAAGCATCGTGAGTTCATCAGGGTTACTATTGATGGGCGAAACACAATATGTACCACTGAATACGATTTACGACTGAATCGACTTTTACAAGAAATATAAAATGACAACTTTATTTTCAATCTGTTTGGAGGTTCAGCAGCTGGGTATTATTCAATAGGTCCATTACATGACAGGCCGCATCAGCAGTTGCAGATTCTTAGGCCGCATTAACATATAAAAATTCTTCGGCGGGCCACGATAAGGTTCACTTCGGAAGATATTTGAGATAATGTGAGGGATCCTATTAATGAAAATCAATAATAAACAATATGTTATCCCCATAACATCACTGGAAAAGACTTGCAGACCATAATTTTAATTTAAAAGTAAGAAATTATCTGTATTTAATATTACGGTTCGCTTTCATAATGTCATTGCGAACCATATAAAATGCCCTCGTGGGCCTCATGTGGCCAGCGGGCTGTAATTTCCCCACCCCTGGTTGACATATTCGCCAAATTCCGACAGCATTTGTCTTTGTTGTGGAAGCAAGACGCCGAAGGTTTCAGGTTATTTCTAAAAATAGACTCGTAGAGGCTGTATATTTATAATAATAAATGAAAATAATATTACTGTCTTCGATGATTTGTCGCGGTATTTATGTCTCCAAAAATATTTGCACGATTCATTATCTTATATTTACCTCTTCGAAGTACAGTCAAACTCGTTTATAACGAGCACGGTTGTAACGAGGTCACGGCTATAGTGAGCAAATGCTACCTCCAAGATAAGTTTACGAGTATTTACATACAAATATTTCACGTATATAACGAGCACGCTTCACGGATATATCGAGCAAACTTCGACCACTTCTCACTGTCTCAAACGCGGTGGCGGTCAGCCCCTTCAATCCTCATAGTGACCCAAGATATGTAACCTTGTGTTCTCGAGTCCAGCCTCTACACCTTATCCCTCGGGGAGGTTAAAGACTGCGGCGTTGTTGTTAAAAAAATAATCCCTTCGTCCAAACCAAGAATTCCCAACTTGCAGGTACAGTGGCACCCGCGGAGGTCCTTTGTCCTCTCCTCCCAACCCCCAGCTCTTTTACAGCCAGGAGGTTGTGTTTGGAAGGGGGGTAAGAGGCTAAGGGCATGTACAATGGCGCTCGCCCCCGTCGCTCAGCCGAATGCACCCAACACCCTTTCCCACGTAAAGATGGGAAATCCCAGATTTAATCCGTCTCCTCATTAACTCTTCCTGGAATTGGTATGCTCGCAGTTTGCAAAGAAAGTTCGTAGCGTTGATCACAAAAATCAGTTGAGATTTTGGCCTTGAACGAGTAACATGTCCGTACATAAAAGGAAGTGTCTGTCTATTCACGAAAAAGGTTGATATTATTCGAGAGTTAGAACGTGGTGAAAAAATGTTGAAGTGTGCAAAAAATTTAATTTATCGTCGTCTACGGTTTCAACCTTATGGAAAAACAAAGAAGCGATTTTATCTGCACTAGAGAACAACCTAACAACAAACAAGAAAATGAGGAGGTGCGACTTGGGTACTGTTGATCAAGCACTTCTGGAGTGGTTTAAGAGGCAGAGAAATGCTGGTTTCTCCATCAACGGCCCCATTTTAAAGGTACAGGCAGATAAATTTGCAAAGCAGTTAGGACATGAAAACTTCACATGCAATAATGGGTGGCTCGATCGTTTTAAAAATCGGCATAACATTGTTTATGCGAAAGTCAGTGGAGAGACCCTGTCAGCAGATTCAAAAACGGCAAGTGAATGGGTGAAAAGTGTTTGGGAGGAGTGTCGAAAAGGTTACAGAGAAGAAGACATCTACAATGCCGACGAAACTGGACTGTTTTACAGCATGATGCCTGATGCAACGTTTAAATTCAAAGGTGACAAATGTGTTGGGGGCAAAAGACCTAAGAATCGTTTAACAGTTTTAATGTGCGCAAACATGAATGGGAGTGACAAAAAAAACTTTTTGTTATTGGTAAGTTACAAAAGCCGCGTTGTTTCAATAATGTAAAGAAGCTTTCCGTTGAATATGCAGCTAATAAAAAGGCATGGATGACTTCCAATATTTTTCAGAAATATGTAAGTCAGTGGAACAACGAGTTACGGAGGAAAAATAGAAACATTCTACTCCTTGTCGATAACTGTCCTGCGCACCCACATATGCAGGAGTTATCCAATGTAAAACTGGTGTTTTTGCCTCCAAATGCGACTTCTATTTTGCAGCCAATGGACATGGGGATAATTAAAAGTTTTAAAGTCCATTTCAAGCTATTTTTTGTTCTACAGTTGATTGAAAGGAGGGAAAGAGGTTTAGATGGCAACGTCTCTGTATTGGATGCAATTCATTTTATGACAGATGCATGGGACAATGTTTCACCTACAACGATCATAAACTGTTTTCGGAAGTCTGGTTTAATATCGGGAGAATTTTCGATTGATAACCATAACGTTGAAAAAGATGATCTACCTCTGTCAGAATGGCTTAAAGAAAATGGAATTGCGAATTTTGACCATGTAAATGACATTCACAATTTTGTTCATGTTGATGATGATTTGATTACCAGTGGAATTCCTACGGAGAGTGAAATAATAGAGACAGTACAAAACACAGCAGACAGTGATGAAGACATTGTTGAATGTGTCGAAGACACAATCCCGACTTACTCTCAAGCTCAGGATGCTGTGGAAACATTAAATGATTTTTTTGAAAACATTGACATTTCCGATGGTGTTTTTAGTGCAATAAGTGTAATAAGAGGAAACTTAAGAGACTTCAAAGTGAAATCTATGAAACAGGCTACCATTCAAAGTTATTTTTCTAAAAAGGGGAGTGATTAAGGATGCAGCTGTGAGTAAATTTTATATGTACAAATGTTTATTTTAAAATTTCTAGTTTATTCTCATTTTTATGTTTTTCCATAAATTTACTAAATAAACTTTCTGTTTATATATTCACTTTTACTTCTTATGTCTTATTTCACCATACGCATGCATGCTTTTGCCTTCACGGATATTAAGTTTAACGGCTATAACGAGCAAAACTAGACGGTCCCGTGGCGCTCGTTATATCCGAGTTTGACTGTATATATATGCTATACTTAAGAAATACATATGTAGCAGTCATACGTAACTACTTGTATCGCAAATCATACATAAATGGAAAAAGGCAAATTGGCATTCTTTGCTCGTCATCATGTATATACCGATTCAAAATGAAAATTAAGAAATATTTATTATAACATCCAACGCTCTAAATATATTTGTTGGACAGATTCAAATGGATAGAGTAATCAAAAATATTAAATAATACCAAATAAATACTCTTAATGCCAAAGTAAAGTCGAACATTATGTTTTGCACAATATCATGGTAAAACTTTGAGGTTAGAGAAACGGAAAGGGAACACTGAAAACTCACTCAAGCAATCTTATATCGTATAACTTACAGTGTAAAAAAGTAGTATTTAAATAAATCTAGGAAAAAATAGAAAATAAAAATTTATAGAAATCTGAGTTATTGAAGATACCATTTAATAACAAAGTTCACTCCAAATAGAGAAAGCCAGATGAACACAATGTAGTCGCTATCCAACGATAATCGAGAAAACCAGATGTGTACAATGTAGCCGGCATCAGTGGTGATCCGCCGATCGTCGATTATAAAAATAATGACCTAGAAAATTATAAGACGCAATTATTAAGCCAGCCAAAGCTTAAACCATTACAATCAACTTTTACAATTGCATCACTCATTCTACATGTCTTTAATGCGATATAGCCGTATTTTGATTTGAACTCTGAGAATTAGGCACAAGATATTAAAAGGATACGTTTTACTAATGTTTTGATAGTTTGGTCAAAGATAAGTTCATGTTGCTTAAGAGAAACACTACCAAACAAAGGGTATAATTGTAACTCGCAACAAATTCGTGGGTTTTGAAATTAAAATGTTTTTGTAAGAAAGTCAATATATAAAACAATTACGCAGTAAATGAAAATTTCTATTCCACGCAACATCAAAACATGGCGCAACTTCTACTGATGGACCATACCCTGATCCGAAAAAAGATAATCTTTCGGATGGTTGACCGCGGAAAAAAGATAGTGACTAAGAAAAATTTCCCTGCAGGTGTAATAATCCCATCGCCGCAGACCCCAGTAACACGATTAAGCACTACCTAAAAGAGATCCACGTGTCAGGCCGAATTGATCCGAAAGGGAAAATCTGCTAGATTTCCTTAGCTCGCATCGACGTGGCTTAATCATGTTTAATGATAACTGACTCCCGCCGTTATTCCGTAAATGTTGATGGAATGCCGCTGCATTTTAACGTGGGGCGAAATGGGAGGATAGATGGCTATCATTGACGAGGAGAAATTAATTGGACGCCATTCGAGCAAGAAAAAAATATCACGCAGATTCCGGTTTCGGCAGATACGGCGAGATATTTTTCGCTTTCTTGACATGTATTTCTTTTGAGTTATCGACTCGAAACGGGGCCCGGAAAGGAAAACACTTCGTTTTAAGACTCGCTAAAAACGTTCTGCATCTCACGATTCGTTAGCTTAAAAGGTTTTTTTTCATATATGCACGTGAGAGAGATGCTATGGTGCAAAAATATACGTTTCCACTTTTAAGCAGATTGAGGACGTCATTTTGGCACCATCAAGAGCGATGTGAATAAGAGAAAAAAAGAGCTCTGGCGAATGCTTCTCGCGTACGCGCATTCATAAGGTTCGCCGAATCTCTCTCCCGTTTTAAACCATTCCGTATCATTCTCAGCTGATGCGTTTTTCTCCTCTTATTCGTTCTTCCTTGTGCTGAAACCCACAGCTCGCCCATTTGTACAATAATGCGTCTTTTCTTCGGCACTCTTTCACTCTACCAAATCGTTTTGAAGGACTGAGCTACGGAAAAAAGTAACTATTTGCGTCATAACCTCCTGATCCGAGTGCATTATCGGAATGAATGAAGGCTGTGTCGGTGAAAAAAGGGGCTACCGGAATAACTCACTTCGTAGAAATCGACATTCAGTCCATCATCGCTATCGTACGGCTCCATCTTTTCCTCCCTCCCACTCTCCTCCTGTATGAAACTACAAGTCATCCACGCGTATAATCTGAAAATGGTTTACTAATCTGACAAAGAACCGTATGTTTCTGACATGATTAACTGAGGGTTAGAACTGACAGCACAATCACATGATTTTAATTGGCATTATCGTCGTCTTAAGGCCCAAAATATGTATGTATGTATGTATATATGTAAATGTTTGTACATTTCTTCATTCTGTGTAGGGACTTTCCGCGAGAGTTTGTTCGTCCGGCTTCTATTAAGGTTTATTTCTGTGATGGACAAGGCTGATTACTCAGTATTTTATCTTTGTCTTTTGTCTTTGTCCAACCTTTCTTATTTCGTTAGCTTACTTTGATGTATAAATTCATTCGTTGTATTTTAAAATTATATTACTGTCGTTAACATCAACTGATGTAAATATTTAAATTCCATCACGAAAATTGTATCATATAGCGAAGGGTTAAATGTAAGAAAGGGACTGAATAGTCTCAGTTTTGTTTGGATAATATCGTTAGTCTATCTGTCTGTCTCTCTATAATTTCATATGATTTATCTTTTTATTTCAATCTTTCAAACGCTTGTTCTGTCTCGGTTTCTTCCGCCATTTTAAGTATTTGCTTAATTCATCACTTCTATTGCCCTTTTATCATTCGCTCTTACAGAACTTCTCTACTGTTCTCAGTCGCTCTATTCCTCTTTCTATTTGTCCTCTTTCTCACAAACACACTCTCAACATCTCGGCTTTTCTTCTGACCTATACCTTTTCTAATTCTTTTCTCTATTTTAATTACCTACAGTGTTTTCAGGATCTTCTGTCGAATTGAGCGGTTCAAAATGGATAGGGAATCTTCAATAAGCGTTCAAGTAAATCCATATTCATTTTCTTGCACTCGGATTTGCTCAATTTTTCTGCAAAATTAGGAATTTAACATTATTTCTCTACAACGTTTTCTCAAAAATTTTTCTCTTTCAATCTCTCCTGGTCTCATAAAATTCGCAGGAGAACTTTTACGATGCAGCAAGACCCATAAGTTTTCCCGCTATTTTGACAAACTATACTCAAATTCTATCCCCGGTAAAAGAGGTTTTATGCCTTGATCAATGACGTGGTTTTTAACTTATTTGGAGTTGAAAAATAAGGGGAAAAATACGCGGAGTGAGTATCAAAGATTGCTGATCACGATGTAATGCTTTCTATCTGTGTAATATATGCATTATTATTGCCTTATTATGCGTTCTTTGCACGAAGTGAACGCATACATGGGAGGTCGTTTCCGTCCGACCGCATGTTAAAACTCGGAAAGCGCTGGACGTATTATGACGAAATTTGGTATTGGGGAGTTTTACTAAAATTTGTTGAATGATTCCAATTTTGGTTAAATTCGGACAAAAATGACGACCAATTTACATGAAGACCTACATGTAGTTTAGAATGTTCTTTTGTTTCAACTCGGGAAGCGCTGGAAATATTTTGATGAAATATGCTATTAGGGAGATTTGCTAAATTAATTTTGGTTAAAATCGGACAATAATTACGGCTACTGTATATTTAGACCTACATGTAGTTTATAATGTTCCTGCTTCAACTCGGGAACCGCTTGATGTATTTTAATAAAATTTCGTATTGGGAAGTTTTACTAAAATTGGTCGACCAATTCCAATTCCGGTTAAAATCGGGCAACAAATACGACCACTTTACATGGCAAGACCTACAAGTAGTGAACAACGATCCTTTGTTTCAACTCGGGAACCGCTTGACTTATTGTGATGAAATTTGGTATTGGGGAGTTTCGCTAAAATCGGTCGATCGATTCCAATTTTGGTTAAAATTGGACAATAATTATGACTACTTTATATGAAGATCTACATGTATTTTACAACGTACCTCGCTTGCCTCTTGTTAAATTCTCGTTTGTGAGAAAAATATTGAGAACTTTGTGAAATCTCCAAGAACGCATTTGGAAATTCTCTGTACTCCGACATGGAGTACTCCTTTCCAATCTTTTTCTGAGATGGATCCACCGGAAGTATTAATAACATCACCTACTTTTCATGTCTTTTGAGGGCTGAAGTAATTTGGTGACCTATAAAAACGTATAATTTAAATAAAGATTGTCTCCAGCGTTGAAATGTACACTTTAAAAATATAGCGGGATGCTACCGGGCGCTTAAACCCCCAATCGTTTTTCTAAATCGTCTTCTAAATTGTTTCATATGAAGATTTATTAACGAAAAAGTATGAAAAATCGTCAGCATGGCGATATGCCCCATATCGAACACAGTCCAGTTGGCAGTTCCGATTGTTTATGCCTCCCGAAACACTCCAAGAGTCGATGAAGACGCTTGACGGCGTTTAACAGCAATTCAATTTCGATGTTTTTTTTATGCATAACAAGAATAGTCATGAAAAGATGACGTGCTCATAAAATAAAACAAATGCTTACGTTTTATTTACCGGCGATTAAAAAAAGAGAACTAAAACCGCGACATAAAACCTACACGGAGTATTCCTTGCATGTTTGTTTAGGATGATTTGATCCCGCAATATCTTTAGAAGGATAAGTTAGAGCTGCCTGGTCGCCATCAAGGATTACGGACCCGTTTTATGCACAAGGATGGGTCGTGTTTTTCGGCGTAACAGATTATGCCCACCAGAATATATCCTCTTCGACCTTAAAATTATCTCGCGTTCATAAATATGATGTCCTGGTATAGCTAGGCCGTTCCGTCGCACCGATCTTGTTTATCTTACTCTTTTTATTTGAGTGCGACCTTCCGTCTTTTATGTCACCCTCTCACGATTCCAAATGGCTCCCGCGCGTAAAAGCGCAACGTTTCCTTCCAGAATTTCATGCTGCAGAAGGTTACTTCCGGTTATTAAACAGGGAAAAAAACAACTAACCTCTATTATTTAAAAAGGTCGCTTCCGAGAATCAATGGCAAGGAAAAGAATTATAAAAAATATCTCTATGAGCTACTGTATATTATTAATTAAAGTGTGTTGATACTTAATTATATTCCCTTCAAGTGTCGATACAAGTTACACCGGAGATGTGTTATTATTATTTTTGACAATGTTGAACTTTAAGAGTGATAAAAAACCCTTCAATATCAGAAGAAGCACAGAAAGATGGACGACGTTTAAAATGTTGCTCGTACTTACTGTTTGATCAAATTCCTAAAATTCGTTTCTTTAGCTCGTTTGGGCAGGTATCATATGCACACACACAGACACCAAAGAGCGGAAATCTTAAAACATACGGAGTATATTATTATAAAAGTACATACTAAAAATACTCCAGATGCGATAGACAAATTTAGAATTTTTTGGGAGCACGTACAATTGAAAAGTTGAGACAATCCACAAGATATTCATTAGATAATTCTGATAACTGAGTTGGAAAAAATTCTTAAATCTTAGATTAGACTAATCGCAGATGACTGCATAAAATATAGGTATGTTTACAGCAAGACCGATAGCATTATGTTTCAAAAAGATATACATGAGCTAGTGTAATGAAAGTTAAAAACAAAATGACTATGAACATTGAGAAAAGACTAAGTCATTACTTTTCTGCCGAGGAAAGAGTAGAGTACGTAGTAATAAATGGAACCATTCAAAAGACAAATTCTCAGTAATGGAAGCAGCAGGAGTGATATAAATTTAGAAAAATTATAATGGATGAAACAAATCCGTATGAAAAATGAAGAAATGAATGGCGAAATGTATGCTTTACCGATCTAACATGTAAATACCAGGGGTTGTAAAGGTGAAAAAATGATATTGTTCATCATTCAGAGTCCATCGACCAGGTTAGATGCATGGGACCTATCGCTTCAAGATTTTCTGAATCAAAGCATTTTTGCGAAGCATAAAATTTACGTGTAAGTGTTCTTGTGCCGGCTTTCCTAACGTGATATGGAATTTGAGATGGATGGAGGAAATTCCGCAGGAGCAACTTCCAAAAATATATTCACTACTCGCGGATCGCTATTTTTTCATTGTGAAGACGCTCCACTCTCCCCTCTTCGCTCTATCCCAACATACGCCCCCATCACTCTTCCTTAATAGATTCTCCAGTAGATGGCAACCATACTGCCTCATGGATAAGGAAATAGGATAGAAATGTTGGCATTTCTATTCCATTTCCATATCCATTATCATTTGTTTTTCCGCGGTCATCACTCAAATTACTCGTTCCTTAAAGATATCATTTATCTGTATTGGATTTGCCATTTTTTCAGAAGACGCGGGATAATGTACACTTATTCTCTTGAGGCTCTGTCTATGTGTGTGTGTGTGTGTATATATATATATATATATATATATATATATATATATATATATATACACACACACACACAAGTAGTTTTTCAGTCCATATCGAAAGTAACACCGTAGAATTTTGAGGGGATGCAATGCATCAGGAAGTCCCTAACGTCACTAATATTTCCTGTTTTTTGGATTTTGACGTCGTTATAAGTTTACGCCGTAGTTATAAATCAATTGCATTATAATACAATCCACTGATTCTTTTTAAAAGCACCAAATTTATACATACATACACACACACATGCATATAATCAGACTACAAGTCGAGCTTGTCCGCTGTTTTTCAAACAGATGTTGATAGTCGTCTCATTTTTGCGACCAAAGAAATAAGTAAAGAAAAACAATGAAAGTGATTATGACTAGTGTAGCATAGTCAGCGTTTTTCCAGTGTTTTATGAAAACTCACCCCTGAACTACAGGAAATTTCTCCGCGGCCCATCTATACATATATCAATAGGTTTAGATATATATATATATATATATATATGTATATATATTATATAGGAAAATCTTTCGTATGATTTAATACAAGTAGCTGGTTATTAAAAAATGAAGCAATTTGTTAAACTATTCATTATTTATTTATTACGTATTATTTTTACGAAAAGTAAAGTTTTTTCTATACTTTTGAAACATTTCTTAAATATGGTTAACCTCTCTTAATTTTCAAAACGTTCGTGGCCCACCTTAAACTCTTTTGCGACACACCGCCCTGAGAAACACTGGTATGAATCCCATTTATATCTGCACTGCATATTGAGATGACAAATTTGAAATACTTTAATAAAAATTAACTCCAACAATCTCGTAAAATTTATTTGCTTCACAGTACCACATGAAACATGCTTTTCTCAAATTTACTTCTGTGAGGATGGTGGGGATCGTCTTATATTCAAGCAAATACGATACACACATACACGAATATCCCGTTTTTACGTGGTGCCGTTTTACCGAAAATGCCGGGTGATGGAATGAAAAAACTAGTTGGTATAATTTCAATTTGGCTAGCTACAGTTTAAAAATTAGATCCCTACACTTTAACATAAAATATTTACGCATTAATTTCGTATTTATTATGTATTATGGATTTAATATCTGTCATCGTAATTAAACAATCGTTACTTTCTAAGATTATTTGTTTTTTTGTGTATGTCTCATTAATTTTATGGGCGCGTCACCCAATACCGGTTTTACGGAATATCCTTATGTACAGAATGACCTCGGTCCCAAGCTACTCCGTAAAAACGGGATTTTGGTGTATAAATGCGTATAATGCTGTTTATAGCTACTTATTCTCTTTCACCTCTCTCTCTGTCTCTCTACGCCACATCTATCAAAACAGTTTTACTCCAAATTGTTTTCTTTCTCCATCCTTCCTTCCCTCACAGCAAATGTTTTCGCTCGCGTTTCAGCGGGCCGGAACAGAGAGGGCCCCCTCCAAACAAGGGGAAGAGGTGGGGAGAAGTGCGTGCAGAATTCAAATCTGATTGCCACTCGATAAAGGAAAGTGGGCAGAAAGAGTTTGATGATCGTGGCACTGAATATAAACCGCGATGATGGACCCTCGACTGGCTGAAAGAGATTCATGCTGGGCGTTTGGATTCCGAGCGAGGCAGGGATCAAAGGGAGGAAAAATATTCAATGGGGGTTCGCGGCACTCTTCTCAACCCTTCGCTGTATTCCGAGAATGACTGATGGAAAGAGGTTAAGGAGACAAATATGTGACGTGAGATGGGTTTCGACGTTTTCTTTTTTTACGGATGCTCGCGGATTGATGTTTATGGAGTTTATCCGTCGATTGATGCGCTAGGATAAATTTAGATGCTGCAAGTATGAAAGATAAAGTAAAAAGATAGCGCACATCTGGACAATATACTTAGAAAATAGTTTCAAGCCTGTTAAGTATGGCAAACGCATTCGTTCACGAGGAAAAATTAGACTCAAAGTTTGATTTTTCAGCAACACTCGAGTTGTACCAATTTAAAGAAGGATTTATATCTAATTTCCTTGTCTAAACCTATTCTCTATTTTAACAGCTTCAGCTGCGGTAAAACTAAAAGAAATAAAATTCAAACGTGTTTTTTATGCGGTACCAAGTTTTTCACTGCACGCGTCTGTTCCAAACGATTCTATATCACGAACATGCTATTGAAATTCCATAGAGATTTCAGATCTTTAAAAAAATACAATAGGTTCCTTTCTAAATGCCTGAGCTCAGATTTTTGGTCGCTGCTTTTTGTTTTAAACATATGCAGTTCTGTGCTAAATCATTTCATTACAGTCAAGGATGCTCGTGACTCTTTCTCCTCCCATATGAAATAAATTTATTACTCTTTTGATTTCCCTAAATATTCAATAGTGGATCCAAAGGCGATCACCACTCCCCCCTTCGCAGGATGCTTTACTAAATCCATTCCACGCAAAATTCCATAATTATACGCCGCATTTTATGTCTGTATGTAAATAAAGAGTGATGGACTAGAGGCTGATTCAAGAGAAGAGATGGGCGATCAATCTACCTCCCTCCTTGGGAAGTTGATGATAAATATGCCAATTTTTCCAAAACATTTTTGGTTTAATATGTTCACTGCTTTCAAAAATCATTCCCTCTATAAATTATATTTCCTTTTTAAACTTGCGAGAGTAATTCGTCAACTTCCTCCTCTGAACGCTCTTTTCCAAATTTGGCTAATATTTTTTACAGAGATGGGACATTGTTTCACACACATTGCTTTAAGCAGAGAAGCAAGCTTGAAAAGGGATAGATACAGCATGTTTTCTCGCTCTATCCCTCTCTCTCTCTCAACAAAAACTACATGACCCTAATTAGCCTTCCAAAAAGGAGGCAAGATCAAAAGTGCACGCATACAAAGTACACAGAACGGGAGATAAAATCATAATTTTATGTACACACCGTGCTTCGTTATCTCATTGAAATGTCGCTCTCGCTAAACATACTCAGTCGTTCTCTATCCCGCGTATATGCTCAACGTATTGTCTCACGTCCTTCACATTACCACCTCCACCCTCGTCCATTTCTCCCCACTAAACCTTCATCCTTCCTCCTCCAACCGCAACTCATTTTCCCCTTCTCCAATGCCAATCTTTTTCTTTCCATTGCCTCTCTTCCTCCTTTATCCCATTCTCTCATTCCCGTTTCTCTCTCTCTCTCCCTCGCCCACTTCTCCATTCCCTCCATTTCAACCCTTAACTAAGTGGTATGCATATAAGCCTCGCCCCTTACAAGGTGTTTTGAGTCCCGGGTTTCAGTACAATGATGGGTGTAAGCAGAGATTGAGACAGCGGAGAGGGAGAGAAGCAGATTGTGGCGTGCAAGTTTTTTTTAAGAATCGCGCCGGTCTCTCTCGTTAATTACTCTTAGCGGATAATCAGGGCTCCATTCACTGCGAATTCCCTCTTCCCGCCCTCCTACGCTCCAATTATCCTCCGTACCTCCTCGTCCTCGTTTCTCTCCTTTCACTCTACCTGCTGTTTCTCTATATCTTCTAATTTCATCCTCAGCCCCTCTTCCTCTTCTACTCTTTGAGGCTTCTTCATGTAGCTCTCCTCTCTCTTTCTTCTTCTCTTCATTCATTTCTCCATTTCCTATTCTTCACGCACCTCCTTTCCCACTTTATTCATTTTCATCCCTCTGTCTCTTTCTGTCTCCCTCATACATTTTCCATGTTCGCCTCTTTTTCTCACATCTACCCGTTCAAATGCCTTTTCCTCTTTCAGGCTTTCTGTCAATTCGTCTTGTCTTCCGTACTAATCAGTAGTTAGCAACACCCTCAATCGCTCACTTTCTTATTTTCTGAACTTTATTTCCCTTTCTTCCATTTTCTCTTCATTTAAATCTATCCCATTTCGCTATCCTTTAATAATTCACGTTCTCTTTCATTCTGTCAATTTTATTTCTCCCTTCTTCCTATTTCTATCTCTTTTATTCCCTTTCTCCTCTTCTACTCCTTCCTTTATTCTTTCCCAACTCTTTTAATTCTACTGTGTAGTGTCCTCGCTCTCCTATTGACTTCACTTGTATTTTCACTCCTATTCTCCCTGCATTTGTATCTCTTCAATTTAACTATATTTCTTATTCTTCAGTCCATTCCATCCTCTAATTCTCTTCCTCTAACTCTCTTTCCGGTCTCCTTTTCCTCTCTATGACTTTTATTATTTTTCTCCTCTCTCTTTCTTTCTCCCTATCTCCCTCCCCCTTTTTTTCGCTTACTCTAGCTCTTTATTTTCGTCTTTCTTTTTCTCTCCCTTCCTATCTCTTTTAACGATCACTTTCTTTCGAAGTTCTTCTTTGATCTATTTTCCTTTTTTCGTTTATTCTTCCTTTCTCCTTATCCTATTCTATTCTATCCTATTCTCACTTCTTCTCTAAATATTTCTTCCTTCTATTCTCCCTTTATTTTCTTCTATCTCGCATTTTCTCTTTTCTCCAAATTATCCTTTCCTTTGCTCTCACTTGCCTCCCCTTTTTTCCGCTCATTATCCTTCTCCATCTCTTCCTCTCTCTTCAGCTCTCTCTCTCCCATTCATGTTCAAATAAACTTTCCTCCTATAGTATGACCTCTTGACGTCCGGAACACTGTCAATTTGATCGTCTCTCTCCCATAACCAAAAAACACACGCGCACCCAGCATTACTTCCGAAGAAAAAAACTACTCTCTAATCAATTCCAGCCATTCAATCCTTCGAGATAATGGTGCCTTTTGTTCAATTAGTGCCGCAGAGAGAGCGCTCTGGATTCCCTTCCTCCACTAACCATTCCGAGTTCCCTCTTTTTAAGTTTCCATTTCCAAGTTAACAGTATCGTTCTCTTCGGCTCGGTTAATATTTCCGGCGGGATTAATATTTACGGAAGTCACTTTTAATTGATTTAAAAAAATGACAGTGGACTACGTGCGAGCTAATGTAATCCGAAAGGCGGGGAGAATTACGGTGGAGGGGATGGGGGAGAACCGGCGAGAAAGGTACTTTCTCTGGATCGGGGCCACGCGCGACACATCTTTCGCAAAAATCGGCAGGGACGCGATTTCGTTGGTTTTGGAGGAAGAGTATTTTGCTTCATATCCTGCCGATGGAGTGCACAAACTTCTTGGTGAAAAATGCCCATTTAATGTTGAAAAACCATAACCATACCTCCAAGATCAGAATTCCATGCCATTTTAAATGGATCGATCGATTTTTTTTGCCTCGTCAAAATAATGAGAAGTTATCGTTGCGACTGATATCGATTTGGGAGCTAGGATGGAAAACTTAGATATGCCAAAATGAACTTTTATATCAACAGAGATTTTGTAGAGATAAAAATAATTGTCCTGATATTGCTCCTATAAAAATAGCCGAAACTCAATAATATATCTGATAAATATGCACAGGAAATGGTCCAAACGATATCAACAGCAACACGCGTAGAATTCCAGACGCCAAGGTATGATTTGATGGATAGAGTGATTATTTCTCCATCGATTCACCACATTGAATAAAACAAGTAGTTTGGCTTTGAACTTTTTGTGATCTTTATTAATAGGCTGGCGTGTCACAATAATATGTTTTTATATTTAACTTCTTGCGTTTAGGAAATATGTTAGTCTTTTATGATTCATAGACATAACTACGTTATCTTATATAACATATATATAAATCTGATGTGGCCATCACATGACTTTCTCCATAGCTGTAATTTAATTTTTCTAAAAATTCCAAATAGGTTAAATAATAATAAATACTTTTAGAAACTGCGAGAAAGTTTTAGAATTGACAAAGAACAGAAATAAACTCAAACCATAGCCTTCCAATATTGGATATAGCCACAAAGCTCCAACAATTAAGAAAAGAAAAAGGAGCGCTACTAAGACGTAACTAAGAGTCAATTGTTAACAATCTTCGTAGGTAGGTGGCGTGGGGGTAGAAGCTAAAAATATAAGATATCCCTAAGCAATTCATTATATGGGGAAATATTTTAAACAAAAGATGTAGAAAATTAAATTGCCTACAACCTGTATTCCAGTATATTTTTACATTTATCATAAATTAAAGCAAATATTTCAAAATAACGGATGTTACAAGAGTAAACACCCACTTTCGTTTGACCGATGTTTACCAAAAACTAATCAGTTCTTTCGACTTTTATAAAAGTGTTAAATATAAAATTTTGCGTTGACCTGATTAATAGTTTTTGAGTTAGAGCACCCACAAAAAAACTATCATATATATATATATATATATATATATATATAATTGCAATAAAAAGATCTTTTGATAATTGATATCTAAAAGACTACTTTTGTAGCAAAACAATACCACTATACGGTGCATACATATTTCATTATCTCAGAAAGTAAATACTAGATTTAAGTTCTGGATAATACTTCAACATATACACTGTTTATCCAGGACCGTATTTAAATATAGGTTGATAAAATAGACTGATAAAAATAGATTTTATTACTTCAAAGTGGTATGTATTTTTGCTCGAATTCATAGATAAATTTTGTCAATAAAACTCGCTTTATGCTATAATTTCACTTACATTGGCCAAATTTCATTAAAATGACAAGAAATCTAACGGAAAAAGCAACTCACTGAGAAGAAGAGAGTAATTCCACGAAAACACGATATTAAGATAGTAAATTCGCCTTTCCATATCCTCTCAGATTTAATTCGTTTACGAAATAATGTGCTTACTCAAAATCCTTATTTTAGAGGCGCTTCGTCAAAGTTGCGCGTAGGCGTATAAGCTATCACGGTGTTAACATGCGAAGGAGGATACGAGTTGTCGACGCAATTTTCGCCGGAAGGCTTGATCTTATATGTGCTCGAATGGTCATCGGACGGACAGTTTCTGCTCCATCAAAAGCATCGAGCCGACCGGGAAAGGACGCGTATATATCAATGCGTACTACACGACATGTGTGGGTGGATGCGGACGGCGAAGGTGGAAGTCCGTGGGCGAATGGTATAGAGAGATAGAGAAGATGGACTTGCAAGAAAAACATCCACCTTTCACTTCCCTGGAAGCAAGGGAACTTTTGTGTTTTTTGTTTTTTAAAGGCAGTCCATCTCGGCTGCAGAGATTAAGATGCGGATAACAAAAGGCGCATAAAAATAAATAAAAAGCAATGGCGAGTAGAACTGGGAAAAAGAGAGAGAAATTCATCGTTCATCCTGGTGATAAATGGAGGTGTGCAGCGTTACTATTCTCCATCTTACGACATTTTTATTAAACTCCGAAAGAGAAAAGGGTTTTTTAATAAAATATTTAACGCGAAATGCCTACAGCTGAAAAAACTATATGTATAATACATGATACTTGTATATATAAAAATAACGCATTAAATATTTATGTAAGACTCTACTGCAATATGAATTGCTGAAAATTATTATTTATATTGGAAAATGTAATAAAAACTTTTGCTAATTTTTCATTTCAATATTTGAGCTGTTTATGCTGAATATTTCAATGGAAAATAAAAATTTGGACTTTTTTCGCCTTGAACTGACATACGTTGCTGAAATATCCAAAGTTGATTTTAAAAATTTTTGTTATTCTGCATTAGTAATTAGATATATAATTGATCCATTTCTTAGCAAATAAAGAAATTGTTAAAAATTTAAATAGAAATATAATTGATTGTTTTAAGTAAATGATAAATAACATTCGTGGTTGTAATCACATCAAGAATAACATAAATTTTTTACTTTCTCCATATACGTAGTATGAGAAAGTATTGTTTTCATGAAAAAAATTGAACTCAAGATTTCAACGGTAACACATGTTTTTAGGTTCCCTGAACATGTTCTGACTTGTTTCGCGATGATGTCTGTGTGCCTGTCTGTCGGTCTGTATGTGATAGATTTTTGTGGGCGCTCTAACCTAAAAACTATTAATCAGGTCAACGCAGAATTTTATACCTAACATTTTTATAAAAGTTAGAAGATCTGATTAGTTTTTAGTAAAAATCGGTGGACCGGAAGTGGGTGTTTACTCTTGTCACTTAGCCGTTATTTTGAAATATTTGCTTTAATATTTGATAAATGTAAAAATGTATTAGAATAAAAGTTGTAGGAACTTTTATTTTCTACAACCTTTGTTTGATACGTTTTTCCATATAATACATGGTTTAAGAGATATCTGCCACCACCACGCCACCTACCGAAGACGCTTACTTACGTCTTAGTAACGCTCCTTTTTCTTTTCTTAATTTTCAACCGGAAGTAAATATTGACAACGATCCCAGAGCTAACAACATGTAATTTTCCATATAAATATGGAGAAAGTCATGTGTTGCCCACATCAGTTTATTTATATATATAATATCGTAGTTTGACAAAAATATATTACAGACTTTTTTCGAATGTTAAGTTTTTAATTTCACCTCAAATATTTTTTCGTAATGATTACGCTTCATAATTCATAAAGTTCCATCACGCATTATTTTAATTAGTTCATTTTAATTTATTGGTCACAGTATCGACAACTCCTCCGAAGATAGTAGCTATAGTCTGATGAAAGTCGCGTACGCATTCCCATTTACAATGCAAAGTCAGAATAAATGCCAAGCGATGGAAAAAATACACTTCTAAAAATCCCAAACTGGAGATGATAGAATTAATTAAGGAAAACCCATCAACTTTCAAAGAATTCAATGCATAATTTTAAACAGACAAAGTTTTTATTAGCTATGAACTTCAAAGAAGTCATCTCTTAATTGCCTCTCATATTTTTTTCTTGATTGTATTAATTTTGAAATTTACCCGACCTTTTTCTGGTGATACGATTAAAATTTAGTTTATTTTATATTTAAATGTTACCTTAATAATGCTTTTGATAGGTCATAAGGCGTCCAAGCATTACTGGGTGAAATATGTATGTAAAAATCCTAAGTATTTTTTCAGTGATCGTGCTGCCTTCGACTACTAAATTAAATTTAAATCCGTAGATAATATCGTAATTTTGAAAGATTTATGACCGATATTAAACTCCAGCATGCAATCATGCATTTTCAATTTCATAAGAAAACGAAAGAGGAATTTTAAATTTACGGTCACAAATTTCGCTAATAATTTTACCGTAAGATCCTATGTTAGGCAACCTAGTTTAGTGCCGAGAGATAGCTCAAAAAATGATTTTACTATTAAATATCTTTCGTGGTGATTCTAGATAGTTTTCCTCTTTCAAATCATAACACACATTATGTGCTCAAAAAAGAAAGAAATACCAAGTCAGAATTTCTGGAAAACTGTTTTGTCAAGCTTTTTGTATGGGTATTGGAGATAAATAATTTATTAAAAATTATGTGCTTATGTTTTTATTTTAAGATTGAGTAAATTTAAAAGTAAAAATCCTTCCTTTTTCGTGAAAACTGAATTAAAATTTTGTGCAACTAATGGAGAATGAAACGAAGTTTTCAACTGCAGTAATTTATGCCTTTCTTCAATCATCAACCACTATCTTAAAACTCATACAAAAGAAGAAGCAAAATAAAAATTACAGAATTTAACAATTAATTTTTGAGAAAGTCTTTTCAAGGGAGGGTTGCTGTAGCTTTTCGATAATGAAATAAATATTGCACAGGCCATCCAACTTTAAAGAAGTCATCGGGTATTTGATTTAATTTTTAATTACTTCATACGCAGTATATGAGTATGTATTGTTTTCGTGAAAAAATCTAATTCTAGATTTCAACGGAAATGCGCTTTTTTAAGTCCACCGAGTACGTTTTTACTATTTTATCAATTATGTCCGTGCCAGTATGTGTATGAAAGGAATTTTGTGCACGGAATAACTCAAAAAATACTCAAAAAATCAACGCAAAACTTTATATTTAAGATTTTCGTTAGAAAATAAAGAACTGATTAGATTTAGCATAAAATTGGTCAACCGGAAATGAAGGTTTACTATTGACACTTTCACGTTTATTCCAAATATCTCCTTAGGACATTTTTATTATCAAAGTCATAGAAAATATAACTTTCTGCAGCTATTGTTTGAAACATTTTTTCATACGACGGATTTTTAAAGAGATATTTCGATTATTTTCTGGATTTTTTAAGTATGCCGCTAAGTTTCCGTTCCTATAATCGAATGTTCAAATCATTGATAGCTACACCTACGCTAATAAGAGTAATTTCAATCGCAATCAGAATTATCTCAATACCATCTACCGCAATATTTTGTAAAGAAATTTTGTTTTAAATATTGACAGCCATATCGCGATAACGGAAATTTTGATCGTGGATCAATTATTTGTTGTCCTCAGCCCCAAATAATAATTTTGTTTATCTATAACTTTTTCAATGTGAAAAGTGACTCAAATTTCTTTCAATTTTGAATATTCTCCGGTGTTTAAAAATAAATCATGAGTGTAAATGCCTATAGTTATTCTTCGGGACGCTGTTACCGAGAGAAACTTGGCCCAATTGCAATCATATTAACCACCCTGTATGGTGAGAGTCATGTGCTGGACACGCCAGGTTTTCATAATGCAACCATAATGATTTACCCATTGTAAATGTTAAGAAAATCTTGATACGATCAGATATGAATATCGAAAAAATAGATTGTGAATATTGTTTCCTAATCAAATGGATTACTATACAAAATACGTTTCCTTTACATTTTATAGATAGAATAGCAAAAATTTCAGGTAGGCCCGAGAGCTTTTTCGGAGTTGAAGGCACGAAATATACCCCAAGACGACGGAAGAATGCAAACTCGCATACTAACGCACGTTCTCAACACGGCGCGCTATGTGGGTGATTCGGACGTAGATATACGCGTGCAGAATAGGCCATTTTTATAAGTTCGACCTTTTATCCCGGATAAAGGCCTCACTTCCTATATATCCGTGCCATCAAAGAGTTTTACATAAAAATATATCGAGCAACTTCTAAGCCACTCACCAGAGGTCTTCTTGCGTTACGTTCTAATGTACGGAGGAGAATCTGGTTTGATGGGAAGAGAGAGAGAGAGAGAGAGAGAGAGAGAGAGAGAGAGAGAAAGAAAAGGGTAGAGAATGAAAAGAGGGATAGGAATAATAGATAAAAGAAGGAGTAGAAGACAGGACCTCGAGTTCTTTTCAGTCATCCACTCTCGTCCATTCCATCTTTCTCTCTCTCTCTCTCGACCTTGCCTCTTTCCTTTAATCTCACTCCTAAGATTCAATCCTCTCCTTCTATTTCAACGTTCAGCAGTTTCCATTTTTCCGCCGCCAAAAATGCACTGCGCGATCCAATTTGGCTACCATAAACGCGACGCTTTCTGGGATAGAGTGCTTATTTTTGGAATCTCTCCACCGCTCTCGCGAATAAACGCACACACGAGCACACACTCACAAAGGCGTCGCCACTTTTTTGTTAACCTTTCCAGCGTAGAACCGGCGGATGGAGATTTACGGAACTTCAATAATCTCCGGATTTAGATAAAAGTAATCGAGTATCGAGAATTTATTGGGGATCGTCTTTTTCTCTTTATTTATTTATTTGTCAAAAATCGGCTTACAACAACCGATCGATTAACAATGTATAACAATAACGATAACCAAGACAATTAAAAACAACCAAGACCCACTTGGGACTCGAACCCGCGACCTTAGTATTGAGGAGCAGGACGTGCTAACCACCTCTCTACATTAGCGAATTTTTATTCCCTATATTTTTGGGATTTGTTTCATGGTTGCATAAAACGTGCACTTTTGTTTTAAAATACTATGATTAATATGAATCCCCATATAATCGCTTTGCCAGCGCTTTTTTACATTCACTGCAGTTTTTTTTTTTTTTCAATTTTATTTTGGAACACTGTATTTGCTCTATATGTCAGGGATTGATGTGTATTGATGTCCAGTAGTCTATTGGCTTTCGGAAATTTCAGCGTGGGGCAAAACCGCGTTGCGCAAATTTGATATATTATGAAGGAAATCACGCGGTCTCAAAGGTTACGATCTTTCTCACGTTACATACATATATAATTCTCGATGCTCGTCCAATTTAAGGAATTAAATTTTTAAAAGTGTCGGTTATGGGTTAACTGTAATCTTATTTGTACTTTACCCTAATTCCAACGACTGCGCATCAAGCGTAACTTTTTCCAGTACATTCCCTTGATAAAAGTCTTCGCTGTTCCGGTTCCTATTTTAATCCGCAACCTATCTTTCTCGCATTCATTTCGATTCTTCTCCGAAAAGCACATTTTTTTCTAAAAGCCGACTGAGACGGAACAACAGTCGGATCAGTATAGAGCGAGGCTAAGGTATTACATGAAGCACTCAGTCGCTATTTCTGACCGAGACGATCCTAAACCTTCCTTCTCCTCCTCTTCTGAAATCCCTCACGCCGTTTCTCTCCAGCTCTCTTTTCCCTACCCCCCCCTCCCCCCTTCAGACCTTAACTTAACATAATGAAGGCCGTGTCCGAGATGTTCTCCGGGGCCGTTATTATGCAATAAGAGACCGTTTCGCACGCTATGAACGCGGAAAAAAGGCTTTGGTGGTAAGTTTGCGAAATTCAAAAGAGAGAGAAAGAGAGATCGTGGGAGGTAGTAGGAGTACGAGGAGACGGAGTTTCAAGGATCGTTGATTTTTATGGTGACGCCGTGCTCTGGAAGGGGCTCTTGAAAAGGGAGGGAAAGCGATCCAATTATGCGGAAGATTGGGTAATTTAATTTGGCAAAAAACCCCTGCTTTCTCCTAGTAGATTGTTAAATCGAATAAATTCCCAACTTTAGTTCATTAAGTCGGATCAGTTGGCCATAATTGAGTCACGAAGTGCCGCGCAAAATTACCTCGGAAACGTTGGATCATTTGCTGCAATTGCTGATTTATATGGAATCTGAACAACGCGCTACAGAATATCAAGAGGGGAAAATTCCTGGAAAATGAATTACTTTGACGCAATCTCTATATTTCAACACATTTTTACAAAAGGAATCCCCCCAATGTTCGGGAAATTGTTTAAAAAATAAGCGGAAAGTTATAGAGCCTCATATTCTCTGCTCTCGTCATTATTACCTATTTGGTCATTAGCCTCCGAAGGGAACGGTCGTGTGCCAGGTAGCTCCGGGTGAAAGGGTGTATGAGGGCGTCGTAAGGAGAGAGTCGTAATGACCAAGAACGGAAGTAAATCGGCAGCAGAGGTGACGAAGTGCAAGGCATGCAACAGAAAACTTAGCATTGGTGTGCAATGCTCAACTTGTGGAACGTGGTTCCCCATAAAATGTTCGAGAAGCAGCTCAGAATAGTGCATGGAGAACAATTGGAAGTGTTTTGTGTGTAGGAAGAGTGAGGATCGCTCTGCTATAGAGGAGAAGGAGAAGATAATAGTGAGTCTGAAGCAGGAGTTGCAGAGGGCTAAGGAGATGATAGAGGTATAAACGAAAGATATTACGGCACTGAAGAGTGAAAAGATGAAGGGTCCAAGTGGTGAAGGATGGGTGGAGGTCAAAGGAAGGAGAAAAATAGAGGTGAGGAAGGATAACTGTGCTAAGGAGCCAAGTGTTCGTGTCTTGGGAGACTTCATGATTCGTTTTGCAGGGGAAGAATGCAGAAGGCAGGGTGATGTGGTGGAGTGTTTTCCCGGAATTAGGATCGAGCAAATGGAAAAGAAAATTTTGTGCAGTAGTGACGATAGTAAAGAAGAAGTTTTGGTAATACATGTCGGAACGAATGATATTAAAAGTGCAAGGACCGATGATCACGTGGTGGGTTTGGTATGGGACATGTGTACATCGGCTAAGAAAAAATTTAGAAATGCAAAAATAGTAGTGAGTGGAATTATAAGAAGACGAGATGTCGCTAGAAGACGAGTGGACTATATCAACGAAGGGATAGATTGGGTTTGTCAAAGTCAAAAATTGTGTTTCGTGGATCCGAATTGTTGGTTGGGAGAGAATGACTTAGGACGTGATGGGCTGCATCTGAATAGACAAGGCAGCGAAAAATTTGGGAGATTGCTGAGGAATGTAGTGAGGCATGCGAGGGCGGGAAACTAGCTGGGGAAAACAGAGGTGGGCCATTATCAACCATTGATCAAAAGACGATAAATGACAATTTTATTATGCAGATGTGTATAGTGGAAGACGAAGAAGAGGCAGGGGAAATAGAACACGAAAGAGGTGGTGGTTGTCACCCTAGACGCCTGCAGTCCAATTGCAAAAGCGGTGGTGGTGCTGTTGAGCTGAAGGAGAAATCGAATAATGGTAAGGGTTTGAGGGTACTTCGGGTTAACTGTCGAAGTGTATATAACAAGAGGGAAGAGTTTCTAACGTTAGTTGATGCTTGCAATTCCGATGTAGTTATAGGGACAGAATCATGGTTAAAAAGCGATATAAACTCCAATGAGATTTTTCCACCTGGTTTCACGGTATATAGAAGAGATCGCGAATCTAGAGGAGGGATTTTCATTTATGTCAAAGACTGCTTTAAATGCACACTTGAATGGGTAAGAAACGATTGCGAGGCAATGTGTATAAAATTAAGAAATCCTTTCTTAAAAAAGAAAATCGATATTATAGCAGCGTATAGGAAACCGGGAGAGGATTATTATTTGTTAGAAATGTTAGCGAACTTATTCATCAAAAATCCATTAACGCAGGACATATTAATTGCAGGACACCTAAACTTACCTTCGGTTAAGTGGGATGGGTCATCAGCGGGGGGCGGGAGGGCTCAGGAATTAGCAAACAGCCTTACCTATGAAGGGTATTCACCAAGTGGTAAGACGGCAAACCAGGGGGGGTAACATTCTCGATGTCTTTCTTTTAAGGCCGTATGAGTCACTTATTTGCTCAGAGTCAATGGCAGGTATTCTACATCTACATATTACCCTGCAAGTCACCTTGACGGTGGATGGCAGGGGGTGCCGCGCACCAAGTTCCTTACTAATTATTATTCACTTATCTATTGTGGTCACGTATTGTCCTAGGGAAAAATTACTCCTTATACCTCTCCGTCCTACTATCTATTTCGCGAATCTTGTCTTCATTATCCCTCCGTCCGATATACGTTGGTTGTCGAATAATATCCTTCATTTCATTTACGAATATCTCTGACCTATATTTATCTAGAAGTTTAAGTCTCGCCTGTAATCTACGATCTTTCAACGATGGCCAACTCAGCTCTTCAATGAGTAACGTAACGCTCTGTTTTTCATCGTAATTCTTTTTCACGAATCTAACTGCTCGCCGCTGTATTTTTTCTAAATCCTTTATGAGTCCCCTCTGATATGGATCCCAAACCGCTGCTGCGTATTCCATTTGAGGTCTAACCAAGGATAAATAACAGGATTCTCTCACATTTTCCGTGCTTTTCCTGACTATTCTACGCACAAAAGCCAACTTCTTATTTGCCGCACCTATCACTCGTCTTATGTGGGTGTCCCAAGACAGGTCACGATTCAAGGTTACCCCGAGGTATTTCACGGATTCCAAAACAGGAATGCTCTCACCATCTATTGAGTAGGTAAACACGGACGATGGGCTTCTAGATTTCCAAAAGTTTAGAACGTTACTCTTTTTCTGATTGATTTCTAGCTGCCATTCCTTGCACCAAACAGATAATGCATCCAGATCATCCTGAAGCTGACGATGGTCGCTAGGACCACTAATTTCTCTTTAGACTACGGTGTCATCCGCAAAAAGCCTGATATTACTTTTTACAACTGAGCTGATGTCGTTTATATAAAGCAAGAAAAGCATAGGTCCGATCATACTACCCTGCGGCACTCCAGAGACTACATCTGCCACACTCTAGGACTTACCATCGATGACTACTTTTTGTTTTCTATTCCAAAGGAAAGCGCGAACCCAGTTAATGACTTTAACATTAACGCCAAGATTTCCCAATTTTAATTACAACTTACGGTGGGGAACCTTGTCAAAAGCTTTTCTAAAATCAAGGAACACTGCATCGACCTGCTGACCATGATGCTGTTTATTTAGAAATGGACTGGGTTGTTACGAATCCAATGAAGAAGAAGCAAAAATCTAAGGCATGGCAATATAGCAGAGGTGAGAGAATTGGATTTCGACAATATTTAACGGAAAGTTTTCCAAAGTGGGCAAGTGAAGGGGGAAGCGTAGAAGAAATGTGGGTAGCGTTTAAGAGATTATTGTTGTTAGGACTACAGAAGTACGTGCCCGTAAAGATTCTGGAGGACAATCCTGATCCTGAGTATTATAACAAAACTATTAGAGTGCTGAAAAGAAAAGTAAGAAAATCGCATAAAATGAAACATTTAGGATATGTATATTCTAGTAAATATGTTAAATTAACGAAAGACTTGAACAAAGAAAAAAGAAGGGCGAAAGAAAAATATCTTATAAATATTTTAGATAAAAGTAACGGTAGTGAATTCTATAAATATCTTAGAAGACGTAGGGAAAACATAGAGAAATCAGATACGATAAAAGATGCAAACGGTGACATAATCGTAAGAGACGAAGAGAAAGCAAATGAGTTCAATAGGTGGTATGCTAGCGTGTTTAGGAAAACCGAAAATGTTGAGACTTTAGTGCAAAGGGTTACAAAGGATAGAGCGTCGGAAACGGAGTTAAATAAATACACTGGATTGACGAAAGAGCCAAAACACATTAAGATTCGGGATGCGGAAATTTAAAAAAAATGGCGAGGTTAAAAGATCGCAAATCTAGGGGACCAGATGATATTGCGGGTGAGGCATTAAAGTTGGGTTCTAGGGAAATAGTACCGTATCTGCGATTATTATTTGCTGTCTCTTTAAATAACGATAGTATACCGACGGACTGGAAGAAGGCGATAGTAATACCTATTTATAAGGGAGGGAACAAAACCAACGTTGAAAGTCTAACATCAGTAGTTTGCAAGCTGGTGGAAAAAATAATAGCTGACTACTTGCGCAACTTTTGGGAAGTAAATAATTGGCTATGTAAAAATCAGCATGGGTTTAGAAAAGGCTACTCTTGTGATACCCAGTTACTAGGACTAGTTCAGTATATTGCAGACACAATTGATAAAGGGGAAGAGGTGGATGGGATTGTAATAGATTTTGCAAAAGCATTTGATACTGTCTCTCATGACATTCTTTTAGCTAAATTATGTAAGTTAAGCATAGATAAGAGAGTGATCTCATGGGTTAAAAATTTCCTTATTGGTAGGGCTCAAAGGGTTAGAATTGGTACAAGTTTGTCAGATTTTGTGAATATCACATCAGGGGTGCCCCAAGGAAGCGTTTTAGGTCCGTTACTATTTATTATTTATGTTAACGACCTTCCGAATAACATTAATTCAAGGATTCGTCTATTTGCGGATGATTGTTTTATATATAGGCAAATAAAAAGTGAGGAAGACCGGGAAATTTTACAAGAGGATATCGTAAAGTTTGAAGCTTGGATTAGGATAAACAAAATGAGCTTAACAATTAACAAAAGCAAACACGTTACGTTCTCGAACAAAAGACTAATAAGTGAGCGCAGATACAACCTACACGGCGAAATGGTACCAAAATATGATTGCTGCAAGTATTTAGGCGTCCACGTAGCAAAAGATCTAGGATGGGATAGACATATTGACAGTATTATAGGAAAAGCATATAAAAACCTACATTATGTTATGCGTAATCTTAAAGGAAGTAGTAGGGCTGCGAAGGAAAAGGCGTACAAAACTATAGTCAGACCAATATTAGAATACGTGACAAATGTATGGGATCCGCATGGGATAGGTCAAAAAAGGAAAATAGAGAAAGTTCAAAGGAAAGCTGCGAGATAATTGCTAGGTAGGTTTAAAAAGGAAGACAGCGTCACAGAAATGTTGAAAATTCTGGATGTGAAATCATTAGAAAATAGGAGACGAATTAACAGATTAGGGGGACTGTACCAGGCATACAGCAATAATGAAGCATGGGAAGACTTAAGAAGTAGAATGCAGGTGCCGAATTTTTTAGGGAAAAATAGCCATGAATTTAAAATTAAACTTAGGCCGCAAAAGACAAATACAGCAAAGTATTCGTTTCTAAACAGGGGAATCAGCGAGTGGAACAAGTTACCTGAAGTGCTCTTCAAGCCCTTACCTAAGGACGCAAAACATTTTAAACGTAGAGTTAGTTCATATATGCACGGTAAAAATAAGACGAACTGTGAGGAAGAATATTAGTAACATCAATATCTATGTAACTGTGCATAAGTGCAGGAAAAGTAGGGGATTGCTTGAAAGGGTGAAGTACGGTGGGGACTTCGTGGGCCCCGTGACCGCTACGGTAGCCGAGAAGGCCTTTCATGAACCCACGAAAATCCGCACTCTAGGCACTGATTGTAATTAGTTTGAAATTGTATAATGATAAATATTTTTTAATATATTTTAATTTTTCTAATATAATTTATGAGCACTTTATTTGTAAAATTGGAATTTTAGAATTATATATTATGTTTTTCTTGCCACCTGGCCGGCTGGCCAAATTGCAATGTTTTTAAATAAATAAATAAAGCTAAATAAGTGAGCACAGCTATTGATTTCTAATGAGTAAACCAATATTCATTAAAAGGCTGGATAGAACATATGCGCATTTCAGCTTGAAGTCTCCCACGCACGTGATTCGGTGAACGTTGACTCATATTTGACTCAAAGGAAGCAAGTAGAATCAATGATATGAAAATTAACACCAAAGAGGGTTATCATAGCGTTTGGCAAGTTTATGGATATAGTAACCAATTACATATTTTATTACGCGTAAATATAACATTTCACAGAGAATATTTAACAAACGTTTTTCAGCTGAACCACTTATCTAAAGAATTAATAAACTCTCATCGCTCATGAAAAAGACATTCAATAAGTGACAATTTTTATATTTATTTATTTATTGCCCACATGTTAGACTTGGTTAACTTTAGATAAGTTAATAAAATAGCTGATATATACTTCTATTTACGAGGAAGGAGTTACACATTATCGTCTTCAGTTCATAATTTTGGACACATATTCACTGTACATATATCAATCTTCTGTCCCTGTATAATCCGTTTAAAGGCAATGTCGACAGAAATACATTCAAGATAGCTAAGATAGCTAAACGATAAAATTGCAAGTGAAAGAAAAATTATTAATTAAGATAAAATGGGCACGTCTGATCTTACAAAACCAGTTCCGATATGTGACTAAAAGTTCCTAGCAAATCACTGCTCCATAAAATATACACGGTTTGTTTTTAATTTTTCGGACAAGCAGTATTGACCAAAAAAAATATTCTCTCGAAACATTCCGAATTCAACCGATAACTTGAGAGAAGTATAGGAAATAATGGTCCTCCAATGGATAAAAATAACGAATTGGAAAAAAAGGTGCAACTTTCCTAGATTTAAGGCAATCCATCCAGATGGACAATCAATTAACCTCCTCTGCCAAGTAGTTTAACGCCTCAGAAAAATGTGAATTATGGGCGAGGAAAAAAGAAAGAAAACGAACTTTTTTAAAGAGGCTTCAAGCTCAGACGATTGGAAAATTATTTTGCCTCCTCGCGAATCCTTCGTCGAGATAGATAACTTGGAAATCAAAGCCGAAAATTGAAATTAATCTACGAGAAAGTCCTTCCAGAGAGCGAGTTGTGTCCCTTAATTAAGCGATTGTTGCATTTAGGGATCCACGGACGTCGTTAATTGCAGCACATCGCGAGAGAAACGAGGATAATCATTTTGAGTTAAAGCTAATCTAACACGCTTACTATGCATTGCTAAGGATTTTCTCAATAAATTCGCAAAAAATTCCATACTCTAAAATTAGGTCACTCTCAGCTTAGATAAGAATAAAGATTAAGCTAAAATATCCCATCACATGAAATATTTAAAAATAACGTTCCCAATCAAATTATTAAAATTTGAAATTTATTTATTACGAATACCTTAACTGAATGTTTCACACAGACGGGCATGTCTATAATTTACAGTAAAAGAATTAAAACAGAATTAATTTAAAAACAATCACAAAATTGAATTGCGGTACTGAACCGCGTGCGTGTATAAAATATTTTAATGCGCGTGTCAAATTTACACAAATCAAAGCAACAGGTAGAAAAATTACACAACCTAAACGAAAATATTTAGGTCTTACGTGAGCGACACGGTCTCGATTTATTTTTAAAGCAGACATACTGCCAATTATTTATCACATTTATTTGCTTACAAAGGAAAAAATAATTTTAATCAGGCACTTCAAACTAATTCACCGGTAAAATTCATCCCTATTCATTAAAAAAATCTCCGCCTATTGATATAATAGAGATTTTTTTAATTTCGTGCACAGCCTGTAAGTGGTATAAGGCACACAAAAGGAAAAATAGAGATGAAATCGATGAATTTGCATCTGAAGAACCCGATTCCGACAAGAGATGAACCTTTCTTTTTTCCCCGAACTCTTGGTAAGAAGTGTAAGAAAAGGGATCCGAGGAGGGCGATTCGAGAAGAGGTATGAGTGAGAAGGAGAGGGAGCGGGGAGGCTACGTAAAATTCTCCCTTTACGCTTTATTAAATCCTCTCTATGGAGACATCTACTCGAGATCATTGCGCTACAAGTGGAGTCAGCGCCGAGTGAAAAAAAGGGGCGAGGGAGGTCAAAACATCATTATTCACGCCATTTTAACCTCATCGTCATCTTCCGTTGTTCGGGCCATCACTGCGGCCTTGCGAAAGAGGGGAAAACCTCCGAGGAGTGATCATTTAAAGGGGCCAAAAAAATCTCTCCGAAACAGAAAGGAGACGGTAAAAAGGGGGTGATGGAAGTAAGGAGGAGAAGGAGAGGGGGAAAAGCGACGGAGAAGGATAACAAGGTGTAAGAAGAGCGCACAGAGGTTGTGGCGGCAAGATCTTGGAGGTGTTAGTAGGGTCAATACCTCCAAAAACCTCTCTCTTCCTCCTCCTCCCAAATGCCCTTATCTCTCTTACTTTTGGCTCCGTTCCACTTATCTCCCGATTCTCAAAAGAACACGCAAACGTTCCCACCTATCTCAAACTCATACCTCCCACCTCCACTTAAACCTGTATCTGCCATTGTCTCCCCCTCCCCCTTACCCATCTTCCAGCGGCAGAAAAAAGAGCAAGAGGTTATGAAAGGAGAGAGAAGAGGGTAGTGGAAGAGAGTTTTTATCCCCACCCCCGCTCATACCTACCACCGCACTCATCCCCACCAGATTCGAAATATTGACCCGCTGCTCTCCCCGACCTTCCACCGCCGTCCCGAGGCTACGAAAACCTCACTCCGACCTCTTTCCCTCCCTCTTCCATCATCCCCCGGAGGCGGAAGAGGGATAGAGGGAGCAGTGGGTAGGTAGAGGGCGCGTTACGGATATATGGACCTGTGGATCCCAGAGTCTCACCCCTGGAAAGCAGCCAGAGGGGGGGGGGGGGGAGGCTACCGCTGGAGTGCCTGTGACACCAGGAGTATTCGATATTCAATCATGTTCTCCCAAAACCCTACCGGTTCGCCCTACCTTTTCCTATACCCAACTCCCCACGTCCCAAAAAAAACCTCGGTTTTCCATTCATCCACCTCTCTTTCCTTTCCTCTATGCCAAAACCTAGAAACCCAACCTCAGTCCACTTCCTCCCCATTCCAACTTTGTCTCATATTGCTTTCCTCCTCTTCTCCTTCCTCTCCGCAAACCACTTTTCCAAAAACCACCAAATAGCCATAGTTCCAATCTCCCCAAAAACCATAGGGAGCGGAAACAATAGTACTTCGGCAGGGCACGCTTCCAAAAAGCCACGCCTCCTTTACCGCCTTCCGAATCTTACCGCTCCGTTACACCCTTGCTCCGTCTCTCCTCCTCCTCACTCCTTCTCACTCCTCTCCCTCCCCCTCCTCCTCATTCTCCCCCTTAATACCTGTCTACCAGTCTCGTACCCGACACCGTCCCAATCCCGTCTGCCATTTTCGATCCGAAACTATTACTGTCAAATTTCGCCGTTACCATAACCGAAGTTCATGCATTTATAATGAGTCCCCGAGCAGATTATAAGCGCCTGGGATGGTGGGAGTGGAATACGCGAGTGTATCCGTGTGCGGGTGGGGTGATTGGAATTGGGGGTAGACAGGAGGCTGGTACTGCCACCGCTACACCCATATGGAGTAACGGAAGGGATATGTCCGATAGAACGAGAAAAAAATGAAAAAATTTAGAAAAAAAGGAAAGAAGTGAAAAAATAAATTAAATCGCTTTACCGTTAGAATAGAAGGAGAAACGTTTTCCTTTCGAGTCGGTCGTTGGCGGTCTGATTTTTCTGCGGGCGTAGCTTTGTGAGGGCGGTTTTAGAAGGAGAGATGGTTGAGGGGAGTGTCGAGAGAGGGAGAGACAGAGAGAGAGAAACAGAGAGAGAGAAACAGAGAGAGAGAGAAACAGAGAGAGGGAGAAACAGAGAGAGGGTGAGACGGGGTGGAGGACGATGAGGGAGAGACAGGGTGGAGGACGATAAGGGAGAGATAGACGCGAGACAGAGAAAGGAGGAGAAAGAAATTAATAGATATATAAATTTATTGTTCCATAGAACATGATACATTGTGCAGTACATAACTAAAGCTCATGCGCTCTAAGGTGGCAGGCAGAGACGCGTGAGAGGGGGATGGAATGAATGGGAACGAGAAGCAGTAAGGGGGAGCTAACGTCAGAGCACCTGCGCAGTAGACGAATTTTGGTTCGGACGAGTACATCAGCCTTAGTGTACCTCCCTCCATTACCTTCTTCTCCTCCAGATTTTAAGTTCGCGTAGCCAATGCTCACACCTAAACACCACCTCCCCTAAAAGCGGTCCCGCCTCGAGGGTGGACTCGTCCTACAGTAAAGGTGCCTACAGCGCACTGCCAAGTTATAGCGTTTTTGGTATACCATAGAGTCTCCATTTCGGCATTGAATGCGAGAAGAATAAACCAGGATATAGTTAATTGAAAGAGCAGTGTGTGAGTGTGTTTGTTTGTGTTTGTGTTTGTGTGTGTGGTGTGTTTTAAGTGAATTATCCTCTTGGACTCTTATAGTTCAAAGAGCAGAATTTGACGAAATTTTAAGAAGTAGAAACATGGTAAAGTAAACTGGCGGGCACATTACACGATATAGCAGTGAATAAATACAATTAATACTACAAAAAAGAAAATTTAAATAAATGGTTGACAAAAGAATTACATGGATAAGTTTAAAGTACATACAATGCTGTGTATAGTGCAGCCTAGCAAGTTACGATCTTTAGAGCAAAAAAGGAACAACAGTACAAAATTAAAAAATAAAGGAGAGGGAAAGAGAGAGGAGGGGAAAAGGAGAGTGAGGAGAGAAACGAGAGTGAAAGAGAAGAGGAAGAGAAGGGGAGAGAGAGATAGAAGCAGAGAGGAGAAAGTAGAGAGCGGGAGGAGTGAGACCTTGAGGAGAAAAGAAGAGGATAGAGAGGAGAGAGATTGAGAAAAAAGCATGAAAGAGAGAATTTGAGGTTCGGGAGAGTAAAAAATATTTAAAAAACCGAACCGCCCTCCTGAATGCATAAAATTCCACCGGGACTTCAAAATTGATCGACATACACATGCGTCCGTTGAAGCTGAAGGGATGTTAAACTAATTATCCGCCGAATGTGTGTATGCGTGTGGCGAAACGCTGTATACACACCCAATAAACGTGAAGGCATTGGAATTAATTACTCCGTGAAAAAAAAACATTCTTTTTTCTTTACCGCGTTTAGAAAAAAGTGGAGTGAAATTGCGCCGTGAAAAGCAAAAAAACGGGTGCGCTCGGATGGCCGTGCGTGCCAACAATTTGACGTTCCAAATTGAACTTCTTCTTCGTTTTTATTTTTTTGCGAGATATACTATATAAACTGAAGAGCAGAATATGACGCCGTCGGAATAAACCCTCTTAATTCGACGCAACGACGACGAAAAAATACAGAGAGGACGTGCTGGTATTGAAAAAACGTCGGTCTCGAACATTCGGCGTCGAGGACACGACAAACATTTCCGGTGCGCGATGGAAAACTCCCAGGTTATTACGGCGGTTAAACATACAGCGCCGCCGTGTCGAATGCGTTAAACTATCTCCCCCTTAACGGACTGTAACCGAAGTAAAAAAACTCGACGGAAACGTCCAGAGGGATAAAGCGGAATCTATTTTACGTAGAGATCGCGGTAAAATAATCTGAATACCGTGTGTCCATGACTGAACGCGATCTTTATTAATTCGTTATTTAAACTGCATCCCGCTTATGCTTGATTCGAAGGCTTATGTTTTATTTTTCGTGTATTTGTGAGGTTATAATTTACTCTTGTCGGAGGAAGAAAAAATTCCGAAAAGAGATGTTTAAAATCGTGATCTATTACATTTATCATCATATGACCTTGCCTAAAGGGTCTACATGTTAAAAAATTTATATTAAATTTTTGCAGCCGTTAAAAATAATAAAATTAATTTAAATAGAGGCTAATATATTAATCAATTTAACTAATTATTAGTTATTATTATTTATTTGTTTGCGGTAAAAATCTAATTTAATTTAACACGCTATCTAATGCAAAGTTGAGTTTTTGGGAATTAAATTTCGCAGTACGTTAATCCTGATGTAACAATTGTTCGTGGGATTGTTAATTTCAACTACCGGAAAAAAGTGATTTAATAGGGAAAAATTTCTGATGAAATTCACGAAAAATTCAGTCATTCAACCTACGAAAATACTATTTTCCAATTATATATTGATGTAAGCACAGAAAGAGGAAAATGCACTATATTATTATATATAATCATATTTCTTATATGAGAAATAAATCATTTACCTATGCTTATTTGTCTGATAATTTCCAATAAACTAGTAAATAAATGATCAATATTACTGTTACTATAGCTTTAATAAATAGAAGCTACATTTGCTGACGCAATATGAAAACACACGTTTTATTTATTGAGGGTTATTTAGAATTGTAAATATAAAATTCATTGTAAAATTAGTGATATAATTATTTCACATAAAGTAGTTTATGCAATAATTAATTAAAAAGCATATTCATAATCGTACACAATTTAGGTTTCTAATGTAATGACCATTGGCTTATGATATCAACATAATGCATTACTGAAAGGGTCTCCCTTGACTCTCTCCCATTTACGCGAAAAAGGACCTCCCTGACGCTCCCTGATTTTTCAAAAATTTTCTTCTACAGTGTTATAGAGGCCATTAAAGATAACACAAACAGTGGAAATTTTTAAACTTTCCATCTTTAACCATTTGCTCAGAATATTAATTTGAAAATTTGGAAGGCACCGTCTGCTCCCAAAAGTTTCTCCAAAACATTTCTTTGGCAACATAATAACTGGCATCATAGACCACATACAGCCTGCAAATTTCAGTCTTATATCTCACCGTTTAATTGTTATTTTAATTCAACTGACTGCAGAGATGGAAAGACAGAGCAAAAACATATCCTCGTTTATGAAATAAAACGTGCTAAAACAGCCAACATTACAATTACGATTTTAGTTCCACTAAGGATAAATTAAATATCTGGAAAATATCAAATGATGATAAGCACAATTATCTTTTGAAAGTCGGCGAAAAATATTAAAATGCACTAAAATTTGTTCTCTGAATTTCACTGACGCGAAAATCCTGGCCCCCTGTATTTGTCTCAGAGAGCTCATGCAAGACAATACCACCTAAAAAGAACAGTACTAAAATAAACTAGCGGGAAGTTGGGTAAGTTGTAAAGACCAAGGAATGAGTTGAGTATAAACATGAAGAGCTCCTACTGGACGCCTTCTGTAAGGTTAAACAGCAACTATTCGGTTAAAGAAACACTTCGTTTCGTTTAATAAATATACTTTCTCTCCCTTAAATATAGCATTCCGTCTTCTGCTATATCCAGTGGATGTATTCTATTCTAATTCCCTCCATTTTTAAGATCTCGACTCTTCGCTTCTTCACTGCTCGTCAACGCCATACATACATACATACCGTATTTATCTAGGATATTTTGGGATTGTCGTATTAAAGAACTAGAACTTGTCCGCTAGGCTTCACACTGCGAGTACGTGTTTTTTGTGAAGTAATTTTGATATATATATATATATATATATATATATATATATATACACAACACATATATATGCATAAAATAAATAGCTGCTTATGACGGAGGATATATCATCGTCATCATAGGTTGTCTGTCCGTAGACAGGTCCGTGATTATTCTTAGTTAAACCTGGTTCTCCATACACTCCAATTTTCCGCTGTCCTCTTCATATCTTGACAACTCTCTTTCCCTTTCAAATCGTCTGCCAGCTGAAACCTTTTCCTACCTCTTTCCCTTTTCTTCATCTAGTTTTCCTTCTAACACGTCTTTAATCATACTCTCTCTCCTCAGGTAATGTCCAACCCAGTTTTCCTTCCACTTTCTGATAGTCTGTATAATCATTCGCTTCTCTCCTATTCATCGTAGCACTCCATCGTTTTTCATCCTATCTGTCCATTTTATCGTCAACATTTTCCTCCAAGTCCACATTTCAAAGGTTTCCAAGTATTTGATGTGATTTTTCCTTAGCGTCCATGTTTCTGCCCCATACAATGCTATACTCCATACGTAGCATTTTATCAACTCTTTGCGTATATCTTCCCTTATATTCTCTGTAAGTAGTTGTTTTGCTTTTGCTTTTCCTATTCTAGTTCTGATCTCATCCGTAGATTTTGCTTATCGTGTTATGATGCTTACAAGGTATTTATATTCTGAAACTTGTTCTAAAGGCTTTCCCCCAATACTTATGTTCAGATTCTCTTCTTTGCCCGATATTCGAATGACCTTGGATTTTTCTGTATTTATTTCCATACCATATTTTCTACCTGCTATCACTAGTCTATTTATCATTTTTTGTAGCTCCTCTTCTTTTCTTGCTAGAAGTACTTGATCATCTGCGTATTTTACTGTTCTTATAATCCTTCCTCCAATTTTGAAATCTCCTGTGCCTTCTAAAGCTTCTTGCATTAGACTTTCTCCATATATATTGAATAGGGTTGGCGATAGGCAGCAGCCTTGTCTTACTCCTTTACCGATGTTTATTCCGCAGGTGTCCACATTCTGAAATCTGACCTTTATAACTTGATTCACATATAGATTCTTAATCAGTCTCCTGTCTTTCCAATCTACACTTATATCCTTTAATATCTTCATACTCTTTACCCAATTTATTCTATCAAAGGCCTTCTGCCAGTCTACGAAACGTGCGCAGATATCTTGATTGTACTTTATTGCCCTTTCTGATATGATTCTAACTACTCCTATAGCATCTCTAGTTCTTCGTCCTCTTCTGAAACCGAATTGATCTTCCCCTATTATTTCTTCTGCCGTTTTCTCCAACCTTTTTTTAAGAATCCTCGTGACGATCTTCATGTGATATATATATATATATATATATATATATATATATATATATATATAACAACTTACGGAAAAGGAAAGGTAAAATGAATATATGGATGTCAACAAGGTGTTGGGATGAGGAAACCCAGTGAGCACTCACCTATCAGACGACTTCAGGTTGGCGAGGCCCCGGGGATGTCGAAGCGACACACGTAAAATAACACAAAAACACAGAAACATCACAAACGAAAGGTTTCCTCATCCCAACACCTTGTTGACATCCATATATATATATATATATATATATATATATATATATATATATATATATATATATATATATATATATATATTAAAGAACTAGCACTTGTCCGCTAGGCTTCACACTGGGAATACGTGTTCCTAAGGTACTTTTAGATATGCCACGGACCTAAAATTTGGCAGGATGATAGATTATTTGGTACAACCAACCATAAAAATCGAAAATTCCATTTTTTCCCCCATTTTTAGTGGGGTATTTTTGACCCCAATGTTCCATGTCCATAAGAAAAACATGGAAATCTGTGCAGTGTTTCATACATTTGCATTTTTAAATTAATTATAATTCAGATAGAAACTCGAGATGAAAACAATTCTATTACTAAAAGAATGAGGTTTCTTATTTTTTGAGACTAATTTAAAATCAGTGCCGAATTGACGAAGAAATATGTTTTTAATCGGAAAAAAGCATAAGGTCAGCAAAAAAGAACTTCAACTACAATAGCAATAGGACTATGCTTTTCAATGGGAATTGGCAATCGATATTATAATAGCATCGCTTTAATGCTTTCTAATAGAGAAATTCTTATTGTCCTATTGATTGATTGATTTCAACCAAAGACGTATACATATGATGACGCCATACTTTAAATACGTTATATGTGTTATTAAATAAAAGAACATTACTCCTTTCAATTATGGGGGTTGATGAACTGTATATTAAAATAGCTTTAATTTAGTGCTTCTAAAGAGAATCAGTGGATTGTATTATAATGCATTTGATTTAAAACTACGGCGTAAACTTATAACGACTTTAAAATCCAAAAACAGGAAATATTAGAGAATTGTGAAAAAAGTAATGTCGTGTTGGAGCTGAAATATTAAAGTTTTTTTAGAGCTTAGTGCACATACCCAAATAAAAATTTAAAAATCTCCATGAATATGTTGTTGCGGTCTTTAAAACCTTTTTAAATTTAAACAAATAGATAAATATTATTTCACTTCTAGATAAGCTACAACAGTAAAATTTGGCAGCGATGTGTGGCTCTGGTACCCTACTGTGGAAAAGTATAATATTCAATAGCAAATTTTAGGGATTGTTTTACTCTATTATTGTGACATAACGAAAGAACGAAAATCGGTGCAGATGTGAAATTTTTAGAATTAAAAAAATATTTCCAGTGATGAAATATCTCCCTGAACAACGAATGTTTTTTCAAGGTGAGATGAAATGCTTGCAGAATGCAAGCACCCTTTACCAGTGTGTATATATATATATATATATATATATATATATATATATATATATATATATATAGCGTAACTAGGGACAGGGCGAGCGGGATATATTGCCCCGGCGCAAAGTCGGGAGAGGGCGCAAAATGGCGCATCTAAACTTCTCAGCCCGCGTTAATTACGCCACTATGGGATGCAGTTGACGAAACCGGTCCGAGGGCGCCAAAATATCCAGTTGCGCCACTTTGGGATAGGCGTAAACAACCCCCTTTCCAGAGTGAAAGATGTGGGAGGCGCGAAACGATGAGAAGGGGACATGTAGCGGAATAAAATTACGCACCTATATCATTCGATATTCGCGCCACCTATTTGCGAAAAAACTATGCATGCATGTGGTTTTCGGTCTTTAATAAAGATATTTTTAGGAACAACAGATGCGCGATATGATGCTGTAGGCCCACCGTTTCCATAGTAACGATCTTTAACCCAAGTAGGTTCCACGTAAACTTGCGCGGACCTTGCAGTCCTGCCTCAGCAGCGGTTGTTCGTACGCGTTTGCGGACCCCAACCTCTCTTTACCTAAACTTGAGTCATCTGAGACATTAATTTACCTTTTCTTCAACGGAATAATAAACATAAAAGCCACGGATAGCGAAATGCATTAGAAATCCCGGTTTTGGAGATGAACATGGATAAAAAAATACCGGCTTAAGGGTTGAAAAGACGAATGGACTCTACGAAGTACCTTAATGCGGAAATTTATAATCTTAATATCATAAAAGCATGAGAGTTGTTAAATTACCAATATTTAATTCATAATTCCAGGCGCGAAAATATTATATCTTCCTACATCCTTTAAGTGATTCATATGTGACAACCTAATTATTAATTTGATATCTTCAGAACTTGTTAATTTCAATGAAAGATTTTTTTCTGATAGCGTTGACGAAATTGCGAGTCGAAAATATCCGCATCTAAAAATAATTGAATAATAATAATAATAAATGAATTAAATTCGTTACCATCTTCTTAGAAGAGGGCGTAATACAAACCAAATCCGTAAATAAAATTTAAACCATATGATCTTTATGAATGGTCTGTGTTGTCTTAGTTCGAATATATCGTTGTCACGAAAGAAAATACTGTACGATTGAGCATCGTGGATGGCATTACTTTATGTACGCTACTTTTTTCAATCATTTTCTTCGTTGCAATTTTGATTTACGATATTTTGCGCTTTTTCCTTCCCTAAATAGGGGGTGTTCGACCTTTCTTTCCGGCCAATATGTTGAGGGTAAACAAAGGTTGCGGTAGAAATTGAACTGGAGGTTGAAATGCCGGGAAGTTATGACGAAAGAATTTTTTTCCAAGGCAGAACTCGGTCATCGCCGTCACATCTTAACGGGTTTTCAGTCTTGAGGAGAGAAATAACGACGTGGTTCGACAACGACGTGGTTCGACAACGACGTAATGCAATGAAACAATAACACAAATGCAATGACGAGGAAAAGGAACGACTATAACGACAAACGGGAACAAGAGAAGGAACGGATGAAAAAAAAATTAACAAAAAAAAAACGAGGAAGAATAAAAAGATGGAACTTTCCGTAACGACGGCGAGAGCGAGTGGAAAGATAGGAGTGGGAAAAAATATGAGAGAGATGGATTCTTTCGAGAAGAGTCGCGCAGACAGATGGTTGTTACTAGAGTTTTGGGTTCCCGGCGATATTTTTTTCTCCGGGTATCGGGAATTAGTTTTTCAAATATCCCGGGAATAAGAATCATTTTCCACTTTTATATTTAATACACCGTTTTTAATTTCATCATCATCATCATGAGGTGTTCTGCCTCTAGGCAGGTCCCTGGCACCAGCGTTGTCTCCACTCATTTCTGTTCCTTGCCATTTCTTTCATTTCCTGATACCCTCCCCTTTCTTTCAGATCGTCAAACATTTTTATTCTTCTACGTCCCCTTTTCCTTTCCCCTTCTACTGATCCTTCCAACACCATCAATAGTAAACCTTCTCCTCTCAAGATATGCCCTAACCAGTTACTTTTCCTCCTCTGAATTGTTTCAAGTAATCTTCTCTTCTCATTCACCCTTGTTAGTATTGCTTCATTCCTTATCCTATCCGTCCACTTAACCTTCTCCATCCGCCTCCACACCCACATTTCAAATGCCTCTAGTCTTTCTTTCTCTCTTTTCTTTAGCGTCCATGTTTCACACCCATAAAGCAATACACTCCAAACATAGCACTTCACAAGACGTTTCTTCAGATTTAAATCCATTTTACCACATAGTACCCGTTTTTTCTTATTAAATGTTTCTTTTGCCATTGCTATTCTTGTTCTTATTTCTTTTTCACTTCTCCAGTCTTCAGTTAGCATGCTTCCCAAATATCTATACTGTTTTACTTGCTCTACTCTTCCATCCTTTATTGACACATTCATAATCTCTCTATCCCCTATTCTCATCACCTTTGTTTTCTTTATGTTCATTTTCATTCCATATTCCATCATCCTGTCTTCTAGCTTTGTAACCATTTCCTGAATATGCCTCGTTTCATCTGCCAAAATTACCATGTCATCAGCAAACCTTATACAATTTATTATTCTACCCCCAATACTAATTCCTTTATCATTCCCTATTCCATTGTCAATCATTTCTTCAGCATATATATTGAACAGGGTTGGCGATAAGCAGCAACCTTGCCTTACTCCTCTTCCTAAATCATACCATTCGGTCTGTGCATCTTTTATCCTCATAGCTGCTTTCTGTTTCATATACAGCTCTTTAATTAACCTTCTATCTTTCCAGTCTACTTTTTTTGCTTTTAGTATTTCCATCAGTTTTTCCCAGTTCACTCGGTCGAATGCCTTCTCCATATCTATGAAGCACAGACTAATTCCTTTACCCCTTTCTATATATCTCTCTCCACTCATTCTTATCAATCCTATTGCATCTCTTGTACCTCTACTCTTTCTAAATCCAAACTGTTCCTCTGCAACATTTTCTTCCATTTTGCTAATTAGTCTCCTGTTCATAACCCTAAGTAGAACCTTTGCTGCATGTGTAATTAAACTGATTGTTCTGTGTTCACTGCATTTTCTTGTTCCTTGCTTTTTCTGAATTGGAATCATAATTGTTTTGACGAAATCCTCTGGCCACATCCCCTTGTCATAGATTGCATTACACAACTTCACTATTTCTTCCAGTCCTTCCTCATTAAGACACTTAAATAATTCTATCGGTATCTCATCTACCCCCATTGCCTTCCCATTCTTCATATCCTTTATTGCTTGTAGAACCTCTATTTTCAATATCGAAACCCCTGTTTCGTCATTATTTATTTCATCCTGCTCTTCAATACGGAGATCCTTTGGTTTTTCATTTGATTTGTACAACTCCTCCATGTATTCTCTCCATCTATTAAGGACCTCCTCTTCCTTATATAGAACTTTATCTTCTTTACTTGCAATCTCTTTCACACATGCACTTGTTCTCCGTCTATCCCACGTTACATTTTTTACTTTCTTATACATCAAGTCATACATTCCTTTTCTCTCTAGATCTTCTATATCTGAGCATTCCTCCTCTAGCCATTTCTCCCTTGCTTTTTGGGTTTCTCTTCTTAGTTCATTATTCAGTTTCCTGTATTTCCTTTTTCCATCTTCATCAGTCCTGCTTTTGTATTGCCTTCTTTCTTCCATCTTTTCTATCATTTCCTTTGTCACCCATGGCTTTTTTTATTCTTTTTCCTTTGAAAAACCCAATAGCCTGTTCTGCTGTTTTCCTTATAGCCTTCTTTATCCTATTCCATGCTTCATCCACATTTTCCTCCGACACGTTTTCTCTTTTGATTGCCTGAGCTAATTTTTCTCCTATTCTTTCTTTTCCTACTGTGGCTATATGGCTATTTGATATCTGGCTCCATCTCCTGGTGATTTCCACGTGTATAGCCTTCTCTTATGATTTTCAAACCAAGTATTTGATATAAACATCCTCTTCTCTTTACAGAACTCAACAAGTCTTTCACCTCTTTCATTTCTTTTCCCTAGTCCAAATTTTCCTACTACTTGGTCTTCTCTTCCCTCTCCTACCACAGCGTTCCAATCGCCCATCACTATCTTGCAACAGTTTTTACCTTCCTCCTCCATAATATTTTCTATCTTCTCGTATATTTCTTCAACAGCCTCATCTTCATGTTGGCTGGTCGGCATATAAACTTGTATCAACAGTAGATCTTTCGGGTGCATTCCTATTCTAAGACCAATTGCTCTATCATTTACAAATATCACCCTCTGTACACAATTTGCTATTTCCTTATTCAAAATTACCCCTACTCCATTCGTTCCTCTAGTACCTCCTGAATAGTACACTGTGATGTCATCACTTTTTATTTCCCCTCTTCCTTCCCATCTCATTTCACTTAAGCCAATCATATCCATTCTATTTATTTTCATCTCTTTCTTTAAATTTTCCAACTTCCCTGCTCGTAGGAGTGTTCTAACATTCCACGTGCCAATTCTCAACTTCATTCCAGCATCCTTCCTTCCTTGTGTTAAACGGAACCTCTCGTGTTGTCCCCCGCGGAGATCCGAGCGGGGGACCATTTTTTTTTTAATTTAAACGTAATATTTATTATTGATACAACATAAGTACCTAAGTCTATAACAAATCCCAATGACATGTGGTGCATTATTTGCGACAGATTGTTAGCAGATTCGATATTCACACACACTTTGGCTTGAGCAACCGATATTTCCTCGATGTTGACGGTGTGGAGATAGCAAGAGAACAACTGCTAATATATTCTATCTTGCAATTCTTCCAAAGTTAAAATTGAGGGTAGAAATTGTATGAAAACAATATAAAATCTATAAGAGTCTTCTTCTGTCCCATTGTGGCTACCTCTGTCACGCTATAAAATTGCAAATAACTCGATTAAGGATCGAAATATTTTTTAAATTTGTCAGGAATGTTCGATTTTTATGACGAAAAAAAGTCCTGGGTTAGACTCCAAACAAGACATTTCCAGTTTCCATAAAATATCACGTAAACATCAAATTTTCAACGTGCAGGCTTTCATTCTTTTTGAGATCTACATTAGAGTGGATTAACGTACGATCTTCGATTTAAACCATTTTAAAAAGAAAAAATAGAAAAGTTATTATTCTGTTCATCTTTTTTCGCTTACACTTTGAAATTACTCATGTTAAACGTTTAATTCGTGTATTTTGGGGAAATCTTGCCATTTTAACGGGATGTTACCTTCAAACCAATTACATTGTTAAACCTCTAAATCCTATTGTCATTGCATTCCTTATGGGTAAAGGCTTCTACCAGAGAAGAATAAAGAAAGACGAGCAAAAACATCGATGGACATAGTACTTTCAGAAGAAATTGTCACAACGCCAAGGCAGGAAAGCGAATAAAAAGTAAAATAATTTCAACCGCACACCCACTAAGACGGCAATCCTGGGAAGTATCATCGGAGAAAATAGAAGACCTTAAATCGGGCAATTTAAAAAATTGGAGACTCAACTAAAATAAATGACGCCATGAAAAACGATAAAACGCATCAAAAAGATTTTCTAGTGAAAGAGGTCCACGTTGGATGAGATTTCGCTAACGATTGGGTACGCAAAAACTAATTAAAATTTGATTGGCCAATTTAGAGTATTCTCAAACATAACTCGAGAAAAAGAGTTCTTGATATTAAGTACTAAGAAATATGGGTTATTGATTGAATCTCCGCGTTGTAATGAGATGGATCAAGCCTTACATTTCGCTGAAAATTTTTATTTCTAATTTTTTCCTTGATAGGAACGTTGTCATAAGTTTAATTACGCAAATATATATATTTATTTATTTATTTATACGAGTTGTCGGTGCCTACATGCCTGAATTTCAAAATTCTCTGGCAATCGGCTCGCATCCAAGTTTTCGAATTTCAAGCTTCATGACTCACATCGACCTTTTTAAGCAATAACTATTATCATCATTAAGACAAAAGCCTATATGTTACACAAAAAGTTATGTAAAAATTAGAATATTAAATATATTCTTTTAAATATTGTATTGTTTCACCGTGTCTCGCAACCCTCCCTTTTCAAAAATTAGGAAATTTTGTTTGTTAGGCGATATCATCCTTGCCTTTTAGTAGGTATCAGGATAAAAACATTAATTTAAAATTATCACGTCATCGTATGTATACGTCTTTGGCTGAAATCAAATGGATTATATGCAGGCTAAGCATTAAATAAATGCTCTTGAAGTATGGAAAATCAATTACCATTGAGAGGGATTGGAGTTTTTGCTATGGTAGTTCATATTTTTCATCGTTGAAAACAGAAAAACTTCTATGATTAAAATAGACTTTTTACGCAAATTCAGGATGGGTTTGAATTATGTCTTCAAAAAAATAAACTTCATTCTTTTTTCTGCAGTATGTTGCATGTTTCAACCTTGTATCTTATTTTTAAATATTTTAAAAAAGCAATTTTATATAGCTCTGCACCTTTTTTCAGTACTTTCCTTAGGGGTGTTTAAAATTGGGCACTGAGGTCAAAAACACCCTTTAATCAATATTCTCTGAAATTTCGGATTTATTTCAGAAGTTGTACTCAATGACATATATTTGTACCAAATTTCTGCCCTGTAGCACTTCTAGAAGTACCTATGGTTTTATATGATATATCTCTCTATATTATAATCTTCTAAAGGGCTAAGTGACGCGTGATCGGAAAATGACCGTTGTGCGCAGCCGTGTAGCTTCAGTACTATCCCCACCACCACCTTCCCAGGCGATGCAGCCGCGGTCTTCCTCCTCCCTTCTAATGGAATGGCCCAGCGATGCGTGATCGGAAAATAGCCGTTGTGCGCAGGTGCAGATTATCCCGGCTCTGCCGGACGAGAGGCAGCCAAAGTTTCCCGCCAGTCGCACTCACTCAGACTATAATGGAGATTATGTCATTATTTTCTTCATCTTCACATGCAAAAGAGCCCTTATGAGACACAACTCTCCCTTATATTTTACCGCCCTTATCAGGACTAACTCCAAGTGCCTATATCATCACATAAAGCGCTCGCATAAAAAAATCATTTCGGTAGCCTGGACGGGAATCGCCGAGTTTGTTCTCCCAGTTGGAAAAACATCTCACCGTGTCTTTAAATTGCCTCTTCATATGACTGCAGATAGAAACATTGGTCCCGTTCCTTTAACCAAGAAAGCGAAACAACATAAGTCGAATTTGTTATTTGGGACGAAGCTTCCATGATTCCGTCTGAAACTTTACAAATGATCGACGTGACACTCCGAGACATTATGAGAAGCAACGAGCCCTTCGAAGGCAAATATAAACTGTTGGGCGGCGAGTTCCGTAAGGTTTTACCTGTAGTGAAAAAGGCGGGGAGGCGCCAGATAGTGGAGGCAACGTTAACCAGTTCCCCTCTCTGGCCAATGTTTAAACGCTTTACTCTAAAGCAAAACATGCCAGCAGACGCCGAATCTTTCAGTCAGTGGCTGTTGGACATTGGCAACGGTAAAGTAGATCGATTGATGGTTCCCCCAGAAAAGCTGTTCTCAGAAGATTTAGTCACAGCTGTCTACGGCCTCGCCGTTACTGAAGAGTCGTTGAGAACCAGCGTGCTTCTCGCTCTGAGAAACAATGAAATAAATCCATTGAACGAAAAAGTTTTGGATAGATTACCAGGAGACGAAATTGTCTGTGAGGGATACAGTTGGGCAACAGCTTTAGACGGAAACGGCACAGACAATGATGAAATCATGTTACGTTACCAACCCGAATATCTGGCGTTTCTAACCCCTTCAGGTTTACCACCTCAAAAGTTAATTTTGAAATAAGGCGCTATAGTGATGTTAATTCGAAACATTTGTATCAATGATGGCTTATGTAACGGCACTCGATTAATCGTACGGAGAATTGATAGATCGGTTATTTTAATGTGTGATACCTCGAATTTCTTTAAATACTCAACATAGTCATTATATAAATTATTCTTAACAGAAAAAAAAATCCCCGTACGGCTAGCCTTTGCTATGTCAATAAATAAATCTCAAGGCCAAACATTTAACCGATTGGGTATACACATCGAACAGAATACGCCAATCTTTGGTGTAGCTATACGTGGCCCTCTCGGTGACGATCCATGGCCAGTCTCGAAATCAAAATTACAAGAGCTAAATACGACACGGAAACTCACGCGATTCAAAATATTGTGTACGATGAAGTATTAAGAAATCAATAGATATTATGAATGCACCGAATATTCTTAAACTATTCGGTATTCGACCATTTTCCAATATTCTAAATTCGGTAGTATTCGGAATTTGACAAAATGTATATTCGGTTTGGTATTCTAATTCAGTTTAAATTTAACAAATATCAAACCGAATAACGAGCAGAAAAAATTGAAAATCAAATCATATAATTCAGTCAACTTCTTAAAATATTCAATTTTCATTACGATAAAGACTGAAAAACATAAAGATTAAAAACGTGAAAGAATAAAAAACTATAAAAATGAGTCTCGAAGCTATTGGATATGGAGGTAAATTTGATAACATGCCAAAGCTTGAATGCAAAATAAAATTCCAAGAACTAACGCTCAAATACGAACATTTATTACTGAAGTGAAATGTTTTCCATCACATAGTAACCACACATAATAGTGATCACACATAAATTAAAATTAAAACGCTCTGAAATATTTTATCTACAATTAGGACACAATCCACAATCCCTTTCTGACTTCAAACCCCCTTCCTAATACATCCCCCCTCTCTTCCTCCCCACCATCCCATCGAGCAATATGCTAACTACATAATTCACGCAGTCGCCCAGCCCAACTTTCCCGACCTCCTTGACCACCACGACAATTTGACGAAACCAGAAAGACACGCAATTTCTACGTTGAAACGCAACGACAAAATTATTATCCTCCCTGCAGACAAAGGTACCACCACCGTGGTAATGGACCGCTCGCATTACAACGACGAAGCCCTCCGCCAACTATCTGACCAAACTTCTTACCTTCCTCTCCTCTCCAACCCCACTTACCGCCACTCCTCCAAAATTTCTGCATATCTGCGTTCCGTGGGAAAACAAGAAGGCCTCTCTGATTCCACCATTTCCCCGATGATCCCCAACACACCCCGGACCCCAACCTTCTACCTACTCCCAAAAATCCACAAACCCAACATCCCCGGCCGCCCCATTGTTGCCAGCTTTAATTCTCCCACGGAACGCATCTATGCCTATGTTGACTCCCATCTACAACCTCTCGTCCGTCAAATCCCATCCTTCATCAAAGACAAAAACCACTTTCTACTACGCCTAAAATCACTCCCTTCCCCTCTCCCACCTAACACAATTATGTCCACTATAGACGTCTGCTCCCTCTACACCAACATCCCTCACAACCAAGGACTGTCCGCCCTGACAAACATACTGGACTTCAGACCACCTGACACAAGACCATCCTCCCATTTCCTAACGAAGCTGGCTGAAATGGTGCTCCAAAAAAACAACTTCTCTTTCGGAGGGCGCCACTACCTACAAATAAAAGGTACCGCGATGGGCACTCGCATGGCGCCCTCCTATGCCAATGTCTTCTTAGGTGAATGGGAGGAAAGCTTTCTTGACGTTTCCCCCAGACCACTCCTATGGCTGAGGTATATTGACGATATTTGTCTTCTCTGGACACATGGACCCGACTCCCTACAATCCTTTTTACAACGCCTCTCATCCCACCCCACGATTTCCTTCACCCACCACTCCTCTGCCTCCAACATCACCTTCCTGGAAGTCGATCTCTCCATCCGGGAAAACAAAATCCACACCAGCGTGCACCTCAAGCCTTCCAACCGCCTTCAATATCTCCAGTTCGACAGCTGCCATCCCCTCCACACCAAAACCTCTATTCCCTATGCCCTAGCCCGACGAGGGCGGAGAATTTGCTCGGACAGAGATTCCCTGTCCGAGTACTGCTCCACCCTCGAACATGCCTTCTTACAGCGCGGATACCCGCCGGATCTGATCCGAGACCAAATCCGGCGGGCAGTCGCACCCGCCACCCCTAACTCCCACCCCAATACCCACACCACCACCGATTCCACCCTCCAACTCACCCTAACCACCCTGTATTTCCCCGGCGTCCACGACATTCTGAAAAACATCCTGAAAGCCGCTCACCTTATCCTCTCATCCTCCCCTCATCAGATTCCATTTCCCAGACCACCGATGCTCTCCTTCCGCCGTCCCCCTAATCTGGCAAATATTCTATGGAAGAAAGAACCCCCAGCACCCACGCCTTTACACCCTGCCGGATCTTACCCCTGCGGTAGACCCCGATGTCTAACATGCCCAATAAACCCCCCCCTGCAACTCCTTCTCCAGTCCCACAACCAACATCACCTACCCCATAACTTTCACCACCAACTGCACCACCCGCAATATCATTTACCTCCTGAGATGCACCCAATGTCCCGCCTTTTATGTTGGCCTCACCGCAACAGCGTCATTCTCAAACGACCGCTGCCGGTGCCGTTCATGCGAACAAACATAATTTAAAGTTTAACAACTGCTTCACAGTGAGAGTCATTCGCGCTCTCCCCGACAATGCTTCGGCTCCCCAACCCCGTCAGTGGGAGCTTTCGCATATCCATCTCCTAAACTCCTTCACTCCCCCTGGCCTCAACCTTCGATAGCTTTTCACTCCCTTTCTGTCTTCTCCCAACACCCTACCAATCCCCAACTCCCTCCGTATCCTCCAATCCTCGATCTTTCCGCACTACCCTTCCACCCCCATGCCTCCACCCAGTGTCACCGCCATCAGTTCTCTCTCTGTAGCTGATGAAGGAGTAGATCCGAAAGCTTCTACGTTTGTGATGTTACTGTGTTTTAGTGTTCTTTTACGTGTGTCGCTTCGACATCCCCGGGGCCTCGCCAACCTGAAGTCGTCTGATTGGTGAGTGTTCACTGGGTTTCCTCATCCCAACACCTTGTTGACATCCATATATCCATTTTACCTTTCCTTTTCCGTAAGCTGTTATATATATATATATATATATATATATATATATATATATATATATATATATATAGAGAGAGAGAGAGAGAGAGAGAGAGTCGAGTTGTCGGTGCTTGCATACTGCAAGCAACATATACCAAGACCAAACTCGTAAATAAACCAACACGATCTTCAGGGCAACAGCACTTCAGTCACGTGAAGCCTACATGTATTAAATAATAAATTCCATCATTAATAACAGTATATTTATAATTTTCCGTGAAATGAAGGCAACTATCTGTAATTTCCAAATTCTCTGGCGATCGGCTCGTGTTCAAGTTTTCGTGTTTCAAGTTTAGTGACTCAGATCGCACTGCATGAGCAATAAGAATAATCATTATTAAGATAATACGCTATACATTAAGTTTATGGAAAAATTAGGATATTTTCTGTTAAGATTATGGCATTACCATCCATGCCTTTAGCGCCTATTTGGATAAAAAATATCGAGATGTAGGTATGACGCCATTATATTTAACAATTGAAAATAGTTAAAATTTTCCTAACAACTACGTAACACAACAATGAAATACATTTCACGTATTACCGTCACTGCAATCAGGGTTGCTTCTTCTATTGTGATCCCTTATAGCCCTGGAGAAAAACAAACTTATTCGCTCCTTCCTACAGTCGATAACCAAAATTTAATCGTCATTTTTGTGCTTTTAGTAGTACGTAAGAATTGCAATTAACTATGATACCCTCAATCGTAGTGCGTGATTCAATTAATATTTTGTATAAAGTAAAATCTTACATATTATTGGAAGAAAATATTGGTGATGATGTTTTCATAATATGCATGATATTGAAAATTAGAATAAGTTAACTTATATGCCTATGGGAATAAACTTATGTTAATTCAATTAAAGAAAAATGAAAAATATAATTCCGCAACTCGAATTTTATTTAACTCGAATAATTGTTGATTTCCTTTTAGATTCGATTTATAGAAGTTGCACTGCATATATACAAATATTTAAAAAATATTTCCATAACTTGAATTTTCTATTTCTCGAATAATTACTACTTTTCCTTGAGATTCGAGCTATAGAAGTTCAACTATAATTCGTTATGCTCGAAATGACCGAAGATATGAATTAAATGCAAATAAATCAGCCGCAGTGTTCATGTTATTTATATTTTTATCTATAGTACTAAAATCCTGTTTCTGTTTGACGCTCTATACCTCAGCCATTTTTAATCTCCGTGAATTTCAGCTATTTTTTATCAAGTTATTAAACTAATATTCTTAATTTATTTTTAAAAAACATAAAGCCCTAAAAATGTATTTAAACTCACGTCACGTCAGGGTGTGGATATAAAAATAACTGAAAATGATAATTGAGCAGAAAATCAAGTAATTAAAAATGTAATTTATAATGAAGCAGGCGCGGACTGACAATTTTTTCCGGCAAGGGAAAAGTTTACTTGACCGGCCTCCTTGCCGACCTTTGGTGAGGCTCATTTTTTCACGAGGTCCCATTTGCGAGGCCCTCTTTTCGACGAGGTCCGCAGCTAGCGTCTCATGCGCCTGTGCATAAATCCGCCTCTGGAAATACGTCCAAGGCAAAAACGGAACGATACTTTTGCGAGAACTATGGGAGACTGGTTGACCTGGTTACCATCTCTTCGGGTTTGACCCGGAGTCTCCGGGTTTTCGGACTTGTAACCGGGCGAGAGAAAAGTCTCTGGGTCAAACTGAATATTTTCGAAATTGGCATTAAATATTGCGATTTATTTTTAATTTCTTTAAGAGAGTAAATATTCCATTCTAGAATGTCTGTGCCATGCAATTAGCCAGGCATAAGGTACATGGAAATATAAAGAAACAGTCACGCGGTACGGTATACTAAGCAACACGCATGAAAATGAATAATTTACCATTCAAGATTAAAACACGGCATTATAAGGAGGCATTATCCTCCTGGTTGGATTGTAATAGAAATAAACGCGAGTGAGTATCCTCTGACAGCTTTTGAAACACAACTAGAACCTCGGAAAATTTTATCATAATTCAAACAATTTAGCATTTCAAAGTTTAAAAAAATTCTTCAGGTAAAGCGCATTGTAATTACAGATATCTAGGCACATCTGAGAAATGTATGAAACTAAATCTTAATGATGATAATCTAAATTTAATAAAATTAAGAACGTGAACAAAGTTCTACCTACCACAAATAATAAATTTCGCGACTTACCAGTGGACAAAAAATGGGTAATGACATTAAAGGATGAAAATAATTTCATTGAATTGTCCAAGATTTTGTCAAAAATTTTATGTATCCCCGTTAGCAAATCCTTTGTGAAAGTGTTTTTCTCTTATGACAAATATATGGAGAGATGAAAGAAATAGAATGAGAGTAGAATTAGTAAAAGCGAAAATTTGTATTAAAATATATTTTAATATGACCTGCGAAGAGTTTCTGAATTTTATAAGGTAGCCTGAGCAAACTGAACTATTAAAATGTTTCACAGGCAAAATAAAATATCCTTTTAAGAAAATATAAAAGACACAATCATATAATAACCATATTCACCATTTGCTTTTAAATTTAAGTGGAAGTTCATTAAGTATTCATTTATCTGTGGCTGTATATTTTTCTGTCCAAATTATACCATTTATTGTAAAATAGACTATTAAGCATTAAAAATTATATGTATTTTAATATATTAAATTTGTTCAGCTCGATCTTCCATTATTATTGTAATTTTGGTGTTAAATATATTTGCTCACCACATTTTTATAAAAACTACGTATCTCCTGAGAATTAAACTGTCAACAAGATGAACCGAACAGAACCTAAGATGCCTACTTTCCTAAGGTAGGCTTAAACGAATTAATTACTTATATTTAAATGTTAATTAACTGGATGGCGTAGCCATTGGTTATATTGGCTTTAAAAGCATTAAATTCACAGCCGAAGTGCTGCTCTTTCCCACATTCCATGATTTAATATCATTAAGTATTATACTTAGGTTCGAATCAAAATTCAACTGATTACCCAAACGATTTTGGGAGGAAAAAAGAACGCATTTGTATACTAGATTATACTCCAGGCTAGTTCAGCAATAATCGTCGCCATGGCAAAATCGCGTTATGAACTAATAAAAACTGCAAAATTGCAATTATAATAGCAAAATTCAAAGAAAAAAATAATCCATAAGCAAAATTCTACGATAAAAATTAGAATTTCCATTTTATTCCGGAGAGAATAGTAAAAATCCCGCGCCGATCTCCCTCTTCTTAGATATTTTACTGTGCATAAGAAAATTACCCTGCACGATGGATTTCAGATTTTCCATGTAAATCAAATGGAAAGGATAATGCATGGAGAATCGATCCCGGGGACTTCAATTTTTGCCATAAACCCTATCCCCAGGAGTTTGGTCGCCGTAGAAAGAGATTCTAACCGATTATCATCGAAGTCGGTTCAAAAGTTGATGGTGGGGACAGACAATCAAACACAGAAACTTAGACAGTCACAACAAAGAAACCGTAAGCCTAGTTTAATTTTGCAAGGGTAAAAACAGTGAAATATTTCACCTGTAAAAATCTCTGGAGCAGATTAAGAAATCTCAGGGCCAGATAAGAAAAACCCAGGGTCAGAATTGAAAATCTCCGGGTTAGTGAGAATTTTGAGGTGGCAACCCTGCTGGTGGATGCATGGAGAAGGGATGGAATTTTTCAAGAACGTTCCCACGATGATTTGTTTATTCTTCCCAATAAGTTTACCGAAGCTGTGGCTCTTGAGTGATGAATAAAATATGTGAGAAGCCGAAACTCGTGGGAATTAACGCGAGAGGACTTGCGCGTCTGGGCAAAATATACCCAAGTGGAAAAGATAAGCGTTGTTCTTTTGAACAATTAGCCTTATTTGAGCTTAACCTACAACACCTACCACTTTGATTCTCCATTACAGATATAGCTTTGTTATTCTTACGACCATTTGCTTATAAGTAGGCTTGGTAGGATTAGATTTAAATGAAAAACTTAGATAAACGTCGATATTTTAAAATCGACGAAAATGAATAATCATCGATAAACGTCGATTTTCCAACAAGATGGAAGAAGTTTACGTCCAAAATCCTAATCTGAATTATAATATTTAAGTCGTTTCTGATTACTTTTTTCGCAGTATTATATTCTACCTACGACTTCGTTCCTTTTCTGGGATTGCATTAACAGTGAGAGTGAAAGAAGGGTGTTTACTATTTTCTTACACTAAAAGAATATATTTCTTTTTCAAAAGCTCACGCTTCCACACTAGACAACCAGGTAACCGCAAGCTCCTAGGGTAGTTTTGAGAACAAGTGTTTCTTAGCCGTTTTGAGGTTTTTGAGATTATATTTCCCGACCTAATGGTGGGATATTCTACAAGACTCTCTATAGAGATAAGGTCACGGATATGAGCTGCTGAAATTGCCTCGACCCCTGTAGAACAAGGTTCGGAAGAAAGAAATTTTGGTGGTCGTTTGGAGACAGCCAGCTAATCGTTTTCTTCTAGCGAGCGGACCCATTCATGAACTGAAAGACCGACCCAGTCCGCGTCTGTATTAAATGTTAAATTAAATGTAATTTAAATTTATCATTTTTGTTAATATGTTATTAGAAACCAAATGCACATTCCGTAAAAATACCCATAATCAATTAATACCATATTCCAAACATATTCATTCGAAACTAATCTAAATCCAATAGGTACATGGAAGGAACAAAGAAACAGCGAGCAATACACACATACATCTACATTATACCCTGCAAGTCACCATTTCGGTGGATGGCAGGGGGTGCAATGCACCAAGGGTCCATAGTTTTCCTACGTTATCTTTTCCTATTATGGTCTCTTATCGTCCTAGGGAAAAACGATCCTCTATATCGCTCCGTTCTACAGTAGATCTCGCGAATTTTATCCTCACTGTCCTGCCTTCCGACACACGTCGGGCTTCTGATAAGTCCTACTACCTCATTCGCTAGTCCCTACGACATAAATTTTTCCAGGAGTTTAATTCTAGCCTGCAGCATACGTTCCTCTAACGATGTCCATTTCAGATTTTCTATTGATGATGATACGCTTTGTTTACTATCGTAATTCCTCTTTACAAATCTAGCTGCCCTGCGCTGAACCTTTTCTATCTCGTTAGTGAGTCACTTTTCGAAGGGATCCCACACAGCTGAAGCATATTCGACCTGCGGTCGAACCAAGGATAAATAACATAATTCTTTTACTTTTTCGGAGCAATTTCGAACTATTCTCCCTATAAAGACCAGCTTTTTGTTAGCGGCACCTATCAATCGGCGAATGTGGGTGTCCCACGAGAGATCACGAAGGATCGTGACTCCAAGGTATTTAATCGTGTCTGAAACTAGAATCTCTACTCCGTCCAACGAATAATTATTATCCAACGAGATACTCTTGGTTCTCCAGAAATTGATGACGCAGCTTTTCTTTTGGTTTATCTCTAACTGCCATTCCTTACACCATGCAGAAATAGCTTCTAGGTCATTTTGGAGATACTGGTGGTCTTCCGGATTGCTTATTTCTCTATAGAAGACGGTGTCGTCCGCGAAAAGCCTAATTTTAATCCTGACTACTGAGCTGATATCGTTTAAATAAATTAGAAATAATAACGGACCAATTACACTACCCTGTGGAACGCCAGAGACAACCTCCACTAAGTTCGAAGATTTCCCATCTATAACAACCTTCTGCTTCCTATGATTTAAAAATTCACGGATCCAACTAACGATTTTACAATTAACGCCTAAGGTTTCTAATTTCGTTATTAACTTCCTGTGAGGTATCTTATGAAAGGCTTTCCTAAAATCTAAGAAGATGGCATCGACCTGCTTATTCTTTTCTCCGCTTCTCAGTAAACAATTAACAAAAAGACCGAGCTGAGTATCACATGACCTACCTTTCCTGAAGCCGTGTTGACAATCATCTAACAATAAATTACTATCAAGAAATCGCATTATGTTGCTAACGAGTAAATGCTCGAGAATCTTACACGATATCGAAGTTAAAGAAATCGGCCTGTATTTTCTGGGTTCTCCTTGTCGCCGCCCTTATGAATTGGGGTAACGTGCGCTAACCTCAACTCGCTAGGGACCTCTGCGCGAGAAATGGATTTCTCGAAGATTATCAGAAGAAAAGCTGCTATTTCTTCAGCTAATTCCTTTAAAACGCGAGCAGGAATTTCTTCGGGGCCAGTGGTTTTGTTATGTCTGATGGAACTTAATTGCTTTGCTATTCCCACCTCAGAAAATACTAGATCGTCCATCAGGCCCCCCCTTATTGCGGGTGCATAATGTACGCAATGGTCGCTGACGGCTGTGAATGCTTTTACAAAATGACCGTTTAACAGGTTGGCTTTCTCTACGCTATCATGATTAACGCCACCCGAGTCATTACGCAGGGAAGGTATTGTAGGGCCTCTACCTTGGACCTCTCTCACATAGGACCAAAACGCTTTAGGGTCCTCCTTCAAATAATTATTTAATACCTTATTCCGGAAGTTAGTAAAAGCCTCGCGCATAGTAGTTCGCTTTAGCGCAAGATTCCTTATACGTCTTAACTTTAGTTGCTCTATATTCATCGGATGATGTAGACGGCATATTTTTTATTTTCGCGTGGCTTATTCTCTGACGCCTAAGCGCACTCCTAACTTGCTTATTGTACCAACGTGGCTCTTTATTGTCGACCTTCAATTAAATTGGAATGTACTCATCGATACCCTCTAGCATTATATCCTTGAATAGTGTCCATGAGGACTCAGCACCTGATCGTTCGGTCGTATCACAGAAGTCAGGTAGTATTTGTCGCAGGCGCGACCTGAAGCTTGAAAAGTTTGCCTTAGCAAATATATAAAACTTTCTTTGAGGCTTAGGGTGCCTATCGATTTTCAACTTACACTCTGCATATACGGCCTGATGATCACTTATCCCATCTTCAATGGTGACTTTGTTTATTCTTTCTGGGACGTTAGTTGCTAATAAATCTAATATGTTTCCCGATCGCGTTGGCTTTCTGACTAATTGAAGAAGAGAGTGCTCACAGAATGTTTCGATTAATGCCTCACAGGATTCGCGTTCTTTACCTCTAGATTCGAAACATAGATTTTCCCAATCAATTGAGTGTAAGTTAAAGTCACCACCGACTATAACGATTCCATCTTGATTTATCAGTCTAAGCTTTGATAGTTGTTTCTCGATACTTAAAATACAATCTACACCAGCGTTAGGTGGCCTGTAAAACGAGCATATGAACACCTTTTTGGAGCCATCTTTACCTATGCGGCACCAAACACTCTCGATATCCTCGTCACTTATCGGAATCTCACTGCTATCGTACTTATCGCTAACCGCTATGAAAACTCCCCCGCCCGATCTATTAGCGCGATCTTTTCTATAGACACGATAGTCTCTAGGAAATATCTCCTGACTCTGAATCTCATCCGTTAACCAACTTTCTGTGCCTATCACGACGTCGGCATGCAGACTGCGAATAATGTGCTCGAACTCAGCAATTTTCCTACGGATGCTGCGACAGTTCAGTACGACGACGTTTAATTTCTCACTATCACTTCGCATACTAATCTCACCCTTGACTTTCTCTTCCACTCTAAAACTACATGCGCTCCCATCACAATCACTCCCACGACTGTATGGCGTCGCGTCAAAATTGGAATTGCGACCCGTCGCGCCCTTTACGGAACATTCTATCTATGACCTATGCGATATTGGTGCTGCATGTTACGATCGGAGTATATTCTATCATTAGATAATCTTTCGGGATTCTTATTTTCTACAAACGCATCGATTATCCCCTGACCCAAAACTGACCTACACCCTGCCCTACTCTCTAGCTTAAAAAATCCCTACTGTGCTCGAGAATCCTACTCGCTACTCTCTGAGCCGATTCGGGCGTGTAGTGAACACCAGAGTGATCCAGTGGTGCCCTGCACGATTCGATATTCGGCCGTAGGTCGACGAAGTCCACTCCCAAGTCCCGACAGAAATTCCACAGCCTTCGTTTCAGACCTTCAACTCTACTCCAAACCTCAGAACCGCGGTCAATCCTAGGGACTGTACTGCAGACAGTAAGCCGCACATCGGAACATCATGTACAGAAACGGTATAAATATCGAAATCATTAGTGGGAGGAGAAAAAAAGAGCGGAAAGAGTAAGGTTATTGACTGCACATGTAAGGAATAGTACTAGTGGCAATAAAGAGGTAGAGAGGGAAGGGAAATTAACGATTAATAATATGGCGGGATCTATAACTTTGGGATATCCAGCAGAGGGGGGGGGGGAGTCGAATGGGAATAGGATTTCGTTAATTGACTGACAATCAAGGAAAGTAACACATTGTAATATTTCAATTTGTTCTAACAGACTTTGGGTCCCTTACTTTCAAGATGGAGGATGGTGGTGATGAAATCACTATTATGATTACAGCTTAACAAATGTTTGCGAATGTGCGAATTGGTTTTATTTATGTGGAATTTACCACGTTTTTTATTTTTATTGTTATGATTCAGTTCCACCAAGTTAAGCCGGAAACTATTATATTTTACAGTTTATTCAGCCAAATAATATATTTGTAATACGCAAAATTGCAAAAAAAAAATTATTTGGCACATAACGTCGACTGCGTTTCAATAACTAATGATTGTCATCGTAAAGATTAATTTCAAATTAGAATTATATTGAAATTTTATTTAATATTTATATGAACGGTATCATTTTAAAGAAAAATTACTTTTGGTTAATTATGGCATAATGAGGTAATTAGAAAAATTAGGCGACGTTGCCGCTTAAATTTCTCTACAATCTTGTGCTATATTTGGCCGCAGCGGCCTTTTAACAGATAATTTTTTTCTTAATCAATGGGAATCATTTTCAACAACTTGCTATTTAATAGAGTAAATTTCAGACGCTCGTTTAATTCCATCTAATATATGCAATTTCTAATATTTGCAAATTTGAATGTACCACCGCGGACAATAAATTTGAGACACCTTGAAGTCGCTCTGGTGGTGACTCCGGGAACTTTTTACGTTGAGGTACCGAATTGCAACCCTGAAGGTGAGCTGAGGTTGGAGAGGGGCGGCGGACGTAGTGGGATAAAGGGAGAAAGGAAGCGAGAGGAAGAACGGAAGAGGAGTGAGGGGTTTTCAACGCTGTCCCCTCCCGTTCTGAGTTTAATGCGGGGCGTTCATACGGGATGTAATGTGATCTGCAGTTGACTTGTTTCCACTTTTATTGTAGATCTTTGCAAAAGACGTAGGAGAGTTACGCGAATCCTTAAACCGGGCAGTAAGCAATGGGTTCAAAAATAATCTCCGTAGCCACCCAATGGGCCGCAGATGTTACATATGTAGACGGTCAGTAGCAATGCTTTGACCGCAAAAGTATGGCATAAAAGAACACCATAGAGCGACCAACAAAAAATAATTCCGCCTCTCAGAAATTGCGGAGCATGCCTGGGAAGAACCCGGGCACAACATGAATTTCGAAGAAGCGAAAATAATAGCCCCGCTATCTCCCGAGCCTCACCCGAGAGGCAATAGAAATTTTAAAAACACCGAAAAACTTTAAAAGGGAAGACGGTTATTCGCCATCTAACAATTGGAAATTCGTATTTCAAATGGGACGACCAACAGCCAATCAGGGAGCGAAGAATTGTCTAACTGCCATTAACTAGAAAAGTTATCGTTAGGGTGCCTATATGTAAGACGGGCAAGTCCTGCATCAAACCTTCGGAACCGAATAAGCTGGCGAAACTGTAGTCCACAAAAAATAAAAATAAAACGCGGAGGATATCCCGAAAACAAAAAATTCAATACTCAATACCCCGCGGAAGACTTCAGCGCAAAACTACTGATATTATCTGCAACGTATATTTTGAATTTTATTAGTTTTCAAGGGACCTCAAAACGTGGTTTTCCGTTGAAATCACTAAATCGAATTTTTGCACGAAAACAATAATTTCTCTATAGGTATTCTTCGTTTACATGGAGAAAATTAAAATTTTTTATTGGAAGTTCCCAGTATTCATGATCTCTCATGGATTTTTTAGAAATTATAATAAAATGGAAACAGCAAAATAAGCAATTATTCATTATAATTTATTTCCTACTTGTAATCATGCATATCTATATCAATAGGCGTAAATTCCAAAATTGTTAGTTGGATCCGCGAATTTTTTAATCATAGGAGGCAGATGGTTGTCATAGATGGGAAATCCTCGAACTTAGTGGAATTTGTCTCTGGCGTTCCACAAGGTAGTGTAATTGTTCGTTATTATTTCTAATTTATATAAACGATATCAGCTCAGTAGTCAGAAGTAAATTTAGGCATTTCGCGGACGACACGGTCGTCTATAGAGAAATAAGCAATCCGGAAGACCACCAGTATCTCCAAAATGACCTAGAAGCTATTTCTGCATGGTGTAAGGAATGGCAGTTAGAGATAACCCAAAAGAAAAGCTGCGTCATCAGTTTCTGGAGAACCAAAAATATCTCGTTGGATGCTAATTATTCGTTGGACGGAGTAGAGATTCCAGTTTCAGACTCGATTAAATATCTAGGAGTTACGATCAATAATGATCTATCGTGGAACACTCACATTCGCCGATTGATAGGTGCCGCTAACAAAAATCTGGCCTTTATAGGAAGAATAGTTCGACGTAGCTCCGAAAAAGTGAAAGAATTATGTTATTTATCCTTGGTCAGACCGCAGGTCGAATATGCGTCAGCGGCGTGGGATCCCTGCGAAAAGGGACTCACTAACGACATAGAAAAGATTCAGCGAAGGGCAGCTAAATTTCTAAAGAAAAATTACGATAGTAAACAAAGCGTAACCAGGGAATAATTTTGAAACGAGTAAAAAAGTCTGCTCTGACCGGGAATCGAACCCGGGTCTTCCACTTGCTGGGCGGATATTCTACCTCTGAACTATCGAAGCAGAACACTTTTTCTCGTTTCTGAACACGGATGTTTTCTTGGTTGGGACGGAACTAGCCAAGCTAGTATCAAACTGCCCCAACAGATGTTCTGTAAGAGATACATCGAAGAAAACTACTTCCTCTCAAATGGTGAGATTGCCAAACAAGAAATTGATGGAATAATATGATCCGAAGATCCTATGCAGACTGGCATAAGCTGTAAAGGTGGGAATAATTTTGAAACGAGAAAAAAGTCTGCTATGACCGGGAATCGAACCCGGGTCTTCCACTTGCTGGGCGGATATTCTACCTCTGAACTATCGTAGCAGAACACTTTTTCTCGTTTCTAAACACGGATGTTTTTTTTTCTCAATTTCTGGTTTCCAGTAGACCGTACTGTTAACCAGACTTTAGCTATTTATTGTTCGATTGGTTACTACGCAGTTGTTTATGTAATTGTTAGTTGTTACAGCGTAAATAAAGAGTGATTAGGAACACAGGATAAATCCACCAAATATGTGTGACGCTGCTTATGGTATAACTGCATCCTTGATCATTCACTATTTTATTTAAAACGCATTTCAGGACGACGAGACCATTTCCAACCATTTTCTCTCTTCGAACTAGGAAATATTATAAAACTCTCATACTAATCCGTCGGAGTCACTTTTTGGAATAATCCTCCACTTTATTTCTATTCACACAAGCAACAAATGCATTCTTGGTAACTTGGAACTGCTCCCACAATGTAAATTAATTTCAATACCTAAAACACGGTATTATAAATTACGATGTCGGTATTATGTATGTAATTCAATACCGGTATTAATTCCGGTTTTCCAGTACCGGGATTCATCCCTAGTGTGCATGCTAGGTCTACTAGGTGAGTCAAACAAAACAACATTCTCATATTTATTCTTATATTTATATCAAAAACTACATTCGTTTCAATAAATATAAATATATTTGTTTAGGGAATATGGATACCGATGATGATTGGACCGAAAGGTTCATTCAAACAATTGACTCGAGACCAGCTCTTTACATCAAATCCATGAAAGAACATTCTGATAGGAATAGGATAGGAAAAGAAAGTCGGCCGACTGTTTAATTGCGTATGCGCGCACATCTCTTTTGGCAGACTGTTTGGTTGCCTAGTGAGCGCGGAATGACCGATCAGCCGATCAAATAGTCGGCCGACTAAAAATTGCATGTGAGCGCTAGGCCTACTATCCTTGACAGAACGGGAGGGGACAGCGTTGAAGACCCCTCCCTCTTCTTCTGTTCTTCCTCTCGCTTCCTTCCTCCCTTTATCTTCTTCCGTCCCCCACCCCAGCTAACCTTCAGGGTGTCAATTCGGTACCTCAGCGTAAAAAGTTCACGGAGTCGCCACCAGAGCGACTTCAAGGTGTCTCAAATTTATTGTCCGCGGTGGTATTAAAATAAACAGAAACTAGGACATTACGTGTTGCTTAATCATATGACATGGTAAAAAAATGTTTGACTGTAAGGAGACACAGGATAGCATATTTTTTCCCAGAGCCTCGTGTCACACACCGGGTGAGTTATTTCCTATCGAACTCCCTTTTTGGTAAATGGAATCGTTCACTGTACACGACAGCACGGGAAACATCGCAAAAAATCCCCGGGAACCGGATAAACTACCCATAAACCGCAAATGTTTGACATTCGCTTTGAAAGAGTAACGGGGTTAAAAAATAGCCCCTTTTACTCGCAAGATACCTCCTCCTTGTGTTCTTACGCACGCGGGCACCTCCCAAACCCTCCCCCTCTTCCTCCCACCACTTCGCCCCGCCCATCCCCATGGGGAACCGGTGTGTTCTTGAACCCTTAACCGTAATCCATCATCCTCTTCCGCACACATACCTCTACCTCCCATTCTCCTTCTCCTAAACCACTCCCTTCTCTATCTCTCTCTCTCCTTTCCTAATATTCTCTTTCTTCCCATAATTCTCTTCCCTTTCTTTCTTTTTTCATCCGCTTCCTCCATTTTTCTCTTTCTCCCGAACCTTCTAAATATTCGTTCATTCGATCTTCCTTTTTTTCCTTTCGCCAAAACCCTTTTTCGCTCCGTAGATCTTCCATTTTTTCCGATTCGGTCCTCTCGTGCTAACTTCTTCTCATCGGAGTTCGTAGTTATCATCCGTTCTCATTTTTTCATTATTGAAATCAAACTCATCTCTGTTACAACCATGCCTAACGCACTGGACGGAGAAAAAGAGGTGGAGGGTGAAATAGAGAGAGAGACGGAGAAAGAGGGAGGGAGGGAGAGAGTAAAGATGAGAGGGCAAGGAAGGAAAAGATAAAGGGAGGGAGAAAGAGGGATGAAGGGAGTAGGGAGAGAGGTGGAGAGAGGGCAAGAAGGAGAATATGTCCGACAAGTGTTTCTCCTGATGATTTTTAATCTCCATAACATTATACCAGATTGAATTCTACACGGAATTACAAGTATCATTATTTTCACACCAATACCCCTAAAAAAATTTCAATATAAAGAGTTAAAAACACATTTCCGGAAAAAGTTTCGATTCATTATTTTAAACGTTAAGTGTAGATATTGTTTGGCGGGACGCATAAAAATTTTCGTGTATGTATCTATGTATGGATGTGTGTGTGTGTGTAAACGCGCGCGCGCACCCACACACACACACACACACACACACATACATACATACATACATATATATTATATATATATATATATATATATATATATATATATATATATATATCTGGTCACTTTCAGATACTCTTTCGCTGAAGAAGGGGGCCCGATAAGCTTGCGTGTTTTTTTTGTGTTCGTGTGTTTCACGTGTCTCTTCGACGCCCCCTGCAGCCTGCCAACTTGGTCCACAACTTGGTAAGTGTCCGCTGGGCTTCCCTCACCACCTTGTTGCAACCCTCATCACTACCTTTACTTTTTCTTAACTTTATATATATATATATAATCACCATCATCATCGGTAGTCTCTCCGTAGACACATCCGTGATTATACATAGTTAAACCTGGTTCTCCATATACTCCTATTTTCCGCTGTCCTCTTCATATCAACTCTCTTTCCATTTGAAATCGTCTATCAGCTGAAACCTTTTCCTACCTCTTTCCCTTTTTCCATCTAGTTTTCCTTCTAACACGTCTTTAATCATTCTCTCTCGCTTCAGGTAATGCCCAACCCAGTTTGCCTTCCTCTTTTGCTTTTCCTATTCTAGTTCTGATTTTATCCGTACATTTTGCTTCTCTTGTTATCATGCTTCAAAGTTATTATAGTCTGAAACTTCTTTGCCCGATATTCAAATGATCTTGGATTTTATGTATTTATTTCCATACAGTATTTTATATCTGTTATTACTAGTATATTTGAAATTTTCTGGAGTTCCTCTTCTTCCTTTCTTGCTAGAAGTACTTTATCATCCATGAATTTTACTCTTCTTATAACCCGTTCTCCAATTTTGAAATCTCCCGTGCCTTCTAACGCTTCCTGCATTAGACTTTCTCCATATATATTGAATAAGGTCGGCGATAGGCAGCAGCCCTGTCTTACTCCTCTACCTATATTTACTCCGCAGATGTGCGCATTCTCTAACCTGACCTTTACAACTTGATTAACATATAAATTACTGTCCAGTCACCCACCTGTTTTTCCAGTCTACACCGATATCCTTTAATATCTTCATGAACATTACCCAATTTAACATATCAAAGGCCTTCTGCCAGTCTACGAAACATACGCAGATATCTTGACTGTACTCTATTGCCCTTTCTGATATTATTCTAACTACTTCTGTCGCATCTCTAGTTTGTCGTCGTTTTCTGATAACGAATTAATCTTCCCCTAGCATTTCTTCTGCCTTTTTCTCCAGCCTTTTATTAAGAATCTTCGTGATGATCTTCGAAGTATGTGACAGAAGGCTTATCGTTCTGTAGTCTTTACACTGCATTACCTTTGGCTACTTCTTTAGAGGGGTGATTGGTACTTTTAGGAAATCCCGAGGCCACTCTCCTGTGTCGTAAATACTATTAATTAATTTCGTTATCGCTATTAGTCCTTCTGATTATTTTACTTTAAGTACTTCAGCTGGTATTCCATCGCTGCCTTCGACTTTCCCTTTCTTTAGTTCCACTATCGCTTTTTTATTTCGCTCTTCATAATACTTGTTCCTAAGTTGTCTTCTTTAATGTTCTCCTCATCCTTTAGTTCTATTTTTACCTATCCTTACTGCTTGCTGTTTAGTTCCTTAATGTATATTTCCCGTACCTGTGCTACATCCTTTGTTTCTGATACTAACTTCCCATCCGTATTCATAAATCCTTTACCCCGAATTCCATAGACTTCTTACCTTCTCATTTCACTGCCCTAGCGTACATCATCTCGTATCGTGCTAACTTTTCCATTTGTTGTATTTCATCACATTTTAACTCTCTCTCCATCGCTGATGATGGGAATATGCCCGAAAAGCTTTCTTGTTTTGTGTGCGTGTTTTGTACGTATCTCTTTGACGCCCCCAGCAGCCTGCCAATTTGATTCTCAACTTGGTAACTGTGCGCTGGACCTCCTTCACCACCTTGTTGCCACTCTCATCACTACCTTTCCTTTTCCTTAAGTTTATAGATATATATGTATATATGTATGCGTGTGCCTGTGCGTCTGTGGGCCTATGTTCGTGCGTGCGCGTGTGTACGCGTGTTTGCGCGCGTGTATATGCACTTGTAGAAAATAAGAATCCCGAAAAATTATCTAATGATAGAATATAAACCGAGCGTAATATGCAGCACCAATTTCGCGATAGGTCATTGATAGAATGTTCCGTAAAGGGCGCAATTCCAATTCCAATTTTGACGCGACGCCATACAGTCGTGGGAGTGATTGTGATGGGAGGGCATGTAGTTTTAGAGTGGAAGAGAAAGTCAAGGGTGAGAATAGTATGCGAAGTGATAGTGAGAAATTAAACGTCGTCGTACTGAACTGTCGCAGCATCCGTAGGAAAATTGCTGAGTTCGAGCATCTTATTCGCAGTCTGCATGCCGACGTCGTGATAGGCACAGAAAGTTGGTTAACGGATGAGATTCAGAGTCAGGAGATATTTCCTAGAGACTATCGTGTCTATAGAAAAGATCGCGCTAATAGATCGGGCGGGGGAGTTTCCATAGCGGTTAGCGATAAGTACGATAGCAATGAGATTCCGATAAGTGACGAGGATATCGAGAGTGTTTGGTGCCGCATAGGTAAAGATGGCTCCAAAAAGGTGTTCATATGCTCGTTTTACAGGCCACCTAACGCTGGTGTAGATTGTATTTTAAGTATCGAGAAACAACTATCAAAGCTTAGACTGATAAATCAAGATGGAATCGTTATAGTCGGTGGTGACTTTAACTTACACTCAATTGATTGGGAAAACCTATGTCTCGAATCTAGAGGTAATGAACGCGAATCCTGTGAGGCATTAATCGAAACATTCTGCGAGCACTCTCTCCTTCAAGTAGTCAGAAAGCTAACGCGATCGGGAAACATATTAGATTTATTAGCAACTAACGTCCCAGAAAGAATAAACAAAGTCACCATTGAAGATGGGATAAGTGATCATCAGGCCGTATATGCAGAGTGTAAGTTGAAAATCGATAGGCACCCTAAGCCTCAAAGAAAGTTTTATATATTTGCTAAGGCAAACTTTTCAAGCTTCAGGTCGCGCCTGCGACAAATACTACCTGACTTCCGTGATACGACCGAACGATCAGGTGCTGAGTCCTCATGGACATTATTCAAGGATATAATGCTAGAGGGTATCGATGAGTACATTCCAATTTAATTGAAGGTCGACATTAAAGAGCCACGTTGGTACAATAAGCAAGTTAGGAGTGCGCTTAGGCGTCAGAGAATAAGCCACGCGAAAATAAAAAATATGCCGTCTACATCATCCGATGAATATAGAGCAACTAAAGTTAAGACGTATAAGGAATCTTGCGCTAAAGCGAACTACTATGCGCGAGGCTTTTACTAACTTCCGGAATAAGGTATTAAATAATTATTTGAAGGAGGACCCTAAAGCGTTTTGGTCCTATGTGAGAGAGGTCCAAGGTAGAGGCCCTACAATACCTTCCCTGCGTAATGACTCGGGTGGCGTTAATCATGATAGCGTAGAGAAAGCCAACCTGTTAAACGGTCATTTTGTAAAAGCATTCACAGCCGTCAGCGACCATTGCGTACATTATGCACCCGCAATAAGGGGGGGCCTGATGGACGATCTAGTATTTTCTGAGGTGGGAATAGCAAAGCAATTAAGTTCCATCAGACATAACAAAACCACTGGCCCCGAAGAAATTCCTGCTCGCGTTTTAAAGGAATTAGCTGAAGAAATAGCAGCTTTTCTTCTGATAATCTTCGAGAAATCCATTTCTCGCGCAGAGGTCCCTAGCGAGTTGAGGTTAGCGCACGTTACCCCAATTCATAAGGGCGGCGACAAGGAGAACCCAGAAAATACAGGCCGATTTCTTTAACTTCGATATCGTGTAAGATTCTCGAGCATTTACTTGTTAGCAACATAATGCGATTTCTTGATAGTAATTTATTGTTAGATGATTGTCAACACGGCTTCAGGAAAGGTAGGTCATGTGATACTCAGCTCGGTCTTTTTGTTAATTGTTTACTGAGAAGCGGAGAAAAGAATAAGCAGGTCGATGCCATCTTCTTAGATTTTAGGAAAGCCTTTCATAAGATACCTCACAGGAAGTTAATAACGAAATTAGAAACCTTAGGCGTTAATTGTAAAATCGTTAGTTGGATCCGTGAATTTTTAAATCATAGGAAGCAGAAGGTTGTTATAGATGGGAAATCTTCGAACTTAGTGGAGGTTGTCTCTGGCGTTCCACAGGGTAGTGTAATTGGTCCGTTATTATTTCTAATTTATTTAAACGATATCAGCTCAGTAGTCAGGAGTAAAATTAGGCTTTTCGCGGACGACACCGTCTTCTATAGAGAAATAAGCAATCCGGAAGACCACCAGTATCTCCAAAATGACCTAGAAGCTATTTCTGCATGGTGTAAGGAATGGCAGTTAGAGATAAACCAAAAGAAAAGCTGCGTCATCAATTTCTGGAGAACCAAGAGTATCTCGTTGGATAATAATTATTCGTTGGACGGAGTAGAGATTTTAGTTTCAGACACGATTAAATACCTTGGAGTCACGATCCTTCGTGATCTCTCGTGGGACACCCACATTCGCCGATTGATAGGTGCCGCTAACAAAAAGCTGGTCTTTATAGGGAGAATAGTTCGAAATTGCTCCGAAAAAGTAAAAGAATTATGTTATTTATCCTTGGTTCGACCGCAGGTCGAATATGCTTCAGCTGTGTGGGATCTCTTCGAAAAGTGACTCACTAACGAGATAGAAAAGGTTCAGTGCAGGGCAGCTAGATTTGTAAAGAGGAATTTTACGATAGTAAACAAAGCGTATCATCATCAATAGAAAATCTGAAATGGACATCGTTAGAGGAACGTAGGCTGCAGGCTAGAATTAAACTCCTGGAAAAATTTATGTCGTAGGGACTAGCAAATGAGGTAGTAGGACTTATCAGAAACCCGACGTGTGTCGAAAGGCAGGACAGTGAGGATAAAATTCGCGAGATCTACTGTAGAACGGAGCGATATAGAGGATCGTTTTTCCCTAGGACGATAAGAGACCATAATAGGAAAAGATAACGTAGGAAAACTATGGGCCCTTGGTGCACTGCACCCCCTGCCATCCACTGAAATGGTGACTTGCAGGGTATAATGTAGATGTAGTTGTTGCCTTGCAACGAAACCTTGATCGTGTTTATATTTAGGTGACTAGATTTTCAAAAATTGAAAGGAGTAAGTACACTAGGGCAGGGCCATCGAATCCTAACTCTCCCTCCCCCAACCAAGAAAATATCTTGGCATTTGAACAAACACGGTAAATAATTTTTCCGAGATAGAAATAAAACACACTTTAATGATGTAAGTTAGTAAAAGACTTCACCGAACACAATTAAGTGACGATTTCGCGTCGTTTAGATTACTACTTTGAGAATATATGTATTGCTCGAACTATAGAGTTAGGACCAGTGGCGGATCCAAGGGAGGGGCGATGGAGGCGATCGCCCTCCCCTTGGACGACCCCATTGCCCTCCACTGGGTGCATTCTTAAATTAATTCCGCGCAACATTCCTTGTTTCTACACCGAAGGTTAAGTCTGTATGTCAAGGAAAAGAAAGATTCTGATGGGGGTAGGGATTTTCAAAATGTATGGTCGTTGGCAGAGGCGGAATCAAGAGGGGGAGGGGCAATTGGGGCGATCGTCCTCCCCTTGGGAAGTTTCTGGATCCGCCCCTGGTTAGGACGTAACCAGAAATTTGCCGCTTGAATCGAGATATGTAACAATATCCTCCACACTATCTTGCTTGCGTGATAATGTTGAGAAATTTCGCTATCCTGTAGGCAAACGGTTCCCAAACTTTTTCACTTCGCGAATCCATTGAGCTAACCTATTTCTCGTCGCGAACCCTTTGGATTAACCTTTTATCTTCGCGAACCCCTTGAGTTGCAATAGTTTTGGCGGCGAACCCTTTATATTGTAGAATTCATGAAAAATAAAAATTTTTATATAGCACGTAGTATGTAAACGTTGACAATAAAATCAGAATCTCTGTTATTGTCATCAGTTTCTAGTTAGTACTCTGTAAAATTCAAATATAATTCTTGAAGCACAAGAAAACACTGAAAATAAAACCATGCAACTAATTTGAATTAAATGAAAATATTCGTAAGAATTATAGAAGTAAAGTTTATAAAGCTAGTAAAAATAAATAAATTTGTAGAAGTAACAAAGTTGTTTTCTTTTTCTCGATGAGTATATTCCACAGGGTTGAGGCTGATCTTATCCATAATATATGTAGAAGTAAAGTTTGATAAAGTTAAGTTTAATATTGATATATTATATATACATTAAGTTTTTAATAGACAGCTAATCGTTTTGCTACCCCTTACACGTATCTACTCCGTGGAGTGTATTCCTGGAACAAATGTTCTTCGATTCCTTGCTAGGGTGTTTCCTATAGATGGACGTTGTTCTATGCACTTTAACCCCTTCTCCATATGCACTGAACCCACTCTTTTGGCAGTCTTTCTCTAAAGGTTATCCAGGAAAGATCTTGCTATTGACTCCTTCATCTTTTGCTACAGGTTGGTAATTTAATTTATATATAATGGCTTAAAAATATTCACAAAAATTAGCAATCGTTACCGAAAATGGAAGAGGGATTAAGGATTAATATTTACTTGCTATTTGTTGTAAAATATTTTGCTCATTGGAAAAATTAATTTTAATCAGGGTTTGAGATAAACTGTTGATAGAGCGCTGAACAATTAAGTTTAATTTTGTCTCTATATATTTTATGCTAAATAAAGTGAATATTTAGTACAGTGATGAAATATATAATTATATAATTAATGAACAAAGTAAAGTATTAGATCTTTATTGACGGCTAAAATATTATTGCGGTTTATATATTATTAATCCTTTTTCCATAATTAGTCCTTAATTGACATAAACGTATATCTACCAGTCTTTAAGCTGATATCGCAAATAATATTTTTAAGAATGTTTCTTGGCAATAAGAACAGCATATTGTTCGGATTACATAAATAAAACGTTTTCTTGTTTTCATAATATAATTTCAAGAGGTGCAACATAATTTACTATTTACATATAATGTATTTGTCAACGACGGGATTGAAAGAATTATACGAAATAAAAAATATCTAGATTTGGATATATTAGCTTACGGTATTTGAGATTAAAAATATACTAAGTTTCGGTGTGGTAGACAACAATAATATTCTCGTGTCCGATATGCAAGATGCTAATTTGGTTTAATTTAATCATCAAGATTCAGTTAGTAAAAGGCGTGAATAGCTATTAATATATGTTTTCTCATATAGGTTGGTTGTCGAAATCATCACGTTAGGGAAAATTTTTAAGGAAAGAACAAGAAATGTCGTTTCAAGTTCGCACAATGAACTTTTTTCTTGGTTAAAATTCATGATTTAATTAGTAAAAGATCAAATTAACGATTTCAATATACTTCTTACATTGTATATTTTGTAGTGTATAATTTTTTTACTGTCAATAAAAGATAAAATAACATTTAAATCAATTCGTTATTGCGTGTTTTTCATAATAATAACATTTAAAAATCAATCAGTGTAAATGCGCATAAATATAATAAACTTTATGAAGAACATAATATAGTAGTTCGATTAATTTTTACATAACAATTAAACTTCCTATATAAATTTAATAAATAATCCAAGTATTGTAAAAATAAACGTAAATTTTACGTTGAATTTCGAATTTTAATAATCGTATTGAAAGGCCACAAACTGCCAGCCATATATTTCAGTTGTAATAATGATTTGAAGCAATGATATTCCTCGAAAATTTCTCTGGAAAATAAACGTCGATTAAAAGAAATAACTTCGAATTCTACCATGCCTACTTATATGGCCCTCCGAAGAATTCATTTTCTTAATATATTTAATATGTATTTATTTAACAGTTGCGCCAGTTGTGTTCCCTACTGTGAGTAGACGAGTATAAATGTAAATTTTAGGAATCACAACTTATACTAATGTAGCAAATGCAGTTATAACAGATAATTATATATTTAAGTTTAATTAAAGATCCTCGGTATGAGTAATAGTCGGGACTGGTACCGTCCTATCGGGCTTATTCTGCAGGTATTACCGAGTAAGTCGTAACTTTGACGATTCTATTAAAAAAAATTTACCGAAACATATTACGCAGGTTAAAGCCACGCAGTTAAAATATGTCGTTTTATAATTTAGAGCATGTGAATAAACAATCATTCAATCTTAAATGTCCTTTGTAATTCGTTGTTAGGCTAACCTAATCCAGTCTACAAAAATAACTTGATTTGAGCGTGATATCAGCCATGGATTTATACGGTTTGGGCATTATTCACAAAATTTTCCCAAATGAATATAGACCACATCACTCAGGAGAATAACACAACATATTTAACCATTCCTCCCATCTTATACTTATACGAAATAAATTAACGGTTTTCTGAAGAGAAGCGAGAGAGGCTATTTGTTTGCTAAAATATTTGTGGATTACGATTTAAAATAAAATCTTTTCTATGCACTAAGTCTATTTCTTTGATAATATGTACAAACCATTGGCTTGATGAAGGGGCCAGCCAAAGTGTATATCGGACGTAAAGGCTGGAGAAAGAGAGAAAAAACAGAGAGAGGGAGAAAGAATGAGGAGGAAATAAGAGAAACATTTTTTCGGTAAAAAGAAGTAAAGAATCACGAGGTCGTTTTGTGCGTTCCACGAACCGAAATAACTAACAGGCATCAGATGTCCAAGAGAGAGCGCCACGACTACATATCCGACCAAGAGAACTTCTTCGTTGTTTCCAGCGACTCTTTGCAACTTTACTCATTGAAAAAGAACAATATAGACCGTCGCTTCCTGAAGACCTTGACTTCTTTCTCTCCTGAAGAAAATCTATATAATATTTCAAACCCGATCAATTCCATTTCTTTTTGGTGTGAAAACTGAGAGAAAAAATAATACTCGAGTGATGAATGAATGTTTTTGTCGCGCAAACCGACCAAATTTGAGTAGAATATGAGCGACATTTTGACTTTAAGATATTCTGTAAGGAAGATTGGTTGAAATCACTGAGACGAGATTGAAAAACTGAGAGCCAATGTCATGGGGAAAACCTCCAGATAAAGGAGAATGGCTACAGAGATAGATGGAAGGTTTGAAAATCTATGTGTCTTCAACACATATAATACTGCACGAGAAAAAAGGATTTCGGCTACAAAGCAGACTTCGTCAGTGATAATTAAACGCAACAGGTTCTAAAAATTTAAATGCCATTTCAGCCATAGGATCATTTTGATAAACCATTATTGAGTCCAGGTTGGGTCGATCAAATATTTTTATGATCAAGTTACATAAGCAAAAGATTTTATTGAGGATAAAAACTATTTTGTACTAAATTAAACATCCAACATTAAGGGGTGCATTGACGGTGTTAATCAGCAAAGAAGCTTCTTAGATTATAGTGTGGCAAAGCCTGTAAACATAAATGTAGTCTTTAAACAATCAAAAGTATAAACATAGAATGAAAAGCTTTGATACGAGTTTAGCTATGATTTTCAACTCAGATAAAATAAAAACTAGAATACTATAAAATACGCGCCCATAAATTAAGGTACCGTTTATCAATAAATTCTGCGTCCACAATCTTGGAAACGATGAAATAAAAACATATATACACAAATAAAAGTAAAAAACTAATAAAAAGTTTTAGGCCGTATTTTAAGGACAAATTTCATTTCTGGCACTAAAACTCTTACTCATCCCGCAAACGTGGTAAAACACGGCGATTGGAGAAGAAGTTTGGTCAGGAATTCACATATATATGGAGACGTCAAATGTGCTTTCAGCTCTCAATATCAAAACACGCCATTCCTTTCCAATCTGCCCATTCGCTCCGAAAACATTATCCTCTTCGGTATCCACCCATTTCAAAGCTACTCCCAATCTCCGCGCACGCCCGTGATATTCTTCCGCGAGCTGCCATTACCCCATTCCGAACGTAACGACACATACCGGAAAAAACGCGCTCGCTTCTTTTTATCCCGCGGGTAACGAGTATCATCAACCTTAACGAAACGAAATTCCCCGCGCCGTTCTTCCACAGTGGATGGATCGTTAAACATGGAAATGTTTTTTTTTCTTTATTTCGAACGTTCATCCCATTTTATCGATCTGTGATGGAATGCGCTGTCGAACGGAATTAGAATTTAAGAGCGTCGCCGATCCCGGAGCTCAGATCGGAGAACGGCGCGGACACAGGATTTTAATTGTTTGAGTCGCTCCAGCGAGCTGGAGCTGCGGCGGGCGGATCGCGAAGATATTTATGGGAAAACCTAATGCAGTAAAACTTCGATTATTCGCGTGCGAACCTTTTTTGGTGGAAATTGAAATTTATCACAAACACATTTTTCCAGATGGAAAAATTGTATTGCCACTTTGTAAGTTTACTTATTTACTAGCCAATATCTCGTCAAAGTTGACGGGTAAACTAAAAGAAAATAGGTTTGATCATATGGTTTGGTGATATTTTCGATTGTAGTCTCTCCTTTCATCCAACTGCAGTTGACTTAATTTCGTCTTCAAGTTCGTTCCCTGGCCAATTGTATCCTCAATATTATCATTCATTTTAACGTCGCATTACTCTTTAACTGATAACTAATAAATATTATTTACTATAGTCAACTTTCTATGACTCAAATTACACTGTGTAACAAATTTTTATTTATTTTTTGTTCCTGGGTATTGTGTTATTTCCTCATTGCTTATGCCTCAAAAGTATAGAAAATAACTATTATTCCCCACAAAATTCTGCTTTTGTGGCCAGAAACGTGATATTTTGAAATTTACCTATTTTCCAGAACATTCCAGATAGAGAGCTGAGTAAACTTTGAGTAACTTCTAGAACTTTCCAGTAACATAAATAGTAGTATAAATACAGGGGCATTAAGCCCACCAGTTCAGTTTAGTTCCAGCTGCCTAAGTGGATACATATCTTCATTTTTCTGAGATGGCATCAACAGGCTGCAAGCATCCGGTAGACGCATTTTGCTATGTCTGCGGCCAATTTATCAAGACAAGAGCGAAAAAGTACTCCGTGGAAGCATCTGTTAAGATGTGTGAGGCCTACAAGGCATATTTCGGCATGCCTGTCGGGCATCAAGACAAACCCTGAAAACCTCATTTCACCTGCGAGCACTGCAAAAAAACTCTGGAAGGTAAGATGGACAAGTGTTGCTCGGAATTTTGTTATAATTTTTTAAAAATTTATGTTATTGAAAAAATATATCATATATGAAAAATGTTCCGAGAATCTCTTACACATTAGTCATGGGTGAAATAAAATAATTTTTTCATTATTACAATTTTACTTTGTTCTTTTGTAGAATGGTACAGAGGGGAAAAGAGAGCCATGAAGTTCGCTATCCCAAGAATTTGGCGGGAACCCACCGACCACTCAAGCAACTGCAACTTCTGGATGGTGGGCCCTTTCAAACGTCGGACTGGCAAGCATGCACCTGCTATCACGTATCCGGACCTTCCTTCATCCATCGCCCCGGTGCCACACTGCCCTGAGCTCCCCGTATCCACTCCTCCGGAGAGAGAGCATCCGTCTTCAAAAGAGAGCAGCAAGTTAGAGAGCGAGGAAGACGTTGTAGATCCACATGACAATTTCAGAGGTGGAGCTGAGGAGAGAAACCAATACTACCCTAACCAAAAAGACCTCAACGACTTGATCAGAGATCTTGGTCTCACCTAGTCCAATGCCGAGCTTTTTACGTCTAGGCTCAAGCAGTTGAACTTGTTGGATGAAAGTGTGCCAGTCGCAGATCATAGAAAGCGTCACCCAGCTTTTTCCAGCTTCTTCATCCGTCAAGATGGGCTCTGCTTCTGCCACAATTTGACCAGTCTGTTCGAGGCTATTGGAATCGCCTGTAACCCAAACGAGTGGCGCCTCTTCATTGACAGCTCATCCAGGAGCCTCAAAGCCGTGCTGCTTTATAATGGGAACAAGTACCGTCTCTTCCCCTGGCTCACTCGGTGCACCTCACAGAGGATTACAACAGCATCAAAACCTTGCTGGACGCCTTGAAGTATGATGAGTACGGCTGGGAGGTCATCGGAGACTTCAAAATGGTGGCATTCCTGATGGGTCTCCAAGGCGGTTTTACCAAGTGTCCCTGCTATCTTTGCCTTTGGGACAGCAGGGACACCAAGGCGCACTACCCCAGGCGGGACTGGCCACACTGGACCGAGTTCTCTGTGAGGAGGAACAACGTCAAGTGGGAGCCACTGTTGGACTCCCGGAAGGTGATGATGCCACCGCTGCACATCAAATTGGGCCTTATGAAACAATTTGTCACAGCTCTAGATAAGGAGTCGGCAGCCTTCAAGTACCTTCAAGACTTCTTCCCTAAGCTGCCTGAGGCAAAGGTCAAAATCGGTGTCTTCGTCGGACCACAGATAAAGAAGATCCTGGATTGCAAGGACAGCTTAGTCGCATTGGTTCGGGGCTTTCTGGGCAATCATAAGGCCGAAAACTATGTGGAGCTGGTTGAGGCTCTGGTGAAGAACTACGGCACAATGGGCTGCAGGAGGAGGAGGAGCAAGGCGAGCGCTTACACCTGGATATACTGGACTTTGAACGCCGCTACCAAGGACAGTATAACGAGAACATGATGGGAGACTACATTTGGGGGCTGATTCGTGAAAGTGATTTACAGTATAATCGTAAATCTCGAAAAACTACTCTTTCTAAATCTTTTTTGTGGTCATTTTTGTATAACTTTAGTATAAATACATGTTAATTTTGATTCATATGTTGTTTTTTCTGACTTTATGTGAACGAAAAGACGCAAATTCGCCCGTTTTCTCATTGGAAATTGGCTAATTTCAAAATATCACTGTCCTGGTCACAAAAGCAAAGTTTGAGGGGAATAATAGCCATTTTCTATACTTTTTAGGCATAAGCAATTAGGAAATAACACTTACTACCCAGGAACAAAACTTGTGTTACATTGTGTTATAGGCGCTGGTTTATGCCAACAATACTTCTCTTGTTGTTGAAAACGTAAATTTATATATTAATAACGTAAAAAATGAGATTTTTAAAGCGAAGCTAACAGCCACCTTAACTCGTGATGCATCAAATTAACCGTCTTGACCTGCGAATTTGCAGAAAAATTAAAAAATTGATATTGGCCACACCATTGGCGAGATAAGATGTCTTTTGTGACCGGCTAAAGCTCTGCTCAACGTGGTTGTAGTGGTTGACGTTAAGGTGGCTCTCCTAGCGGAAATAAATCTTGCAGTCGCTGAGTTTCTTAATAATGTGACAGAAGGCTTACTACCAAGACAATATTTAATGTAATCATTCAGTCGATTTATCGACGAGCAACTGCTAGTTATTAATTAATTAATCAATCGATTAAGTAATTTTACCGCAAAATTTGTCTATATTACTTAAATTCATAGATTGTATTTGCTAAAAGAAAATAAGTAGTTTTTAAGGTAAATTGTTTCTTATGGTTCATATGTATTAGAGAAGTTTACTATCTCTTCATCTCCGTTGTCACAGTGGAGCGTGACAGGACGATTTAGCCAATTATTATTATTTAGATTTATCGATGGCTGAGATTGGTAGCTTATTTGAAACTTATGGCTTCACTAACAGTCGACTTTTTGTCACTGTGCGGTCAAGTCACCCCTGAAGATGCCCGCTTAGTGGGCGAAATGCATCGAGTCTCTACAATTTTATGGCTGATTGCATTATCGATGGCTCATAAACAACACTCTTATTCCGTATACAATGACATCGACCATTTTACATTTGTAAGTTTTTTGTAGGTCACATGAATCTCGATATTTTATACATTAATAACACTATATATCTTGCAACTTATCTTGTTTTGCCTATGTTTTGAGGATTTTACGCTGCTTTCAGTGTTGGTCGGAGGATTTCAATTTATTTTATTACTTATTTTTCCCGTTACGGCTGGTTTGAGGAGCACTGTATATCGCATACATTGCATTGCATTTTGTCCTTACGACCATCGCTGTATTCATATCATCCGTACATAATCTAGCCCTAACTGACACAAATAATCGGAATGTCACTGGATATATGATCATTGCTTTGAATTAACCGTCTTGCATACCACACAGACGTCACACACACACACTTCAATTAAATATAAAAAATACTGACTGGGATTCCTCCTGTAAAACATTTCACGCCGAGAGAATAAAATAATGCGGTATTAAGGGATATCCATTTCTTGTTTAAATACCAATACATATTTGCATATGCATGTATCCGTGAAATTTACCTTGAAAAGCATTCAATATATTCCCATGCCAAAATTTCAATTCCAAAAATATATATAATATAATAAATCCACAGTGTGGCCCACTTGAAGAAATTCGAAAATCATCGATGTTGCTAAGATGCACCTTCCATCACATCGACTACACAAACAGAAATGCCGTGCGACGAAGCAACGAACAGTGAAAAAAAAGTCGTCGCTATTCTATTCCCGAAAAAAATTCATAAACCCATTCACCTTTAACCACCTTAAACATTGCTCCAACCTAACCGTTTCGCATCGATCGAACTATTTTCAAAGACTCCGATATCAAATTTCATTACCCTCGTAAACCATCTTACCGATCGACTTTAAATGGATATAAAACGGACCCCTGAGCTGGAAGTGGGATATCAGAAGGATTTTGGAGGGTTAGAAAAAGAGAGGGAGTCAGGTAAATTATATTGGTGACGGAAAGGTGGAATGCGAGAGAGTTAGTTAAAAGAGGCGGGAAGAGCGCAAGCGGAAGAGAAGAGGCATAGAGAAACAGAGATTTCTGGCTCTCTCTCTCTCCCTCTAGAGGTGTGGGGCGAACCCTCCCTCCGATATAACCATCGATTCTCTGTCTGGTCCCATGCGTTAGCATTTCTTCCCCGGGACGTCGTAGCCGGTGGATGACCAAAGATAGGAAGGGGCATAAAGAAGGCGAATCGAGAGGGTCAGCACAAAAAACAGATGATGCGAGCGCATTCGATATCCACGGCGCCATTAGCGCGAAGCCAAGGGAATAAATGTAGGAAAGACAGAAGAGATTCATAGGTGTAGAGAAAGGGATTTTTTTCCGTGTTTTTTTTTGTAAAATAAGCGCCAAGCGTAAACACTTGTTGGCGATCTCGAGATAATGCGTTTAATCTTTCATAAATTGGTTAAAAACCGCACCTACTGGTGGGCAAACTGTCTCTCTTCGATGGCAATAAAAAGTTGTGGAAAACCAGACGTCCATTTTGTCTACGAGCGGACTTAATAGTATGTATATCTTGTCTATCTACCTTTCTGTATAAATAATGTGCCATGTTTGTTATTCCGTCACATAATATCCATGCAACGCGTTGATAACGCTCTATTTTTTAGAGGAGAGGGAGAGAGGATGGTAGAATGAGAGGGAATGGAATACAAGGAGGAAGGGACTTATTTACTTGAATGCCTCATTCATGCACACCCGTATTTTTTTACGGAAAATTGCTCTTATTATTTTAGAACCTAATAATTGCCACTGGCGATGGCTGCGTCCTGGTAAGTATTTCTCAACATTTTAATAATTGATGAAGAGTCTTGGGTCCTTACATTTGATTTCAGCCATTTATAAATTCTCTTTTGCATATTCATTGATCTAGAAAAGGTTAATATATCAGTATCCAGACGAAAAATAATTATGAAAGTAAAACTTCATTCGTAATCAATCCGTTAAACATATAAAATATTTATTGCTTAAGTACCTTTATATTCAATGAACTGGCATCCAATTGGAATAGAAAATTCTTTCTTGATTGGGTGTACCAGAGATTAGGTGGATATTCATTTCTCTGCTAGAAGCCCACAGCAGAAGACTTGACAAGTCCACATAATGATCCTCACCAGTGCGAGAGGTATAGGTGGAACAAAATGATAAAAATAGCCACCGCAAGAGACATTCTTTTCGGAATATTTCCTTGAATTCGATGGAGTCGGATATTTCCCGCAGCAAAACCTTAGTTTTCAATACCGTCCCCCAATACTCATGGACTTTTAAAGAAGCTGAAAAACTCAATTATAAGGTATCCCATTTTTACCATAAAACAAAGTCTGGAGTGGGTAGCTATTGAGTCAAGGTTGATGTTTTTGGGACGTGCTGCGCTGTGGAAGCCCTATTACAATTTTTCCTCGAAGCGCGGCTTAAAATTACGTGAAATTTAAAAAAAAAATACGAAATTAAGGGTCTAGATACATAAAATAGTTTATTAGTAAAACTTGAGCTCTTATAGGTAGAGGGGAGGAGGCAATGTTGTCAAATAGCAAATGAAAGGACCAGAGGAAATGTCAGGAACAGCGTTAGTGGAAACGCAGTGATTGGCACCCGCCCTAACTTTTCTAGCCTCTCAAGAGCTCAAGGCAACACAAAAAAATCAAAAACTGTATTAAATTTTCATGGGCATTTTATAAAACGATATTGAAATGAATTCGTTGTACTATGGCCCATTTCCATCATGAGATCCTAAATTTGCCAGTATTCATTTTATTTAAACCAGCCAAAATTTACCTGCTACCTAAGTCTTCGAACTAAAAAAGTTTTTAGTATCGAAATTCTTCCAACTGCGTACTTCACGATTACGTTTCATCTACCTATTCCCCATCTTAATTGTTGCTCATTATCGAAATGAAATCTTTAAAAAAGAAATGCGTGTAACCAGTGGCGGATTTAGGGTAGGTCGCATATGGCTTGCGCCAGGGGCCCCGTGAAGTATGGCAATGCTTCTCAACATGGGTTAAGCGGAACCCTAGGGTTCGCGGAAGATTGGGGTTCCGTGTGCATCCGCAAAAATCGGAAGAAAAGGCAAGATTTCCCTAGCGCTCAGTTGCCATAAATCTTGAATTCCTCCCTCACACTCAATGGCGGACTTAAGGGGGGTCGCACTTGACGCGCGACAAGGACCCCTTGAAGTATGGAGCCCCGAAAATATTTTCATGTGTATAATCTCAAAAATATTAAATGTCTTAATTTAAAAATCAGTGCAACCTCTCTATGATTCCGTAGAAGAACGATCGTTAAGAGGTGACACAAAAGTGTGTAGCCGTTAGGAGCGGTTTCACTATGTATTTAGATTGCAGGGAGCCCGAATACATAGCGCCAGGGGTCCCAGGAGGCGTAAATCTGCCACTGCATGTAACTCATGAATACAATAAGAAAAACAACAAACAATAGATGCGCCAGTGGGATAACTTACTATGAATGAAGCATGCACGAAGACGAAGAATTTATAAAAGAAAGAAAAAGAAGGGGGGAGGGAAGAGGGAGGGTGAGAAAGGAAGAAAGAGAGAGGAGGAAGGGGAAGGAGAGAAATAAAATTAGTCGAGTTTTTTACGAGGGTACAGGGTATACGTTAAGAGGAAGAGTTGGCTGGAGACAGCCATATGACGCTGAGAGGCCGGGTGGAGACGTAAGTAGCGTCGAGAGAGAGAGAGGGGGTTGAGAGGGAGATAGGCTAAGCAGGGAGGGCGTAGAGAGGAAAGAGAAAAGAGAAGGCGAAAGAAAAGTCATGGAAGGAAGAAGAAGGGGCGCGCGCTGAGAGATATAGTGGGAAGGAAAAGAGAGAAGTGCTGAACGGTAAGATTTCAGGGAGGCAGTAAAAAATATACGCTCGTGCTGCTCTCTACAGGGTGATATTGGAAGCTACGTAAGAGGCGCGGGGGTGGAGTTAAGAGTCGTACGGTGAGGGTTTTTAAGAGGGAGTGAGAAGGAGTGCAGAAAAGAGGAGAGGGAAATGAGAGAAAAGGATGAGGAGGAGGAAGAGGGGAGAGTGGAAAGTAAGGACCAGTGATATAGGGCATATTGAAGAACAGAGGACGAGGAAGATGGCAAGGATGGAAGATGGCGAAGGTTTACCCACGCATGTATGGAAGGGAAGAAAGAAAAATAGCATAAATGGTCATTTGGAGGGGGGGGGGTTAAATGGCACCGGAAAATGACGCGCGGGGTGGGATATTCGGAAAATATGGAGAAGAGGGTAAAAGTGCGTGAGTGACGAACGGGAGTGATATGGAACTAATAAATATATAACACGCAAATTGCCAAATACGAAATTCTACCAAGCGGCGTAAAATCTTGGAAGAGAAAAATATAAACTTGTTACGTCCTTACCAAAGAAATGTAGGCCTTGCTTAGCAACGTATTTTCAAAATTAAATGATATCCTAAGGGTATCGATAAACTGAGAAAACTAAATAGCTTTTTAAAACTGGATGCAATCTAAAGAAAGAATAAGTTTTTGAAGGTTGTTTCTTTTATTTTCTCTCCGCTAAATATCGATGATATAACGGAGATGCTGCAAAAATGATTAACGCACGAAATAATTATCAGAGCTCGTTCTACTACTGAAATATTTTCAGACAATGTCTCAAAATCTAAGCGACCAAGATAATGACATAAAAAGAAGAATTGAAAGAATTCTGGACGTCAACAAGAAAGCATTATATTTCAATATACGTATTGTTATATATCTTGTGGAATATGACCTAAGAAAGCTTATTCTTCGCTCCAAGAATGATTCTATTTTGCAAATTTGAGGTCAACAATTTTAATTCACATGTCAGTAATTTTAGGTGATATCAAACAATGCTCATGTTATAGTACCTGTTCAAAAAAAAAGATTTACTGGCTCAATTAATCGACTATTTTGCTCAGTATTTCACGTGACATGTGATTTAATGACAGTACTTTTTGGACTGAATGATATCTACTTATTCTACTGATATAGATAATGCAGGTTAAAGATTTAATATTTCACCAGTAAAAGGTCAATAAAAATAATCAAATCAAATAATTCGAATATACAGATAAAAACTCATTTTGCTGAAGTTATTTTGGCCTTAAGAACTACGAAGAAACACTAAACCTCCCACATCAAACCACTTTTTCCTACTTAATACGGTATCCCAAACATTTTCATATTAATTTAACATCGTTTCCTTGTCACTATTCTATTCCACTAAATATTTTCAACCCAAGGTAATTATTATATATACATACATATATGGGTGAGTCAAAATTATGTATAAACACCTTAAACAGCCATGATTTGTTGAATAAACTTTTGTACATTTTAAAGCAAAAATAAACAATTAGCTTTTCAATATACTACACATTAACTGATATGGGAGAAAAATCAACTAACATTTGAAGAAAGGAAGTGCATTCTAAAATGGTACTGGAGGTATGAAAACGTTAAAAGGTTCATCGTGTATTGGAACGTCAGTATGGGACAAAGGCGCCAACGCATCTAACAATAACCTGCCTCCCTGATAAATTTAAAGTCCATGGAACTGTTCACAACATCAATAAGGAAAGCTGTGGGAGAAAAAGGACGTCAAGAAGTGCCGAAACCGTCGAAACCGTGTGAAGTTCATACGACCAGTAACCAAAGAACTAAACAAGACAACGAGAACTGCGTTTGAGTCAATCGAATGTTATGGGAATCTTAAAGGACGTCAAGTTCAAACCTTTCATATCTCTGCTGTTGCATGAGATTCACGAAGACGATTCTAATCGACGAACACAATTTTGTGACTGTCAGAAGAATCGTGAAGCTGGTGATTTTGTGGATGTAATCGTATGACGAAGTCACTTTCAAATTAAAAGGTAATTTGAAACTGCGTTTACTGGTCCAGCGACAATCCGCACCTCATTCTATAGAAAGATGTTAACCCGTCAGGGATTAGTGCGTGGATGAGACTCCTCTCGTGGGATAATCGGACATTACAGATTCAATGATATTGTTACTAGACAGAGTTATCTTAAATTGTTAATGAATGGTGAATTCCCGAATAAGAAACATGTTTCCAGATTCATTGGTGCACTTTCAACAGGATGGTGCACCTCCACATTTTCACTCTAATGTCCGTATCTATCTGGATACTGAATTTCCCCAGCGGTGGATAGGTCGCAGGGGGAATAATTTTGAATACTCCACAAGGTTTCCGGACCTCACTTGCATAGACTTTTCTGCATGGGGATACCATAAACCACAAACATTGCATGAATTGTGGGAGATGATACAAGAGGAAGCAAGCAAAATTACAGCTGGCATGTGCACCACCGTATGTTGGGCTGATAAGAAACTATTCCGTTCATGTATACGTGCTGGTGGAGGATATTTTGAACAGTTGACGTAACTTCCGTAATTGACCACATTTCTATATATATATAATGGTTTTGAAACATTTTTTGGTTCATGTTTACTCAATAAACATTCTTAGATGGAGCATATCAAAATGTTTATATATAATTTTGACTCATTCGATACATACAGTAAAAGCATTATTATGCGGCATCTAAATATCCGGAAACCTCTATTAACGGGCATATTTCCATTCCACTTGGCTTGTGAGAATTTAATATTTCAGTGTTTTTATCTGCTTATATTTTACCCAACCAAACAAAATGGCTTTTCATAAACCCTCTACAAGTAATGTACAGAAAAGAAAGAGGGTTGTGTTGACGCTTATCAAAAAAATGAGCATTATTAAGCATTTTGAATAAAGGTGAAAATCAGTGTTGATGGGTGAATTTAATATTGGTTCTTCAACCATTTATGATATTAAGGCACAAAAAGATTTTTTGCTTGTCCTATACATACTCAGTATGTTTGTTACAATGTGGTTTACATAGTCCATATCCAAATTTTTCGTTTTACATTTGCTATCAGATGGAGAATCCTAGGTAGGTAGACAGCTCAGATAACCAGAAAATATGATTATGTGGCACTCCCAAATCACCATCCGAGCCGGATAACAAAAGTTTTACTGTGTGGGTATATAAATAATATTTACGGAAAAGGAAAGGTAAATGGGATAAATGGATAGCAACAAGTTGTTGGTGTAAGGAAGCCCAGTGAGCACACAACAATAAGATGACTTCAGGTTGGCGGGCTCCTTGGGGTGTCGAAGTGTAACACATAAAACAAACACAAAAAAAAACACGATAGCATAAATATATATATAATCATAGGTAGTCTGTCCGTAGACAGGTCCGTGATTATTCATGGTTAAACATGGTTCTCAATATACTCCTATTTTCCGCTGTCCTCTTCATATCAACTCACTTTCCATTTGAAATCGTCTACCAGCTAAAACCTTTTCCTACCTCTTTTCCTTTTTGAAGCTAGTTTTCCTTCTAACACGTCTCTAATAATACTCTCTCTCCTCAGGTAATGCCGAACCCAGTTTGCTTCCCTCTTTCTAATAGTCTGTATAATCATTCGCTTCTCTCTCTTACACTCTTCGTAGCACTTCATCGTTTTTCCTCCTATCTGTCCATTTCATCTTCAGCATTCTCCAAGTCCACATTTCAAAGCTTTCTAAGAATTTGATGCCATTTTTCCTTAGCGTCCATGTATCTGCCCCGTACAAAGTTATACTCCATACATAGCATTTAATGAACTTCTTGCGGATATCTACCCTTATATTCCCGTAAATATGTGTTTCTTTCTTCTGAAAGCCGCTTTTGCTTTTCCTATTCTAGTTCTGATTTTATCAGTACATTTTGATTCTCTTGTTATTATGCTTCCAAGGTATTTAAATTCTGAAACTTATCCTAAATCCCTTCCTTCAATACTTATGTTCAGATTTTCTTTTTTGCCCGATATTCGAATGATCTTGGATTTTCTGAATTTAATTCCATACAGTATTTTTTATCTGTTAATACTAGTTTATTTATCATTTTCTGGAGTTCCTCTTCTTCCTTTCTTGCTAGAAGTCCTTTATCATCCAAGAATTTTACTCTTCTTATAACCCGTTCTCCAATTTTGAAATCTCCCGTGCCTTCTAACGCTTCTTGCATTAGACTTCCTCCATATATATTGAATAAGGTCGGCAATAGGCAGTAGCCCTGTCTTACTCCTCTACCTATATTTACTCCGCAGGTGTCCGCATTCTCTAACCTGACCTTTACAACTTGATTCACATATAGATTCCTGACCAGTCACCCATCTGTTTTTCCAGTCTACACCGATATCCTTTAATATCTTCATGAACATTGCCCAATTTAACATATCAAAGGCCTTCTGCCAGTCTACGAAACATACGCAGATATCTTGACTGTACTCTATTGCCCTTTCTGATATTATTCTGACTACTTCTGTCGCATCTCTAGTTTGTCGTCGTTTTCTGATAACGAATTGATCTTCCCCTAGCATTTCTTCTGCCTTTTTCTCCAGCCTTTTATTAAGAATCTTCGTGATGATCTTCGAAGTATGTGACAGAAGGCTTATCGTTCTGTAGTCTTTACACTGCATTACCTTTGGCTACTTCTTTAGAGGGGTGATTGGTACTTTTAGGAAATCCCGAGGCCACTCTCCTGTGTCGTAAATACTATTAATTAATTTCGTTATCGCTATTAGTCCTTCTGATTATTTTACTTTAAGTACTTCAGCTGGTATTCCATCGCTGCCTTCGACTTTCCCTTTCTTTAGTTTCACTATCGCTTTTTTATTTCGCTCTTCATAATACTTGTTCCTAAGTTGTCTTCTTTAATGTTTTCCTCATCCTTTAGTTCTCTGTTTGCCTATCCTTACTGCTTGCTGTTTAGTTCCTTAATGTATTTTTCCCGTACCTGTGCTACATCCTTTGTTTCTGAGACTATCTTCCTATCCGTATTCATAATTCTTTTTCCACGAATTCCATTGCACTTCTTATCTTGCAATTCCATTGCCCTAGCGTACATCATCTCGTATCGTGGTAACTTTTCCATTTCTTGTATTTCATCATTTTTTATCCAATTTTCTCTAGCTTTATCTTTACCCTTCTCAACTCATTGTTTATGCGTCTACAGTTGATTCTACCTTCTTCAATGTTAACGTTTCTCCATTTTCGTCTCTCATTCATTTTCTCCAGCATTTCCTTATTGATCCAAGGTTCCCTGATTTTCTTCTCTTGTTTTCCCATCTCTTTATTCAAGGTATCCTTGATGCTGGTTTTAATTTTTTCCCATTCTATATCCACGGTCATTGGTTTGTTTTCCAATTTTCTTAGGCGACCTTCCAACTTCATGCTGACTACATCCTGCCTTTCTTTCAGTTTTCTTCTAGGTCCCATGTTCGTTTTTTTCTTCTCGTTTTTCTTATTTTTTAAGATTTGTACTTACGTCGACTATTAGAAGGCTTTGATCTGAATCAAAGTCTGCTCCTGGTAATGTCTTGGAAGTCATTATGCTGTTCCTGAATCTTTGTTTTACTAGGATGTAATCTATTTGGCACCTAATTCTTTCTTCTGGGCTTTTCCATTTCTATAACCTTCGTATATGGTTTTTGAACCATGTATTAGGCATTACAAGGTCATTATTGATGCAGAGTTCTACCAGTTTCCCCCACCCCCTCGGTTTCTCTTCCCAAATCCGAATTGCCCGACAACACTACTATGCTGTTCCAATCTCCCATTATTATGCAGTTTACCTTTTCTCTTCCGTCTTCTTCGTAAATGTCATTAATTTGCTCATAAATCTCCTCGATTCCTTCATCTTCATGAGCTGACAATGGCATATATTCCTGGATTATCAGCATGCCCACTGGGACTGCTTTTAGCTTTACTGCAATCACTCTATCGTTCGTTCCTATTATCTTTTTCATGCTTTTCATCGTATCTTTCCTAAGTACCAGAGCTACTCCCCTTTCCCCATTATTTCCTCCAGAGTAAACTACCATGAACTCTTCTGAGTCGAACTGTCCTTCTCCTTCCCATCTAGTTTCGCTCAGTCCAATAATGTCAACTATATTTCTTTTCATTTCTTCTTTCAAGATCTCTAGCTTTCTGACTTTCTCATAGTCCGTACGTTCCAAGTGCCTGTTTGTAAATTACTTTCGACAAATGTTTTCCTCAAGGTAGTTCCAGCTCGGGTTCCGATTGGGGGACTAGTTTACCTCCGGATTGTTTTACCTCGACAGAACTCATATTGTTCAACTATATAGGCATTACTAGGGATTGTAATGTGGTAGTTTCCCTCTTGCTTTCCACATCGCAGAACTGTAGCCATTCAAATCGTCGCGATCACGGCTACAGCTGTATTGGATATAGACCCAGCCAACATCATTTGTTTTCGGCTCTATACCACACTGAGAGTACTGTTGTTTACTGCCAGACACCAATGATAGTTTTATTTATTTTTTAAAATAAAAACTCCATCGGGGTTTGAACCCCAGAACTTTGTAATGGGAAGCCGACAAGCTAACCATATGTGTGCGTGTGTGAGTGTGTATATGTATGTATGTATATATATATATATATATATATATATATATATATATATATATATATATATATATATATATAAATCTCTCTGTAGCTGATGAAGGAACAATTCCGAAAGCTTCTACGTTTGTGATGTTTCTGTGTTTTAGTGTTCTTTTACGTGTGTCGCTTCGACATCCCCAGGGCCTCGCCAACCTGAAGTCGTCTGATTGGTGAGTGCTCACTGGGTTTCCTCATCCCAACACCTTTTTGACATCCATTTATCCATTTTACCTTTCCTTTTCCGTAAGCTGTTATATATATGTGTGTGTGTGTGCGTGTGTGCGTGCGCGTGTGTGTACATATAATTTCGTACCAAGGAACTCCATTTCAGCTCAGTCTTCTTTCCTTATATGCTCTTTAAAATTAAACATTCGTTGCTATTTAGCTACCTTCCGCACATCATCCAAGATTAAAAACAACGACAAGCTTCATTCTTTCTGGAATCCTTATTCGGTGAACTATCTTTGAATTCGACCATCTTGTGAAGCTCGTGCGCTCTAAGGTGGTAGGTGGAGACGCGTGAGAGGGGAATGGAATGAATGGGAAGGAGAAGCTTTAAGGGGGGCGTCAGAGCACCTTCGCAGTAGACGAATTTTGGTTTGGACGAGTCCATTAGCCTTGGTGTACCGCCATCCCTACGGTGGAAAGACTAGAAAGTGTTTTCATGCGCAGGCGGAAGTACGTCATTAAACACCGCAAGTAGTAAAGTACTACAAGCCTCCAAAAACGTCATTATCAATGCAAAATGGATTAAAGCTAGCCGTAGAAAAGATAAATTTAACGTTAACAACGGTGGGTATTTAGGACACATAATAATACCTTTTATAATTTTTAAAGTAGTTATGCGCATAAAGTTTAACATTTTTTTTCAATACCAGCTATGATTTATTCGAAACACTTTGCGAGTGATTGTTTTGGTAAATCTTTACAACAGCAAATTTGGGGTTACTCGCCAAAAATATTGAGGAACATTAGTTTCGATACAATCCCCACGGATTTATTTGTTTGTCTTCAATGCTTAATAATAAAATAAAATAATTAAGAGGAAATTTTTATTTATATTATTTTAGCTTTTATGATGGATTCCTTATTGTAATGATTTAATTGAGCATATATTCTCAAACATATATATGGCAGCCGGCAGGCATTTTGTATAGCTTATTATTTTCTGAAATCCAAATACGTCCCAGAATAATTGTAGTGATTGTCGAAACATGTTTCTGATATTGTCTAAAAGTTTTTTTTGACCCCTTTCATTGTCTCCATCTGAGAAAAATTGGGTAAAATAATCTTGTGTAAGAATTCAAATCCCATTAAGAGTAAATTTCTTCTATTACACAATAAGTAATATGAAGTTGGTACCCGCAAAAACTTCAGTCAGAAATCTGCATGTTTAACTGTAATTATAGCCCATTTCTCTTTATAAAATTAGACAACTGACATTTTCTATTTCATATTTGTTTTTATAATTTAGATGTGCTTCTCCTTTGCGAAAAAGGTAACATTCCAGTATTGAAATAAAGAAAAGATTTTTTTTCTTTTTGCAAAATCGTTAAAAATGCCCGCAGTCCACACGCAGTTTACAGAATAATTGTAATAATCTGTAATTATTAATGTTACGATCTATTAAGTTTTACGTTGCTACAACTATAATTTCGATGCTTCGTAAAAATCTTGAAGCGAATAATACAATTCTTTCATCTATTTTAAGGCTTAATAGACGAGAATTAAATCGAAGGCAACACCCGGAAAGATTACGAAAAAGCCATAAAATTCAGAAAAGTAACACGTGTTTCTAACAAATTCTTCCGTGTAACATCTACAAATTGCAAGGATAAGATATTTTATAGTTTTAGTCGTCGTCGAATAAAGCAAAAACGGAGAAATTCGGTTCATATTTACGTATTTTAATAAATGACGAAAATTAACCTTGCAACTTCGAAAATCAAAACTCCTGTGTAAACATATGGGAAAATATAATTGCCTCCTGGAATCAAACTTGGGACGGTTTTTTAAACAAAAATAGTTTTCCCAGGGTCTCTTAGTTGATAGAAACAAAATGACGTTTACAGCATTACTCTATGACATGCTGTTCAATAAATAAAAGGGGAGACGGACAGACATTGAATAATTATATATAAAAGAAAATATGTTATCTAAATTGATGAACGAGAAACAGTATGGATGTGACTTTGTATAATTACCTCAAATAAATTGAATTTTAAGCTTGCAGAATATTTACGGTCATAATGTAAATGGTCTCAAGAGGAATATAACAACAACAACACATCTTGACGCTTTCCCTTGCGGGGTAGCCATGCCATCCAACCAAATCTTGCGCGGTCTGCCTCTCCCTCTCTCGACATTCACTCTTCCTTCATATATTCGTTTGGTGATTCTACTCTCCTCCATTCTTTCTACATGTCCGAACCACCTCAGCATACCTCTCTCATACAGATCTGTCACACTCGCTTTCATACCACATTCGTTCATCACCCAATTATTCCTTACTTTGTCCCTCCTAGATTTCCCACAAACCCTTCTCATGTATCCCATCCCATCCGCATTCAAACTACTTATATGCTTCTCCTGACACACCCATGTTTCACAGCCATACAGCAAGGTAGGCATTAAAACACTCTTGTATACAGACATTTTCGCTTCTTTTGACAACCATTCATTCTTTGCAATCGACCACACACTCCCTGCCACCTTTCTACCAGCATTCACTCTCCTTTTGATTTTCCCATCTACTCTACCATTTTTTACTGAGCATTCTACCAAGGTATACAAATTCATCCACTACCTCAATTGTTCCACCAATTATGCTAAATTGACAGTCGTTCACCTCATTCTCCCGATCGAACACAACTACCTTGGTTTTGGCCACATTTATCCTTAAGTCCATTCTCACTGTCGTATCATGCAGGCTATCTAACATTCTCTGCAATTCTCCTGGGTTCTCAGCCATTAACACAACAGCATCATCAGCATACAGAAGTACACGAACATTTTCTCCACCAGCCTTAACACCCACAATATCCATACATGCCTGTCTCACACATTTATCCATGAACAAATTAAATAACCAAGGGGACATGACACATCCTTGTCGTACACCTTGCTCAACTCTAAACCAATCACTCATCATGCCATTCACCCTTGCACATGCCCTACTTCCAGTATACACTACCTTTATAGCATTTAGCAACCAACCATTCACTCCATACTCGCTCAGAACATTCCACAATTCATTACGATTCACTCTGTCATATGATTTCTCTAGATCAGCAAATGCACAGTACACTTTCTTTCTTACATCCATGCACTTCTCAACCACTTGCTGTAGGGCAAATATTTGGTCGGTGCAACCCCTTCCAGGCATGAAGCCACATTACACTCCCCAAATTTTATCCATGGTTACCTTTTGTACTCTTTCAATCAAAACTTTCCCATACACCTTTCCAGGTATACTCAGCAAACTAATAGCTCTATAATTCTTACATTCAGTCCTATCTCCCTTACCCTTGTAGAACGGTACAATTACACCATCCTATATTCAGCAGGCACTCTCGAACTCCTTCCACACAGATTGCACAGATCACACATCCAACACATAAGCAAATCACCTCCATACTTCATCATCTCTCCCGTTATGCTATCCACACCTGAAGCTTTTCCATTTTTCAACATATTCACTGCTTTGACTACCTCGTTCTTACTAATCCCCTCATATTCATTAATATTCACTCCAACAGATTCAGTCGGATTTTTAGACCCATTCACAACATTTCCATACAACTCTTCAAAATACTTTTTCCAACACTCCCTTACATCACTCTCATCCCACACCATATCACCATTCTTTCCTTGAATTCCGCTCACACCCTTGCTCATTCCTTGCCTTGCTCTCTTCACCCATTTCCAGAACAACTTATTCCCCTCAAATTCATTCTGCATTTTCTCAGCTTCATTCATCCGCAATTGTTCTTTACTATCATTCACAATATTTTTTGCAGCTCTCCTTTTCTCTTTATACATTTCATACAGTTCCTTTCGCTCAGTTTCATTATTAGCAGCAATCATTTTCACATATGCCTCCTTTTTCTTATTCACAGCCATATTAACTCTCTCATTCCACCATGCATCACCTCTCATTCTTCCAACAACTGCAGTTCCACACACCTTAGTAGCACACTGCAAGATGATACCTTCAATCTGTTCAAAGCCTTTTCCACATTCTCTTCTCTCATTTCCTCCCTCCATTCACTCTCTTCGGCCATTAGCCTTTCTTTTAGCACACTTTCATATTCCCACCTATTCATTTGCTCTTGCAGCCTTTCCACTTTTACTCTAGTTACCTTCTCCCCTTTCCTTTTTCTCACAATCCATTTTCTCCCAAGATCTACTCTAGAGATCACTAAATAGTGGTCTGATCCACATTCCGCACCTCTCACAACTCTCGTATCATTCACAAGCTCCCTCAACCGTTTATCATACACAACAAAATCTATCACACTCTTCGCTTCCCCTCTTGTCCATGTATACAAGTGGATTGACTTGTGCTTGAACCATGTGTTCGAGACAAACAAACCCCTTTCCATACATACATTCACCAAGCTTTCACCATTATCATTCACTCTTGGGTCACCAAATGGTCCAAGAACCCTTTCCGTGCCTTCTCGTTTTACTCCCACCCATCCATTCATATCTCCAAGCATAATTACTGTTTCTCCTGGTTCACACTCACTCAAAATATCTCTCAATTCTTCCCAAAATTTAATCTTATCATATTCATTCTCACAGTCAACCGGAGCATAAAATGCAACAAGCATAATCCTGCGCGCACCCACAACAGCCTTGGTGACACTAATTAATGCTTTCTCATATGCATCTTAGCCCTGTCATTCAGTATCAATCCCATACCTTGACTACCGTGCACGCAATCTTCTACTCCAGACCAAAAGGCCAAACTACCGTTATTCATTTCTATCACATCCCTCCCTTTACGCTTAGTTTCACACACACACAAAACATCTATCCTACTTTTATCCATTTCATTCATCAATTCACTTTCTTTCCCATACACACATCTTACATTCCATGTTGCAATCTTCCATACCGGGCCATCATCAGATGAGCCAACCTGCTTCGACCTACGCCGCCCATCATGGTTTCGGTCGTCCGAGGCATTCTTACAGCACATTGTAGTAACGCTAAAAATAGGGTAAGCAAGGTTACCAGCCTATACTGTACACGTGCCACATGCAGCATTCCCTACTAACGGTAAGGGCACAATACCGGTCAGTTTTGTTACCTCAGTCGCTCGTTTTTTACTTTGGTATTTTTTAAATACAATGTGTTGCTTATTACATCTAGGTCACGTTTTAATCCTTGCCATTCAATAGGTCAAAACAAGGCGTATTGACCAGGTTCGGTATTAAGAACAAAGTGCGCGAAAACCAAATTTTTCAACTCCATGTGACACTAATGCTAGTGAATTTATTACTTACATTCATAGCCAACAAGAACGGTGAATTCAAATCAAAACTATGACTCGTATAGCTGCGTGAAAATAGCAACGGTGAAACGTGTGTCTGATACGATATCGGTCGGAATCGAATCTTGGTGATTAACACGAAATACAAATCTCTCCTCGGTTTTCCATTCCCATGACGATGGAATGACTTGAGTTGTCCAGGGAAAGGATTCAAAATGAGAAAAAAGATGATGAATTTTCCAAAGTTGAAATAAAATTATCATATTGGAGTAGTTGAACTTTGGTTAAGTTATAATTTTCCGGATATGTCAAGTGAATAATACCGATATCAAGGAAAAGGTTCCCTTACATATAGCGTATGAAGTGACATTTTCCTTTTATTGACAAAATAATGGTTAATTTTTTATATAGGAAACGAAAAAGAAATTTTACGCTAATCTTATAAATAAACTGATAAAAGGGAAATAAATTTCGCTTGAATAAATAAAACCATTTTGTTCCAATTAGTTTCGATTTTTATGTTACGCATAAAAATTAATTAATTAAAACGGTTAATTTTGGGAAATTTCGACTCCGTCCAAAAACTAGACCTCGTCAAAATTCATAGCTAGTGTCGATATAAATGCACAGGCTGATGGTGAATGCGCAACAAAAATATACGTGCTACTAAACCACGATTTCACGCCATTCTTTCATAATCCGTCAAAGTAACACGAATAAGCGAGGGCGGAAGACAACTGTAAGTTACCATAGTGATATCCTGGACGTCAGGGTGCAATGAGAGAGAATTTATTCCCGCCACGGATAATGAGTAGCTCCTTATTAAGTGGTTTCCTAGACGTGACGGAAACGTGAGAAAGAGGAGTCATCTCCTATAGAAATAATTATATAAAAAATCTTGTGTGTCCAGCTCATGACTCGCTCCATACAGAGTAATGGATATGATTGCAATAGAAATTATAAACTGCTCTTGACAACACTGGTTTGAAGAATAACAATCGGAAAATACGCCTGTAAATAATTTTTAACACTATCAATAGGTTCCACAATGAAAAATACTTTGAATAACCTTTCGCAATGAAAGGAAATAAGTAGGCAAAATTGTTACTTGTTGCTATGGATAGCAAAATATCGCGATAAAAATTACTTTTGGTATATCGCTTTCAAAATTTCTAAGAATACTAGTTTTAAAATAATGACGCTAGATGGCATTGGGATCATTTTGATGCAAATAAAATTACCTTTGGCAGCGTAGGCATCGCTACCAACAATTAGAAAATTTGATCATAGCAATGGAAACCAAGGAATCATTTAGCGATGAAAATTCAGGAGGAAAATGGAAATATCTCTTAAACAATTGGTTCTATGAAAACATGTTTCAAACAAAACTCGTAGAAAATTGAATTGCCTACAACATAAATACTAACCATGCCCCCAAATTTCTCAATTATGTTATTAGGAATAGAGATTCACACGGAAATTTAACTACCACCTAAAGAAATCATTGAAAAATTTGTGTCAGGCTTGTGCTCGTGGGTGTATCTCGATGGTGAAACCATCATATAAACAAATTTTGTTTTTAATCTATACCTCTTAGATCATATAAGAGCTAGGCAGATAAAAGTTTGATATTTCATTGTTGCTTGACGGATGCCATTTAAAGAGATACGAGTATAAGTTTATTGAAGTAATTATGTAAAGTGGAAGTTATAATTGACGGATTCAGTTTAAAATCACAATTGGGTGATAATTTTTAATAAACATCACTCATACGCAATTAAATTAAAATCCGTCCAGCGATTTAGGAGATGAAAGTTACGACAGAAGGGCAGACGTACGTACCAGACGTGCCTATAAGGCACGCCAAAAAAATACGGAAAAGGGACAAGTGTAAAACCACTTCCGGTGGACCAATTTTATTCAAAATCTAATCCGACCTTGATTTTCTAATTAAAAATTTTACTATGCAGTTTTGTGTTGATTTAATTAGTAGTTTTTGAGTTAGCGCGCGCGCACAATTCCAATCACACACACACACACACACTGGGACATCATCGAGGAAATAGTGAAAACGTATTCAGGAGACTAAGAAACGTGTATTTCTGTTGAAATCTCGAATTAAATTTTTTTCACGAAAGCAATACTTTCTCCTACACTGCGTATAAAGAAATTAAAAACTACACGGAAATGAGAGATTAACAATCCACGCGCTGAAAGTGTTTGCCGTTTGAAAATGATTTTTAATGCACCCGCGAACAACATAATTAAGCATGGGTGTTTTATTCGAACAACGACTCCAGCAATTGTGACATTAATCTTTTACCTCTGCAGATATTAATACACGCCATTTAGTTGATGCGCTCTAGAAATTTATAAATGCGAATGACGATGCCTTAATTAAGTGAACGGACTCCAATTTCGCAAGGGCGAGAGAGAGAGAGAGAATACGCTCAATCGGATTTTAATCCATTTTCTGGGTTCATTCGGAACGAAGTTAAATGAACGCTGCAATAAAAAACTCGCATTTTTACAGTCGCAGCTATGTCCAAATCTCTCGTTCTGATTCCTGGAATTATTCAAATATGCATCGTTGAAGCAGTATATACATATATTTGTCTCTGTGTATTTATTTATTATTTAATAATGTTGACAGAAAAGGTGACTTATAACTAGGATGTTCTGGGGAAGAAAAACCAGGACATAACTGGGACAGTATAAGATCTTTAGTTTTATGGTCGCTTGCATGCTAAATAGATAAATTCTGCCTGTCATGATTTTCTTGACAATGTAGCCCATAATTTTTTCAAATTTTAAAGTTATGTGCACCAAATTATTACAGAATTGGTCAGAAAATTGATGGGAACAAATATTTTAGTCATATTTATCGTAATTTTCTAGCTATAAAACGAAACCCAAGTTTTTAGAAAATTTTACAGAAAAAAGGAATTTTGGTTCACCAAAGCATTTAGGAAAGGCCACGCCGCGTATCATTTCTAGCCTTGGTTAAATCCGTATCTGGCAACATTCAAGAAAATATAATGGCGTGATAACAATTAAATGTAACCAAGAAAACATCCGCGTTCAGAAACGAGAAAATTGATCTTCTACGATAGTTCATGGGTAGAATATCCGCCCGGCAAGTGGAAGACCCGGGTTCGATTCCCGGTCATAGCAGACCTTTTATTTTTTCGTTTCAAAATTATTCCCAACCTAACGTTTTAGATAAACTTAATTCGTAAAAGTAAATAGAGATGATCTAAAACATAAATAATTGCTTCGAAAATCGTATAGCTAAATGTGTCCTGTGTGCACCCGCCTGTCGGAGTGCGCTGCTGCACACCTCGCACTTATAGGCACCACTTACGGATTGTACATATTTAAACTTAATTGAAAGATGAGATTTTAATTCCTAATAAATGGGTTACATGCGTAATAACATATGACTGATGGAATGTGATTTATTTATTACACATGTATGAAATAAAAAGAATTTTTAACCGGGGCAAATACTAAACCGGACGGGACGCTGGAACATCATCTAAAATCCGGAACTGCCCCTGATAAACAGGAACGTATGGCCACCCTACTTATAACCAAGTCTTTAAATTTTATTGAAGGTGATGCACGGTAATAGCCTTAACTTGGTGGTATTCCATAGTTAGAAGACACTAGAGACAAGTAACACAAAACGGTTTTTAAAAATGCAGTACAAGTACTGAGTTATTTTCTTTCGGTTCTTATTTATGAAAGTCACTTCAAATTATTTTACAATTAATATGCTTTATTTGCATCCATGTATATTTATGCAGATTATTTTGGCTTTACGATTAAAGCGAAAGTTATGTGAATGTAAATAAAAGCCTTAAAAATTCAACATGCCCCAATAGACAAACGCTGTACTTAGGCATGGTTCCCACCAAATAATAATGCAATATCTTTTGATATGCAATCTGGACACTTTTTCAAACATTATAGAATCCGAGGCAATTCCTGTTTGGTATACATCAGCACACGCTTTGTGGCGCCTTCACTCTGCACTTCCTCTAAACGACTTTCAGACGCATAAATTGTGTAAAATAACCGTCTAAATGTTCATTTTAAGCTTCTAAAATTACCTCCACTCTGCCATAACAATCTTTTCTGTCAGGAATTCCTTTTGGCTCACACAATGAGTCATCGCCTATTCATTCAAGGAGAAACATCACGCTGGCACATTTAAAATCAAATTTCACGATAGTCTTTTAGGACTTAAGATAAACTTCTGAACAAATACCTCACTCCCTTTCTCTAACACGTTTATTATTCTCTGACACCATTGAAAAACAACTCGGCTACTATAAATATCTATCATGAGGGCATCACATGCTCGTTTTAATCTATTGGAGTGGAAGAAAATTCGTCATGTTGCGCAAATTTTTAAGTTAAATGTAAATTATGTCATATAGATTGTAATGAAATATAAATACTTAATCCCGCACAGGTCGCGCGGCGTCTGTGAGACGCCATCGAACTTTTAATTCATTAGTGTAAGCGAATCTATAGTTCAAGGACATAGAAGCGCTGTCTACCTAAGTAAGCTCTCGTAGCTAATGCCAATAGATCAGGCTTTTATTCGCCTACTGAGTCATAATGTGAATCTCGAACGCAAGATGTCACCGCGGTCACTCGGATTTCGTGCACTAGCAGTTCGAATTTTGGACGTAGGGATTAGTCCTGTCGCACCAATGACGTAACCAAAAGAAGGTGGAAGGAATGGGGCAGAACCAAGATGATACCCTCTTCCTTCCCCGACTTAATCGGCAAAGGAGGGGAAGTGCCCGGCACACGGGGAAAATATTCTCTGGCGATTGAATGCGCCTGTCAACCTCATCCTCCCCTATAGCTCTGCCGTGAGTAGGCTGACCGTATATGATAACAAAGGATTAGATTTCGGGCGGAGACATCGGCGATTGCACTCACCGCACCTTTAGGTGTGAATCCGCCACACTTTTTTCCCCCAAGACCTAGCCTAGAATAATATATAATTTTTCACTATAAATTTACATAATTTAAATGCATAATGATTACATACATACATAATTTAAATACATAATGATTAATGTAAGGATAACTTTGTAGTTTCCACAACTTTTAATATAACACGACCGGTTTCACTACTATCGTAGTATCATCAGGTGAAAAAAAAATAAATTGTTCCATATATATAGGGTGAAATGAGGGGGGAGAGGGAGACAGTAAGGGTTACAAAGAAAACGAATAGGAGGTAATTGGATGAGTGGTTGGGAAAAGAAAGGGTGGGAAAGGAAGGCGAAAGCAACATAGTAGCGAACTGTTACAAAAATTACAAAAACTTGTTAAACACAAAGTTGAGCCTTACCTCATTAATTATATACATAATGATTACATTCTTAATATAAATACAGAAAGTTGCGCCCGGGGCAGAAGCCCCGCTTGCCCCAACCTAGTTACGGCACTGCTCTCAGGAAACGTATGAAATGTACATTACTCCTGCTTATCTCCAGGTTCACGTATTTCCATTGACCTGCACATTCTGGGGTCGACGATTTCCGGAAGAAGAACTTTGGTGTAAAAGAACACTAGATTTTTTTTTCATCTTCTCTTTCCAAAAAAAATCGTCTTTTAGTATTCGTCGCACGACGCAGTCTTTTGTAGTCCAAACCACAAAATCACAGAAGGGAAGGCCTGTCACATGGAGCTGACCCTGAACTTGGTCATAGTAATTGTGCTTTTTTTAAGTTGAAGGTCTTTGTCTAGGCAAAAGTACTTTAAATTTTCTGAGGCACAATTTATTGTCATTGTTTCGGCCGATTTCGGGCACTTTATTTCCACAATGCCTCCGTCGTCAGTCAAGCCGTCTGGTGAAGCAGCAAAGAAAGAGTGCTCCAGGTCGACGAAGAGCCCTGAAGGGAATACTCGTCTCCCAGTGATCGCCTCATACTCCCTAATTGCATCTTTCTCTCTGAGCTGCCCATACCGCGTCGCTTCATTCTCAAACTGCATCGAGTACAATAGGCGCTTCACAAGGGGCCTCCACTTTGATGTCTTTCTCCGTTTGCAGACAAGGCAAAAGTTAGAAGAAGTCAGTCTGTTTTTTCTTTCTTCAAACCACCTATCGTTGGCAGCTTGACCTTGCGTGGCTCTCTGCAAGGCATCTCTTGAGTCTTGATTCATTTTCAAGTTTTCAATAAACAAAGACGTCTCTTTCTCGAATTCGTCGTTGTCCATGTCCAACTTTTGGAACATTTCCCAGTAATCCTTTGCGCCATCCTCGAAATTTATCCGCTTCTTGGGTTTGCCCATTTGCCTTCTGTCTAGACACTTCTTTACTGCCTGTAGACGTTTCAACTTGCGTTGGCATGTTGATCGCAGAGATTTATGGGGACTTTTTCCCGCAAGAATTTTCCATGCCGCATAACTCCACATGGGCCCCAGCTGAAAATCGAGGCCAGCACCGTAAGCCCTGTGCTGGTATGATCCTTTTTTGATCTGTTAACCTGCTTTCCACCAACAAATTTTGCTACTAAAGCCATAAAATTTTCTGCGGAGTTACTTGTGTCGTAACTGGCCGGCTTTCCGAATCAAAGGCTTCAATGCCCCTTCAATTGTTTCAATGCATGCTTCTTCCTTCGAATCAAGCGCCCCCTTCTCTTTGTTGGTATTGTCGCAGAAGTAGGTTTGGTATCCTTCATGACTTCCAAAGACATGGAATGGACCATTCTTAAAATCCTCTATTAGTTCTTCGGCAGAGTTTACTTCCTAATTCAAAACACACAAGCTTTCACTGACAGAATGAAAAATATTTTTAACACGTTCACAACGGCGTGAACCAACCGGTAAGTCACGCTTGTCTCTCCTCATAGGCGTCGTGACTCACCGGTGGGTCACCGGCGATCGGGCCCGCAGCCGCCGTGTTACACCGGTGGGTCACGTCCCCTAAGTTAAGAATATAGTTTTCTTGCCCGTACGACCCTCAGGACGGATTCTGATCTTTATATACGCCCACAGATGTAGCTTAGGTTACTGTGCATGGTTTTTTTGATAAAAATACGTAAAACTTATAATTCTAACAAGGTTAAATAAATAACTCAACGCACTTTTGGAACATGTTTTATTCCGCTTCAGTAAAACGTGATAACATTACACATTTTGTTTTTATTAGATAGAAATATAATCAAAATAAAAAAATGTGCAAAAATGATGAAAATTCATTTGTTTATAAAACATACGTAATTTAATTATACACTATAATACGCTATAAAAGCGATGTCTAAATTGGCATTTTTTGTAGAATACAAATATAACATTCTATAAAATACTGAATTTGAAAATGTACTTTCGAATAGGATGCATAAATTCAACTTCTCTGCACGTAATAAAACGATATATTTCAATAATGTATTTTACAAAATGCGAATGTCATAGATACACTGAAGTACCGCTGTGATCAGTTGAAAATCTTCAAAAAAATTCTAGAATACCATTTTCCGAATAGATTGGGAACTCACTCGTGCAAAAGCCAAATCAAAAATGCTCGCTATTTCAGAATTTCTAAGGGTAATAAGGGAAATGGTAGAGGGGGGAATGGGGCGGCCGATGAGAAAGGAGAAGGGACGTCGGCAAATAAAAATGAAAACAATTAGAGAGTTTAGAGCTGCTTGTGTGTATGGGTAAAATACTCTAATTCACTCAAATTTCGCATGCATTTTCCCTGCCCGCCTACACATCTGGTTGGGATGCGGTGCAACCAAAACAGAAAAACAACACGCTGCAGTTTTGTATAGGGTGGGTCACGAAAAATAGCATTCGACAGACATGGTATCGTAAACACATGCCTGGAGATGGGGAAAGCTGCCGCCCTGCAAAAGACATCGGTCAACAACTCGAACGGTGACCCAACCAGAGCGGGGAGGGTCATCCTAAGCTATCTATTGTTCCGGACGTAAGGGAGAAAAAAACATCACCGGAAAATCTGCTGGAGGATCATAATGTACAAATTTTTTGACATTTCATTATATTACTTATTTCAGAATAAATATTTATAATTTGAATAGATATTTGTAGAATACATATAATACACATTTCTAAAATTGCCTAAGGCTCGATAAGCTTGCGTGTTTTTTGTTTTTGTGTTCGTGTGTTCAACGTGTCTCTTCGACGCCAACAGTAGCCTGCCAACTTGGTAAGTGTCCGCGCTGGGCTTCCTTCAACACTTTGTTGCCACCCTCATCATTACCTTTTCATTTCCTTAAGTCTATATATATATATATATATATATATATATATATATATATATATATATATATATATATATATATACAAACGTAAAGCAAAAAGTGTGAGCAACGATGAACGTGGACGACACCTCAAACAGAATCACCTCCTTTCAACCGAGATCAAATTGCCGCTTGCTGGCGATGCGCCTCCTTGCGAAGCTCTGCTCCTCTCTCACGTTACATTCACCTCCCCTAGTTTCCCTCTCCACTCTCATCGTGAGTCATCGCAGATGGACGCAGGACTTCACTCGCACAACTCTTTCGTTTTCTCCCTTCGCCGCCAGGATCGCTTATAGCCGGGGGCGAACAATGCAATATCTATTTCTAGCATAACTTATTAACTGTTGGAAAAATATTATTCCTTAACTTGATAATGGATTCTTATTATCTCTATTTTCTTTCTATTTTTTTACTTTTTTCGGAAAGTATTTTAATCATCGTATTTAGGAATTTGAATGGCTTTAAATTTGTTATATTAAAAATATAAAAAGATAAGAAAAATTATAAAAGATAAAAGTTTACAATTGCGAAAACTGCATAGAGATATCTGTAACCGTATAGCTTGTGTGTAGGAAATAGTTTTTTGGGGCAATAGGCTTTAGCCTTAAGAAGAGTATAACTTTTAGCTTCACTCATCCGGCGCATCTCAGACGCCACGCGACTTTTCTCGTCACTAATAGGTAAATTATTTTACTCAACGCTTGTTGTAATTTTTATTTTTCGTGCACTTATACTATAATTTTATTACTAGATATTTTTAAATGGATAAACGAAGTTTTAGACCTCGCTGTTGATAACGATGCGCAGTTATTGCATCAGTGGCTTGACGAAGGAAGTGAAGAGAATTCAGAAGGGGAAGAATTCAGTGATCAAGTAAGCCAAATAAGTACGGCATAAAATATTTGCTCTAGTGGATGCTTGAATGTGCTATACTGTTAATCTTGAAATATACGCTGCTAAACAGCCTGGAGGCCCATTTGAAATAAGCAATACATCCAGCGACGTCAAACGTTTCAGCTCCATAATTTCAAGGACAGGACAGAATAACTGGTTCACAAGTGTAGCGCTCGCGAATGATTTGCTGAAAAATAAACTCACTCTTGTTGGAACTATCAGGAAACATAAAAGGGAGATTCCTGGATGTTTCATAGAAACGAGATCTCGAGAGGTAGGATCGAGTGCATGGCTTCCAGTATAACTGCACCCTAGTTTCATAGGTCCAGAAAGAGAATAAAAACGTATTGCTTATTTCGACGATGCATGACGGGAGTATAGATTCTTCTACGGGAGACAAAAGAAAGCCAGACATTATTACATTTTACAACGCTACAAAACCAGGTGTTGATACTGTCGTGATTTACAGCATGCTGCATGTGACTGGGATAAATTCTCAAATTATCTATTGTAGCAACAATCAAACTGATGGCAATGTGAGACGTGATTTTTTTGAAAATATTGGCCCGTGAACTCAAACGGGATATTCAATGTCTTTTCCTGGAACTCCTGAACGTGCGAAACCTGTAGAAGATAGTACTGCCCCAAGAAGGGAAAGATGTTATAAATGTATGCGATCAAAAAACAGCTATACACAATATAAATGCAGAAACTGCAATAATTACATTTGCTTGCAGCATGCACAACAAATTTGTTCTGATTCCTAAATTTGCTATATCAAAATTGGATCTTTTATTTTTTGTTTGATGCCTAATGTACTATATTAACAACATTATTTTTCAACAATATTTAATGTGATTTAATGTTAAATAACTTTTATTTTGGATTACTAATCGCTACATACCTTAATTTTATTGCGACATCGTCAAAATAAATTAATATATTTTCATGATATTATTTAATTGTTATTATTAATGTATGATATTAATCCCTATAAAATTATAATTATAATCCAAATAGAATAAGAAAACGATAGAATCTAAATGGAGTCTGTAAGACGCCACGCGACCGTTTCCGTAACATTTCGGCATGCGACCTGTGCAGGGTTAAGAAAACGAAATTATTTTATGAAAACCTGAAATTTACAATATCATTTTAATTTTATCTTTTTTGGTAAAGCACTTGATTATTTTCTTTCGCGTGGATTCTTAAATTCAGAGGTAAAATTACATCCGATACCTTTCTAAAATCGCGGAAACACGGTAATCATCTTATCACAAATCTAGGTGATATTCGCGTAAAATTTCATTCTCCATTTACTCGTACTTTTCGATCTTGCTGCCAGGTTTGAGGACCTAGAATCTCGAACGTGGGAGTTTTTGCACGTGTAACATTAATTTATTTTACATATCTAACCTAATGCACGTAACTTATTACCTTAAAGAACGATTTATGTTACCATATCATCAGGGCCATACGAAGAAGGGTGTAGGCCCTGCGGGAGGTGGGCCTTTCAGCCCCTCCTCAAGTTGAACCACTAAATTAAACTTAAGACTTCCTTCCCGTGATGCCGAAGCGTGAGACCCAGGACGGTTACCATCCTTATAGACTAACCTTACATGTAGCTGTTAGCCCCAAGATAACTACGGCGAGAACATTACGAAATATAACGGGCGAAAAATTTGATAAAATGTAGACTTTAAATACATTTATCCACAGATGGACAGAGCTTTAATACAAGTATTTAATACGATACAACTAAATTAAAGAATGTTATTTTGTCGTATTAAAACGGACGGAACGGATGGGGAAGCATATTTATGAGTGCCGGTTATCATTTTAATTTGACGAAATTGCTAAGGAGAGGTGAGTAGAGATGCAGGAAGAGGGCGGGGATAAAGAACTAGAAGAGTAAACGGTACCCAGCTCGTTAAGATTCTCTCTTATGGGGACGACAGGTAAAATTCTGACCCCTTAAGTGCGTTCTTGCGGTACCGCTTTCGCATTAGAGCTGGAGCTGACCTTGTGGTCTGCGGTCGGTAGGGAAGCCGATGGGGTTCGAAGGGAGGGAGGGTTAAGGAGAAGGATTTCGGAAGCGAAGGTAAGGGTGTGGGATGGGGAAAAGGACGAGAATAAAAAAAGGATTGGACCACGGTTGGGCAAAGCTACTACCGTCCCATCATAACCCATCCCATTAAAGGAACGGACTCCTCGTCGATTCATCGATTTTCTTAAATACGCTTTCAAACGTCCGATTAAATTGATTAAACCGTGAAAATACCGCTCTCTCCGGCGAGCTTCGGGCATCTAAATGGAGTCATAAAGCCGGCGATCCTTTGAAGGAGATATAACATCTCTATGCCTTAAAAATATCATTCAGTTTCTGATAGATTAAATTCTAGGATAACTTTAGATATTACAATTGAGAAGACTACAAGTTATTAATGGAAATTTTTATGTCTCCTCATGTTTGCAATTCATATAACCATCGTAAGCTCATATATGTTGTAATTAGGAAGATCAGTAAAATATAATTTGATGATACAGATATAAAAACGTAATTTTTATGCTCTAAAAATATTTCTTTCGTGAGGCGATTGACTTTTAATGAAGAAACAATGAATTTAACTAAAGAGTATGATGCGCCAGTAATTTCAGTTGGGTATGATTCCTTCCTAGAATATCAAATTGTCGACCTATTAAGAAAAATGGGAGAATGAGAAGGACAATTGCGTGTAATTGAAACCTTGGTGTTTTATTAAAAACGAGATATCCGTGTTTTTAGGAAAGGCCGTCAAAATATCTGTAATATAATTTCTGGGCCAAAATCGTAAAAATGCTATATATGATGCAAAAAACTCGACATTGCTTCTTTGATGTTCAAATCAAAATTAGCTAGCAACCACATAGTCGTTATGTTTAGGTAATCTTATAAATATGTACAAATCTCTAAGCAGAAAAAATTAATATTTAAATGTAAAATTGACAAAATAATTACTGACTCATTAATTTCATTAGCATTAAAGCAAGTTATGATTGGAGAAATTCTAGTTATTTCTATGCCAATTTGACTTTAAAGTTATTATTCTGTCTTATTATTTAATTAACAAGAGGAACTAGATCATTCTCTTTTGAAAATACCATTTATAATTAATATCCGCTGATAATCTCACCTTGAAGATATTCACATATAAAAAAGAATAATTCAATAGGCACTACTACCTTAAGATACCACATACGATACAACAGCGTAAGTATTCGCACGGTAATCTTCATAATTTTTGTGCAAAGTTATTTTTATATTCCATGAAAAGGCTGTTCAGAATTCGTGGACAGGGTGAGTTAAAAAAAATGGAGGTAATTTATTACGCGCGACGAAGCATCATTCCTCCCCCCACTCGCACGCCTCCACACCCCCTCCCCTCCCAAGCACCCTCCCCTCCCAAGAACCCTCCCCTCCCAAGCACTCTCCCCTCCCACGCCCTTCCCCCCCCCCTTTCTCTCTCTTCACTATGATTTTCACCATGCGCCGAAGGTACGGATGGGTACCCCCCACTCTCTCTCTCTCTCTGTCCCACCCTTACTATACCGAAAACGTGACCGGGGCAGTGGAAAATATGTAGTTCATGGACTGAAGCCCGCATGACGACCAGGAGAAGGAGTCATTCATACAAGTGGGTCAATGAACAAGACCTTTTGCTATTTTCATTATACCTACCCTAATTACCGCGTGCTTTTAACACATCTGGTCTCCCGCGCGGGTTTTATTCTAAAATGCATGCGGGTTTTTATTTTAAATTTCCCAAGTAAGACGGATTCAATACGCGGATGGAAATTTCTGAAGGAGGCGAAGTTAAAAAAATTTCCATTCCACATCATCTGTGTTTTTCTTTTTTCGACGTCACTGGTAAAAATTATGCAAGAATCTCCAGTCTTAACCAATTAAGGAATTGGAAAAAGGAAAGATTTTAATTTTCTGAAACTAGAGAGTTGCCTTTAATAAAGAGATTATTATTTTAAAGGACAAAATGTGCTCTTCAGAATAATTTTATGAACTATGTTTAAAGAATGAAAATGTAAAATTAAACGTTATATTTTTGGATACCCCATTAAGTTTTTTTTAAAATTTTATCTGTTTTAAATACTTCAAAGCAAACAAAAATTCGTTTTACAATTAATGTTGACATCATTTTCTAATACAAGAAATGCCAAGATAATGATCGGTAGTCATCATAACGGTATCTATTCTGATAAAAAAGAATAAATTTCCGTAAGTATCACAATATTAATTGAAAAATTTATGGTTTTTCATTTTTGCTTGTCAGATGCCATTAAACGAGATACGAGTATAAGTTTATTAAAGTATTTATGTAAACTGGAATTTATCATTGACGGAGAGTGAGGTTCCGCCTGCGATAAACACGTACCGTCTTAACCGTACGGGTAAAACTGGGAAGAAAACCGAAAGTGTGGAGGCGACCTCGGTGTACGGGAAATCGAGCGGTTAAAACTGTTGGAAAAACCGAGTGTGGAGCGCTCTTAAGGCAAAAGCAAAGGTGGGATTTTCCATGCGCATCTCAATATATAGAGAGAGGGTCACGGATACGTCCTGCTGAGGCTTCCCAGAACCCTGTTTAAACGAGGCTAGGGAAAGAAACTTACTAGTACTTTCAAGACAGCCGCTAATCGCCTGTGGAGAGTTTCGGGTAAAAATGTTTCACGATTCTTATCTTGGACCTTGCCTGAAGTTGGATGTTTTTGTCCCCAAAAACTTTTGTCCCTTCTCCATATGCATTGAACACTTATATTCTGGTAGTCTTCCTCTAAAACGTATCCAGGAAGGATCGCTCCGCAATTGTGCTTTGTGGTATTCCTACTTCTGTTACAGGTCAGTAAATTTTTATTTATAGAGTGCATCTTAAACAAAATGTGAACACATATTAGCATCCGTTGCTTAAAACTAAAGATATATTAAGGATTAATGCGAATTTATTTTTAGTGAAGTATTTTGCCGACTGCAAAAACACATATTAGAGACTCCGCTTCAAGAAAAGCAGTTGACGACGCGCTGTATATGTAAGTCTAATTTTCTTTCTGTGTGAGTGTTTGATTTCATGCGGATATTTAGTACAGCGATGTAAATTTAGTTTCGTCCCCATTTCCCATGGAAAAAAGTAAAAGTCTGTCCTGACATGCAGACTTTTTTTGTTATTTTATTAAAATATCTAAGATATTGGCGCGATATTTGCATGACCATAAAGATAGAAGATTGTAGATAAATTTTCTTATCATCGAATTATATTTCTCAATCGTGTTTCTTCAAAAATTCATGCTTTTATTAATTTAATCATTTTAGGTCCTTGATAACCGGTATAGTTGGATTCTATTTTTGTCATCATTTTCCTGTTTAATATGCATGCATTTAAAAAAGCCACTATGTTTTTTCTAACGTCCTAATCGTATTCGATGAATCTCCCCGAGATGTGAAAGAGAACGGAATAAATAGGGAGAGGGAGGGGAGTACAAGTGAGAATGGGGATAAAGCAGAATGAGAAAGAGAATATAATATGCTATGTAAATCTAGGCTCGTACATAATAAATACAGATTGTTGTATTTCAACTTTATTGAATTTCTCCTTCTTGGAAACGTTTCAAGTTTTAAGTTTCTGCAGACATCTTCTTTATTATGTACATAATATCTAAAGTACTCGTCCAAAATTACGGCAAAGGGAATCAATTTCTGTACATTTATCTCTATATAGGTGCATTTAATTCCCTATATAAATCTTCCCTTCTCACTCATTGCTTCCTTAATCCCTCGTCTCCTCCTACCAGTCACTTATATCCATTCCTTCCTATTAATCAATACCTAATTGGAGGACATTTTATTAATTTGATATAATGTTGGTTACTTGGGGTAAATATTACTGTGTATACATATTTTTCATCTTAAGAAAATGTATGCAATTATTATTGTATGGTATTATTAATATTAACATCTAAATTATTGTATTTAAAAAAAGTTAAGTGGCCCTTCTTTGAACAACTCTCTATGAATTACACTTTACATTCAAATGTGAATCATTATTATTATGCGTTCTTTGCACGAAGTGAACACATATAGGGACGGTCGTTTCCGTCCGTCCGTCCGCATCTACATGTTACCCTGCAATTCACCTAATTGCCGGGTGGCGGGTGTGCAATGAACCAAAACCTATCTAAAGATAGTCTATCGCAGGTTGAAATTTTCTATTGTGATCTCGTATTGTCCTCGGAAAGAACGAGCCTAGATAACGCTCCGTCCTACAATCGATCTCTAGTATCTTATCGTCACGGTCGTTTCTACCTGTATTATACGTTGGTGCATCAATTATTCCTACAACCTCGTCTTTTAGGCATTCCGATCTATATTTCTCCAGAAGCCGCAACCTTGAGTTCAATCTACGATCCTCCAGTGGTACCCAGTTCAAATCCCTCAATAATGAGGTGACGCTTTCCTTAAGCTCGTACTTTTACGAATCTCGCTGCTCTGCGCTGCACTCATTCTAATTGAATTATATGTCCCTTCTCGTACGGATCCCATATGCATGAGGCGGATTCCACTTGTGGTCTAACCAGGGATAAGTAACATGTTTCAGGTACTTTTTCTGTAGTGTTCCGTACTATTCTACCTATTAAAGCCAGTTTCTTTTTGGGCGCGCCTATAACTCGACGAATGTGCATGTCCCACGAAAGATCTCGACAAATGAATACTAAATATTTTACATACTCGGCTGCATGAATATTTATTCCATATATTTTATACTCGAAATCTACTTCTATGTTCTTACTTTTCCAGAACATAACTGCGGCACATTTAGTGTAATTAATTTCAATTTGTCATTCTTTGCGCCACGGTGAAATGGCTTTTAAGTCTTCCTGCAGCGACTGATGGTCCTCCTGGTTTTTTATTTCTTTATATAGAACGGTAACATCGGCAAAAGGTCTAATTTTACTACGAACTACCGAGCAGACAACAGTTACATAGATTAAGAAAAGGAGAGAGCCCAATACACTTCCCTGAGCAACACCCGACGCAACTTTAACGGGGGACGAGTATTTCCCATCGATGACAACTATCTGTTCTCTATTCGAGAGGAAGTCTCTCACCCAACTTACAACTTTCGGGTTGATACCATATTGTCCTAACTTCGCAATTAATTTTTTATGAGATACTTTATCAAATGCCTTCCTAAAATCAATGAATACTGCATCGACCTGAGTATTTTTCTCTCCGCATCGCAACAAATCATCCACGAACAGGCCGAGCTGCGTTTCGCATGACCTACCTCTCTGGAATCCGTGCTGGCATCCACTAAGCAACGAGTGTCTATCTAAATAGCGCATTACAGAATTAAAGATTATTTTCTCAAGTATCTTGCACGATAATGAAGTTAAGGAAATCGGCCTATAATTTTCGGGGTTCTCTTTGTCGCCGCCCTTATGGATGGGCGTAATGTGTGCCACCTTCCCATCTTTAGGAACGACACCTTCTGTTACGGATTTCTTGAATGTAATTTTCCAATACGTCACGATTTCATAAGGTAACCCTTTCAATACTCACGCGGGTATTTCCTCCGGTCCAGGAGATTTATTTGTTTTAATTGATTGAAGTTGGAGCGCGATACCATTTTCGAAAAATATCAAATCTTCCATCGAGTCGCCCTGACGCATAGGAATGGGGGTTTCACATTCATCTTCATTAGGAGTAAAAGCTTTTTGAAAGTGTTGATTTAATAGGTTTGCTTTCTCCGCACTATCGTGAACTACATTTTCCGTTTCCGATCTCAGTGACGCAATAGTGAGGCCTCTACCTTGGACTTCCCTGACGTAAGACCAAAATGCTTTCGGGTTCTCTTTCAAGTTTTCCTGTAAGACCTTCTTTTTGTAATTGTTAAACGAATTACACATTGACACTCTGACTATGGAGCGCGCCTCCTTGTATTGCTGCCTTATCGTTACAATCTATTCAACCGTAGCTGTTGAGGATGTGTTATTTACGCAAGAGTGGAAATTCTTTGCCGTCGGAGAGCGCTCCTAACTTCCTGGCTGTACCATGTAGGTTCTGCATTTTTACGCTTCAGTTTGCTTGGAATAAATTTATCTGTGCACTCTCGCATCATATCTCTGAACATGCACCAGGATTAAATGTTAAAACTTGGAAACCGCTGGATGTATTATGATGAAATTTGGTATTGAGATGTTTTGGTAAAATTTATCTACCGATTTCAATTTTGGTCAAAATCGGACAACAATGATGACCACTTTACATGAAGACCTACAATGTTCCTTTGTTTCAACTCGGGAACCGCTAGATGCATTTTGATGAAATTTGGCTTTGGGGAGTTTTGATAAAATTAGTCGACCGATTCCAATCTTGGTTAAAATCGGACAAAAATTACGACCACTTTATATGACCTACAAATAGTTGAGAATGTTCTATTGTTTCAACTCGGGAACCGCTTCATGTATTTTGATGAAATTTGGAATTGGGGAGTTTTGCTAAAATTTGTCGACTGACTCCAATTTTGGCTAAAATCGGACAACAATGACGACCACTTTACATGACCTACATGTAGTTAAAAATGTTTCTTTGTTTCAACTCGGGAACAGCTTAACGTATTTAAATAAAATTTCGTATTGGGAAGTTTTACTAAAATTGGTTTACTGTTTCCAATTTTGGTTAAAATCGGACAATAATTACGACAACTTTATATGACCTACACGTATTTAACAATGTCCCTTTGTTTCAACTCGGGAACCGCTTGATATATTTTGATTAAATTTGGCAGTGGTGAGTTTTGCTAAAATTGGTCGACTGATTCCAATTTTGATTAAAATCGGACAACAGCTAAGACCACTTTACATAAAGACCTACATGTAATTTACAATGTTCCTTTGTTTCAACTCGGGAACCGCTTGGCATATTGCGATGAATATGTTATTGGGTAGTTTTGTTAAAATTAATTGACCGATTCCAATTTTGGTTAAAATCGGATAATAATTACGACTACTTCACATAAAAACCTACATATATTTTACAACGTGCCTCGTTTGCTTCTCATTAAATTCTCATCTAATCGAAAAATATTGAGGATATTGTGAAATCTCAAAGAACGCATTTGGAGTACACCTTTCTAATCTTGTTGTACTTGTCCAAGTACGTACATGAGTGCTGTTAGAGTAAATTGATTATGATAATGGGAGTATCTGCTTATATTGGAATCTGGAATATTGCAATTGTAAAATCAATTAAATGTTGACTTTTGAAAATATATATTAATTGTTGTACATCAAATTAAAAACTAATAATAAATAACATTTTAATGGACTTCCTACGTGCTAAATAGGAAATAAATAAATTTTAAATTCTTATTGAACAGTATTAGACGGAGTCGTATAAAAGGTCCTGTTTGCAAAATGAATACCAACGAAAAATGTAAGAAGGGGATTCATACAATGTTTTACTGTTCGTTACCTGGTGGGAGGGGGCGCTTGCACGTTGTTACGTGCTGATATCTATTTGTATCTTATTGACTTGTGATATTGAAGACATATTTGGTTTAAATAAAAAATGACATTGATTAATAAAGATTATTTTGGAATTCTCTTGAAATTTTCCCCTAAAATTGAAAGTCGAAGCGAAAAAAACCGGTTCGAACCGGTTTAATGGTGGTTGCTGGAGCGAAACCGAAATTTTTATTTTTTTGTGAACAGGAACGGAAACCGGAACGAAAAAAATTTCGGTTCGATGCCCTGGAGGCAACAATGCGGGTCGCCTTGGCAACACCCGGAAATAGTACGAAAAAGCCATAAATTTTAGAAAAGATCGCGTTTTTGACAAATTACTCCGTGTAACGTCTAAACATTGCAAGAATAAGATATTTTATAGTTTTAGCCACCGAATAAAGTAATAACGGGGAAATTCGGTTCATATTTACGTATTTTAATAAAATAAAAAATAAACCTTGCAACTTGGAAAATCGAAACTCCTGTGTAAACATATGGGAAAATGTAATAGTCTCCCGAAGTCAAAACCGGGACACTTATGTAAACGAAAATAGTTTTCCCGGAGTCTCCTAGTTCGCAGAAACAAAATGGTCTTTACATCATTTTTCTATGACAAACTGTTCAAGAGATAAAAGGGGGGACGGAATGAGAGACGAACGGACAGACGGGCAGACGAACGGACAGACATTTACTATTAATATATAAAGATATTTAGTTCCTCTAAACAGAAAAAAGACTGAGCAATCGCTACAATTCAGACCTCTTCACGATCTGTAATGAGTCGACTATATTATATAGTCGAATGAATGGGACTAGTGATAGATGAATCATAACTGAGAACGGGTGTCTTGTGGATAAAACGCTCATACGCTTCGTTCAATCCTTTAATGTCTATAGGGATTTCATACATCATTTACTCTAGCAATGGGTACACCTTATATCATGATAAGGCAAAAATGAAGAAATAATGTATTATGTAGAAAGACTCACAACAATACACGCATTTTATGAGTTGCGTGTAAAATAATAACGATCGAAACAGTTTTATGATATTCAGGACTTTTTCCTCCTGGTTCCTCACGGCGCCCAGACGCACAATGCAAGTCGCTTCGCTCATTTCCATTGCAGAAAGACCGCTAACAGCTAAAATGGATTAATAATTCAACAATGCACTGATTTTGATGATTTTGTAGTGAGTGAGTTTTTGTGCTGGGCTTTGCGCCTACAAACGAATGTTAAAGTTTCTTATATACTAATTTCGATTATTACAATATCCGAGCACATTTATTAGGATTTTCAAATCTACATTTCTGCCATGATTTTGACCAAAATTTTCAGACCCATGAAAGCAGTTTAAAATTTTCAACGATTGATGCAACTTTAACCATAGAATATACGTAAAAAAATAACGCAAGAAATTTTATAAGTAGTGATGTATGTACCGCAAATTCTAGTAAAAGGTATTCACGATTATTTCTTCCTATTTATAAACAATTTCCGATTTTGTTGCTTTTTATAAAAAATGCCACTCGTACTGTTCTTAAATCGAAAGAAATTGGTCTCTTGAACCACACCCTATTTATTCACTAGAGAATTGTCAAACTCATCTTATGGCTGCAAACAAATTCCAGAATAAACATTTAAGTATAAAACGTTGAAAAAACAAGTACTTTCCACAGGTATCTCCAATAAACTTGTTATAGCTATTGGAGATACCTAAGAGAGGTACTTAATTTTTCAATTTATGATACTCTAGTGCTTATTTCAGAATACCTTATATATGTATTTAAGACAGGTAATTTTCAATTTAAATTTATCAGCAAAGGAGGCACGAGCATCGTGCTAGTGGTAAAACAGCAACAATTCAAAAAAGACAAATTTTCCGTTCGCGGTAAAAAACTTCTGCAGGCATTCAGAAATTCAGCATCGTTCCATTTTTCATTTGTAGGAGTAATGCATTAAGGGCAGGTACTGCACAAAAAGATAAAAACCTAAGTAGGTAATGCATCCTGGTGCTTTGCGCGAGGTTTTACTTTTTCTTTTGAATTTTCCACATTCCATGCGAAGGATTGACCCTTTTCCAAACCCATCGTCGCGATGTCATCGAATGCATAACATTTACGCTGCTTAAAAAATCCAAACAACCCTCCACTTTTGGTCCGCGAAATCTCCCGGGGGAAAATTCTCCAAGCAAAATCGTTAGGGTGCTATTTCGATACAAAAAAGCTCTGCGCGGAATGTTTTTTCGTGCGCCTACTCATAGCTGTATACAATTATTTGGTACGGTAAAGAGGAACACAAAATGCTCGCGGAAAATATCTACGGCTACCGAACAAGTTAGTACGAAAAAGTTCGCCGACTCGTTTTTGCGGGAATTCACAAAAAATTATGATAAAAACAACTCCACGCAGCGATATTCCGCGATAAGTATAAACTCTGGCTGCCGTAGTACCCGCTGATAATCAACGAAAAAATCGGCCGTATGACGTCAAAACGGCTAAAGAGGACAAAATGAGCAAAACAACGCCGCAATTTTTTGTCCATAGGTTCCAAAAAAAACAAGAAAATCCCACGAATATTTCGAAAACATATTTGCGACCCATAGGCCGGCTAAAATATCTCGCTCGCCGGCACCTCCTCCTCCTTGACCATTCCCCTCCCATCCACATAATACATTCAAACAATTATTTAAAAAACAAAATTTTTCTCAAAAATAAAATAACCTCAAGGTCAACCTCATTTATACAAATCCCTCTCCCCCCCACCCCTACGTGAAACCTCCTACCCTGCAGACTCCATCCGCCACCTCTATCCTCGCATCCTTTCCCCCTTTTACCCGACGTTCTGACACGAATCTCACGCGCCGGACTGCCCCTCCTTTACCCCTCTCTGATCCTCCCCTCCCCCAACCACTTCCTTGCCCACCACGACCTCTCCCCCTAACCCACCGCCCCTACCACTTCCCCTTCCCGCGCGTTCCACGAATCCGCCGCTCCCTTAACCATGGAGCCACTGATGATCTCCCTCTCTCCGTATCCCCCTCCTTCCTCTCTCCATCCACCTCCCACCTTCCCCTCTTATTCCCTTACCCCTACTGTGGCGCCCTGGCGCTCCGCAGCTCCGAGTTTCCAAGCCGCTTCGTCAGTGGGCTTCTAGCGGCAGAAGAGAGAGGCTGGGAGCGGGCGAAAGAGAGATATTTATATATAGAGAGAGACAGAGATTGTGTCTGTGTGTGTGAGAGATAGAGTCAAGGAGAGTTTCAAAGAGGGGATGAGTTAGGATTTAACTGGTTTTCCGGCCGTACTTCGGCAGGCTATCGCCGCTTTCCGAAGGAGACTTATCACCGACAGAGTGTTTCTTCCTCTCGATTTTTTTCCTCCGGACTCCGCACATTCGAGAGAACGATACGTAAGACTTCTAAAAAAATCCACCTATTCTCGATCCCCCTTGCGGGTCTAAGTGTCGTCGGAAGAGAAGAGAGAAGTTTAGTTTTCCTCAGTCGCAGTGTGTGAGACTACAACTATCCTTTCTGAGAGAAAAGAAAACTACCGTAGCGCGCTTCTTACTTCCCCCCCCCCCAAATTCTCCCCTCTCATTACCATTACCACTCGTTCGCTCCTTCATTTCCTACGGAAGAAGAAGAAGAGGAAAGCCCGCTCGTGCGAAGGAATCCGAAAGAAAGAACTCGGGAAGATGGAGGGTGGTTGGATGAGTTAAAAAGATCAGACCCCTTCCCCGAAAAAATAATAATTTCCGACAGAGGAAAAACTTTTCCTCTCTCTCTCTCTCTCTATCTCTCTCCCTGTATTATTCTTCCGCCGTCCTCGGTTCCCTTTTTCGTGAATTTTCTTCTCCGCAAAAAAGTGTGCGTACGTCGTTTCGCGGCTGTTTTTCCTCCCCCTCTCCCACCTTCCTCTGCTCAGTGATCTCCGGAAGAGAAGATTCGACCGTGATCCTTCGTCAGCGTCTCCTCCTCCGAGCCTCCGTCGGCTTGCGAATATCCCTGGAAGCGCGGCCAACCCCGCTCTTACGCGGTTCGACCCGCGGAAGGGGACGATTCTCCCCTCTCTCTTTCGTTATCCCTCTTCCTCTGGAGGGGTCGACTGCTATCCTCTATCCTGGAACTGGACAGCGTCGGCCGTCACTTCTTCCGCCTCGAAACCCCGCCGGCTGTCCATTTCTTTCTTTTCTGCTAGTTGTCGCCTCCTTTCATTTATTTCTCCGCATACTTTCACGCCACGCCTCCCCCGTGATCGTGAGCTCCTTCCGAAATCTTTCGACAACGCGCTATGACGGACGATCTTATCGTCGGCGGCCCTTCCTCCTCCGTCTTTGGTAAGTGAACGAGAAGAAGATCTGTGTGGACGGCTGGAGACGTAATATCATAACGGGATCGCGAAACCACTGAGAAGGACACGCAATCAACGAATCGAGAGTAAGAAAAAGTGCATCGGTGAAGAAGGAGAAGATTGTGTCGTAAAAAGGGTGGTGTCTCTTTTTTTAAAAGATTATTCCGACCCCGAGTGCCTCCGGCACGTCGAAAAAAAAATTATAAACTAACCTTCGTAGGTCAGTTTTTTTACACCCTACTCCGCTTCCCAGTGCAACGCTTAACCAATGATGTTTAGGTGTCTTAGTTAGAACATGCACGTTTCGCGGTGATATGGCTAGATAAAACAATAAACTGAGTTAACCTATTATAGGAAAAAGGTTTTGGGGATATAACCGAATCATCCCTCTAGGGAGAAAAATTTTGCGATCATTTTTTTTTGTCTTCTTCAAATCGCCATCCTCCCCGCGCTTTCCTCTCATTGTTTCAAACTCGGAAATATTCTATTTGTTATAATAGGAGAACGGATAGGAACTAATTTCAACCTAATCCCATTCGTTTGGCCAGAAATTAAAGCACAAAGAAAAGAGTGAGAGAAAGAGAGAGAAGAACATTCGATAAAAACTAGAAAAAAAACTTTTTCCCTTGAAAACCGAATCTTGAATATCCACGATTATTTTTTTCTTGATCTTTCCCTCCGGACGAAAAACATTCCGAACCCTTTCTTTCGCTGTAGTTTTGTTGGGAGAAGGAGAGAAGAGTTTGGCAGTCCCGCCTCGCCCAATCGTCGTTATCTCCGAAAACTTTGTTTACCGCGGAGAAATCCCTTTAGATCCCGTCGGATAATGAGCCGTCGGGTTTATTAACATTCTCCGTATCTTTTAGCCCACTTTTCGTTTCTTTCGCTCCATAGGTGGAAGCGATCTCCGAGTGGGAATATCTTTTTTAAGTCGCGAGCCCGCACGCACTCTTCCGCTCTCGCCTCCTTTAAAAGACAATCGGAAAGATCAGAAGAGGGAACGCAACCATTCGGCGCGTCTCGTTTCTCGGCTGCCGCGCTTGTGTATGCCCGCGGTCATGGGCCGGCACCCGAGGATCAGGACGACGTCGGTGGGTGCGGTGGACGGCTTGATCCACCCGCCGTGCCTTCATCCCCTCCGTGTCGAAGGCGCGTGCTGTGCCCAACCCACGCCTATGTAGTACTTCCGACCATTTTAATTTTTTTGTACTATACAAAGACCTCATTTTAATTTTTTTGATCGACCCATCCCATCCCCTCCCAAAAAATCATCACCTTATTTACAGAAAAAAACCTATTCAAAAATCAAATTTCTCAAACCACAATTTTAACGGATCGGAAATTAAACCCTCTTCCTCAAGGGGAAAATAAAATTCTCATGCATCGAGCGGAAAGTTGTTAATAGCCGGCGAGTCGGCGACGAAACGGTAGCTTTGTGCTAAAACCCGGATTTCCAAATAAAAACCTTTGCCGAATCTTTAAGAAAGAAGTATCCAAATTTCTCCGTCGTCATCTTTCTCTTTAATTCGTCTCCGAAAAAAGAACACAATCCCATCCCGCTCACTATCCGAGTTATCGACCGGAACGGAATCACTTAAAATACCGCACCCCGCACCCTCGTGTGATTTTTTTTAAAGCTCTCCGTAAAAACATGAAGCAATCCCACCGCATACCTACTTAAATCGCCATCCTCCCTCTCCCTTCCTTTTTTATAAAAAAACAAACTCGAATCGAAAAATTTTTAAACGTTAAGTAGTCCGTAATCTCTTTTTCCATTACCTGGGCGTTTCTAAGAAACGACAGTGGATCACACAGTCTTCCAGTGCCTCATGCGAAAACGTTTCCTGTAAGAACAAAACCTTCCTCCAAAGAACCCTGGTGTGTTGATATCTCCTTTTTCGTAAGCTGTATTCGTCCTTTTAGGTGTGTTCTAGTCTCGCTGTTAAATATAAATAGTAGGCGTAAGTTTTCAACGAAATATAAGCAATCGTTTCGGCGTTTTTCTATAAACATCGAAGTATTTTTGCGGTTGAATTTTTTTTCCGAACCCGGTGAAGGATCTGGTATGAGCTTGAAATTGTGAAAGATATCCTGAAGGCGAACCAATTTCTGGCGAATGCCGAACGGGAAGGAATGAGTTTAAAAATATAGCGTTAGGAGAGAAACAATAACAGACGATAAACGATTTTTATCGACTAACTTGGGACAACATTAGTGAGAATTTTCGACATTTTTGAAACTATTTACTATTTAAAAAAACAATCTCTCTCTCTCTCTCTGTAGCGTTTTCTTTTTAGGCCGTCGATGTTTTCGATGTCTTTTCCTCTCTTAGGTGTTTGTGACATTTAAGGGAACGCGCCGTTCCTTCCTACTCGTGCGTGTCGTTTTTTTCTTCCCCTATACGCTTCCCCGTCCTTAACTAAATCTTGGATGTTTTATATGCCCGTGCATGCGATATAGTTATTTACGTCGAGCGGGTGTATTTTATCTGCTTAGGAGCCGTTTATTATTTTTTTTTGTCCGGGCGTGACGAAATAAAGTTCTTCCCGCCGCTCTCGTTTTGTTTTCCTCGAAAGGACCCGCATCCTTTGGAAACCATAACGGTCATCGCTTGCTCCGCGCGGCCAAAGCCCTTCCCAATCTCTTCATTGTTTCTTCAAAACGCGCCCGCGTGACGGAAGTGAAATTTGGGCGTCGATAGCGTAAAGGAGAATCGGGACGTGGTTTCGTATCCCTCGGGGCTGAGACCGAGACCTTATTCGCTCTACGAAAGGTGGTAAAGATCACCTAACAGAAAGCGTTTTCCGCAAGACTTGTCTGACACGTTTGTGTTCCCTTATTCCGCTTCGAAATCGGTCAGAACGCCGCCGATTATGCATACGCCATAAACCTCTCTCCCTATCGCTTTTGAAAATAATTTTTATCGACAATTTTATCGGCACCTAAAACGCGCCCCTACAATTCCCGAAACACAGAATATTTACAGAATCCCTGAATTACGTCTGCTTTTATGTCTCTCTATCACCCCGCGCATAAACGGGACTCGTTCCTCCCCTCCATATAAATCCCGCCGGATTCACCTCTGCGCGTTGAATAATAAATAGAAGGACGAAAAAAAAGGATTTAAAGCACTTATCGTTACGCGCGCGGCGTCAATCCGACATTCTTATCGATTACCAAATTCCCCGGCACATTTATCGCTTAATTGTTTTTCTGTTGGGAAACGAGACAAAATTTTTCCCCGCTGGACTAAATAGCTTGAATATTCACTTTTAATCTTCACTAAGCATCCGGGAAAATATAATCAGTCAACTGCCGCCTTCGCTTGGATGTAAAAAATTCCTTCGATCCGCCTCCGCCAAGCTTTACCCAAACCGTGCTTATGCGAGACATAATCAAATCATCAAACGTGGGTTGCACTTGTGATTCTTGTCTCATGTGTATAAATCATTGGGAATTTTTACAAGCGAGATACATGTGTACAAATATATATACATAATATATATATACCTATTAAAGAAAGCAATTTCTTCGCTAATTTCGCGGGAAGCACTGCATTGCGCGTATTTTTTCCTAGGGGAGTATCTGTTTAAGTGGCGTGTGAAGTGTTATTTTGGGAGAGATAGGAGAGACAAGGGGGAAGTGAGAGAGGAAATATTCAAATAAAAACAACAGAGAAAGAGAGAGTGAGGTAGACTTTAACAAAAAAGTGCGTCGATATGCGGCCCTAGGGAGCTCTGTTTTTTAATATACATACATAAATTAAAACGGCGTGGCCAGCATTTTTTCTGTAAAAAAACGAGCGAGTGCACTGCCTCCCCGTCGTATTCCTTCCTTCTGTGTTCGCTGTGTGTAATAATAATAATAACAATAATGATAATATAAATAATGTTTAAAGAGGTAATTACTTGTGTGTGTGTGTAATTAAAAAAAACGTAACGGAAGGAAAAATTTTTGAATGTTTAATCATCACGTGAGTAAACGTTTTTTCGATTTGGTTCCCATTATTATCGTGGTCTCTGAATTGAGGTTTCTCTCGGGCAAAACGGGTATATGTCATTAGTTTTTTAACCTAGGACCCTGCTAGAAGCGAGTTAAAAAATTATAAATAAATAGATATAAAAAATAAGAACCGCCCTCTTTTCTTCTAGGGAGGCCGGGGGAAGGAAAAAAATAAATAATTTTACTCGACGCAGGAGTCCTACGATTAAAAATTTTAAAAAATACTTCAAAGGATGAAATACGTAAGCACGCGCCTTTCTTGAAAAATACGTAAAATTATTTGTCCCGCCTAATCTGTCTCCTTGGTTACACTTGGTGAAAAGAAAAAACAAACATTTGTTTAGCGAGTTTTTTCGCTCTTCTTATTATCTTTCCGTCTGTCTCTATCTCTCTTTACACATATATATATAAAATCTTTCTGCCGATTCTGAGATTTTTTCTCCCGAACTTGTGCGTGTCGATTGATAAATGATGTGTGCGTGTGTGCTGGTGTGAGTTTGGGAGTGTTTTCGAAAAAAGAAAAACAACATTCGATACTAAAATTTTGGTAAGAGAAGAGAAAGGATTAATCAACTACTTGTGTGTCGGGTGTTTGAACGTGTTGTCAAAAGAGTGTGCTACGATTGTGTGAAAGATATTTCATTTTTTAAATCGATTAAATTAGGAAAGAAAAACATTTCTGTGGTTAGCCGTATTTTTACTACTCGTAGTAATCCTCCCCGTTAACCTTACGTGTGTTTAAAAACTACTTTTTTAAAAAATCCAATGAAGCTTATGTGCTCGCTTTTTTGAAAGATTATCGTTTCGGTGTCGTGGTTCGTGTGATTTGTCATTTGAAGTGAGTTTTTTCCAACGCACTTTTTCGTGGTCCACTCCTTTGCCCGAGGCAATCAATGTACATATTATAAGAATACATGTGAAGATAATGTTGAAATTGTTTTACGCGCGTGCTAGAGTATAATAAATTTAATAACGCCCAGTATTGCATCGATTCTGAAAAAAACAGCGGATTAATTTTTTCCCGGCTTAATTCGGACCGCTTTCGAAGAAGAAAAGAAATCTAACAACTAACTGGCTTTTCGCACTTCGATTTCATTCGAATTCTATCCTCAACAGAGAGACTTTCCAACTTTTTACGAGACAAAAACACGCCATGTCTAAAAACCTTTTTCCAACATAAAACACCTCCGTTAATTCATCGATTCTATTTTTTCATGATCTCCCTCGAAACGCTTTTATCTCGCCAATTTATTCACACACACAAAAATAAGGTATAGAATACACTATTTTTCATTCCAAAACAACCCCAGAAAATCTCACAAATTCCCCAATACATAACCCTATATTTATATATATCTATCCCACCTCTGCCAGAAAACTCCACACCCTCCCTCTTTAGCTCCACCTTTTCTTTTTACCTCTCTCTTTTGGCGGTAGCGGAATTTATAAGACACGTAAAGAGACAGATGACGATCGGTGGAAGAAGAGAAAAAGCGAATAAAAATTTCTGTGGCGAAAAAAACTTTTCCAACTCCGGAGAAAAAATAACGGAGTTAGAAGGAAGTAGAAAGAGGCAGAAGTCAGATTGAGGTAGAAAAAAGCGCAAGAGAAATTCTCTAGCGAAGGACCTCCCTTAGTTCTCTTTTTTTGTGTTTGCATTCGAAACCATCAAACACTCGTGAGGGCCTTTCTCCCCGCATTTCAAAAATAATAAAAAAGGAATACTCCACTCCGAAGGAAAAAACGGTTGCCTTCTTCCATTCTCCCTAAAGTCCTTATCTCATTTATCCATCCTTTTTCAGAATAAATAAATAACCCTCGAAATGTCCTCCCTTTCTATAGACTGGTGATTTCGTTTTTTTACCGTATAGGAGAGAGTTCGAAACAAAAAAATATCAAGAAAGTGGAAGGATTGAATAGAGTTACAGATATAGTGGAAATCTCCTACTTAGATATTGCATTGGCATTGTGCCCTGAAGAGAACATTCGTTTTATTCGGTATTCACTCCGTAAAAGATAATAACACAAGATCCAGAGATCATCTTCTCCAGTCACTGAAGCTAGGAAAATTTTAAAACCTTTGTATTCCCTATATTTTCCCTTCCACCTTCTTTAACGACCCTCCACCTTGCACTTCGAATATCTTTCCGCGATAACAGAGCCAACAAAAAGTGACAGACCCGGTTCGAAAACGCAACCCGTTCGGAAAAAATATTAAAATATAACATTTCCGAGATAAATTTCCAACCATTTACGTTTTTCTAGCGCATACATATATAATTTTGATATTCATGTGACATCCGAATTTGAGAGAAGTCCTACAGCGAGTAGTCACGCGCGGGGGAAACCTCATAACCTCCCTGTCCTTTCAAATTCGCGAAAGGCGATCTTTATTATTCCCCATCATCTTATCCCCTCCTTCCACCGAACCCTTGAACGCTCCCGGCAAACAACACTCCCGGGCTTAAATTTCCTCCCTCGTTCCTCCAAAATCTCCTACCTCTCTCTCTACGCCCACAAAACCTCTCGAGCACAAACAAAGCATCGCGTCCCGCCACACTTACCTCATTCTCCTCGTTGCCTTGGAAGGCTAAAGCCATCTCTTTTACACCCTTTAACTCCATCCTCAAAATCTCGACTTTCCTCCCACCTCCTCCCCCTTTATCCTCCCCTTTACGGTCTACCATCATTCACTCCCTCCCTCTCTCCATTCTCTCCCTATAAAAGTTCACTCATCGCTCTACCAGACCCTCGGACAGTGCTTGCGGCGTCTGAAGCCGTCAGTGCGCCGTCCATAAAAGAGGACGACCCTTCCTCGCCATCTCGCACTCTCTATTCTCGCGGGGTGACGCACCTTACACACGCCCGAATCAAACCTCACAGAAAAATCCAACTCCCGACTCTTCCCTCATCTCTACCTCTCATAACTTTCTTTCCAACTCTACTTTGCCCGAATTCTCTCGTATTATACTGGTGACTTCGACCTTGACCTTCATTTCACCAGACTACTACAGTCTCGTGAAATTTCATTTCATTTTTTACATCTCCAACTCTAATTTCATTTATTCGCCCCACTTCGTTTTTTCACAACCGATAATTGGAGAGTTGCCTTTAAGTTTACCAAACAAAACAATAAAACTAAACGGCATATATATAAAAAAACAAGCGAGTTGAGTGAGTTTGTGTTTTCCGTCGCCAAAATATTCTTCCCTCTTCTCCCAACAGCTAAGAAAAAAGGATTTATTATTACCTCTTATTCCTTTGTTAGAAAAATAGTGTATTTTTCCGAATATTCTTCCACACACACACTCTCTCTCTCTCTCTCTCACTCTCTTTAGGAAAAATTTTTCTCTCTCCCACTTTCGGTTATATCCCCAAAACCTTTTTCTATCGAGTGTGTTTTTATCGGTGTTTGTTTTCCACGAAAGACGACAATTTTCGAATCTTACGTAATAGTCGGTGTTATATAAGTGTGTGTGTGTGAGTGTCTTTTTGAGTTTCGGATGATATACACATATATGCAGGTATACACATAGTTACACTTCCATTCCGAACGATATGCGCCTGGTATGTGAATGATTGCCGTACTTTTACATCGTTTAATTGAGGAGTAGGAACCAACTCTTAAGACTGAAAAGAAAGGGATTGTATAGCTTTAAGGAATAAAACGGGATACGCAACGAGACGAGCTATAATAATTTCTTCGTTAAAAAAAAGAACAGCAAAGGAAGAGGACCTGGACGGCTGCGCGAGTTTCTTTATTCCGCGTTTACATAAGAGAATAGACGTGTGATATATCGCGAGTGGAACAAAAAAAAACATAGGAGCGAGCCAAGCGCAAGCCTCCGCGTGAAAAATACAGTGAACAAAAGCGAATCTCGAGAACGTGTTTTTTTCCCATCTCTAACCCTCGGGAGTTTTGTGCATTCTTTTTTATTCGGCACGTGGCGGACGCATTTTTTTACTTCGCGAAAAAGTGGAGGAAAAAAAAGACGATAGTTGCGTCGCAGGGGTGAAATAAAGGAGGGAATAATCCGAAACTTTTTCTTCGAGACTAGCGCGCCTTGGGTTTTCCTCCGCCCCCTTTTTCAACCTAGAGAGAAAAACTAGGAGATAATGAAAAACAGCAATTTATCCTCGGCCGAAAAATATAAAAAACATTTGGCGGAATAAGCTATCGCGGCGCACTGCCCTCACTCTGTTTATTATTGGAAGAGGTGAAAGAAAAAACATTCAATAAAACACAAGAACCTTCCCTCTTTTCTATTGTTATTATTTTTTTCCCTTCCTAGCCATTCCGAGTGCAACAACGCCGGAGGAAGTAAAGGGGTTTTTATTTACATTTGAAGAAAACAATATATAAATACAAGACGCCGAAAGGGTTTTCGAAGATAGGGAGGAGAAGAGATAAGAGAAAAAGGGTAAACTCGGACCATCCTTTGCTCCCTCGAGAGAGAGAAAGAACGGTACTTGGGATATGCACCTGTGGAACTTAATATATTTTTTAAGCTAGTCGTACCGGAATAAAAAATAAAGGCAGAGGGAAAGGAGAGAGAGAGGGAGAATATCCCCGAAGGGGGGATAAAAAACGGTGAGAGGATAGGAAGAAAAAAATAGAATTTCCTCCCCTTTATACTCTTTCCCAAAAAAAGCAAGGACGCGTGGAACTTTTCCGTGGGAAAAATTGTGCAATAAGGGGAGGTGAAGGGTTATTTTATTTTCGTACCAGCATCTCTTCCTTTACCTCCCGAGGAGAATAAACTCCTCTTTTACCCTTCCCCAAAGGGGAGAGGGACACAAGGAAAACCCGCCTGGAGACAGGACAATAAACTTAAATCCCTCTTTTTTTACGAAAACATTTTCACGCCGAACAGCGCGAGGACGAACCTCCCATATTCCGATAACACGCACCAAAGGCGTCTGTATTTTGCTCGTGTGCGTTTGCGAAACACTGACCTCGAAGAGTAGGGTAAGTGTGTGCGTGCGAACGCCCTCTCCCGACGCGTCCAGAGCCGCCGGATCGACAAAAAGTGGACATTACACGGCCTTAGGCGTGGATTCCAGGAGAGGTGGCCGGGCGGTGGCCCCTGGTGCCGCCGCCTCCGCTGCTGCTGAAGACCTCGCGGTCCGACCATCGGGAGCCTTTATCCCTCCCTCATCTCCTCGACCCCTCAACCCCTCCCTGCCTCCGAACCTTCTCCGCTGCCTGAAGCACTGCCGACCACGTCGCCGATTCCAGAGGCGACCGCGGAGGAGTGATGTCACTGGGCACCCCCGCGACGCTTATCAACTCGCCCCATCAGCACCACCACACGAGACGCAGGAGGCGCGGAAGGCGACGGAGGAGGCGGAAGAGGAGGAGGGGAGGAGGCGGACGCAGTGAGGTGGGGGCGGAGGCGGAGGGCGCAGCGGTTAAAGCGGCCCTCGCCGCCCAGGGCGAAAGCGAGGAGGGCGACGGCAGCAGAAGCAGCAGTAGGCAGACGCCGCTGCCCCGTTCGACTTCGTCGTACTCCAAGAGCGCGCCGCCCAAGAGACCGGTGGGATCGTGATATTACGATAAGGTGGCACGCCGCTTTGAACGGGAAGGAAGGCGCTAAGGTCCGTCCCCATTGCCTTTCCCGCTTGCCGCCGCAGTCCAATTGGAAAGCAGGAGGAAGAGGTGACGACCGAGATTCAACAAATATATGGAACATTAATTGCGCCTCCGACAATCAGTCGTGATCAAACGCTTATTATCACCAAGAGAAAGGAGTAAATATTTTGAGTTGGACTAAAACAAATCCACGAGCTCCATTCTCTCCGTCTCCAATCCTACCAGCTCGTCGAACAATAAATCGCTAGCGGTTCTTTTTTTAAAAGAGTGAGATATAAGGACAATATCTTAAACTAAAGTTCCTCCGCGAACCTTCTTAAGAGGGAGTGCGGGGCGTAATTAATTTTATTTGGGAGTGTGACGCAAACAAACTATCTCCAGACGAGCGGTGGCTTTCGAACAATTTTTTTTGGTCGGGTCGTCTTCTTTCAACGAAAAAATAGCTATCGCAAAAACAGAGAGATAGAAAAACAAATTTGTTTGTCACGAAGAGACGTCGAAAATTCGCGAGTACGTTGGTGCGTGTGTGTTTGTGCGTGAAAAGTGAGAGAAAGAAAGAAAACAAAAGGAGAGAGCCGTGTATATATAAATATATATTTATATACAAGAAAGGTGATAGGAAGCAGAATCCGCTCAATTTTCATTTGTGTCATATCAGTGCGACCTACTTAACGTTCGTTTTTATTTTTATCGCGGTTCTATCCCGCGGCCAGTCTGGTCCGACTTCTCCTCGGGTCTCGGGATCACCCTTTTGAGATCGGCGCCGGCAAATAAAAGTGCATTAGGAACCTCGACGGAAAAAAGATCACGAGAAAACATTGGATTTTTTTAAAGGAGTTATCGTTTCTTGTTCCCACAAAGCGAGGATTCCCGGATATTATTCCTTCCCCATCCTCCTCTCCCCCGTTTCCCGACGTGACGAGATGGAGTTCTTTCCCTTCGAGGACGAGGCTGCCATCAACGGCACCTCGGACGACCTCTTCAAGTTCGACGACGACAACTACGTCCTCCTTGTGGACGGTCCTCAGTCCACCTCGGCCAACGGCACGACCGCGGGAGGCGGCGGCGCGGGGGCCACTTCGTCAGCCGCCGCCGCCGCTGCAGCCGCAGCGGCGGCGGCTTTCGGTGTCTCCACAAACGGTTCCTTCCTCCCGGGCGGAGGCGACAACGGCACTTACGGTTTCGACGGTGGCCCCTTAGACTACTACAACACGACGTACATTATACTGAGGGGCGGCGACGGCCTCGAAGGGGGCGGACCCGGTTACTATCCGAGCGGTTATTCCCTTCCCCACATAATCCTCGCTTCCATTGTCGTGACGATCTTGATGGTCGTCGTGGTTGTGGGGAACATGTTGGTGATCATCGCCATAGCGACGGAGAAGGCGCTCAAGAACATACAGAATTGGTTCATAGCGTCCCTCGCGGTGGCGGATTTTTTCTTAGGTCTCGTTATAATGCCCTTCTCGCTCGCCAACGAGCTCATGGGCTATTGGATATTCGGGCCTTGGTGGTGCGACGTGCATTCCGCCGCGGATGTGCTCCTGTGCACCGCTTCCATCATGAACCTGTGCCTCATCAGTCTGGATCGCTACTGGTCGATCACGCAGGCCGTGGACTATCTGAAGCGACGGACGCCGGCCAGAGCGGCCATCATGATAGCGTTGGTGTGGGTGATGAGCGGGCTCATCTGCATACCACCGCTGCTCGGCTGGAAGGTTGAAAGACCGGAGAAGGAACAATTCCCTAAGTGCCAGGTAAGTCGGAACTACGTCTGCATTCCCCTTCCATCCCCTGCCAGCCGCGTGCCCCACGTTGCACGGATCAATCTGGTGGCCCTGCGTGCCGCGCGTGTCACGCCCAAATGTTTACAGCATATAGTTTTTTTAGTGTGTGATATTCGTGTCTTTATACAGTCATTCTAGGCAAAAGGCGCCTTAGGATGTTTTTCCTACTCAAAACGTTGGCTGAAAATGCATAATTAATCGGCTACATGGATGAAATTGTTTACACATTTAACCTCTGTTGATCAAATTTTCTACAGGTAGAAGAAGATATAACGTACGCTTAGCATTCTAACTAGTTAAATATATGTAACATAATTCTTATATTTTGCAGGGTGATCATTTTAAATGAAACCACAGAAAATTTAATAACTTCGAGTAAAAGTGTGTTAGTGACGTGAAACTTAGAAGTAACAATCTTTATTGTCTGCATGATATCGCCATTTGTCGACAGCCTGTAACACTACAAATGCGCATGCACAGTGCAAGCAATAAACAAACATGGGACTCAGTATAGAGGAGCAAGTGTGTATGGTGGAACGTTACCTCAAAACAGAGCCGTTTAAAACTACTCATGGTGATTTCTGTCGGCAATTTTGATGTTGTAAGGCACCGATAAAATATTTGATATGGAAGTTTGTAAAAATCTTCAGGGAGACTGGAAATGTGAATGTTGTGAGTCGTGTTCACTCGTTTAGCACAGGTTAGTGAGAGCCACCACGCTCGCCAGAGTTGTTGCCGTTAGACCTCTTTCCGTGGGGATTTATTAAAAGACAATGCCTACAACAGCAATCCACGCAATCGGGATGAATTTAAAACCAACATATACCATATAATTTCCAACATCACACCCATCATGTTGCAGGCAGTGTCATCGAACATGCTTCGTCGTACTCAGTTATGTATGTAACATGCTGGTGGTCATTTTCAACATTATTTGCGACAATGTAAGCAACTTCAGACAATAAAGGTTGTTACGTCTAAATTTCATGTCTCTAGTACTCTTTTACTCGAAGTAAATAAAATTTTCATGGGTTCTCATTTAAAATGATCACCCTGTATAATTAGAATTGAATAATTATCAAAATGTTTTACATAGGCTACGGTTAAAGTTATGTAGGAACCATCTTGGTTGTGAAATATTTGTTATTTGGTGGTCTTCGAGGAAAAACCGCTTCAAATAAATACCAGCAAACTTGTGAGGGTATTTTACTTTACAAGGAATACTCCAATTATTTTTACTCATCAACCATAAACGGACGTTAAAAAGTAGATTACGCATTGATCATATTTCAGTTAAAAAGTTATTTTATCAAGCTAATTTCTTTAAGCAATTGAGAGAATGCGGAGTGGTGTTTTTTTAATAAAACGATTGAAAAATTCCCACAGAGACGATTACGAAAGAGAAGAAGAAAATTGCGGACCGCTCATCTCAATAGTGATTACGTCATCTCCCCGTTCAAAAACCAAAGAAATGAGCAAATGTCCCTCTCCCTCCTTCCCCGAAAGCTGGCAAATAAAATCCCATCAACGCAGAAAGCGCGCTCAAACTCAGGTTCTAAAAATAAAACCGTCTCGGTAATTGCGTCCGTACAAACAAGCGACACCAAGCCACCCACCCATGTCATCTTCGTTTCGGGCATCCTCCCAAGAGATGGGGTTAAAGAAAGAGAGAGAGGAAGAGGTAGAGTGAGGGAGGGAAAGGAAGGCGTGAGAGATCTCCTATTAAAAGTGTTGCGGAAACTTCGCTTTCATTCGCTGCGATTGTAAACACGGAGGTGGGAGAGACGAAGGGGGAGAGAGAAGGGCGTGGAAAATAAATTCGCCCAATTCTCCCGGTCGGTCAACATTTATAAACGGCGGGTAAGGTGGGTCAGGCTAAATGTCTAGAGCTACCCAACTCGTGCCCTATCACTCTCTCTGCCTTTTTCTCCTTCTCTCTCTCTCTCGCGAAATTCGGCAACTCCCTTGAGATGTTTTCGCCCTCATTTATATGCCGAAGGGAATGAAAAAAACCACGAACACACGCGCAGGACGAAGAGATTGGAAAAGGAAGATATCTCGCCGCGCAAACATTCGAGGTGAAAAAGGGAGAGGCGTTTAATTTTCGATGTAATTCGATTTAATTTCGAGGAAAATAAGGTAAAAGTGAAATTCCGCCGCCGAAAATATTATCGCTCCACACTTTTGAAGTGTTACGGAAGTATCAGAAAACGAGAAGATTGCCTTTGGAAATTTATAATGAGAACGTCTTTGCCGTAATACCACAGAGGTAATACGACTTTTTTTGCTTATTAAAAACTATACAAGTTTAGTTACGCTGAATGGCATTGGAGTAGTGTGTAAGATATGAAAGATAAAAACACCAAATATTTCGAAATAAAATTCCTAACCGTCAGAGATTTGCTTTGGAAATTAAAATAAACAAAAGTCAAACAATTCCAGATATTTTACAAATAATTTTCCTCCAGCATCTTTAGCCTACTTTTCAGAATGGAATAGGCATATACTATTGTCTTTGTATCTGCCCGTCTGTCTTTCAGTACTCCCTATTAACTTTTGCATCATAAGACCTATTTTTATGACACTTGGCGGAAATCTCCTACTACTGGAGCCGAGCTCCCGAGGATAGATTTTCTCCCGGGTTCGATTCCGGAAACTAACCTTCCAATTTGATTTACATGGAAAATCTATAAAACATCGCGCAGAGTAATTTTCTCTAGCACATTAAAATATCTTAGAATTGTAATATCGGACGGGATTTGTACTTTTCTCTGAAGAAAGGAATGCAGATTCTAATTTCTATCGTAGAAATTTGCTTATCAATTGCATTTCTTGGAATATCTCGTAAACACTGGCGTTTTTGCAGTTTTTATCACTCATTACGAGAGTGTTGCCATCGCAACGACTATTGTTGGACTCGGATTCGGTATTTTCTAATGCATACGCGCGTTATTTTTGCTGCACAAATTCGCGTGATCAATTTAATATTCCGTTCGAATGCACATTGTAATATTTGATAACGCTAAATTATGAAATTTGGGAACGCAAAGAGCAACTCATCCGCGGTGATTTAAAAGCTATTAAAGCCAATATAAATATTAAATAAAAATTATGTGGAAAATAGGCATCATAAGTTCCGTTTGGATCATCTTGTTTCCAAATAATAATATCTTAATCCTACCAGTGAAACAAACATCTTTACTAATGATCCTTAACAGAAAGCTGGTATTATGCGTACATATTCATGCGTTCAAATGCACGCGTACATACGCACTGTACATTGCGTTGTATGCCGGCAGTAAATGCGCAAAATGGATGACCCAAATGAAATCAATCGATAGAAACCTCGAATGCGTTGCTACAACGTTACTCGAAAGAAAATAAGCAAAGGAAAACGATCATTGCTACGGCAACCGGACATTAATAGTTTTTTTTTTTTTGAACCGCGACCAAAACATTTTGCATGATTTTCTTTTTTTCCGCTGGCGGAAACTGAAATAAATTTGAAAGGGAGGAGGTGGAACTTACGAGGCGGCAGAGGGGGGGAGACAGCGGAATAAGGGGAAAAGGAGGAGCAAAATGAGGAGGAAAAGTAGTGGATGGAAAAGTAAAACGAGTTAGGGAAATAAGGATAGAGAGGGCACACACGTTCGAAGCGACCCAAAATTTCGAACCTTGCGAAACCCTTTTTCGCTAATTTTTTATTGCGTTGTAATTTTTTCATTCGTTTTTCTTTCTCCGCACCTCGCAAGTACAAAACGCACAAATTAAACCACCTCTCCATCGTTCCTCTTCTCGTGTAAAGAAAAAACATTACTCGTGGAAATAAAAGATGATAAAAATTAGAGCAAAATTGGGAAAACGATCTTTCCACGCTCTTTGCGCTTCCATTGTTTTGGTAGGGAGAAGTCCAAGAGGACACGACACGCTAGGGGAAAAAGAGGAAGGGGGCTAAGAGGGAGAGGTAGAGGGTGGAATGAGAGAGGGAGAAGGGGGGACGGAGGGAGATGAAAACATCCATCTGCCGTTTAAAAAGAACTTAGTACTCCCCGCTCGTTTTATTTTCGTCGCATTCCTAGACTTTTTACATCTCATCCTCCCACCCTCCGTTAGTCGTACGCCTCCCAGAAAATATTAAAATAAAAAACATTTAAAAGCATAACCCATTTCCGCATACGAAGAAAAATAAAAAAGAACACCCACAAGGGAATAAAAGGCGAACCTTACGAACGCTAAAAACAAAAATGAAAACAACAGGCGTTTTATATTTGGCGCGACAAACACAAACACATAAACGCGCCAACCGTGGACTAAATCGGCAATAAAAACATTGGGGGGGGGCGGTCCTTGAACTCGGGCCGAAAAAAACTGCCTTTTGGACAGCCAAAAATAAAGATAGAAGAAAAAGAATACACGAGGCGATACTGGGGGGAGAGGGCAGGAAAATCAAAAATAAAATACGAAAGCGACAAAAAATATGTATGACCGATTTTTGCAGATGACGGATGCTCGATTGCTCCGAAGAGTCAAGGTCTCGGTAACCTGTCCCATTTGGTCGAGCTGGAGAGGGGAAAGGGAGGCGGAGAGGGGAAAGCGAGGCGGAGGGGAGGAAAAGTAAGGGTGATGAGGGGAGGAAGGGTAGTGGAGGAAGGGTAGTGGAGGAAGGGTAGGGGAGGAAGGGCTTTGAGGAGGGTAAGTGATGTGAGAGGACTGAAGTTGGTGGAGGTTGGGGGAGAAGGGAGAATGCGAGGGATTAAGAGAGGAGTGAGGGGAAGAGGATGAGGGAGAGATAGTGAGGGAGAGGGAGTGAAGTGGGAAGTGAGAGGGTGGGAGAGTGAGGGTAGGGAAGAGCGAGGATAGGGAGGGATGAGAGGGAAGAGAGTGGGGAGTTAAGGGGATTGTTTGTTTGTGTGTATTTCTGGCTAATCCACCTCTTGGAGTTACTCCTTACACACCAGAGACACTTATTAAAAAAAGAGGACCCTAAACTTCGTCATTTCAGCGCATGCTCCTCAAGCGGGTGCTGAAAATTTCAAGCATATTGAGCTGCTACAAAGAAAACATTGGAAGGAAGTTTTTGTTTTATTTTCCGAACGTGCGACGGTCCAAGACGGTTTAACTGCGACATATCTTCCGAAATTTCCGAAATCGTTAAAAAGAACTGTTCCGAAAAAATTACGCGAACACAGGCATGCGGTCTCTCAGACCGGCAACGAAACTAAACACGCTCTAGTACGCACAGGTCCGATGCTAGAATGCAACTGCCATACAGTAAACAAAGCCACCTGAAGTATACAAAGGTAAACAAAATCTCAAAGGCGAAGATGATTCACGAATCCTAAATGAGACGATTGAAATTTTCGTGCGGTGTGAGAGACCGCTGCCTGTAGTTACGGGTTAACATCCATTTCGAAAGACTGAGCCCTGACTTACGCGGTCTTCTCAAAGCAAACAAGTAGAGGACGGGGCGATCCCAGATTGAAAAATCCTATCTCTGCTGGATTCGAACTTGAGACCGCTGCGTGGAAGGCCAACGCCCTAACCACTGCGCCACCGTCACCCTTGGAGTTGAGGGGAGGGCGGGAGAGTGTGAATGAAGGTGTGAGGAGTTATGGGGGAGTGAGGTAGAAGTGAGAGGGGTTTGGAGGTTTGTGGGAGAGAGAGGAGTATGGCGGAGAGAATGAGTGGTAGAGAATGAGAGATAGAGAATGAGAGGGAGAGATTGGAGAGGAGGGGGAATGATTAGGTAGTGAAGATGTAGGAGATTGGGATTGGGGAGGTGATGGGAAGTGAGAAGGACTAGGAAAGGAATGAGATCATGATAGAGAGAATGTGAAGGAGAGGCAGTGAAGAGGAGAGTGATTGGGGAGTCAGGGGGAGTGAGAGGGTGGGAGATCGGGGAGTGAGGAGGGAGGAGTGAATTGGAGGGATGAGGGAGGAGTGAGGTGGATGATGAGGATGAGAGGGGAGTAGGTAAGGGGCGGTGTCAATGCAGATGTAGCGTGAAGGTCAGGAATGGAGAAGACGAGCTGACGACACCATATCGAGAAAACGTGACGTCTGAAAGAGCAATGGAGGTTTAAAGATGGAGAATTTGCGTAGATGTGGAAAATCGGCAAGAGGATGGATCGCACGTCATAACGTTAAAAGAGAAGCACTTGAACAAAATCGCGTTCTACGCTTGCTTTTACTCGCACAATTGAACCGTATCCAGAACCCTAAGATGGAGCAGAAAGAGAGAGAGAAAACACTTCAGTCTCGAGTGCATCTTGGCTTCGATAACTCTATCCCTCTCTCGCAAATTCTACCCCTCACCTGTGCGCATAAGAAGGCCTTGAAATATTGATGACTGACTGCGAATATCCTTCACCGAATATTTAAGATGCAACTTACTAATGGTTATTTATGCTGCAGTGCCAATTGTATAGCGCGCAGTATTCGAAATGTCCCACTACAAGTTGCTATAGTTTGAGTTATGTAGTTATTTTTTAAACGTTTAGAGTTAATGGCAATGTTGACATTTAACTGCCTTTCTTGCTTCCCAGTTCTTGGGTAACACCCGTGGAGGCTATTGTTTTGCCTGCTATCTAAATTACATGAATTATAACAAATTTATGTTCTTTATTTGAGAATCATCACGGCTTGTGACTTTATTTCTGTATGTTGTTTTGCGTAGCAGGCTTACAAAAACATAGGTTTCAACTTGCACCCACCGTATATTGCGGAAGTCTGGCAGGACGTTATTTATGCGCAGTTAGTTAAGTTTTTTGTTATTGTTCGAACAAAGGAATGTAAATTTAGGAAACTAAGATTTGCCAAATTTCATAAACACTTCCACAACCTGTTACACAAATGTTTTAATCTTGAATATACGTCATATTAAGCGGGTTACCTAAGCTAAATAGCATGACTTTAAGTGAGGGTGACACAAAATACCTGGATGTGATTCACTTGGTGAAACAACAGTAGGAATAGGAAGGCGGTTGATGAACGTATAATTTTTACGCATTTAAAATTAAGTGAAAAAGACGAAAGGGGAAAGATAACGAGCTCAGAGTAATGAATAATAAAGCAGACTTCCACTCACTCAATTTCATCGGATGAGGTCCAAATGCGCCAAAATCCAGACAAAACCTGACGCATGCTTTCCGCAGGCTTCGTGCACTCTGTAAAATATAAAAATTAAATTATTAATCTGACGAAAATTGTTATTTTTTTGATGAAGGCGTGAAATTAAGAGATATATTTGGGCTATACAATTCAAATTTTGCTAATGACGAAATTTTTTATTTTAAAAATGTATCTAGATTAAATTAGAGAAAATATTTTAATGCTCTTATTATCGTCAAATACCCGGTTTTCAAACTAGTAATTTTGTGGCGCTTAAATTAAGGGGCAACTATTACCTTATGGTGTTACTTTCATACATAGCTAGTGGTATTTTAAAGCATTGTTTCAGAAATTAAATTGCTAATTGTAGCATACTAGAAGATGCAAAGACAAAAGATTTGAATTATGGCAACAATAAACCGCGGCGGTTTGTTTAATTACCGCATGCTTTTAACACGGTAGAGGACACAAAAGAGGAATGATTGTTTTTGAAAAGGATAAATGGATGGTGCTCCGCCAATTCCATCATTCCAATAATCCACCATCCTTCTCACGTATGGCCGCAGATGAATAGCTCTCACTTACGGCTTCTGTATAAATCTGCAAACTTTCAGCACCACCGAGGATATGCAGCCGTCGGAGGCGAATAGCGCGAGTGTTGTGTCCTTGGAACCAGTTTAATAACGAAGTAACTTTTGACGACATTCGTCGAACAGAAGCTCGACGATTCGCGTGATTCCGACGCTCAAAACGTTTAATGATCACGGCGTCGTGATCGACGCTTAATCACGCAGAGGGACTTATATAGCAAGTTTTGGTCCGCCTACTCAGAGATTCCTCCCGTGCCTGTTGAAGAGCTTAATAAGCGTGACCAACGTAAGCGTAAACGGATTTCGAGAAGTTTCCTGCGAGATGGGTTGCCACGGATGGAGGAATTTGATTTCCAAAAGGTCACACACCAGGGCATACCAAATTGTTTTGATGACTATGGAACAACGCCATTGCTAATGAATTAAGGCCGTCGTTTCCCAAATATCCGAACGAGGCACGCATAATGCGTATAGCGTCGAAGTTCTCGAAACTCCGCATAACGATACAAGCAAATAACAAGTGAAGCATGGAATTGCGATTCATTTCATCCCAGGATATCAGTAATTTCCCCATGGTGGCGGATGAGAGGATGTTAATTAGTGTAATGAGGGGAAGACAGAAGAAATGGGTGTGTCAAACTTTGAAAGGCGATGGTCTGTAGGATGAATTCAGAAGGGAATAGGCTTGAAAAGAGGCAAAGAGGTAGGAGAAGGAAAGGTATATTAAAGAAAGATAAAGGGGAAAAGGAGACGGAAAGAAACGTTGGGCTCTTTGGAATGGTTCAGTTTAAAATCTACGTAGAGGCTGTAAATTTAAATGATGAACATAATTATGAACTGCAATAAAAATTTTAGTATGGTAAAATGAATGTTTCTACCTTTACCTTTGCTTTAATAAATTACGAAAATATCGGAATTCAGAGTAATTTTTAAGTAAAAGTTAACAATATCATAGTCTAAAATTAAACTACAATTGCGAAACATATAAGAACTGGCAGAAGAAGAGTTAGAAAGATTTTAATGGAGAATAGTTTCTCTGAATTGGATTTTTTTCTATCTAGGATTCAGGAGACGCGAATAAAGGAGTTGCGTTAAGAATAAAAAAAAATACTATTTGTAAAATGTTGTCTTGATTTTCGTCGCTCCATTTTTGCTTGCCCTCAAATGTGACCGTGACCCACGAGAGACTCGCTTTGGAAGCTTAGAAAGCCATAAAAAAAACTGCAAAACGCAAAGTTAGTAAAATTCTGAAGTATTAGTCGAAAGATTTTATCTGAGGCAGTAATAGGATTAGTTGAAAAACGCGCATATAGAGGGAGGCATGGTCACGAGTATAATGTTTTATCCGTGATATGGGTAGGAGGACAGAGCGATATCGAGGTTATTGTTTTCGAGAATATTCAGGAATCATAACAGGAGATTCAAACCTGCGAGAGAAAGATTTTAGGGATATTTTAGTGCACTGAACGTCCTGCCAACCACCAGCTGCTTAAATTGCAAGGTAAGACGGAGGTGTAGACGTGGGTCAAATTAACACTCAGGTTCCCTCAGATGAATGATTTTTGTGTCGCGTGTCAAGAAAGTAATGCGAGTCATTAGAAGTTGACTCATTCTTTAAGAAACTTCATATTTTATACAGAAAATACAAGCTTACGCGTGCCAAGTAAAATCGCACGCGTGCCACTTCGGTCACGCGTGCCACGTATTTGCCATCCCTGCCTCAGATAGTTTCCAGTGACGTATGAACATCAATGAAAGTCGAAAAATATCAGATCCGAATCACATCAAATCTCGTGCTTTTGTCATGACGAAAAATTGAAAAATGAGTCTGTAATGTTTAACGAATTCTGGTCGTTTTACAGTTGTGCAAAATCCATGTCTTTCATCAGATTATTTAAATAAAAAGTAATTTATTTTAATTATAAAATTTCTGATAAGTACATTAAACGTCTGGAGATGAATCTAACGTGATGTATTTTCTTAACGTTTAATATATATTTTCGAAAATTTTCTTTATTGTCATCAATCCGATTCACGGCAATTATAGTGCTCAGGGATTCATATAAGGGAATCTCCGACACGATTTACTTTTCAGTTTATGCGACTCGAGTGGTCGAATATGTGGACTATACCTGAACAAATGTAACATATCCACCTCATTTAAAATTTCATTCCAAACTTTTTTGCGATTTTTTTTTTCAGAAAAGCATCGCCGTTTCAATTGGCGAACATCCGAACAATGCCGCCATAATACTGTAACAAATTGTTCTTTGGAGTTTATGCGGCGGAAGGCGATTTTTCCGCGACGGATGAATGCGTTGTTTCGGTTTGTACCGTCCATGTTGAATATGTTCGATAAAAAAAAAGGCATGAAAACACCTTGGACAACAATCTCATCTGCATTTTTTCTCGCCTCCGCACTCCTCCTGGCGGGCATTTTCAAAACCTTAGAGGGTAAAAATTAACCGTAGCGGTATTAATATTAACAGCTATTATTAATAGGCATAGACTTCACTTTGCGGAATTTACTCACAATAGAAATAAAAATCAATTATGTGATGATGATCATGCTGCGATCGTAGCGAAACTGGTCGTGTTATATTAAAATTGTTGATCTTTATTTCTATCAATATTAACAGCGGTTATGGTTGGAACGTGCCCGCCATATTACTCGTTATAAGCCTAAAACGAACTCGGAAGCTTTCTATGTCCGCATTCGGGACAAATAGGACTGAGATCGTAAACAATATACGTGCATTTATAGCCTCCGTGCTTTTCCTGGCCAAACCGTCGCAGCTTAGCGATGCGTGCATGTAGGATTATAAAACGCTAGGCGCTGGGGGAGGTTATAAATCCTGCCCAGGCCGCAAAGGATTTTAATGCGAGCTTTACCGTGCTCACGAATTCCGGAGTGACATTGCGAATCCATAAGTTGCAAGGTGGAATTAGAACGGACGGAAGATTAAAAAAAAACGCCTATAAAAGCCCCGTTCTTTTTGTTTCGGAGTTTAACTGGGTTGCGCCAGAAATATGGATGGTCCGATTATTAATCATATACGGCAATTGATTTTCGAGTGCCATTGAAATGCATTTCGAGGGTTATAAGGGCACGATATCGTTTCCGGTTCGCGAAGAGGACCAATGGCGAAACACGTCGGGACATCCGATCTCCGTACGAACCCCGCCCCCATTTTCTCCCCCTCTTCCCCATCATTTTCCCCCCTCCAGCCGCTGCTCCTCATATCGCCGTCGTTCTACGCGTGCATAAACCTGCGTCTGTTACATAACCGCATAATTTCCCATCAGAGCGCGATCGCCAATCCTCCTAAACAAACAGCTTATCAGGTGGAGTTCCTCGCGTTTCCTTTTACGCTGCGGGAGTACGGCGTTTTATTATTTCCGCAGAACCCGCCGATTATCATGAAGACTTTTTGCGAGGATCTAAATATATATAAATATGTATACACGCACAAATGTAAATAAAAGTGTGTGTGTGTGTACCGAGTGGCGTTTTTTACTCGTATTTTTCGGAGCCGAATAATTAGAAAGATGTTTTTGCGCATCTAACGGACAGTTGGCTCACCCGTGTCATTTTCAATTTCAATGGATTTAACTAATGAAAACGAATAAACTGGGGAATTTTCCCTTCAGCAGTTTAAGTGAATTGAATGAGTCGGGGCTGATTTGAAACAATCGATTATATGTGAATACAAGCTGTAAATAAAAAAACGCATGCTTACAATAAAACGTTCAGCGGAACGAGAGCCTTCGATGGACAATCCGCCTTTAGTCATGGTTTCATGATGATGTAGTATTATTATTGATTAATATACGTAAAAGTGGACCTAAAGGACGAGGAGATAGCAACGGCAGAGTGATAAAAGTTTTAATATAAATAATTGAATCATGGTAAGATTTTCGGGGATCATGGTTACCGAAGTTGTCATGGGACTCACGAAATTCTCAACATACATCACCCTACCAAGTATAATTAACACATTCCGTGCGGGCGCATATTTGTTTGCCATTCCCGGTGACGGGGTATTGTTTCTAATTTTCGCTAGTATAGACGTTAAGTGGCTATAATTATCATAGTTATATATGATATCTAAAGAAGAAGCCAAAGGCAATACAGTGTAAAGATTACAGAACTATAAGCCTTCTGTCACACACATCGAAGATCATCACAAGGATTCTTAATAAAAGGCTGGAGAAAAAGGCAGAAGAAATAATAGGGGAAGATCAATTCGGTTTCAGAAAAGGACGAGGAACTAGAGATGCTATAGGGGTAGTTAGAATCTATATGAGAATCAAGTTGTAAAGGTCAGGTTTGAGAATGTGGACACCTGCGGAATAAATATCGGTAGAGGAGTAAGACAAGGCTGCTGCCTATCGCCAACCCTATTCAATATATATGGAGAAAGTCTAATGCAAGAAGCTTTAGAAGGCACAGGGGATTTCAAAATTGGAGGAAGGATTATAAGAACAGTAAAATACGCAGATGATCAAGTACTTCTAGCAAGAAAGGAAGAGGAGCTACAAAAAATGATAAATAGACTAATGATAACAGGTAGAAAATACGGTATGGAAATCAATACAGAAAAATCCAAGGTCATTCGAATATCGGGTAAAGAAGAGAATCTGAACATAAGTATTGGGGGAAAGCCATTAGAACAAGTTTCAGAATATAAATACCTTGGAAGTATCATAAAACGAGAGGCAAATGTACGGATGAGATCAAAACTAGAATAGGAAAAGCAAAAGCGGCTTTCAGGAGAAAGAAACAACTACTTACAGGGAATATAAGGGAAGATATCCGCAAGAAGTTGATAAAATGCTACGTATGGAGTATAGCATTGTATGGGGCAGAAACATGGACGCTAAGGAAAAATGACATCAAATACTTGGAAAGCTTTGAAATGTGGACTTGGAGGAGAATGTTGAAGATAAAATGGACAGATAGGATGAAAAACGATGAAGTGCTACGAAGAATAGGAGAGAAGCGAATGATTATACAGACTATCAGAAAGAGGAAGGCTAACTGGGTTGGACATTACCTGAGGAGAGAGAGTATGATTAAAGACGTGTTAGAAGGAAAACTAGATGGGAAAAGGGAAAGAGGTAGGAAAATGTTTCAGCTGATAGACGATTTGAAAGGGAAAGAGAGTTATCAAGATATGAAGAGGACAGCGGAAAATAGGAGTATATGGAGAACCATGTTTAACCAAGAATAATCACGGACCTGTCTACGGACAGACTACCTATGATGATGATATGATATCCAAAAAATCGGCTGGCAATGAAACGGCTGCTTCCTCTGCGATTGTTATGGAACAACTAAGAGCGCCACAGTGAGAAAAGGTGACCTCGAGCGTGCTAGCACCCGAACTAAAGTGAATAGTGTCCCTAGACCGATGACTTCATATGAAGTCACCCGCACTGAATGTGTTAAGAACTTATTCAAGTTTTCCTGAGTGTAAAAATAAATTATGTTTATCTTTACGCCACGATTTTCACAATTTTTAACCAGTTTTAAAACAAACGAAAAATATCCTGCTCTTCATTCACATGTTATTCAAATAGAGTTAATTATGATGGAATCAAACCCATGGCCTTATTACAGTCGGAAATCCATTTTAAAACCTTAAAAGCGCACGCGCCGACTGTCTGGCGAACGACCCATCGAAATCGAACGCACCGTTCTTTAGTTATTCGCAATAAGTCCTAAAAGGTTTACACAGAAAATGACGGAATGAGAATGGCTGTTATTAATAAATTTTATATTATTATAAATATGGTCACTTCAATGTTTAATAATAACGATTTATAACTCTATTTTTGGAAGCTCCTTCGATTCTCTTACTGAAACCTTAAGGAAAACGGATCATCAAAGGATAACGAGCAGACTGAGATGTAAATCTAATTCTAAATCCAGGGTAAAATCGAAAAAATATATAAATATTCATGAGCCACGCGCCGATTATAGCCTTCTGGTTATTTTGTCCTACACAACAAGGGCTTTTTCGCGGAGCAGCATCCTTAAGGTTATTCATTTAATTTCCATCGCGGCTTAACTTACCACAATTCATTTATCACACCTTTAACACATCCCATTCATCATACCTCTTGCAGCGAGTACCAGGTTACCACATCTTTGCAGCCACACATTAATTACCGCGCCATCTCTCGCCTCCCTATCCTACTCAACCGCCAGTTACTCTGCATATCCATTACCACATCTTTGCAGCCGCATAAACACCACATCCACACCACGGCCCGCCAGCTTTGCCATTCCCTAACCTTTCACCCAACAACCCTATAGCTCTCTCTATCTCTCTCCTCTCTTTTACTCTCTCACTCTCTACCAACATAATATGTCCCAGTTAGCATACATCCGCCCCTCCACTACCCCATCAACCCCTCTCCTCTATTGAACGCAAAACCCACTGTTACCAAGGGGATAGAGTCACTGAACTTCACTGCCGTTTCATTCGATACTCTCAGTCCTCGGTTTCTGGGCCATTTGACCTCTGATTAGCTTCCCAGAGTGGTTATCAAATACTTGGCCGTTAAGCCTCTCACCCTTTGATAGGGATAATCGTACGGTCGCGGTCGATAAACCATCCTTGTACGAGTTCAAGTAAAATTCATGAGAGATATTCGATCGTGTGAACCAGTATAAAATCCTAACATTTTTTGGTTTACTATTAAAATTTAATTGGATCATCTAATACAGGTATTTGACTTTGGCCAATTTGTTGGTATTACATTATAAGTTAAATTTAAATATCCGATAATATGAATTACTAGTGACTATTACGAAATTTGAGACTCGGCATTCGCTTTTTCCTACAACGTTGAGTTGTACATATTCGACTTATCATATGTAAAACTATGACTAAATCCACCTTTATCTAGCGGACCGATAAAATAAGAGTAGCATTAATATTACAGATGAACTTTATAAAGAGTCTATGTACTCAAAATGTTGACGTTTGATTTCACCAGCGTCAAAATCAGGGGTCCCCAACATTTATGTGTTCAAGAGCACGTTCGAATTCAAAATAAAAAGCGGTTAGCCCTAAAATGTTAAAATAGTACCTGCAACTTTAATATGCAAACATCCCTTACAAAGAAAGGATACAGACAAGAGTAGGAATAATCGGGTATGATAGAGGGTAGTATACAATAAACCGAGCACATTCTTTTCCGAGCATTTAGACACCACGACAGAGCAGGATGAGACAATAGCAGAATATGGTGTAATAGAAAGGAATTTGGAGGGGGTAGTAAGCAGCAACGTGTTTCGAAGTATTGCTGTCCCGAGTTCAATCGGCAATGACAGCATTTTTGTTGCAATAATTGTTTTTTACTGATCTGAGAAAATGCGCCCGGGCACCTTAATAAACCTCGGCGGGCACTGCCTTGAGAAACACTGGTCTCAGTTGCGTCAAGGAGATCATGAAAACGGTCCCCTATTCCTAGAAGCCAGACGTATAGAGAAAGCATGGTAGCTTTTAAATTTGTTTATATCGGGGAGAGGAGAACACAATAAATGATTCAAGAATAAGCTCTTAAATATATAAAAAAAAGTAAAGTACTTATATTAGATGTCCCCAATAACCAGAGCAAGACACCTCAGGTAAGTGCGTTTTTATTTTTTTAATAGTATTTAAGTGCTTATTCTTGAATTTGTTTCAAGTCATTGGGCGAGCTCAATAATTTTCTCGCGAATAAGAATTTATGCTTGAGAGCATCGATTTAACAAACAGTATTTCCATTTGAGCTTAACGAACCGGAGGAGTGGAAGTTTTATCCCTTTCGGAAAAAATTACATCGACTTTTAAATTTAAGCATGAGTAACAAAGCCTTGTCGTATTTTCATGCCCGAAAATCGCCCTATTTCAAACTCTTTAAAGAGAGAAACATATTTTAAGAGAACACCCCTTTGGTGGAGATGCTACACAAAATGAGGATCGAGTCATTTTAAAATAAAACGCGCGTAAGAATCGTCCTCATACGAGGCGGATTAAATTTAACCCTCTTGATACAAAACTTGATGCAAACAACATTAACTCGTAACCACAGGCACCAAAAATTAACGCGCAAACATAGGCATGCGGTCTCTCCGACCCCACGCCTAAAATAAGTTATAATGTGAGAAGAAACAACACTGTATAAAGTTTTCTTATGTTTATATATGGAATAGGGTCTTGGTGAACAAACACAAAATTATGAACTCTTAGTATGCAATATATTCTTAGTAAATATGAAAATGAAAATTTTTCAAACAAAAAAGAGGCTCTGTTTTTTGATAGGCTACTTATTTAATTTCATACAGAAACTTTAGTATTTGCTTATTAAAAAATGAGGTCCCTAAACTTCGTCACTTCAGCGCATGCTCCTCAAGCGGGTGCTGAACATTTCAAACATATTGACCTGCTACAAATAAAACATTGGAAGGCAGTTTTTGTTTTATTTTCGAAAGTGCGACGATCCATCACGGTTTAACTGCGACATATCTTCAGAAATTTCCGAAACCGTTAAAAAGAACTGTTCCGAAAAAATTACGCGAGCACAGGCATGCGGTCTCTCAGATCGGCAACGAAACTAAACGCGCTCTAGTACGCACAGGTCCGATGCCAGAAGGCAACTGCCATACAGTAAATAAAGCCACCTGATATATACAAAGGTAAACAAAATCTCAAAGGCGTAGATGATTCACGAACCCTAAATGAGACGAAATTTTTCGTTAGGTCTGAGTGACCGATGCCTGTGGTTGCGGGTTAAAGATATGCCGTCTTTTTCCCTCTCTCAATTGCATCCAGAATAAATAAAAGCAACATTTGCGGTGAAATAGAAGCCTAATTCCGAAATGACACCGTAAACACTATGTAAGCGCATACGCTTGGAACTTAATTCATTAGGGAGTGGAAAACTGAAGAATGGCAAAGTGCGCGTCGTTTTTTCTTTTAGCAAATTGAGCCAGTCTACGACGAAAGGTCGCGACATATTCACGGCCGTATTATTGTATTTATCGAAAATGTTTTTCTTTGAATCGCCCGTTTGGAACGAGAGCGCCAGGTTTCGGAACTGGAGGTCTCTCTGGGCGCTACATTTTGGTCGGCCATCCGTAATCCTGCTCCAAAGATTAAGGAAAACGATGTGCAGGCGGATTTTGCCACATCAACGGCGTGTATTCATCCGACTGGCGCCCGATCTTATTTTTTTAATTTTTCGGTGCCGTCGTGTCCGAGCGCGCGATTAATTTTCGTGCGACGGAATGTTGACGTTATCAAAGTTCGTTCGACGTTAATTTTTAAGGTTAAAAGCAGATACCACCTTGGACCGTCAATAGTGGGTGAGATCCTTCATGTCCTCGGCTCTGCGAACCCTTCCTCGACTACTGAGCTCACCCTTCCCATCAGGATATCCCCTGACCGCAGGTATGATTAAACACGAATTTATCAAAACATTTTTAATGCATTCTTGATGAGAATGCATCTCTGTTTTACACTGCACGTAGTTTTCCGACTATACACGTCATTTAAACGGCTCTCTACGGCAAATATTAAGAAAGTTGATATTTTTATCTCCGAGGTACCAACCCAGTGGTTTGTTTCCCGCGGTTTATGCCGCATTCTAACGCTCGTATATATCACGAGGCGACATGACACCCAAGGACGTACCCGAGGGAGCCTGAGGTGAAGGAGGGGAGGAGGGGGGGTCCGGAACCTCTCCCTCGTTGTGCAGACATCTGTGGGATCTGCGATAACTACGCTACGAACTTTCTATGTTGCTTCTTGCTACGCTGCCACTTGCTGCGTTGAGTTATGAGAACTAAAAACGTTAGAAAATTTTATATTATTTGAATAGGACTTTTGTTTAATCAATTGCTGGAAATTGTTTTTCGGCCTCAGATTCCCCCCTCCCCCCCAAAGTAAATTACGTGCATGATGGCACCATTATGTTCCCATGCGAACCACTATGAGTTTTAATTTCGTCTCGCTTGATTTTTGCACATAAAATATAAAACATGTGAAACCAAATTTTTTCAGGCACCTGCTATACAAAACAATAGATTTTAAATGTCAATGATTAAGTTTAACCAATTTATTACCGAATTTATCGCAACCCTCCGTGTGTTCCAATTTGTGTTCTGATGGGAAATCCCGTGTTTGAGAGGATGGAAATACACTGAATAGAAGGGGGAAATGAGAGAGCCACAGTACAAATACGGGAAGAAAATCTGCATGAAGAGCATATATATCCATTCGAAGCGAGACTATATTTGCTGGGCGGAAAGTTGGAATAGATATTTTTCTTTCTGTAGCGTTGGCGTGGATATTGATGTATCTGTTATCTTTAGGGAAATGAGACATCGCCACCAGACAATTAGGCGACATATGTTATTAAAGGGAGCTTTTGTCCGCGTGATTGAGGAGAATTCGTCTTAAATTGGATGTCCAGAACACATCGTTGAGTTGATGAGAGCGCTTTTGGCCGACGCAAATAAAACCATGGGCGACTGATTGAGACTGAATGGCTAGTCGGTGGAATTCATACGTTCATAAACATTCCTATACGTGATTAAAAACAGAAATTCGCAATCTCTGGAAAGTGCTATTTGCCGATTCGTAGCCAAAGGATCAATTCTCAAGACCGATACGTGGCGAGGATACTCGGGGCTAAAAAACTTGGGATATCACCTCCATATAGTGAGTCATTCTAAGAATTTTGTGGATGCAGAAGATACCAGCACTCATACTCTAAATATCGAATGTTACTGGTCGGTGATAAAGAGAGATATAAGAAGAAGGGTAGGAAGAATGTAACCTGATTATTTGGAGGAATATCTCATAGATTGCATGCGGAGAAGCAAGAATACTACGAAGGCAGGGCTATTCTTTGTTTTCATTGACGCTATAATTGTTTCTACCCGAATGAAGTATAGTTGAAATGATTTTGTAGAATTTTTTTGCTTGACAAGATTCCTTAAAAGCCGCTAGATGTTATTTTTGTTTAGTTCGTGTTAATTGTACTCCGAAAAGTCTCTTGCCTGTCAATCCTTGAGGTGGTTATGAATTGAACTTCGCTGTGTCAATCACGGACGTTTAAATGCGGCAGAAACCGCGGGAAAAAACCATTGGGTTGGTATCTCTGAGCGAAAAATATCAATTTTCTTAATATTTGCCGAAGAAAGCCGTTTAAAATATGTGCAAAGTCGGAAACTACATACAGAGTTAAATAGATATGCATTCTCATCAGAAATGCATTTAAAAAGTTTGATTAATTGGTGCTTAATCAACCCTGCGGTCAGGGGTTATTCCGCTGAGAAGGGTGAGCTCAGGAGTCGAGGAAGGGTTCGCAGAGCCGAGGACTTGAAAGATCTCGCCCACTAATGACAGTCCAAGGGACTGACCGCCTCGAGGTCCCCGTCTATCTACTTTTAACCATTTTTAATGTCACTTGAACAATTTCCTTTACGTCGTCATTTCAAAGTGGCATCATTCGATGCGGCGGCGAAATGGTTATTCCTTGTCGAACGTTACGATTTTCCGCTCGTTTCGCTTCAGCCCATTATTTTGGTCAAATCAGATTTTAAAGTAAATTCTAGAGATGCTTATGGATGTTTACGTTTTGTGAATTTCTCAATACAAAAACGCAGGTTATGGATCGGTTCTTCATGCATCCCGAGATATGATTTTCATTCGGTGAAAATTTCAGCTAATCTATTATCTAATACAGAGATCACCCAAACTATGACCCTCGCACTGATTTCATCAAGCCAGCCTTTCCTCATCAAAATCTGTAAAGCATGCATGTTCGTGGATTTTCCAGCATAATATGTCTTTATATATCATTATGAAGTCTAAAGGATATTATCCAAATAAGTGGAAGCAATATGCTTTTAATGAAACTATAATAAAATATAAATGACCTCTTTGAAATTTAATTAATTAATTAATTATGCCGATTAATCGCATTGTTAAAAGAAGTAGTACCTCAATGAACATGAAATGATTTACAAAAGAAGGTGCGCATTTCGGCTACGTAGCAAACTCGTTATTGTTGATTCACCGAATCACGATCACAACAAAGAAAATTCCAACATACATCATCGATTGGTTTCCATCCATAAGTCGGGCTCGACAATTATTTCTAAAAATTAATTTCACGCATCTCTTGGAGTACAGGCTCGTCCAAAGCATAGTACGTCGCATAACAATAAGTAGCAGTTAAATCCGAAAGTTTTATCCACTCCGAACTGAATTAACTACAAAAGGCAATGCCAAAATTAAACTTCAGCGGCAATAATAATAAAACGGAGAATGTCGCTTCGTTCGGACGCAAACAGACAAATAACGAAAAACCACCACCGCCAATATCCCCTCCCACCACAAACTTCGCAACATCTCATCCGTTCAGCGTTTCGCGAAACCAACCAGTTTCGGAGAATGGGGGAGGACGGTTTACCCCCTACGGTGAGGGTTATATAAACAAGACTTCCCAAAGACACACACGTACCCCGACTGAAAAACCACCAGAAAGGGGATGGCCAGAGGAAGAAAATAAATGAATCCCGATAAACATCGATCAATTTCCCCCCCCCCCTCTCACTCCCCCTCCCCTTCGTCACATCCGGAGGGTTCGCGAGCGAGCGCGCGAAACGGCGGTCGCCCTCGTCACTTTCCTGCGCGCCCCGCATCCTTCATTTGTTCGAACAAAAGCAATCGTATCGGCGTTGCCACCGTTTTCTTCCTCTTTTTCCCTCCCCCCTATCCCTCTCTCACACTCCGTTGGAGGCGTGAAAATCGTCGAGACAGGATCACTGATCGACGACGGGGCGTCAGTTAAAGAAATAAACAAAGGCATTTTTACCCTGCTATAATAGGAAAAAGACTCGTTCGGACTACGCTTTTCTTTTTTCTCCTCTCCAACGCCCGTTCGCGCGGTTGGTTAATTCTGGTATGTAGGGGAGCGTCAACCTCTCACCCTGTCTGTCTCTCTACTCCGGCAAAATTTTATATTATCTCTCTTATCTCTCTCTCTCTCTCTTCCCCTCTTTATCTCTTTTGGGCTTCGGAATACGAAACGGAACCATGATTTCCCGCTCCGATTTTCCCATTTTCATTATTTTTTTAACCCATCGTTACGCCGTTCCGCGTTAAGGGAGAACGATAATGCCTTCGAAAATGTTAAATGTTTCATAAAATGGATGAATAAATGCATGAGTCGATGTTTTAAATGCGGCGCCATTATTATTTCACGTTCTGCGAAAACGGGAAATGGATCGTTTCGAGTTCGGACCGAGAGGTGGGTAGCAAAAGGATTGGGGGGGAGAAGCTTTTGTCTTTTCCCGTTGTTGCGGCGTACACGACTCTATTAGTATTCAAGAGATGTATGAAGTCCCGGTTTATTTTTTTATTACACCGACGAATGTCGAAATGAGGAAGAGGGGGAGTGAATGGGGAAAATGGGGGGAATGAGGGGGGAGGGGGATGGATAGTTGGGTTATTGGATTGAAGGGGGGAATGAGGGGGGAGGGGGATGGATAGTTGGGTTATTGGATTGAAGGGGGGAATGAGGGGGGAGGGGTATGGATAGTTGGGTTATTGGATTATATGTTTGATACATGCAGATGAGTAATGTCCCGGAAGTTACGAAGCCGCCCGCCGTGTTTTTAAATCGGAAATTATGCGCCGGCGCCACAGTTATCTAATTACCCTGCTCTATATTTTCGTGTTCACTTATGAGAGTTATGCGACACAAAGGAATTTTAAATATTCCCGGAGTTTTGGCGTTTTTGGACGAATTTTCAAAGAGCGATTGACATCCGCGCGTCAGAGGTTATTCGGTAACATGGCGGGAAATAGTTTTTTGTCGCCCTTGAAAGAAAACATTAAACACACTATAACTGTCGCTTAATTGTTTTTTTTTAATAAGCTGAAAAAATGAAAGGCCAATGTTCAAAAAGGTGATCGCCGTTGATGTAAATCTCCCTTATGATAACACATGTCCGCCCCAGATTTATTTCTGAATATTAAGCGTATTCCATTACAATTTCAAATTCGAGGATGACCAAAAAGGCACTCTCTAATCCTTTATTTTATGCTGTATTTATAACTGTTTACTATATTAATCTACTTCTTGTATTCCTGTCGGATTTATGATTCAAATTTCAAACTGGACATGTGCAGATACAGAAACGCCTCGCTTGGGAGTTTCTCGATTTCCCAAAGTATAACAAGTATGGAAAGGTGTACTCCACGTCGGAGTACACAGTGCTTCCAAATGTGCCCTTGGAGATCGACAAATTTTAGTAAAACTCCTCAATACCAAATTTCATCAAAATACGTCCTGCGGTTCACGAATCGTAAAATTTTTAATAAATATTTTTTGGAATGAACAAAAGAACATCTAAAATCGTATAATTACGTGAATACGTTAATTTCCTTTTCTTTAAATTTATCGTAAACCTTGCGTTTTACGGGAAAATTTATTTGACAAAAAATGCGTATTTAATTATTTTATTTAACTTTTGTTCTCAATATTTTTCTCTCAGATGAGTTTTTAACGAGGTTATTGTAACGGATATTTAGAGATTTCACACACATCAACTGTTATCCGAACTTTTTTTTAAATTGTTAAAATGGGGTTTTGATTATGCCTGATTTTCCGAACTTTATACCAAGCTTTTAACTTTTATTTTTCCAGAACCTTTTAATTCTTAAAAAAACTAAGGACCCCTGTCCTCGGCTAGCTTAGTTCGATGCGAAAAGGAGAGATGAGGAAGGGAACATTGTGTTCTTAATGAGGCATTTATCTTCTAATTATACCTCACGATAAAAATTTCATAAATTTACACTTCACCGCATTCTGAAATATTTTTGCCCAAGAGAAAATGCAAAGGAATCTTCCATGCTGAATCCAATTACAGCAACAATTATTCAGTCCAACACTCTATGATTGCAACACAAAAGGACCTATCACTTTAAATTGAAAACTTTTCCATTGTTATGTAAATAATCCTAACAACGTTTGGGATTCTGAATTATTTTCATACTACCCTTGAATTAACCCAATAATTTATAAAATGTTATACATTTTGTATAAAATTAGGGTTTTTCAAACGATTCTGCTTCTTGGTAGAATGTTTTCGAAATCTAATATTTTTTCGGATACAAACATAATTTAATATTTTTCCTGCTATTTCACCTACATCTGTAACACATTTTTCAAACACACACACACACATAAGTCTCGCATAATCAAACGAGTAAGGGCAAGATGTACATTTGATGACAAAAGATATACTTTCGAACACAAGATGTAGTTTTCGAAAGCATGATAGATCTTTTACGCTCCTCTTACGGTTATTCAAATTAAGTCAACGGTTTGACGACGGAAGTTCGCGTCACATTCGATCTAAACATGGCCTCGTTCAGAAAAAATATTAAGACTAAAGTATCCGAAAAAATGATTGATAGCCAGAATAACGAGACTGATACGGAGAAAGAGTAAATGACAAGACACTCCTACGCGAGGTGACTATCGATTTCGTTTCTTCACATTTTTTCCATTGAAAGACGAAACTGACTTGAGCATAAGGAGCGACGGAGGAGATAGACTCCGCCGTTTATCGCGTCCTCCCATTTCCTTCAAAACTCCCTCTACGCCGTTCGCCGGCGTATCCTTCACGCCGTTTGCATTTTGAAGCGCCTCTCGTAAAAAACAACGATCTTTGCCGAGAGAGAGAGATTTTCTAAAAAAAATAAAAAATAAATCTCTATTATAAAATGAAAAACTCTGGACGTCGAAGTCGTAGAAGTAGCACCGTTTGTAAGAGCATAGAGAGTCTCCTTTCCGGAACGAGTAGCTTAGAGCCTCGCTATGAAAATGTCATTAAAATACGGAAAAAGAGAGAAATAGAAAGGGAGAAAGGGAAAGAAATGGATGGGGGAGAGACGTAAGGAGAGAGTGAGGTAGAGAGGGGGGAGGTATAGACGGAGAGAGGGGGGGAGAGAGAGGGTGAGGTGGAGAGAGTGAGGGAGGGGGAGAGAGACCGAGGAGGAGAGAGAGAGCGAGGAGGAGAGAAAGCGAGGAGAGAGCGAGGAGATAGAGAGAGGGAGAGAGAGAGCGAGGAGGAGAGAGTGTGAGGGGGGAAAAGAGAGCGAGGGGGAGAGAGAAAGAGCGACCGGGAGAGGACGAGGGGTAGATAGAGGTCAAGGAGGAGAGGGAGAGATAAAATGAGAAGAGGGGGTGAGAGAGAGGAGTGAGAGATGAGGAAAGAGAAATGAGAGATGAGGAGAGAGGAGTGAGAGAGGGGGAGAGAGAAGAGGAGTGAGAGATTGAGAGAGTAGGAAGAGAGAAAGGAGAGAAATGGAGTAAGAGGTTGGGATAGGGGTAGGTTGACATCCGTTTGAGAAGTATGCAAAGAGATAAAAATACGTATATAAATGGCGAAGATTTTTTATTTAAAAAATACTCCTCTCCTACTAAATACAACTTCGTCCGTCACTCATAAATGGCTGGAAAGATATTTTGCCACCTTCAACTCGCCAATCTTTTTCTCGTTACAAAAAGAAAAAAGAAAAACAAAAAATTGAGATTCTACCGTCTTAAAAGATATTCTATCCTCTTCCCTTTTCTTCCGTCAAATTCTCCCCCTCGCTCGGATGCAAGCAACCCAGATTCAGACTCATTAGTTGAGGGTATGGAAGGAATCGAATGGGGGTGGCGGCTTGCAAAAGTAGCGGAGACAGAAAGACTCGCATTAAGATTCTCCTTTAATCAAGTGCAGCCGGCGAGGCGGATGCGCGCATGGGCGAAGAAAGGATGCCATGGAGATTAGGCGCCTTGAGGTCCTTGGAAATCATTTTTCCTCTCCGTATCTCATGAAAGCCGCCGCCCATCCGTTGCGAGGTTCCCCTTTATCTATTTCTCTTTCCAGAGGTTGGGAAATTCCGTCCGCGTCTGGCAAATCATCACAGATGAGCGGAAGCTTGGGAGAAAGAAAGAAAGCGTAGAACTGCAGTCGTTTCGTGTGAATTTGGCAGAGACAAAAGAGATTGCACTGTCACACAAGGAAGTTATTTCAAAATTACCCTCAGAAGAATATCGTAATTTCTTTATCCAATATTATGGAAAAATTAAAAGTTATGCCTGATGGTACGAGAGGACGCCATTCATTTGAAAAAATTTCATCGTTTTCGACAGAGGAATATTCAACAAATTATGCTCTATTATAGTTAATAACTTATTAATAACTCAATTTTCTTTTTTTTAAATCTTGTAGATTATGTATCTCTTCACCGTGTTTCTAGGAAAATATTATGGTAATTAAATACCATCGCAATTTCTAGAAAGAAATTGAAAATATTTCGAAATGTTTTGTTTCAAAGGCGACTTTTATATTAAATTTCTCGAAATTTCCAGCCGTAAAGGTTAATTAAGCGCAAAATTTGTGACTGAAAATCTATACAATTTTCTAGGAAATACCGAGAGACTACAAATAACGCGGGGAGACAAAACGTTTAATACTTTAATATTGCGTTGTTAGTGGATTCGCAAAATATAAAAGGACACGCCGAAGCTTAATATGCAAATAATATTTTAAGAAAGAAATCGTTTTATTTTTTAACTTGCTTTAAATCATAATAAAATACGAGACTATAATTTTTGTAATACTTATCTGCATCATTATTTTGAAAGGATTATATCCAATCTTTTTCAAATACATTTATTATATACAGGCTGCGCCAGAATATTTTACCTTACGGGATTCGTTAATTAAAAATTACGTAACGCAAAATCCAACAAATCACCAATATTTTCACCACGTTCGCTGTTTCTACGCGGCTCCAAAAGCTGCGTATACATTTGCAATATAATCCTTCACAGCACATTAAATGTTAAAATTTAATAACCTAATTGCACACCTAACAGTTTTTGAAAACATTCCACGAATTTCAATTTGCGTCACGGGAAACGTGCACATTTAGCCTAGTTACACCGCTCAAGTTCACGATGCAATGAAAAGTACGTAGCTTACGGAGACGATTCAAATTCATGAAAAAACTAAAAACATTTTAAAAACATCGGCGCGCGTTTCCTAATAAAGACAAGCGCCCACAAGAACCCCTCCTCAAGCCTATTAACCCCGTCCACAGCCTGAAAGTTTACATTTCCGCCCTCCTTACCCATCATCCTTCCGCTTTCATAACGAACCTATTTGTTCCTCCATCGGACGAACCGAAGCCTACCATACCGCACCCTGATGACGTTTACGCATGGCGAAAACGGCAAAATTGTTTACGTCCTGGGAATGTTTGGTTTGGTGGACTGAGCCACTGGAGAAAGAGCCAGATAAACAGGGTCGAGAGAGAGAGAGAAAGATAGAGACGTCGCGACCGTCGGAAGTTCTACTCATTCTACCTCCAACGCCATTTCCTTGCGAGAGCACACAAGGCTATTTTTCAGGGCCTGGAGGGGAGAGTTCACGAGATGGGAGAATACACGGTAATGGCAGAGAGATAGAGAGAGAGAAAGAGAGTAGGGTGGGAGGGAAAGATCATTCACGTTATAAATGCTTGTGAAATAGTGATAACCAAATAGAGAAAGGGGGAGGGAAGAGGGAAAGATGAGGAGAAAGAAGGAAGAGCAAGATAATTAGAGGATGGACAAAGATTTTGGGCCATGATAGAGAGACACATAAATAGACCAACGACTATATGCTCCATTTTTACATTTACCCCTTTTGTCACGAATCACATAAAATACGTATTAGTTACATATTTGGTAGGTGGAAAATCAAGGGATACTATAAAAAGGGATGGGAAAACTTTCTACGCAGCGGGCCGCATTGGTGATAGTGAATCCTTTGGGGGGGGAGGGGAGGAGAGGGAGGGGGGGGGTGCGCATTGGAAGTTGCCAATGCCATGGCTGGCCGGATTAGAGTTTAAATCGGAAATTACATAGAGATTCTGAGAGATCATATAAGTGAAGTCAACGAAGTTTTTCGGGTTACCATTTCAATATAATGATCTGCTTTGTAACTCGAATTGAAAAACATGAATTTGCGCGTTAAATTTTTACGGATCTCTATTTTAATCGCATTTTCGCTGGCCGTACAAAATGCTCTCGTTGGTCGCATGCGGCCGCAGACCGTAAGTTCGCCACTCTTGTTATAGAACAAAGCTAGGATCGTGGATTGAATAAAACTGTGTAGGAGAATAGGGGCGAGGGAGGGAGGCGAGGGGTGAGAAACGGGAGGGAAGGAGATGAAAAGTGGAAGGCTGAAGGTGTGGAGAAATAAATAAGAGGAACGCGAAAGAAAGAAGCGTCGATATGCAGACAGCAGAAAACAAGTTTGAGGTGGCCAAGAAAAACGGAGCATAGTATTCCAATAAAAATTAAAACGGGAGATTTCGTCCCGTTATTCGAAAACTTTCGGGATAAACGCTCTCTTTCTCATTTTCATTGTAAAAAAAAACTTTATCCGCTTTAGATCATAATAACGGCTGCATGGTTTATACGCTCGAAGCCATACGCGAAAGGAATCCATGGTGTTCATCAGAGTCAGTGACAAATATAGGTCGATCAACACGAGAAACAGATTGTTTAAAAGAGGCGTTTCAAGGACTAAATGAAAATATTCAATTATGCACGTCGACAGAAATTCAGTAGTGGCATTATTAGAACCAGATTTTGTAGTAAACGATAGAATGACTGGAATATGCTCGAGTAGCGTATTTTTGCAAAAACAAAGGAGGGATTAAACCGTGCCATCGAATGTCAGTATTTTTGCACACCTTACACGATCCAAAAGATGCTACAGTATGGCGCATTTTCAATACGAAAATCGTAGGAAGGCAAGAATAATTTGAAGAATTCTTCCTCTTCGTTGCATATTTATATGGTATTTATTAAAAAGTAAACAATTAAAAATAAGGTCGACACCTAAAGAAATTGTTTTAATTCATAAAAATTTTCTCATTTCCCTCGATATTTATGTCGACAAAGAGAGTCGCAGAAAACTTGCAACGAAAAAAAAACATTTTGGGTGGCTTTAAAAATATCTAAATCTCCCCTGTCAGAGACATGATTTAACGCTATAGATATAAAAAAGAGCGGTCCGTTTCAGCCAAAAAGCATTTTTAAATTATTACATCGAAATAAATTTCAGGAGATTTGACCGAATAATTTGAATAATTATAAATTTAAATAAACCCTTTATATTCTGTAGCAATGACGGGACTTAAAAACGCTCAATTACTAGTAAAATGATCATACATGAAATAGCGAGATTATAAAATATTGAGGTCATAGTGGTGACAGCATTTTATGTCTTTAAGGTTCCTGTTTGCAATCATAAAAAATAAATTCAACATCCGCAGTATTGTAATGTAAAATGCGTATTCGTGACCAGAAAACTATTTGCTAAATATATATTTTGTATTTGAATACTGTAATGTGTTGGGTTTTTTTTCTGATAGAGATATATGTAAATTTACCTAAATGAAATTCCGACTATTTGTTACTGTTTTGGACGCGAGATATAATGTAAATTAACTTTAAAACCACATTAAATTAACAAAGCGGAATTTATTTGTTGGTTAGGAGAACCATAAATGAAAGCAATCGCACATATTTGGATTTAATGATTCAACTTCACTAAAAGCGCAATTTCTTCGCATTAACACCACATTTCAGCAGTGACGCACCTACATTTTATCATTTCAATTAAATTTAATACCGGAAAGTCATAATACAGAATGCACATTCGCTTCCTCTATGAGAGGCAACGAAAAAGTTCCTAACATAAAAAGAGCCATCCGCATTGCAGAAAGTTAAATACTCTTTTCCCGTCTCTCTCGGACTACATCAAAACGAATCCGTGAAGAAAAATAATACCGCGTCCGAAATATTTCCTCAACTCCGTCATCCAGAAATAAAAGAATGTCAATATGAGAGAGAGAGAGAGAGAGAGAGAGAGAGAGAGAAAGAAAAAAAATCACTTCCTTCCAGTCGCCAAACATTGACCTTGGACGTTATACTTTTTTCCTCTCCTTCGACACACGGCCCGAAGAATCGAGGAAGACAAACTTCACTCGAGAGAGAGAGAGAAAGATATAGAGAGAGAGAAAATAGTAAAAAATACCTCCCTCTTTTGTTTCTCTGCAACTCCCACACATCCGTCGGGATCGGTGCGCGTTCGGGGGAAGGAGAAGGGGAAGGTTTCGAGGATATATCGAGGATTGGGTGGGGCGGAGGGGACGAAGGTCTTCTCCGGTAGGTAGGGAATGACGCAAGAAAAGGAGGGACAATCCGGAAGACGGCTCACCCGGAATTAATCCAGTTCCTTTATCGGTCCGAAAACGGGGTCCCGGAGTCCCACGGAGACTCCCGGAGGCGACGACGCTGCCACCGCCGCCGCAGAGCGGACCTTATTCGATGGTGAAAATGAAAAAAGAAAAAAATCAAGCTTTATATATCGAACACTCGACTCGATCCACTCAAAACCTCCAGCGAGCGGAGAGCGAACGTTAAGGGTTGAGCGACAATCGAATCAAATTGAAATGCGGTGTGGTTTTGTCATACGTTCTCTTCCTCCGCCATCCCGCTTCTCTGCATCTCCCCCAAAACCCGGCAAACCAATTCTCCCTCTCTCCATTCCCACCCAAATGCCAGCCGTGTTGCTTTCCGAAACTTACCCATATCATCTCTCTTTTCCATACTCCTTTCCCTACTCTCTCTCCCTCTCCAAGACTTTTTGTCCGCGAAAGAAAGAAAAGAGTTGACCGCCTGTCGCACTAACTTTTTTCATTATGTTCCGTATTAAAAAAAATACGCGCGCACTTCCCCATAACCATACCCGCTCTCGTCTTTCCCCCACTTCCCCTCTTTGACCTCGATTCTTCCTCAAGACTGCCACTTCTTTTTTTCACCCTCCCTCTCCCGTCCCTCCTAACTTCCCTCATCCACCCATTTTCCTCTCCCTATACCACTCCCATTTTGCTCTTCAAATCGCAAACTCTCCTCAGTCAATCTATCTCACATTATTGTCCACAAACAATATTTTCATTAGGGATTATATTATATTACACTCGCTTATTGCATCCGGCTACGAAAGAACAATCCAAGGTAAATCTTAGCATTATAACTCGGTCAAAAGTTTTCGATGAGTTGTTTCATCGATTTAAAAAATTTCTCGGAATTAAAGGAACCAGTTCTAAAAATGTATTAAAAACACTGTCACTTCAAATAGGTTATCTTTATCCGTTCCGAACGCCATTTAAAAGCATTCCGCGTCGGATTATTGAAAGTACCTCTTACCCTAATGTTTTTTACTCCCCATCCTCCACAAAGACAGAGAGAGAGAGAGGAATGGCGATGAATCCGAGCAAACCGCGACCTATTTTCTCAGAAGCGCTCTACTCTCATATGATCGGGAGTTGAGTGGAAGGGGGGAGAGGAGAGGGGGTGGGTAAGGGGAGAGGGGAAGTGGGAGAGGAGAAGGCGGAGGGGAAGGGGAGGGGAAGGGGAGGGTAAGGGGAGGGTAAGGGGAGGGGAAGAAGAGGGGAAGGGAATGTGGAGGGGAAGGGAATGTGGAGGGGAAGGCGAGAGGGGAAGGGGAGAGAGGAGAGGGTGACCGAAGAGAAGAAGGAATAAAACAGTTTTTGAGGCGGGCAAAGAAAGGATTTGACGGTGTAAATTCAATCTGCGGAAGAAATCTGCGGAGGTGTTTTCTTGTGGGGGGAGGTGAAGGGGGGTGAATTGAGGGGGGTGAAGGGGGAGGGCGGAGGAACCGCAGCACGTGAGGAAAAGCTTCATCAGACCGGTTATTTTCGCTCGGAGAGATTTTACAGGCGCAGCGTCGCGGGAGAATATCGGCAGAAGGAAGAAGGGAAAAAATCCAAATTTCTATCCGATTTCGCGAATTTTCCCCCATGGAACCTTTTCCGAAGGAGAAGAAGAAATTCGCCACCCCAATGTCCTCGTTTCCTTTTTGAAAGAACATTTTTTACGCTCCGCTGAGAAACAAAAAACAAACTCGCCTCAGTTTAGCCGGCTTCGATATTGTTTGCCTTTGGTCTGAGTTATCATAGAAAGCACGTGGGATATCCAGCGGAAATGAAGATAAGTCGCAGAATAAAATTTCGGTCTTTCGGAATTTTGTTTAAGGTTTTATAGGCGTCGTTCCGTTGAAAACATGGTGATTGCGGAATATTTTTTTGACAAATTATGAAATTTTCTTCCGTTGCATGAATCGACCTAGGCGTTTTATCTTTGAGAAAACAACCTGATACAATTACTGAAAAACAATTGAAAAACAATACTTTCATCTCTAGATGATGTTGTAATCATCGGTAAAAGTGCAAATTATAAGATGAACACGTCACATTCCTGGATATTCATTTCCATATTGAACAGTTTGTTTTTAGCTTTCCGCGAAAACTTACTACCATTGGAAATTATAAGCTGAACACATCCTATGCTTTAATTTCAGTACATCATAATTTGTTCTTACAATGCCACGAATGCTTATTTTTATCGATGATATCTATAAATTTCCACTTCTTAACTAATGCTTACATCAAATAAAATAATATTCTCAAAGATGCCCGGCAAACCTACACCAAGGAACACTGATTTAAATCCCGGTCTATCCACGGAGTTTCGAGCCCACATTTCACAATTTGATAAAACTCAAATCGATGAGCAAATTTTTCAAGTTAAAAAAATCTATTCGAACAAGCTATTAGAATTATGGAAGGTACTCAGATCAAATAGGAATTCTTCGCACGCAGAAGAATAGAGTTTTTTAAAACTAGAAAGGACTACTTCGCCTCGACTTCCTCGTCCGAATTTTGCTCTCGCACCCCTAGGTATATATTCATTAGGCAATATCAAACGTAATTGTACGCCGCTGTCTGTACTTGCTCCGTTTTTTTAAAGGTCTGTCTCAGCAAATGTCGCACCGTGACGGTGATGTATACCTCTGGAATGCGGAATCGGTTTGCTCAAGGCATTTGCAAGGATCTCTGGCCGTGATCTCGGCGCCTTTGGTAATTGCATAGTCGTTTCTCTCTCGCTTGCATCGCAACATGCTCCACTGGTAGTATCCTTTCTCCTCCTCCGCGACACTTATCGCGCTTTGCGACCGCTGCTATCTTAATGCGCTGCGGTGGGAAAGATGCGAGAAGTACTTATTCAGCACTCGGCAAATAACCGCTTCCCTTATCCCCTTTCCGAACCCGAGTCGAACGAGGGAGCTACATCGAACTTCCATCACCGTGATTCTATTCTCCCACCGCCACCGTCTTACGCCGGGTCAAAGATGCGTTGGAAGCTTAATTGATTCGCTAGCCAGTTAGAATTCTAAAAAAACGAGCCAAAGCAAGAATTCGACGTTTTAAATAACTAAATTCACAAAATCGGACATGTTCTGAAGAAAAATGTTGCCTTTAAAAAAAATATCTTGTGTGCGTGGTGACGCGTTCAACTATTTAGATTACCTATGAGTTATGTATTTGAGCAACATGTCTCCAGCGCTTCCACATAGTGTTTCGAAACATTTGATAATAAATGAAATTCAGATGCAAAGGTAAAACTTCATTCCCAGTACTGTCAGTTTCAAATATCATTTTATAATTACTCTTGCAGTACCTCTTTTAGTAAAGCATATAGTTTGTGTTTTGTTTTAGGTATTTATTAACTATACAAAGTTGAAATATTAGATATATTACAAAAATATCGTAAATACCGATTTATTGAGATATTTCCCTTTCTTCATTTTACTACATGTAGGACAACAAAGAAACGGTCCATCAAGTTCAAGCTGGAAAATTATGTACCCTAGTATAATACAGATCAATTTAAATTCTCTTTCTTAAGAAAACGCTCTACAATTAACCTAATGTTATTAAAATACCAAAGGTAAATATTCAGTTAGTTCAACCTCGACATAATAGATGAGCACCAGCGAACGCATGTTATTTATACAGCCTAAGTTTTTCGCGCTATCAAAACAGCTATAATTTGTTTTTGGAAAACAGTCGAGCATTGAGAATAAGATTTAAATTTTCGCAAGATATCGATAAAAATTATTTTTTCGTGGGTGAGTTTCCAATTCTGCATCGACTGACTACAGGTTATCAGAATGTAGAAACGCCTCCTTAGAAATTCCTAGCGGTTGTAAATAACTCGGAATTAGGAAAATAACCGATTCTTACAGCCGCAGAGAGAGGTGCATACGTGGTCCGTTGCAATAAAATTTTAAAATAGATCACTTAGACGTCGAAGAGTAAAGAAGGACCTCTAGAATGGAAATGAGCAAGGGCTTAATATCCTTTCCAGAGGTCCATAGTAGGAAATTCATATTCTCGCCAAAGTTTATAGTGGCCGAGACGGTCTCAAGACCGTCTTTACGGAGGGACAAAGTGGGTTTTGAGGAGAGTAACCTTCGTTACCTCGAAATGCGTAGAACTGGACCGTGAGGTTAGCTCCTCTGGCAAACCCAAGTTTCGTGACTAGGTGATGAATAAGGGATCGGAAAAAAAGGAGGAGAGGGGGAGAAGAGGCACTTGGAGGCCCCAGGTGACGCGGGCGAAGTTTCTTAACGCCCGGGACAGAGGGAGACATTAAGGCAACAAATTTAAATGATTAACGGCGAAAATGGGACGCTTTAAACTTGATAGGACCGGAGATATTCGCGATCCGGCATTAGCCGTTTCCTGATTAGGGAGGGCATAATGGCGAGCATTAATAAGCTGGCTATCCCACTTCGGGAACTCGAATACAAAGGTTTTATTGTTCCTTCTGAAACTGAAATATCGCGACGCTTAGCGTTTGGTATTTAGCATCCTCTCTAGGAAGGAGGACGAGCAATTGTGTACGATCGACAAAAAAAGGCATTTTACATCCATTTATAAGATTTAGTTTGGGGATTCCTTGCATTACAGCAAACTGCTGTCCTACGAATGTGTCCCGAAAGCGGATTTTATATCTCGCGGATAAATAAATGTGACACTCATCTACCTTAAAAGTGTACAACTTCAATCATACGCGGCCCGGAATTGAGAGCACGGAATTTTACGTATGTGACGTGAGAAAGGTTACTGCCTGAAGGAAAACGAATTTTTCCTATAATGTATCTAATTTTCGCAAGAGGTTATGCTCAACGCAACCTTTTTCGTGAAACTAACCCTTGAGTTGCTCAAGGGGCTAGTGTGCTGAAGTAGCCTCAACCCATCGTAGTGCAATTCAATTCTTTCATATTTATTTTAACTATTGAGTGATTTCATAAATGGATGACTTTTAGATTACATTTACATTATTTATCGTCAAATAGCCGAAGGTATGTGGCTGTGGTGTCAGTTACTGCAATGAAAATATTTATTGGAGTGTATTAACGTAGTGTTTTTCGTTACCCTAATAAATCGCACACAATAAAAAATAACTGCCTGACCAGAATATGCATAAAATCGCAATATAAAACAATAAACGATGAAATGAAACCATAAACCAAGAGGAATTTGTTTTCCCTCGCTTTTGATGTATTTCTACCGGTATTACGTCGAGTGCTAAGAATATTCCTTATGAGCCCTGCTGCTCAGTAATAGATATGGACCCATACATCGTAAACAACGTAATAACGCATCTGGTAAACATAAACTAAGAGTATCAGCCGGATTCAGCGATTATTTCAGCACATTCACACTTTAATTAAAAAAGCGGATTGTAAAATCGCAAGTTTTTTAAGCGGCTTTAGAAAAATTCAATTGTAGCAAAGTAAATGTGCCGGAAGAGGCGAGAAAGAAGAGGATTTCGTTCGTTTACACTTCATTATCTCCTCTCATAAAAACTCCGAACATGATTTATTGTTCAAAAACCTCGCGTCCTCTTTTTATATTTTAAATGGTCCAAGGATATTTAGAGAGGGAAGTCCCGCAATCACCGATCGTTTGCGCCGTCATCACAATGCGCCTCTATCAGTCTCTCTCCCTCTCTTTCTTTTCATCTCTCTCTCTCCATTTCCAACTTCCTGCTTTTCTTCAATCATCGGCTCGATTCTTAGACAGACGCGAGAACCTCTATCCAACCGTCGTCGCCACATGCATACGGTTCCCTTTTTCCAGACCCATCGAATTGAGGTCGCCGCACGACAAACAATTTCCACCCCCGGAGAGTGGAGAAAAGGGGGAGTAGGAGTACTTTCAACCCTTTACTTCCCTCCTGCTTTCTCGAAAAAAATAAGAGAAACACGAAATTTTCTCCGCGTCCCAATTTCCTTTCGCCGTTCGAGCACTTATTCTGAATTATACGGAACGCTCCCTTCCTCTTCCTCCTCCTCCTACTCTTCGGTACGTTTCATTTTTGTTTTTTTTTTGGTCTTCATACGGCGGAGGAGGAGAGCGAGTCTTTTAAAAATTATTTTTCCTTGTTTCCATTATACCTTCCCTTACTTTTAATTAAAAAATAATACAATCGTCTCGCGAGCTGCCATGATTAGTTTTCCCTTCTTTTGCTCTCTGCTGGATTTTTATTCCACCCCACCTTCTGCCGCGAAAGAGAGCGTTATCTTAATCATTATATATTTGCATAAAAGTGTGTGTGTGAGTAGATGAACATCTTTTTAACCCCGTAAAGCCGATTCGACGTACCCGTGTACGGAGCTTGCCATAATGCCTCAGCAGTGATCGTCCGTACACGTGTACGGACTCCGACTACCCTTAACTCGAACCTGAATATCTGAGCCATCTATTTACCTTTTCCTCATGAAAAAATAAACATAAACACGGAGGAATACATTGAGAGGCGAACCGAGTTATAAAATACTGGTTTGAGGGGTTTAAAAAAACCCCCCTCCCATTTGTAGGTTTATTCAATTTTTGGCAAAAAATGATTCGATTCGACGGATTTTACAGCGAATGAATAGGGAGTCCAACCATTTTAAAAAATATACCGCGGGAACCGTCGCGTTATTTTTTTGTTTTTAATCTGCGGTCGGGGAGTTGCTTCGTTTCCAATAATGGAGAAGCCGTGTCGCCGCCCGGGTCGAATTTCTTTCGTTTTTTTCCCATAATTGATCGCTCGCGGAATTCACGACAGCTCTCCAGAGTCGGCTAAGTGAATGAGAATGGGAGTTTGGGGGGAGGGAGAGGGAAGTAACGGGAGCTCGGCCGGGTCAGCTTCATTGTTATTTTTTGCTCTGAAAAAAAGACGGCAGAAAAATGAAGCGCGAAAATACGACGAATTCATCTAGAAAGAAAATTTCGCGAGTTTACGCCTATTATTTTAGGGCGTGATTGAGTAATTAATTTATGTTTATTCAAAAGAGTTCAACGGACGACGTGGTCATAATCAAACCGATGCATTAATTTAACTTTGCTAGGGTGACGAAACTTGATCGCAACAACGGAAATTGAATGCAAATATTGCTATAACAAGCCTTCTCCTTTTTTGAGGATCCATTAATTGAATAGTTTTATAGATGGATATAATTATTAAATTTTTATTCGTGCTACATACATATCAATAAACTGCTTTCATCCGAGGACAAAGTTATGCTGTGCATGGCAATATGCCCATCCATTATGCTATATTTTATCTCAATCAAAGTTAACATCAACATCTCAAGCAATGATTCTGGAACCGCATTTAGATCCACCAAGCAAATTGTTTTCAGTTCTTTTCAAATCGAAACTTGACGCAAAAACTTTCATTCCTGACCTAAAAGGTATATCTTAAAAGCCATTGCTTCATTCAGTTTCACTCAAAGCCAGTCCCTCTTTCCCTCTCCTTACCCCTCCCTGTGTATCATTCACTCGTATCTCTCACAGCATGGGAGCTTTCGCTTATCGGAGGGTCTCGGAGCCAATCCCAGACGGTCGCACTATTATACGTGACCGCGGGAGTAAAACGGACCACCGTAGAACAGCGAGATATTGGAGATGAAGCGATCTTACGGAATGAAAAGGGTTGAACTATCAATTCCAGCATGAGAATACGTTTTCAGTGAAGAGGAAAAAGAAAATCTTGCAATAAGAGGGAGATGGAGGGGCGAGATGGATTGAGATAGCCATGGGGAAGCAAGAAAATAGAGTAAAATGAAGACATAAACGTGTCCGATATCGATTCCCTTGACAAATGACTTTCCATCACAACTCCCACTTTTTAATCTCGCATTTACATACAGCATATCCACCAAATAATGCCTTCTTCCCCTATTCCTTCGGATACGCCCATCGTGGAAGCACATAATATCCTCTTAAAACGTCATCTAGCGACTCCGTTTTGCTCTTGTTTTACCGCTTTTATTTTTTCTAAAAACAGTCGCTCATGTATTTGGTGTGCTCTTCTGTCTGTAGAATTCTCCAACTTGGAGAAGGCAAATTTTCAGGATAGGGGCCTACATGAGAGCTAGACTTGGTTTAAAGTTGCTGGATCTACAATTAGCTGCTGGCAAATGATCGACGTCTACTTCATCAATTACTCGAGAAGGGAACATGATAGAAAGGTGATTTTTTGCGACGAAGCATCTATGGATGATATTTTTGTTTGGACTTGATTTAATGTCCCCAAGAGATCCCACCACGGACATTAAGACTGCAATTGGTGCCGTTATTATTACTGTTATTTTTTAAAAATTCATTAGTGCGAAGTTGAGATTTTCATTTATGAAAATTTGTTTAGCTATCATAAGCCTCTAGTTGTAAGGTCGAATAAACGAATAATTTTTTAACAGAAAAAAAACTATAATATTTAAAAAACCTCCAAATGTAATTTGCCTTAAATTCTCCCCTCGATTGTTTTTATCGAGAACTGTTTTTATCCTCCTCGGTGAAAGAGGTTAGGTTTCGGAAATTCAGGTTCGTGGGAGGAAGGGTTTTGTAGTGTGGGAGGCTATTGTCGTTGCGTAGGAGGCGGGGAGGGTAAAGAAAGTATAGGGGAAGGAGCGAGTGGATGAGAGGATTTTTTAGGAAGGGTGGAAGGCCGAGAGGTAAAGGTAGGTTGGGATATGTTGACGTGTCGATAAAGTCTATCCCTAAAAAAACTCCTTCCTTCTCAGCCCTGTCCTTCCTCCACATCCTCTCCCTTTGTTCCGCTTTCCTCCCATCTCACTCCTCCACACCGCCTCACCCCGTCTATCTCTCTTTCGCTCGGCACACCGCGACTGAAGGGAGGAGTCAACTTTTTTCCCCGGTCATGGGATGACGCAAGTGCGTGTAGTGTGTTTGTCGCGGAAAAGGCTGAATAACAAAAAAAACGCAGGAGGAAAGAGTCGATGTCTCTTTGTTGGCTGCCGTCCTAGGAAACAATGCGACGCCGGAAAAAACATGTCACGCCCTTGAAAAATCTGTTTTTATATTAAGCCGTTTTTGTGTCGCTTCACGGAAAAAATGGTACATCTATAAATAAACGCTATATCGATGCTTTATCTTCGTGCCCTAATTATTTTGTAAAAAACTATGGCAACTTTTATCTAAAGAGTAGACAGAATTGTAACGGACGAACATTTTCCAAATGTGATAATTGGGAATTTTGTTTAAAGTCGTGTGTACAGTATTGCCGACTTTTTCGGTTGAATTGGAATAATTTTGCGTCACTGACCATTTTTGGAATAAGTTTATATATCCTGCACTTATATAAGTTACATAAATCAGTCAATAAAATGTATGAGAATGCAGGTTGATAAATTTCTAATAATAAAGATACTATTTTACTGAGGTTGCATGCCGCAGCAGTCTGTAATATTTTTACCATCATGGAACGTTTAATTATCGATATAAAAATGATAGAAAAAGATAACTAAGCATTCGATTGATCGTTTTTCCATTGGGAGTGACAAAAACGAGGTGCATCCTATAATGATTTTGTTTCGATTTAAAAATTTTCCGCTAATAAAATTGAGACACAAACATACGGAGTGTTATGCCAACGCCTAAGAGAGATCAGTGAGATACGCCTACATTTACGAGGACAGTTCATTGTTTTTGAACGAAAATCCGACAGGAAATTAAAGATCGGAATAACTTTTCGCAGTAGAGCTTGACAGTGCTTCGCGTATTAACCTTTATTAATAGTATCGTATTGTATGCATTACCTGTAACAAAATTTATATTTGATCTTGCATTATATAATTCTCACACTTGAACTATGACTAAATGTAGGTTACACTGGCAAACCATTTCTCTTCAATTGGCATGAAAAGACTGGGTAAACCAGACGCGCATTTTGACTAGAGAGCAGCGCTGATCGATCCATATTTCAGAAATATTTTTTTAATACAATATCAGTGAATCACTGATGACGGCATTTTTTGGCTATTTGAGAGAGATATTCTGTAAAATTGTATTCAGCCGTAGAGTGAGATCGATGATCTTCCATTAAATTTAACGTAAGTTTTGATGACATCAATTTTATACAGCTAACTAAAATATCCACATCTGTTTACCTGAAAGTCTTGACATTTGCTTCAAGAAAGATTTAATTCGTCCACAAGGACAGAAGTCTCCCTTTATAAATGCACTAACGCTAGTGCCAACACCAACCGTCAGGTCTCCTGTCAATTACCCCAAGAAAAAGAAACATTTCACCTTTTATAAGACCATGGGAGGGTCATGGTTTCTTTCCACGACAGCCGTTGGAGCAGAGTTGGTTTGAGAAAATGGGAAGAATATCCGAGGCTTTCTTTGCTACCAGTAAAGATTCACCCTATCAACACGCAGTTAAATTGGATGAAATAAGGCAGGTTATGCGATGTTTACATTTATCAAGGCTTGAAAAATTGGCCGCTTGTCTAAGCATCGGAAATGCTGGAAGGTTTTAGCAATTAAAATAAATAGTTCGATTGTAAGGAAAGAGGCTAAAAAAATAAACGAATAACTTCATAAATTAGCAATCAAATTTTAGTAAATAAATTAGTCTTAAAAAATTTTGGCAATTGGCTTTGAAGCTTTTTAAGTCAGCTGAAATATAGCCGCATAATTAAGTTTTCACGCTTGAACAAAATATGTACATTTATATACTACGATGGCTCCAATTTCATTTGGTTTTCAAGGAACCAGTGGGGGGGGTAAAATTGCCTCTTCTCCTCCCGCGTTTCGTTCAACCAACCCTACTCCACCCACTGCCCAGGAGGGAATCCGTGACCAGTTTCTGGGCTCTAAAAAGAAAGGCAAAATTTTTCTTTCTCTTGGCGAACCACCTTCGAGAAATGACCGTGCCTGTTGGTGCAAATCGAGGAGCAGACGTGTGCGTTTATCAATGGTGACTTCTGTCTTCGCGGATAAAGAGTCTTCCTTGAAGCGGACGGTAAGGCATTCAAGAATCTAAGGGAAGGATGTGCCCAGTTTTTTTTATTGGACGGATGAAAAACAAAAGGGAGTGAGATCCGAGAAGACGAACCTGAAACCTCAGTTTTCACGCTATGTGGCAACGTGTAGAGCTGTAATTTGAAATCAACGGCTCATCCAATAAAGGTCGGTTGAATTTGGATACAAGAATTATAGTTTCGTAATTCCATTCAAAATAAATTCCGTTATACTACGTAAATGTACGGTGGAGATTATGGGTTGCAATCGACTGACGCGGCCGATACTTTGTAGAAATCCATGAATGGTAAAAATAACTTAGTAAATTTCTACAAGACTTTCTTTTTGACTATCTAGATTTAAACTCACAACGTCATCCAGATGATGACTCTGTAAATTGATATTATACTGTATTTATCCCTAAATTGTGACAATTTATTAAATGTGAAGCTGCCCTTTAATTAAAGTGCTGCATGTAGATCATTAAAAAAACATTATATCGCAATTTAAAATAAAATCGGCAAAGTGGAGTGGATTAGGCTGCATTTTAAGAAGACGGTTGGAAAGTGAGAATTCTCTAAAATAATTCATGAGATTTACAATATCAAAAATTTCTAATTCCGAAACCTGTGATTTTAGCTCATCTGTCTTCAAAAGAACTCGAAATTGTGTCCGACCGAAAAGCAAGCGTTATTTAAGCTTCTTTGGCGCGACGCTAACTGCGTTGGCGTTTCGAAACTTGGCATCCGCCGGAGGAGATTTCATTCATGGAAAAAAATCTTAAAGGGCTTCTCGGAAAATCTCGCCGAATGTCGCACCTATGCGAACGCTTCCGGACACCCCAATACGTGAGACGCCAACAGAATAATAAAAACTCGAAAGATAAAAGAGGCGAGAAAGAGCAGGGGGGAAGCGAATGAGAGAAAGGAAGAGAGACAAGTTGATGAAGTTAGAAGGAAAATACTCTATTTTTCGACCGCGAGCGATATTCTCGAGTTGAAACTCGATATGGCTCGTTTCAAAAAAGCGCACTTTTAAAAAACTATCCCGGAGAGGAAACCCCTGTTCTTTTTCACGTCGTTATCCCCAGGAACGGATTTTCACGAGTGGTTTGCCCCTTCTTGCACAGCTCTTTCAACTCGGAACACGTGAAGTACTCCAATACGCAAAAAAACCCTCTTTCTGTCTGTTCTAACCTTTCGGTGGATAGATAATAGCTTTCAAATTGATGCCTAAGTTTAGGGGGTAATTATGAGAAATACTCCCAGCTTCTGGGTAAAAATCCTATTCAATTCTTTTCGGATACTAAATAACGGTGGTTGTAATCGGAACAGGTTATAATAAGAACGAATTTTATTTTAAACGAGTGTGCGATACATTCTTCTGAGAATTAAAAATTCAGCATTTCATTCAGGAAGTCCTCTTTCAAAAATGTAATACAGATAATATTGCGTTAGAGTATAATTTATTAAACATTTATGTAAGAAGCGTTACAATATACGCCGATTCTTAGTGATTAAAATTTCGGGCTCGGGAAAAATAAGAAAAGGAATTTCATATGCCAGAAGCTTCAACTGTTAACTATAAAGTCATTGCGCTTTAAAGTCAAGTATATATCGCGAAACGAATTTCTTCCCTTTCTTCTCGTACTAAGATGCGGTACTCGCGTTTATTTTTCAACCACCAGTACTCGCGTGGGATGCTACTGACACCCCACAGATTTTTTTGTTATAGATATATCACTCTTATTCAATTAATTCTTTATTTTTTCTATTTATAATCATTCATAAGTGAATTTTGAGAAATTCCAAAGGATTTTTGCTTTCTCCATATACGTAGTATAGGGGAAAGTATTGTATTCATGAAAAAGATCGACTTCGAGATGTCAACGGAAATACACGTCTTGAGGTCCCCTGAATACGTTTTGACTATTTTCTCGATGATATGTGTGTGTGTATGTGATAGCTTATTGTGGGTGCTCAAACTCAAAAACTATTAATCAGCTCAACGCGAAATTTTGCATTTAACATTTTTATAAAATTCAGGAAACTGATTAGATTTTATTAGAAAATGGAAAAATGTTCCAAACAAAGGTTGTAAAAATTAAATTTCCTACAACTTTTATTCCAATAGATTTTTACATTTATCACATATTAAAGCAAATATCTCAAAATAACGGATAAGTAACAAGAATAAACACCCACTTTCGGTTGACCCATTTTTACCAAATAAATATGTTAAATATAAAATTTTGCATAGACCTGATTAATAGTTTTTGAGTTAGAGCACCCACAAAAAGCAATCACATACACACACATCATCGAGAAAATAGTCTAAATGTGTTCAGGGGACCTCAAAACGTGAATTTTCGTTAAAATCCCTATACTACGCATATGGAGAAAGCAAAAATGTATTGGAATAAAAGTTGTAGGAAATTTAATTTCCTACAATCGTTGTTTGAAACATTTTCCATGTAATTCAATGTTTAAGAGATATCTTATGTTTTAGTAGCGCTTCTTTTTCTTTTCTTAATTATTGGAGCTTTATGGCTATATCCAATATCATAAGGCTATGGATTGTTTATTTCTGTTCTTTGTAAAGTCTAAAATTTTCTCGCAGTTTCATAAAATATTTATTATGTAACCTGTTTGGAATTTTAAGAAATATTGCAGATATGGAGAAAGTTATGTGGTGGCCACACCACACCACGCGTCAATTGTTAACAATAGTCGTCGGTAGGTGGCGTGGTGGTGGCAGCTAAAAATATAAGATAACTCTTAAACAATGAATTATATGGAAAAATGTTTCAAACAAAGGTTGTAGAAAATTAAATTTCCTACAACTTTTATTCCAATAAAGTTTTATATATATCGAATAAAAAAGCAAATATTTCAAAATAACTGATGTGACAAGAGTAAACATCCACTTCCGGTTGGCCAATTTTTACCAAAATCTAATCAATTTTCTGAGTTTTATAGAAAATGTTAAATATAAAATTGCGTTGACCTGATTAATAGTTTTTGAGTTAGAGCACCCACAAAAAGCTATCACATGCACCCAGACATCATCGAGAAAATGGTCAAAACGTATTCAGGGGACCTCGAAACGTGTATGTCCGTTGAAATCTCGAAGTCGATTTTTTCATGAATACAATACTTTCCCCTACGTATACGGAGCAAGTAAAAACGTCCAAACTCAAAGGATTACCAAAAACTGAAAGTCATGAGCAGAATAGGTTCCAAACACTTGTTATTCCAGCTACTGAAGAGTCGGGGTCATAAAAAGTCAAAGAAAATAAACCCTGCCATAAAACGTATGTCTGGGGTGTCCACAGCACACCACGCGACTAATGGAGGGTTAAGTAAATTCGATAGCAAAATAAACTTCAACAGACCTCACAAATAGCGAGCGAGGCAAGCATCTACAGAAAAAATTTACGCCACAGCTGAAACGGAAGTTCCGAAATGCATATTGATAGAGTGATTTAAACTAGGTGTTTATTTCTGTTTGTAATTATTTTCTGTTGAGAGCGTTTCGCGAATCCTTTTACGACTTCCAAACTTAAATGGAAATCCGATTCTGGAAGCATTTTATGAGTTTGATCGACTTCTTCGATCTATCAAAAAATTAAAAACTCGCTTATAAGAAAGGAACACAGGCTTCAACGTGCAACGTCCAGCGCGATATCAATTCTCCGCCTAAAATCATCCTGATACATAAATCGACACGTGAGATGAACTAAAATATTCCACTCTTTGAATTCCGAAAAATTTCCTTTCTAGCCCTCTTTCTCTCTGGCGTTCTCCTTTAACCCTAGAATACTAATCTTATTTTTAGGGCGGTTGTTACTAAATATACATAAATTTGACGTACACACCAGGATTATTTTTAAAACCACTTTTACTGCAATGTTTTTATTGATAACTTTCTGGTATATTTTTGATCAATCAAAACTTCAACAACTAGTTTTAATTATAAATATTATAGGAACTTATGATTTCGTAAAGGATTACAAATGTTCAAATAACAACAAAAATTTGTAAAATAAGAATACGATTATAAAATTTTTATTAACATTGAATCTTGCAAAATAACTTCTATAAAATAGAAAAATCAAAGAGTAAGTGCCTATTAATGTTCATAAACTATGTAAATAAGTACAATTTTTTAATAAAAACAAAATCTTAAAAAACTAGTAGGCAAACCTTATAAAACCACTAAAAAAATCAAATTAAAACTTCAAAATCACAATTCATTACAGAGTACAGAAAATGTTTAGAAAAATGCGAAAAAGTAAAAACGAAAACTTGAACAACAGGACAAAACTTCCTTGGATGTTCGCCGAAAATTGTATTTGTTGTAGTACCTTTTAGTCACGCGCCTTTTTGAATAATGGCAGATGACAGTACTTTCTCTGCCCGTGTGGCCTGTTAGAAAGTGGAATTATTTCTCGAGATGAGCCTGCTTCGTTTCCCAAAACACGGTTTTTTTTTCGCTTAATACTAAACCTACGTAAGATTGACGTAGTGACTCAACAACGAAGCAGATGTACGGGTGGAAGAGGATCGTGGAACTGGCGACCGGCCTGGTTCCAGGTAGGCAACAAACTGATTGAAGCAATGCTAGAGGAAGGAGCTAATTGTGTTCCCAGAATAGGAGTTATTCTTGTTCAAAGAAGAGTGTACGTCATTTTGACGTATGATTAGTATCTTAGGGTTAAATAAAAATAGACTCCCCACTCCTACCTCTACCGTAACCCTACCCTCCAACCTTTACATTTAAAAAAACCCGCCCCCGAAACTTTCTTCCTTTAATTCCACCCTCTCGCCATTCTCGCAGACTTCCTCCTCTTCGCACAAGTGTTTAGTCCTTGTTTGAACGTACTCGCACAAGAGTGTTCGCTCTCTCTCTCTCTCTCGACCGACCGACGTTGGCACGGTGCATGCGCGCTAATATAGCGTCCTTCATCACGGAGGAAACGGGAGAAGAGTGGTCCTTTTTTATTATTATATACGCTCTCCGCGAAATCTTGCCTCGGGGATGCTATAGGCCGCCTCCCTCTCTCTCTCTAACGCCTCCACCTCTATACGTCATGTGCGGATGACGACTCAAAAAATAAAAATAGAAAAATAGAGGCGGGGAAAAACTCTCTCAACCCGCTTTGAGACCACGCCCACTGGTCGTATCCTGAACTCTCTTCAAAATTAACAACTCCATGCTTAAGGAATGGCATGGAGCGCTCTTATTTTTTCCCTCTCCTTTTCTCTCCCTACTTCCATAACTCCCGTCTAAGAGTTTGGTCGGGGTCAAGTTGGTCTCATCATCCAAACCCTTCCTTATGCTGCCGGAGAATTTATCAATGCGTGCACATAATGAGACGACGCGGAAGGATGTATGTTTTAAAAAAGCCATCTGGGTCTCGGTCGGGAGGAGAGATTGTCGTTTGCACTGTTAATGCTTTAATGGCGCGGCTCCGTGCGACGCTTCGATGCGTGGTGCATTCGCGATGTTATAAGCGCTGACACAAGGTAGTGAAAACCTTATGTGCTTATTTTCCATGATTTAGCATGAATGTGAATATTGCCATGATTATATCTATAAATCTGAAATTGTTTGTTTGCCCGCAATACAAATCCACACCTTTGAAGATATCGTCACGATTAACATAGGCTATTTGGAGACAAAAAAAATTGGGGGTGCTTAATTCAATAACTGCTTTTTTCCATCTATCATTGAGAAAATTGTTATTTCTGTCAGAATAATTTCATATATTTAGAAACTTCATAAAAAATGTATTAGAATATTGTTTTTAAGTGTACCTAGTCGTTAAATTACATTTAAGAAAAAATAGAAAATGTTCTATTTTGGAAGGAGTCCGAGCACACTTCGCAACAACTTCATTTGCAAAACATTGAGTTTCTGAATCAATGCTGATAAATTACATTTAAGCGATTATTGAAGTATATTCCCAGTATTTTATACACTTGGTGGTGCCTTAAAATAGTCCCGGGCAACGCCGGATACACCTGCTAGTCTCAAATATTGAAGAAATAATTTGATGGAGGAATGAACCTTTTCGCGGAGATAAATCGGCGAAATGATGACGCAGTCGTTACTATGACACAGGTCGCAAAACTAAATTTCAACGGAAATTTACATGATGTTTGATTTCACTTGAGAATTTAGTTTCTATCTTTTGAAAAGGAAATGGAAAGCTGACCTCGTTTATTTAATCGAGAGGTTTCCAAACTGTGCTATGGAGATTCCTAGGATTGATGGTGTTCCAAGAAAGACCGGAACTGATTACCGATCATGTTAATTCCTGGAAGCGCCGCTTCTTGGGGAGAGGTCCGGAAATAAAAAACTTTAAATACAATTTTCCGTGGCTTCAGGAAGTAAGAAAACTCTTGCTTTAATGTATGCAAAATAATTCCAGCAACCAAATGAAATATTTTGAGACCATAACCAAAATACCGTATTTACGCGGCTATAAGACGATCGCTAAAATAAAACCCCCTTTATAGAAACTAATTTTGACGAAACATGTTTCATAAGGCAATCTGAAGCAAATAAATAAGATTATTATTATTTTTTCATTAAATATTTAAAAATTGTCATCACAATGCGCAGTGCAAAGACAAATGTAATTTAAACCATGGTAGGCAAGTCATAATCACTATCACTATTTTTTTATTTATCAATTTCTTTTTTTCTCTAATGTAATACGAACCCCATCCGTTGATAAAAATCAGAAAAACGTCGTCTTATACTCGCGTAAATAACCTTAAAAACTACTGGGGAAATTATATTCACTTTATTATTATACTCACAAAGCAACCCTACTCAGTGGCGACTAGGACATCACTTATTTTGAAATAGTGATCTTTACTATCAACCGGATTACAAACTCGAAATAATACATTATTTTAGTAAAAACCATTCGAAGTAGTTAAATGAAGTAACGAGAGGGAAAACGAAGATATAAATATAAGGGAGGCGTGCGAAAATTAATGGGACGCAACATGTTACACATAAAGTTTTATGAAAAACTGCGCAAAAACTTGCAATGGACACAGAGCATACTATGTGGGCGGAGCGCTACTATAAGAGGACAAAGACACACCCTACGAAAGACTTTGACCTTCTAACCAACCGACGCCGCACACGGAGCGATACATCATCCAGCGGAAATACATTATCTCTATTTTCCCTGCTCTTGGATGCTCGCGCCTCGTAAACAATGCAAAAGAGCGTGCAGAACTTTTTTTGACTCTTTCACTCGAGAAACCCTCTTCTCCCTCGCGTAGCCCACATCTTCGCGTCACCCTTCCCATCAAAAGTGCACCGCGCTCATTTATATTTTTTAACAAAGTAAAATAATCTCGACGTCAAAATTCGGAAAACGTGAAGTAGATTTCATAAGGTTCCGAGAAGAGAAAAAGAAGAAAAATGGAGAGTGTGCGCAAAAGAAACACTTATTCTTCGAGGGTGCACAAAAAAATCACATGTTCGCGAAAGCACTTAAACGTGTATGTCGCATGCATCTCTGAACCTCGTGGAAAATTGCGTTCTTCTTTTATTTTCTCCTGGAACTTTCCTTTCCTTTAGCATCGCGATCCCTCGCGCGACAAACTGAAAGCGTGCATTTGTGTTCGAACGGAACACTATTTTTCCGGATGGGCGTGTCGATTTGGGAACGGCGTGGGATGAAAATGTGGGGCGAAACGGATGATAAAAAAGAGACGGGACGTGAAATGTATCAAGGAGTCTGGAGAGAAAGGGAAAGACCGAAAGAAACAACCTCGAGGCCACAGAGAGAGGTTTGGGTGCATTTCGGGTGGCGGGATTCTAGGAAATAGCATGTGACGAAATGTGTCGGTTTTATGTTATTTATTTTAAGGATCCGCGCAAGAGAGACTTAGCTGTAAGAACGGTAGGGTGAGAGAAATTCTTGTGTATTTAGGCACGTGTGTATGTGTGTGTGTGTGTGTGCGTGTCGGAGCGCACGATAAGAAAAAGCGCCACGGCGGGGAGATTTTTTTTACCCCTTTTTTATATTTTTTGGTGGCCTTTCTACTCATGGGAGATGGAGGCGCCTGAAGTGACTCGCCGAAAAAGATACTTTTCTTTAAATGTAACTTGACGTACGAAGTGCTGCCCTTTTCATCTTTTTATTGAAGATCGACTTTGGGATTCGATTGCTTCGGCGCATTAATAATTCGCGAGAGACTTCGCGGAGTTATAAAATTAAACTCGAAAGGGTTGTTGCTGAAAGTCGTGGAGTAAATATAAATTGTCAGACGGTTAATTCTTTTTCCATTGCGGTGTTTCCAAAAACATTTTTCGCAGGCAACGACCATGCTGTCAATTTGCTCTCTCAGCCAGCTCAAGATTATGCATTCAAGCGATAACTTTTCGCGGTTCATTACTTCGTAGTTACGTATGATCAATCAAAAATATATAAAACACCTACATTGCAGAAATGAAGAAAAATGGACGCTTGCTATTCAGGTTGCCTTCATTTCAAATTTCGTGTTACTTTTAATTTTCCACAAACTTGAAGTTTCCTAATCATGTAAAAAATACAACCGCTCCTTCTCTAATGGGACAGAACAAAAAATCTCGCAATATTGCGCAACGATGGCATAAAAATTTTATGATTAAATTATATGATTTTTAAATATAACAATATTTTTTTAGGATGGAAGGAGATCATTATTTTAAAATTACCCAACTGAATAGTTAATTTAGTACATGTAACACAATTAATATGAGATTAATTATTATGGAATGCTTCTTCTTTAGTAATTAGTCGAAAGTAGCATTTAAATTTACTTGTAAATAATTATGTGCTAAAAAAATGTTCTGACAAATGATCATAAAGCTGAAATTTTCAATCAATAACCGATTACTAAACACACAAATATCATTAATACACTACATTACATTGCATTTATCCTCAAATGATGAGACTATATGCGCGTTTCATGTTTCATTTTCTTTAGTTTAGAATATTATGAGAAATTAAAATTAAAAAGCAAGCACAGCAGTGGATACCGATGACCGGACGATATCGATGTTTACCAATTCCAGCCAAATTAACTATAAACATTACACCAAATCCTTATTGAATGAAGATTCTCGAAATTCTCTCTCATGTCTGTCGACAAATTCTCCATAAAGAATAAGTAAATCTAAACATTCGGCTAGATACAATGGCATGGATAAATTCAGGAACCAATGACGTAGAATTCGCATCGTGCTTCGATAGCAAACGATGTCAGACCGATCTATTCCTTGCCCACCAGGCAAGAGCACGAGTTTTTTCTACTCTTGAGCTGATGAAATTTTAATTGGAGATAACCCGCGATAAAAATAAGACGCGTTAGTAAGCGACGACATTTATTTCTCCCATCTCTCTCACCGACCGGAGATAAAAAGCATATGTATTAATTCCGGACGGAAACGACATTCTTACGGGGCACGATTCAGTCTCTCCGTCTCCTCCACGGGAATCTTCCGTTGATTTCCATTTCACGCAACCAACCGGAGCGGAAAAAAAACTTAAAGCGAAAGAGTCGATCCAAATAATTAATTCCGACGTTTTTGGCAAGCTTTCTTTCCCAGAAAAAGTGGAAAAAACAGCCTGTTTACACATGTTCCGTGCCGTCCGGAGTATGGAGCCATTGTCCCCCAGATGAATACTTCTTCCCCTCTCACCCTGCCGTCTTTTATTCTTTTTCCTGTCACCTTTTCATCTATCTCATCCTCCCATTATTCCTATTCTCTATGTTTACGTCCGAGTTTATACCATTGCACGAAGGAATAGAGACGCCTTTCTCGCATCCTACGCATCCACGGCACTCGTGGAATAGCATCCCTTTCACCTTTTTCTCCACCACCCCCCCCCCCCTCTTGCCTTTGGTGTGATTCATACCGGAAGACTTTCTAACCATTCAGAATGAGCCGTCGAGTAGCATTTTTAAACTCCCACCTCTTCCCTCTCATGCCTTTTTCCTTAATCCCTTTTATAATGCTTTCGTTCCTCTCTCACTCTAAAATCCAAATCTTTAGCCTCATTTAAGTCTCAAATTATAGAACATCTAGGAACCCCGGAGAGGTAAGATTTAGAGAGGAGCTTACCTAAGCACATAACTTAATTTGAATATGCATAAGGATATGACTGTGAGTTCTGTGCTTATGTTTTCGCTCTGTCTATCCGTCTGTGCATTAAAATTAAATAGCAAGTAAACGGTAGGAGATAGTAGAATAAAAATTGTAGGATGTATGTTATCTATGATGTCATTTATTACGCTACCAAAGAATTGTTTTGGCAAAATTGGTGAAGGATAGGGGGTGCCTTCATAATTATCAAATTAAGATTCTGAGCAATTTGTTATAGATAGAGATTTTAAAATATTTTAATCAATTATTGAATTAATAACTTTGTCATATAATTATATTACTAAAATTAAGAATTTTAAGTTTACAATTATAAATAAACCTCAATGAATAATACGTTCTTTATCATATTGCATCAGCAAATGAATCTCCTATTTATAATATTTAGGAATTGTTTTTTACTCGTTACTCTTTGTCTTTGTTTTAAATGTTTGTTTTATCTTTACATTTTTTATTAATATTATATACTTCTATTTTAAAATAAGCGACACATGAGTTTAGGTGGAAGAGTGACCCAACATGGCCTAACCACGCCAATAAAGAGTCAAATCAATGAATCACTTTCCATCTCTCTCTTTCTCTCTCTGGAGTATCTCTGCGTCGACGTGAATTCTTATTTACTTGCTCAGCCGTAAATTTCAGCGTAATCTCTCCTCGCCTTTATTAAGCGGCGCATTTCGTTGAATTCCGAATCCCTCGACGGAAAATTGAATCGAGGCGCGAATTTTTTAAATCGAAATATCGGAAGATAATCAGGATTTACTCCAAAAGGCTTTAAAATATTAGAAAAACTAGGCGCGCATTATTACGACTATAAATATACTTTCTTCGGTTATAATTTAATGGTCATAGATCATTGCTATTTAATATCATTTCTTTATAGGTAGAACGGGGCCCGACTTGCGGAATCCCTAAAAATGCGAACGACGCAAATTTATAATAATTTTGTTTTATTTTTAAATTTTATTTTATATATTTATGCATTAGCAAGACGATAAATATCGCTTAACGGCCTCGTACTATGGACATATCACCGATAACGCAAACCAAATTACCTCGGTAGGATTCTAACCCACGTCCCTGGAGTTAGGAGCCAGTCACCTCAACTTTGCCACTAGGGTTACATCATAAATCTTATAAATTTGCATCGATAAGATTACTCTAAACTTTACTCCGCCTTTGTATTACGCTATATGCGGTGCCTCATCGATCGCTCTGGTAATCGAAAATGATTTTAAAACTATTTTATAGCCATTGCCTTTCTTTCAATGCCTACCCATCTTTAAAAGGTGATCTATCCAAATCCTTCGAATCGTCTAGAATACGTCATAATCCATCCATATTTGCCATAAAAACCGTGATTTTCGTTTTTCCCTTATCGCCTTATATCGTTCCGTCTATATTTTTTTCAAACTTATACCCTTCAATTTTTTATGCGCCGCGACTAACGCCAACAACCTACTCTTCCTCTTCTACATTATTCTCCGGCTCTTCTTTACTTTCTCCCTGTTCCTCTTCTCTATCTCTCTCTCCGTCATCGCTCTAACTACCAACTCCTTCCTTCCTCTCAATTCTTCTACCCGCTCTCCCAACCCGTTCCGCCTATATCGTCACTTCGGATTCTTCTCCCTCTTTTTTCAGCCCTTCTCTCCTCTTCCCCGACCGCACTCCAAAACACCGATCTCTTTTCCATTCCCTTCGTTTTATTTTCTGTTGTTTTCCTAATCCACCCTCTTCCTTTTCTCTCTCTATCTCTCTCTCTCTCTCTTTCTCCAAACTCGTTCAACCTTCAAATTCGCCCAGACAGACGGCGTAACCCTTTTCTCATTCTCACTCCCTCTCCCCACTCCTCTCTCTACCACTCCAGCAAAACTCCATTTCTCCTCTCGCCTAGTCTCTCTCCTCTTGCTTCTCTCCCACTCCATCTACCACTCCCCTTTTCCTCGGTAACGGCTCGAACAAAACCTACCGCTCCTTCTCTCTCTCTGTCCTATCCACTCCATCTACTCTCTCCCCTTTTCTCCAAAGAAACCCATCAATATACTTTATTGGAGGAAATATCCCTACCTCTTTAAATAGGTAATTTATCTAGCGGCACAGAGAGACGAAAAGCGGGAACTCGGGAGTGTATTGGTAAGAATCTGCGTTTTCCTTATATAATGGGTTACTCCATTCCATAATATTTTTTAACCACATTTTAAAATTCATGACTCATTTTCAATGAAGTTAATCATCAAGGACTTCCATAGAGAATGAAATAATTAAAAGTGAAAGATAGAGTTATACGCGGCGCGCATTGCCGCAGCCAATTGTTAGCTTTCCTTCGTACGCCGATTTCATCGAAAGGGTCAGGGTTTACCCAGCCGTCCTTTTCGCTCTCACCACGTACCTACATGGGAAGGTACCTCTAGCTTGTTCAGAAAACATTGACGCACGCAAGACTCAAGCGGTAAAAATGTAATTGCACGTTAAAAATAACTAATTCTTGATCAATGTTTTAAATAAATCAAAAACCCCTTATCGTTGAACGGAAACAACCAGAGTAAAAAAACTTTTTTGGCTATTGGGGGCATGGGAGGGGTATAACTTCTAAAACTCTCCACATAGATACGCTATTGAATACATACATATGCGAACGCAATCAATGAATAAACAAAAACGGATACATACGTGTTTTTGCTCGCGTGAATTTATGTATGCCAGCATACATGCCTAGACGTATATATATCGTAGATACGTTTGTTATGCGAATACCTCGTCTCTTCCCTCCGAGACCAAAGCGAGTGAGGAGTACGCTGTACCCATCCGAGGAAAACTAACATAAAAACCAGTGACAAAAGTCTAACTTTTTCTTACGTTCATTTCCCTCAGCCCGCACCCTTCATTCGCACACTCCCACGCACTCACATAAAACCCCAGAATTCATACGCCAAGGCTCCAGAACACTGAAACTGTTTCGTGCAGCGCAGGAGTTTTTATATTTTTTCATTTGTGCGAGGATTCAAACCCCCTCTTCCCCTTTCCCAGTGTTTTCCCTCTCCATTTCGCTCGCTCGTTTCCGTCTTTTTCCTCAATTCCCCTTATCCCCTCTTTCTCCCTTCTTTTTTTATACACTCTCCACATTATGTTATTATTTTTCCAACTAAACTCAGTATCTCTACTCTTCTATGTCGCTTTTTGTAATATGTACTTACTATGTGTGTGTTCCGTACATGTGCATAGCAAAGCCCCGATTTTACATGCGCGGATGAACGCGATTTGGCGTTCTGAATTAGGTTTCAATCATACCTAAAAAATATATTCCAAACTCCTTTTACGCAGGCATATTTTCTTTCCACATTGAATGTATATTTATTTATGGTTGATTCATTAACAGCACCCTAATTCCGAATGCAATGGCTAAATTATTTTATAAGTTTATTGTATGTTATATGGCATTCCATATTTCATTAAATAATATATTTTTCTGCAAGCCCGTAGTCTTCATTCAAATGAACATAATATGATTTATTTTGTTGCTTAAATTTATATGCTTATATATCAGCGATATTCTAATGAATTTTTACCTTTAAAATTTAATCCTTCTGAATATTCATATATTCGTATTACCTGCGTTAACCGCAGTTCCCCATTAATCTGGATAATCGAGGTTTTACTAGATAAAAAATCATCTATCTCTTGCCGACAAAGCAATGTGCCAGATAAGCTTCCAACTAATCTCCGGCTTCTTCTGACTGAAATTTAGTCCAATTTATCCTATTTTTACCCGTATCGATTCGCCCTACTGAAGATATTTTCATTTTGCTTCCACTTCTCTATTCATGGCTACTTTCATCTGTATCCCTTCTTACACTGTTATTCCTCCGCCTTGCATGCGTCCCTTTTTCCATTTCCCACTAAGTCTTTCTCATTCACTCTTTGACATATAACGTGTATCAAAATGTATCCCTTTTGCGCGTTTTATTTTCACTTCATTTATCCGTCACCTCTTTCTTCTCAGTCCCCTATTGGGAGAGAGAGAAATGATAGAAAAATAACGTATTCGCGCGCTGTTTTCCGTCGGAGAAAAAAGCTGGAAGCTATATTCACCGTCTCGGGGGGGGGGGAAAGAGGATAAGTTTTCTGGGAGGCGATGTACTTCGCGCGCAAGTATCAACAAATTCGAGACGTACGTACAAGAGAGAAAGAGGGATATGGGGGTGGAAGGGAGAGGGGGGAGAGAGTGAGAGACGATTTCTCTCCGCCCAATTTAACCACTCACTCGCTGCCCTAGGACTCTCCCCCAACAACCCCATTCAATTTCACTTCCGTCTCAATCGCCTTTCTTTACTTTGCCAACTTCTCTCTCTCTCTCTCTGCCACTTTTCTGGCCCTCACTACTGCCAACTTCTCCCTTATCCCATCCACTCCCTCTGACTTCAACTCACAACAATGGGACGGATGACAGAGACTGAGGGATCGGAAGTGAAGAAAAACCATAGAAGAAAAGAGGAAGGGGTAGTGGTGTGAGAAGACATAATAAAAGGTGAAAGGAGAAAGGTGAAAAAATTAGAATAATTGTTTAAAAAAGAGAGGGAAGAGAGGAATGTAAGAGAGAGGGTGAGAGAAAGAGATAAGAGAGGCAAGGATGAAAAGGTGGAGGAAAAGGAGCTTCCATTGAGAAAGAGAAAAGAAAACGGAGGGGGATACGATAAAAAATAATGGAAAAAGGGTTTGGAATGAAAAAGAGGTAGAGTGAGTTGGAAGAGGGAAAGTAAGAAAAAATGTCTGCGAGGGAGTGAGTTTCGACCTATGGAAGTGGCTTGAAGAGCGAGAGGAAAAAATTCAGGAAAAGTGACGAGACGAGAGAATGGAATAGAGAACAGGAGATAAGGAATAGATAGAAAGAGAGAGAGAGAGAGGGAGGGAGAGGAGAAACGGAGAGTTAATCACAGAATAGGCTCGTCAATAATTCCTCTTTTGCAGTACTTTTTCTCCCTCGTCTCTCTTTCTCTCACTCGCTCTTTGTCCCTTCCTCTCTCTCTCTCCCTCCCTCGCTCATTCCCCCTCTTTTCCATCCTTTTCCTCTCTCTCTCCCTTCCTATTTCTCCATCCTCTCTCTCCTTACCAATTTCTCCCTCCCTCCTCTCTCTTCCTCTCTACCTCCCTCTCTCTTCCTATCTCTCCCTTTTCTCTCTCCTTTCCCTATACTTCTCTCTCTCCCTTCTCTCTGCTCTTCCTATCCTTCTCTCTCTCTCCCTTCTTATCTCTCCCTCCTCTCTCTCCCATCTTATTTCTGCCTCCATCTTTATCTCTCACTCCCTCTTTCTCTCACTCGTTCTCACTTCCTTCCTCTCTGTGTTCTCTCTCCATTTATCTTCCAATCTCTCTCTCCCTCCCTCGTTCTTCCTTCCTCTCTCTATCTCTTTACCTAGGTTTTCCTCACAAACTTAAATCTGTCTTCGCTTATGTCTTTTTATATTTGATATACCTACTGTTTAATGTGATACATTTATTTTTAATACTCATGATATTGACAAAGGGTTAAATGTAAGAATGGACCTTATGGTCCAAATTTCGCCCGAATAAAGACGATTATCTATCTCTTCCTCTCTCTCTCCTCTCTCTTCCTCCCTCCCTACTTTCCATTTATCTTTCCCTTCTCTCACTTTCTCCGTCCCTCGTGCTCTTTCCCCCTTTCATTCCAATGTAATTTGCTCTCCCTCTCTCTCGCTGTCCCTCGCACGCATTTCACTCTTCGAATCTTGATTATTCCTTTTTGTATCTCTCTCACACTCGCCACACCCCTCCTTCCCTCTGTTCCCACCATCCTCCCCATTATAGATACACTTGGAGGGCAACCTCTCCTAAAAATTTTTATAGTCATTAACACCGTTTCGGGGAGCGTGAGGCACTATGGTAGAAGAGAGAGCGGGAATTTTATTAATGGGGTTTGTGTCGAGGCAAAGTGGGTCGGTGAGTGCGTGGGTGTGCGAGAATGCATGAGAAAGATATAGAGCAGTGTGGGTTTTTGCTTAAGAGGATGAGAGTAGCCACTAGAATTCTCTTTCTCTCTCATTTCTCTCTTCCTGCTATGCCATTCTGTTCTGTCCATTTTCTCTGCACTTCTTAATTTTCCTCTCGCTCTCTACCTGTTTTATAACCTTTCAATATACATATCTCTTCTAGAAAATTAGTCTGCAGGTGTGTTTGTGCATGCGAACGAATGTGTTCGTGCGTTTGCACTAATGTGTTTGAGACAAGAATGGAGAGAGAATTAGAAAGAGAGGGAGAGAGTGAAAGCGCGAAGAGGGGATAATTCTGAGAGGAATATCTTTTTGGGAGCTTGAAAACCGTTAAGTGCCAACCGAGTTAGAGGGGAAATGGGAGGGTTTTATAAAATGGCCGTCGCATATTAATTACCCGGCGGAGTGCTCTTCGAACCAGACAGGGCTAAAGTGAGGCGATTCTTTGATATAGGGAGGCTTTTTATTTTTTGTCATTCCTAATTTTCCCTCGAATTTTGCCAGCGTCGGAGAGATGAGGAGGGCCTAAATCGTGTAGACTGTCGCCCTCCCTCCCTGACCCCATGCCCATGATTTAGGGATTCAAATGCACGATTTTACGGTGCTTTGTTTTTAATCAGGGAATGAAATTTTCTCATATTAATTAAAAATGTCGGCGGAAGGTGGGGTGGGTCGATGACATCAGGTACAATTTCAATCAGCTGGTTGTTTATTTGGCTAACAATTTCCCTGTGCAGTTATTATCAGTGATCGGAAACCCAATTATTTTTAATGTATCGGGAAATTTTCGGTTTTATTCCATATCCCTGTAATGGATAATAAAAGAAATGGGTGTATGATAAATGAAATTGTAACAAAAACTCAGGATGCATATTCAATTCAACATATGGGAAACTGACAGCAGGTTCTTTAATCTTAATGTTAAACATCGATTTGCGAAAACTAGAAAGAAAAAATCATTATGAAGATTCGGTGAAATAATTTTGAAATTTTTATTTTAAAATAATTAAATTTTTCTTCCGAAGAACTTGAACTATGAATGTCTGTAATTCTGCCCTAAACGTTGAATTTTTACAAAGCAACCATTGTTGTCAAGTGCAGCTCGCTAACTATGAGCTGCACTTGAATTTAAATAACCTAAAATTTATTTTAATTATTTATTTTATAGTAGCTCATGAACAACCGTTCACGGCCTTTTACAATGAGAGTAATAACGTTAACAAAGACGAACACATACAGCCATGCCCTCGGCAGGATTGGAACCCGCACTGGGAGCCAGACACGATAACCACCCCTCTACGAAGGCCGGCAGTATAATAGGATAGAGATGGCGTAAAGGGCGATTTCCAGATAAGTCGAGGACGAGTTGTTTAAAACACTAAAACATCATTCGAATTCAAATACAGGCAGTCCTCGAATTATGACTGTCATGCGTTCCTGGAAATAGGCGCCTTAATTCGAAGCACTATTTCCCATGCACCAACTGTTATAAATTGGGATTACGTTCCGTACAAAGGCCAAGAAAGCGCACGTTTTACAAAATTTATTAAAAAAAGCTCTCTCACAATTATAAGTGAACCAATAACATATTTAAGTAAATTAAAAGACATACTAAAACATCGTTCTTTTTTTAACCTAATTAGTCCTATTCAATTATATTGGAGAATCTTCTGTCATGGCATCTCGTATCGCTACTCGTCCTATGAACTGCAACCTGAATCGAACTCGCGTCACCGTTTTCGTTGTCGCACTCAATGCCCGACTCAAAACATCGTTTTGACTCGGCCAAGCGTCGTTTTGAACGTCGTAAACGCTGAGCGGGACCTTCAGTTTTTACAAAGTTCCTAAATTATGAAACTCAGATAGTCAATTACCGTCTGTATTGGAATTCTAAAGGTGCGTCCACACCTGGTGAACGAATACGAACGAGAATACTATCGCGAACGGGAATAGACGAACACGAACGATCATTGGCGCACGCTAACGAACATAGACGCACACGAGCGAACAATGACAAACGATGTTTCGTCGCTTTGTTCGATCATATTCTAACTCTTTGCAGTCTTTAGTTCTTTCGTTGCCTTATAGACACAATATACATAGTAATGCGCAGGAAAACTGTTATTATTGCAAGTGCGTCCTTTATTGTAATGCATAAGCTGCTTGAAAATAATGATAGCAATAAAGTAAGGAGTAAATATCGCTGGTAGACGACTTCAGTGTTTAAGAATAGGAGTCTCTATAGTACTTCTGAAAACTGTGGACATTTTGAAAACGTTATAGCGATGCCTGCATCATATCTGGAGAAATTAAAACAAATTGTGGGTCCCAGAATTACTAAACAAGACACTTTTTTATAGAATCAATTCCTGTGGAGGAGAGAGACTGTGTAACTCTACGAAACTTGGTCAGCGGAGAGTGAGTTGAATTATACTTAGATGCTAAAAGCATCCATCTTCTTCTTGCCCAATTTGTGTTAATGGTTTTTGGTGTCCTATAAAATGGGATGGCCTTCTACATCCACAACAAAAGATACGGTGACGTCGTCCGATCACTCTATCTCTATAGACACTGAACCCTTGTGCCAACACACGTCCACACTATACGAACTCGAACGAGCACGAACGACCTCGAACGAACATTTCCCTTTGATGTACCGATAGATGGAGGATCTTTGTTCGTTCGTGTTCGTTCGCGTTCGAAAACACGCCCACACTGTATTCGTCAATGTGCGTTTGTATGCTCGTTCGTGTTCGTCCGTGCTCGTTCGCCAAGTGTGGACGCAGCTTAACAGCCTCACCCCAAATCGGAGAGATATTCGTTGCGTATGGAGAAAAAAATCTCCAGACGAAACGAGGATATCATGTGCCCGCAATACGAAAACACCAGCCGCATTAAAATACTTCTCGCCATCCAAGAACTGCTCTGGGTTTCGAGCCTTTAATGCAAATTCACCTTATACTCAGACGTAAACTGCATAAATATTATTCTCCGCGCTCTTTCAATCACGGTCGACCTCATAACCCTTTAGCTCTCCTCACTCGAGGCAAATATCGGCCAAGCGTGCTCGCCGACAAAACGCGCCGTATGCATACCTTAGGTTCACCTCTCCGAAATCCAACTTTCCCGCATGGCCTTTTCATTTTCAATAGTTTAGTCGACGTCGTCACGCGTGACTCGCTGGGTAACTTTGTGCAATCCGGGGCTGATTTGCATGCGACTTCCAGCGCCGTGTTTCCATACCTAGGTCGTAGCAAAGGTACGCGATTTGTAGATATAAGAGTCATGAGAGAGAGAGATAACGAGAAAGAGAGAGGGAGGAAGGAGGGTTAAGGGAGGAGGAGGAAGAAGAGGAGAAGCCGGGGTTACTCACAGTACCCACGGCGCTAGCGTGCTACCTTTGCAAAATGTTTGTATGGAACAGCAAAATGGGTTACTTGATTTTTCCCTACATTCAATTTGAAGTCTTTATTTGCGTGCCTGGGTCGCGGCAGAGGGGTGAACCGCCGTAAAAAACGCACGCAAAATAGAATCGGAAGAAGAAAATAGGACAGGTGAAATGGACGGAGAGATTATTTTTCCTATTAAAGGAACAAAACGCGTCGACCTCATTTTTGATCTACACACGTATGATGGATTAGCATCTGTGAATTTTTAGAAACGGACACATTTTGAATGTCAGAAAATGTTGCGGAGAACACCTGGAAATCTTTTATTTATTTAATTAAAAGGTCCATAAACAGCCAATTTTGGATCATTAACATACATAAGTATAAAATAAATAAAAATAAAAAAATAAATAAAAAATAAAACAAACTACAGTGGGAATTATAATTAACTATCGTAGAACAAATATTAAACCGTCCCAAACATGAAACAGAGAAATATACGAACAAAAACATATTAAAGGCATTGGACAATCAAAATTTATGGGGGTAACCGGGAAACCAGTGTAGTGAAGGATGAGATGGGGCAAAACATATCAATATTACGGAAAAAACGCACCCGAGTATTGAAAGTTTGGGGCAATCGATAAAATTTGGTGACGGAAAGGCGGCATTTGGTTAAGTGGAAAGGGTTGGGGTTGCGGGTGGGACGAGGGGAGACATGGAGAGTGAAGTAGGTAAGAAGATCGTTCAGTCAGTATTTACCATTCATTATTCCGTGGAAAAATTTTAGGTAGAATGTTTTTCGACGCAGTTGCAGAGAGGAAATATCCAGCGCTGAAAGTAAATTCTCGCGAGACGAGTTACGGTAAGCGGGTATTCGATAGCGTACGACTGCTAGGAAGAAATTTAGAGGGCGATTTAAGAGCTTCAGGTTGGTGGGAGATGTCGTGGACCACATAGGAGAGCAATATTCAAGTAGAGGTAGAACACAACCCGAAAAAGTTATTTTAATGTATGTTGGTCGTTGATTTCGTTGAATCTATATAACAGCCCGACAAGGGACATGGCTTTGGAAGAATTTTTTTTATATGTGAGGAGAAGGTAAGCTTGGACTCAAAGAGCACTCCAATGTAAGGAAACTGCGGGTATGGGTTGGGAGGAGTATTAATAAACTGAAGGGATGGGTTTGGATCGAAGGGTGAACTGTATGAATTTAGATTTGGTGGGATTAACTTTAAGTTTCCATACAGAGCTTCAATCGGAGATTGAATGAAGGGCGTGCTAAAGCAAATGACGATCAGTAGGATTGTTGACTCTCTTCAGGATCTTGCAATCGTCGACGCATAATAGTATATTGCAGGAATGGGGAAGAATGGAATCAACAATATCATCAATATATAAAGAGAAAAGAAGGGAACAAGGACACTTCCTTCTGGAATACCAGAAAGAACCGGAAGGGAAGGGGAAGTAACGCCGTCGATAGTAACATGCTGAAATCTGTTGGATAGAAAATTGGTGAGAAGGCTAAGAAGGGGTCCATGGATATTTTAACGATTAGTAAGTTTGTGAACTAGTAGGGTGTGATCTATGGTGTCAAAAGGTTTGGAAAAATCAATCTAACAAACTTCAAGTTTTAAAGTTTTAATAGATCCGCTTTGTGTAAAGTCTAATCAATTCAACTAACTTCCACGACTGTGAGTGCATTAATTTCCCAAACGCTAATTTTTTTGCTTGCCTTTTGAATAGCTTACGTAAGCGAGTTTCTCAAAGATCTCAAGATGGTTGAACATTAAAGTTACTTTATTTTATACTACCAATACATCTATGTATTATGTTTGAATAAAAAGAAATAAGTCCACATAATATTTAGAAAAGTGATGAATGGAAAAAAGGATCTGAATCGGACAATTTTGCTAGCAAGGTGAAAATTGTTCATCTATACGTTCTAGCAATAATAGATATTCTAATATAAGGAAAGGAAAGGAAAGAACTGGGAGCATGAAAATTTTTAGATCTGTTGCCTTTGGACCTCTTGTTACAGAGCAACGTAAAGAACCGTGCAACCTACAATAATCGACACGCTCAGCTTGAATAAAAAAACAGCATCTCTTAGCTCGTTGTCAACATCCCACGCACCAAATTACAGTCTTGGATTCAAAATGGCGGAGGTCAATTTCAACGTCTTTTGTAATAAATCAGTAAACATTTCTATAATATTTCGATCTGATAAACTAAAAATTTGCAGAATGGATGGGTCTTCCCTTAGAATGTTTATCCTGTGCCAAACAGCAATTTATTTACCATATTGCCGAATCAAAAGAGCAAAATAGAAATATTAAACTGTACAAACAATTCTCCGCGGAGCCTACAAAAAGTTTGCGTAGTTAAACAAAGGAAAAATCTCCCACGTTCCTCATGAACAACTGTTTCGCCCGATTGCCTCCCACCAAACTCGCAGTTAAAAAAAAACTTTCCATACGACAGCAGCCGGCATATTATTATCGAATCTCGACGGCAGAGAGAACTAATCGCAGAGCACTATTTTATTGATCTCATAGTCGTTCGCGGTGAAAAATTATATCTACCCCTTCCAGCTCTTCCGAAAAAAATATATATTCGAAGCGAACGGTTGTTTTTTTTAAAGGGAGATACGTGGAAATGAACCGAACCAGACGGTTACAAAACCGAGCATAAAAAAGGAGATTGCAGAGAAGAGGATTGGAATGAGAGAGGGAGAGAGACAGGGAGAGGGTTGAAGAGGGAAAAAGAGAACCGATATAAATGGAACAAAAGAGAGAGAATGAAGACAAGAAGATAAAAAGAGAGAGATAAGCAGAGGAGAGAGAGAGAGAGATGGAGTAGAGGGTGGTGAGAAAGGGCAGAGAAAGAGAGAGAAAGTGAGTACACGCGATGCGTATTGGAAGTCGATGATGAGAAGATGGCCGTTGGCAGAAAGGAGAGCCCCGTAGCGCGGTGGGATTGAATGAGATCGGGAAGCTGAAGAGGGAGTTTAGAGGGGAGGATGCGGTTGGGCCGAGAGGGATAAAGATTTTTTTCCGGGCTACGGGATTGAGAGAGGGATGTGTGTGTGTAGAGGGGTGCCGTAGGAAGGATTGGGAGAATTGAAGTTTTAGGGCGCGGGTTGGGCTGAGAAGAGACTGGAAAAATGGGAGCGGCGAAACATAGAGATAGAAAAGTATGGGAAGTGGCGGTAGGGAGCAGAGAGAGATAGAGGAGAGAAGAATGAGAGAACTCTGCACGGGTTGTGAATCGAAGCGGAATTGGGAGAAAAGAGAGGGTGAGAGATGGGGAGGTCGAGAGGCGGGGAGGCAGAAAGATTGGGAGGCTGTGAGATGGGCAGGCCGAGAGGGATGAGGAGGCCGAGAGATAGGGAAGCTGTAAGCGGGGGAAGCATATAGATTGCGAGATATAATAAGCAACCGTGGTAAAAGTGCATATATGCGATTCCCATGGTTTTCACAGCCTCAGCACCATTCCGAAGACAACTTCACGAGATCCTCGCCTCCAGAGTTACGGGATGTATCTACACTCACGGAGATCGCAATTAGCTAGCGGAGACACTCAGCCGGCGATGTTACGCAGAATTAAGTTTCGATCTCGCAAAAACATTGGTCCCGGTAAAAGTCAAATCCGATTATTTGTCGGACGACGTTCTATTTTTCGCGGAAAACTTAACGATTACCCGCGACAACACAGGCAGCTCAGCTAACGTGGCTGGAAAACAACATCGTAGACAAAGAGGATGAACTGCTATGTATCGAGAGAAAAAAATCCAAGTAAAATGATGAAAAGGGAAAGGTGAATTGGGTGATAGCTGGAAGGGATATTGAAAGAATGTCGGGAGACTCGTAATGTTAGCAAAGAGTAGGAACAAACTGGAAAATAACAGGCAAAATTCAACGCAAGGGCTGAAGGAGACGCGGTCAAAATTGAGGGTCCAATAGAAGAGAGGAGCTAAATAAATGAGTGAATTATATACTAATAGTAGAAGGAAGGGAAGATGCGAGTAAAAACAAACAACAAATTGGAAGGTATCGGATTAGAGAGTTTTAAGAGAAAGTCTCGAGAGAATAAGTAGAAAGATACCGGAGTGGTAAAAGGTAAATAAATTAAAATGATATAAAAATTTAAAAGAGAGAATATGTAAAGATATGTACAAAATATGATGTTCTTTAATAAAAGCATACGATTTCATTCGCGGGGAAGACACTTTTGAAGACGGAAGGGGAGTTGGAATTACATTTTTCGTAAGTTAAGGTTTCAGGAGTAATTTTCCCCCAGAGACGGAGTCGAATGAAAAATTCAAACGATTGAACGCTTGTTGTTTGGATTTTGGAATGGAAACACACGTCTTACTCGTTTAGATTTAGCGTAGAGAAACGTGGGCATGAATAAGTTAAATAGGTCTGCGTTGCCTTGTGTCTTTGCTCCTCTACTTTTGGAGACCAACCCAACAGGCCTGGGATACTTTTTTAACGCATCTCTGAATCGTCACATTTTGTCAATTTAAAAAAAATGCTCTTCAAATCTCTCTCTTGCTTTGATTTTTCGTTCCTACACAAAATGTACATTTTCGTAACCTCGTCGGTTTATATTTTTCGTTTAGCTTCGTGCTGAAACATCAAGATCCGCATATCTCCTCCTTCCTATCATCCTGCTCACTTTTACTCCTCTCGTTGTTGTTATTTTAATCTTCCGCTTAGATTTCGATGGCTTAACAATACGCCATTTCGCTTCTACATTTACAAACGCCTTATCTCGTCACGCACGGTGACCACGTCTCCATATTAAGAGGGGAAACGCTGTATTTTTTATCCTTTTTCCTGCTTTGACTGTTGGATCAAACCATCTTTGTATTTTCACCAACAAAATATCATCGCGGAAAAGAATTAACTTTGTACTTTTCACGTCTAAAGATTCATAAAATGGTGCAGAATTTTCCACCAACTAAAAATAATTCATATAGCTACCTCAAGTTTCCGTCTGGTAAATATAGTAAATTTTGTTCTGTAAAAGCGTAGAAATCACTTTTGTTTTTTGCGGTACCTTACACGACTATCTTTACCTAGCTGATGAGGGTTGACAGTGACGTAACAATCAGTTGCTATAATTTTGCTTTTGAGTGATAATAGCTCAGATAAAAGTACGTATGTCATCAGAAGAATTGTGAATTCAAAGACTTTGATAATCGTGGATCAACGAAAAAACAACTGAAATCGATAGAATATAATCAATCAAATAGTTTAATATAATACATACCTTGTTTTAGTTTAGCACGTAGTCATTCTACGCCAAATCTCTTTTTATAGTATAATGAAATCTATAACATATATTTTTCGCGGTTTATATCCATTTAATTAATTTGGCGCTATGAAAACGTAATTGTTGGCATTAATCACACACGCACAGTAAAAGCGCACTTTTAATTCCTTAATACTAGCGAAATGTTAATTATTCGCTTAACTGATCGTAAATTCTTTTGCATTTACTTTTGAGGATCAGGGCACGGATTAGAGAGGTGAATAGAAGAATGAAATTATTTTTAATGATAAGTGTGTCTGATATATAACGTCAATGACTATTGTTTTCTTTGGCAAATAAATGTGGATTTAATTACTTTATGTAGCAGTTTGTAATAATACCTTTACATTTTAAAGATTCGACTTAAATAAGAAATGATATATTCCTTCCCGTCATATTGACTGGATTTTACACTAATTATATATTATGTTATATAATAAACTCCTCTCTCTGTATGCCTGCAATTTGTGCCACGCGTGGAAGCGCTTTCATTGGCTGACTGCAAGCCAATCAGAGATCGGGAGGTCGCTGTGAAGGAACATATTTACCCTAGTTACGTACGATGTAATCACTGTTCCCTGTAGCTTATTGGCTTCGTGCGAGGGTAATGCATTGAGTGCGCGACTTCCAGTCCTGTTCGAGTTGGAATTTTTTCTAGACTAATAGCGAACAAATTTAAGGCGATATCACGCTGAGAGAGATAACTATATTTTCTAGGGGAGAGAGAGGGGAGAGAGCAAGATAAATGGGAGGGAGAAAGTAAGGCAGAATGGCAGGAGAGAATGAGATGTAAGAATGGTGCCTTAATTTTAACACTTTATCCATGTATACCCGTCATTTTTGACAGTCAATTACACTAGTAAAATAATAAACCGTGTCACTGTTTCACACAGAGACGTAGCTGGGAGATATGGCGCTGTGACAAGCTCCTTAGTTATGTAGAATATTATTTTTCCTGTGTTTAAATAAATAATAATAGCTTTTTAATGGAATGTGTCAACATTTGAATAATGAATTAATGAAATTTAGATGAGGTCGAGACTACGTGAAAATTTATAATATGGATAAAATGTGGCGTTTCTAAAATTACAAACAAAAATTAAAACAACAACAGCTTCAATAACACTTTGATTTATTCTACATAACACTATATAACAACGACCGGTTTAGATGAATAATCACCATCATCATCATTATTAAAACTGTGTTGTTTTAATTTTTGTTTGTAATTTTAACAAAGCCACATTTCATCCATATTACATCAATAATTATTTATGGGAAAATAAAATTATGGCTTTTTTGAGAGAACGTTTGGCGCCTGTGGCAGATGTCACCTTTACCATACCCTAGTTACAGCACTGGTTTCACATCATTGGATATAAAATAGAAAATCAAAATTTGTTTTTTTATTTGCAGTTCATGAAGTAGTAATAACTATAATTAATCGTAGCGTAGAAATTACCGTATATTTCCATCATTCAAATTTGTTATTAATAATAATAAGCTTTCTTTTATTGTTACGGATTTCTTTCCCTTTACAGTCTTTTTAGCACATTACGTATACTGTTACTAACGCCACAACACAAATTTTGATTGGCTTGAAACGCGGTTTAATCGTCTTCCTCAAACAACTCACCGTTTAGCGGAAGTCTTCAGGTTGCCAAACTAACACCAATTCACTCCGTTATAGATCGCTCTTACTTTATATTGACTCAAACATGAGATAAGCAATAAAAATTATAATCGAGAGACGAGAGAGAGAAAAAGTACACTTTTAATATTAATCCTCCAAATACCCTTTTCCTCCAATCTTTGCCCTAGCGATTCTTATAATATTAAACTTCCTTGTCACAAGTTTTCCTTGCCCTCGCGGGGGAAAAAGAGATCTCCTTTAATTATACTGGGGATGGAAACCCTTGAAATGTAACCTTACACTTGTTGGTTCGAGAGTATCGGGGCAGATTTTCCTTTATAACTATCAAATACCCCTCCCCTCCCCTCCCTAAGCCTCTTCCACTTTCCCCTCTCTCCCCCTTTCGTACCCTTCCACCATCCCATCCTCTATCTAGAAATAATCGTTTTCTTCTGCAATTCTATGTACTAAAAATTCTTTCCTTGCTTAATATTTCCCATTTGATCTTCGCCCCAACCTTTTATGATATTCTTCCGCAACTCTTTCCATTATCTGTAAACCTTTCTCGAAAACCTATCCATTAGGTAGAGTCTATATTAGCTTTTCGTAGAGGGAAGAAAAGGGTTACATTCAGAAATTTCAATCAGGCGAAAGTTTTGAACCCGCTCTCACCAAAGCTACCACCCTCCAGCACACACACACAATCCGAATGGCGCGCTGACACACACGACCGTGTTCACGCACACACACATTAGCGATGATAATTTAAAAGAAGACCTATGAGAGAAACAGAACTGGAAAAAGGGAGAAAGGATGTGAAGATGTGACGTTAGGAGGAATAAATGAAAAGAATTGGATGAAAACGGATATACATATACACCCGCAGTAAATGGCAACTATGTGTTGTAGGAAGATTATTGGACACTTTACCGCTGACGGTGAAATGAAAAACTTTTATTATACGTCTCTTCATGCATGTCTCGCGAACACCCCCAAAGGTTTTCGAAGTGGCAAATGTCCATTAGGCTTCCCACAACACCTAAATTTGAATGGAACAGGTATTCAACTTGGAAGAAGAAGATGAATATACAAGAGTTTTTATTAATGATACCAGCAAAGAGAGAGGAAAGGGAGGACCTCCGAATCCACACACACAAAGAATTTAGAATGGGGATAAACCTGATATTTGAGTAAATGTAATGTACATATCCGTACCGAGACGATTTGTAAATATTCTCTGACGCTAAAATTGACTGGAAGTTCTTTCAACAAGTTACAAAGGTGTTGAAATTACATATTATGCATGTTCGCATAAGCTGAAACTAAATTTTGACATTTTAGAAGGAGAAAAATTCTGCACTTGAATTTTTCTCTTTCTAAAATGTCAAAATTTATTGGAAGTTCTTTGTACGTTTCATATTTCAAACACTGAATTAAAAGAAATAAACGGACTCCGTGAATATTAATCGAAACCGTAAATCAGAGTTATATATCCTAAAGACACCAGCAGCGAAACAAGTTAAAGCATTATTAATTCAAGGGAAGGATCTGCTTTAACTTGATGAAGATTGGCTTTAAAAAAATTGCATTTGAGAATTGTGACAGCCACCTTAAGGGTATATACGTTTCGTCTTATTTGCTCAGAAAAAAATTTGAATAACAATGAGGTTTACGTTTTTAGTCAGTTCAGAGCACCATTACAATGATTTATCGCGTGATATTATACCATAAAATAACATTGGCGAAACGCGTTAAAAGGATGCTAATTCATAAAAATGATTCAATAGAACCCAAAAGAGACTGTCTTAAAACAATTTGAATTAAATACGTATTTGAGAAGTGTGACGATCACGCCTGAATCCTTAAGACAGCACTTCAGTTTCAATTAAAGACCGATGAGGTATATGTTTACGGAAAATTAACATAATCATTTATATCGATCACATCGATTTACCTGACTTAAATCGATGGTCTATCAAAAGATATTCTTTCCGAAAGTCTTCATTTTTCTACTACATGAAACAATTGCAACCTGAAGTGACTTTATGCTCACCCTGTTTGCCCACGTACCCACTTTCTCCCTCGCTTATAACGCGTCCCATTTACATTTTCCAAACAGCATAAACCTGCTTCGCCACGGAGAACTCCCCTTTCCTCCTGCAAACCTCCGGGCGCCTTGGGCAACCCTCAATCTTATCCTCTCGCGCTCATACTGCCATTGAGATTCCAGAGACTGTTTGGAGGGAACACTTTACAATCTCTATCCCTCGCGTTGCCTAGTTACCAGCTTCTCCTTCCTTGCCAAACGACCCCAATCCTATCCAAGTTGCGCGCCTTATAAGGTTGTAAATAAAAAAAACCACTCAATTTTCGGTCATTGGCTTCGCCTACGGTCTTTGGTTGGCGTTTACGTTCCCCGTTTAATTACCAAATAAGGTCATTTTATCGCATAGGAAAATATAGTGAAGCAAGTAAATCACTCTTATGGGGATTGTAAGCGGTTGCCGGTTGCGAAATTGATTTTCTAGTCGAAAATTTCGAAAGGAAATATTTTGCTCCTTTTTACGCAAACGATATCAAATATTTCTCACATCATCTGAGTTTTACAATAAATTTTTAGGATGCCTAAGTAATTACTTATCCATTATATACTTTGGACATTAAAAAAAGGGTTTCTTAGCATTAGCTGTAATTATTAACTCATACATTTTTCGTAAACTAAAGCCTATAAATGTTCATGATTTCATCAAATAAAACGGATGTGGCGTTTTGTTTTTTGTTTGAAAAAATATTGAGTCATACCCCACATTATAGGTAGGCTTGGTAGAATTCGACGTTTATTTTCCCGAGATATTTTTGACGATTAACGACGCTTAAAATTACTACTTCCATATATGACTGACAGGGCTCTGCCTTTCAAATCGATTATTTAAATTTACCTTTTATTTCGATATTTTTAAATTTGTAAATGTTAATATTAAAGAAAGCATTCAATAATGAATTTATTAAAATATAATTATATCTTTTACATCTAAATCTACATGTTACCCTGCAATTCACCTAATTGGTGGGTGGCAGGGGGTGCAATGCACCAAACCCTACCTAAAGAATGTCTATCGCAGGTTGAAATTTTCTATTGTGATCTCGTATTGTCCTCGGAAAGAACGAGCCTAGATAACGCTCCGTCCTACAATCGATCTCTCGTATCTTATCGTCACGGTCGTTCCTACCTATATATGTTGGTGCTTCAATTATTCCTACAACCTCGTCTTTTAGACATTCCGATCTATATTTCTCCAGAAGCCGCAACCTTGAGTTCAATCTACGATCCTCCAGTGGTACCCAGTTCAAATCCCTCAATAATGAGGTGACGCTTTCCTTATGTTCGTACTTTTGTTTTACGAATCTGGCTGCTCTGCGCTGCACTCTTTCTAATTGAATCATATGTCCCTTCTAGTACGGATCCCATATGCATGAGGCGTATTCCTCTTGTAATCTAACCAGTGATAAGTAACATGTTTCACGTACTTTTTCTGTAGTGTTCCGTACTATTCTACCTATGAAAGCCAGTTTATTGTTGGCCGCACCTATAATGTGCATGTCCCACGAAAGATCTCGACAAATTACTACTCCTAAATATTTTACATACTCGGCTGCTTGAATATTTATTCCATCTATTTTATACTCGAAATCTACTTCTATGTTCTTACTTTTCCAGAACGTAACTGCAGCACATTTAGTGTACTCATAATTAATTTCAATATGCCATTCTATGACCACGCTGAAATGGCTCTAAGTCTCCACACAGCGACTGATGGTCCTCCTGGTTTTTATTTCTTTATATAGAACGGTATCATCGGCAAAAAGTCTAATTTTACTACGAACTACCGAGCAGACAACAGTTTTTTTTTTCTCGTTTCAAAAATTGTTCCAACTTTCACAGCTTATGCCTGTCTGCATAGGATCTTCGGATCATATCATTCCATCAATTTCATGTTGGCAATCTCACCATTTGAGAGGAAGGAGTTTCTTTCGATGATTCTCTTCGAGGACATCTGTCGGGGCAGTTTGATACTAGCTTGGCTAGTTCCCGTCCTACCAAGGAAAACATCCGTGTTCAGAAACGAGAGAAAATGTTCTGCTACGATAGTTCAGGGGTAGAATATCCGCCCGGCAAGTGGAAGACCCGGGTTCAATTCCCGGTCATAGCAGACTTTTTTCTCGTTTCAAAAATTGTTCCAACTTTCACAGCTTATGCCTGTCTGCATAGGATCTTCGGATCATATCATTCCATCAACAGTTACATAGATTAAGAAAAGTAGAGGGCTCAATACACTTCCCTGAGCAACACCCGACGCAACCATCTATTTTATACTCGAAATCTACTTCTATGTTCTTACTTTTCCAGAACATAACTGCGGCACATTTAGTGTAATTAATTTCAATTTGTCATTCTTTGCACCACGGTGAAGTCTTCCTGCAGCGACTGGTGGTCCTCCTGGTTTTTTATTTCTTTATATAGAACTGTAACATCGGCAAAAGGTCTAATTTTACTACGAACTACCGAGCAGACAACAGTTACATAGATTAAGAAAAGGAGAGAGGCCAATACACTTCCCTGAGCAACACCCGACGCAACTTTAACGGGGGACGAGTATTTCCCATCGATGACAACTATCTGTTCTCTATTCGAGAGGAAGTCTCTCACCCAACTGACAACTTTTAAGTTGATACCATATTGTCCTAACTTTGCAATTAATTTCCTATGAGATACTTTATCAAACGCCTTCATAAAATCAATGAATATTGCATCGACCTGAGTATTTTTCTCTCCGCATCGCAACAAATCATCCACGAACAGGCCGAGCTGCGTTTCACCTGATCTACATCTCCGGAATCCGTGCTGGCATCCGCTAAGCAATGAGTGACTATCTAAATAGCGCATTACAGAATTAAAGATTATTTGCTCAAGTATCTTGCACGATAATGAAGTTAAGGAAATTGGTCTATAATTTTCGGGGTTCTCTTTGTCGCCGCCCTTATGGATGGGCGTAACGTGAGCCACCTTCCAATCTTTAGGAACGACACCTTCCGTAATGGATTTCTCGAATATAATTTTCAAATACGGCGCATTTCATAAGCTAACGCTTTCAATACTCGCGCGAGTATTTACCTCAGCCCAGGAGATTTATTTGGTTTAATTGAATGAAGTTGGAGCGCGATACCATTTTCGGAAAATATCAAAGCTTCCATCGAGTCGCCCTGACGCATAGGAATAGGGGTTTCACATTCATCGTCATTAGGAGTAAAAGCTTTCTGAAATTGTTGATTTAATAATTTTGCTTTCTCCGCCCTATCGTTAATTACATTTCCCTTTTCCGATGTCAGTGACGCAATAGTGGTGCCTCTACCTTTGACTTCCCTGACGTAAGACCAAAATGCTTTCGGGTTCTATTTCAACTTATCCTGTAAAACCTTCTTTTTGTAATTGTTAAACGCATTGACACTCTGGCTATGGAGCGCACCTCCTTGTATTGCTGCCTTATCCTTGCAATCTGCTCGATCGTAGCTGTTGAGGATGTGTTATTTACGAGAGAGTTGAGTTCTTTGCCGTCGGAGAGCGCTCCTAACTTCCTGGTTGTACCATCTAGGTTCTGCATTTTCACGCTTCAGTTTGCTTGGAACAAATATATTTACTTTCAGTAACGAATGTATACTAAGTATGAAGTGTATTTAAATCGTTAATTTGATCTTTTACCAATTAATTCGCGATTTTAACCAAGAAAATCGCCACTTTTGAATCGGCCCCGAGATTTCGCGTGCTTTTTTTTGGATTTATGACGAAATGTCTAGAAACTGAGTGTAGTACGAGAATATAAATCTGGTACACAACAAACACAAGACTATTTTGACGTGAAAGCTCACCTCTTTAAGTAACAAAAAATATTTAGTGCAGAAAAATGTTCATTGCGCGAACACGAAGCGATATTTCTTGTTCTAGTATTTTCACTCCTTTCTTTACAAATTTTGCCAAACGTGATGATTTCGACGTCTATATGAGAAAACATATTAATAGTTAATTCCCGCATTTGGCTAACTGTATCTTGATGATTAAACCAAATTAGCATCTTGCATATTGTTCACGAGAATATTAATGCCGTTTTACCACACTGAAACTTATTATTAGTATATTTTTAATCTCAAATATCGTAGACTGGTAATTTTAATTCTAGATAGTTTTCATTTTGTACAGTAATTATTCCAATCACGTCATTGACAAATATATTATTTTGCGTTAATGTAGACAGTAAATTATGCTTTATCCCTTGAAATCCGAACAATATGCTGTTACATTTGCCGAGAAACATTCTTTTAAAAAAATGCGTGTTCAGCTTAAAGGCTTTTAGACATTCGTTGATGCCAATTTAAGACTAATTAAAGAAAAAACAATGATATGATTATCGCAATAATATTTTAGCTGTCAAAAAAGAACTATCTAATACTTTACTTTGTATCATTTTATATATTTCATCACTGTACTAAATATTCTCTTCATTTAGCAAAATATGTAGAGAATAATTAGACTTTATTGTACAGCGCTCAATCATCAGTCTTACCAAAATCCTGATTAAAATGTGTTTTACCAATCGAAAAAATGTTTTACTACAAATAGCAAATAAATATTAATCCTTTATCCCTCTTTAATTTTAAGTAACGGTTGCTAATTTATGTGCGCCTTTTTAAACCATTATATATAAATTGAAACTTACTAACCTGTAGCAAAGTATGAATGAGCCAAAACCAAGAGAGCGGAACGATCTTTCCTGGATAACTTTTAGAGAAAGACAACCAAAAGGGTGGGTTCAGTGCATACGGAGAAGGAGTGGAAGTGCATACAACGTCCATCTGTCGGAAAAAACCCTAGCAAGCAATCGAGGAACATTTGTTCTTGGAACACACTCCATGGGGTAGATGCGTGGAAGGGGTAACAAAACGATTAACTGGCTGTCTTCAAACGACCACCGAAGTTCCTTTATTCCGAACCTCGTTTATCAGGGCTCGAGAAACTTTTAGCAGGACATATCCATGACCTTATCTATATAGAGAGGCTGGTGGAATATTACATCATTAGGTCGGCAAATATAATATCAAACACCTCAAAAGGGCTAAGAAACACGTATTCTCAAAACTACCCTTGCCATGCCTTGCGGTTACCTGATTGTTCAGACGAAATCGTAGGTAGGAAATAATATTGCAAAAAAGGTAAACAGAAACGACTTCAAAATCATATTTCAGAATCAAATAGGTTTTTAGACGTATACTTTTCCATCTTGTTGGCAAATCGACGCTTTTCGACGACTTTTCATTTTCGTCGATTTTGAAAATTTTACAAAATCGACGCTTATCGGCGTTTTTCGATTTAAATCGAATTCTACCAAGCCTAATTATAGGCTATGTTTGTATTTTTACCAACGTTTCATTGGGAATGATCTCCATGAAAGTTAAAACACTTAAAACCGAGGAAAAAATGAGCGTATATACGATGAAATAGGAAAACTTGCAAATCAAGAACTGATTGAATTTAGTTGCGGCAGTTTAGCTCTATAAATACTTCGTTTATTTAGAAGAGTTCCGCGTAGTGGACATTTGAAAGTGACAAGTCATCTTCTTCAATTTTAAATCTACCAAACTTCTCGCAGTTTGAAGGTGCGACCGTTTCAGAATCCATCTTCATGGAAATTTTTAGCATTTCGAGAAACTACTTGTTCGAATCAATGGAAAGTTTTACGCGATTAACATTTCAACGATATGAGAGCGAGGAAATTCAGTGAAAAACAAACATTTTTTGACGTCTGCCGGACATCACTCCGGAACACACACACGTCTATTCCACCTAATGTAATTTAGCCGCGCGAACAATCTTCCGGCTAAAAAAACAAATGAAGACTTTCCAGCATGGCGAACGCCTCGTCGCCATAGTAACGGCGATCGTTTCCGTGTTTGCTTCTCTTCAACACGTAGTCACGCACCGTGGAATCGCGGACCTAAGAGAAACGTAATCGTCTTCGGGGTGTATTGAGTGTACACACACTCAAGCATGACATCATTCCTCTTATCCCTTCCCCGGCCTTTCTCTCTCTCTCTCTTTCCCTCCATCCGCCACTACCTCATTCTCCCTGCAGCTATTATTCCGCGGGGTGACACAAGCGTTCTCTCGGGGAGGCGACGGAGAGGAAAAGGGGGAACGAGAGAGAGAGAGGATTTGGTACCAACGCTTCAGTGCATTCTCCCGGAACGCCCTCCGCCCTTCTCTCTCCCACTCGCTGTGGAGAGAGAGAGAAAGAGGGAGGGAGAAAGCGTTTCCTATCGCCTTAATGGCAGTCTCTGTCTCCTTCTCTCCTCTTACTTCCCATCTCTCTCACTCTCTTTCCCGCCCTCCTATCTTCCTCTGTCTCTTCCCCTCTATCTCCTTTTCTCCCCTTCCTCCCCCGCTCGACACTTTACCCAACTCTATTTCTCACTCTTTCCCCCACTACTGTGCGCCTTCGCCCGCAAAAAATTCCCCGTTCCTATTCCTTTACGTCACATGGTATAACCCGAACGTGGTTCCGCTCGCATTATTGCGCCATCTCCATCTTTCTCTCTACCTTGATTCCTGCTTTTTCGCTCTCTCACGACCTATCCCTTTCTCATTCCTTCTCTCGCTCACTGATAGAGGTAAGATGTGCGAAGGGATACGAAAGTATAACTGTCGTTAAGGAGGTTGGAATTTCCACCTCTCCTGCGGTCGTTCTGTCGCGCGCGAAAAGGGACGGACGTTCGATGCAGTTTGAGGTACGATTAAACGACTCGCAGTTCCCAAGTTAAAATTGGTTAGGAAGATAAACTTGCGTATATGTTATTACGCTTATTGAGAATGATTTTTTTTCGGAACTTTCCAACCGAATAGAAAGTTTTCATGAAGTCGCAAAAGTTTGCCAAATGCGTTTTTCAGACGGAATAACGCGAATTAAGACTTCGTAGCTTACGATTTTTTATCACTTCTCATGCAGTGTTGAACGTGAAATGGATGTTTATTTTTAATTCGCGTATAATGAAAGAAAGTTAATACTGGATAAATATTTAATGAATAAAGGACGAATATAAAAATAATATGTGAACGATATAAAAGATAAATGTTTAATGAATGACGGACGGGCAGAATATATAATTAATTTGAATGTCTCTAAAAAATGTGCCCTTAAGTATCATTTGCTATAAATATTATCTTAAGATGAATGAGCTTCCATAATGAGCATTCGGTTTGGAATAGTCAGACATTAAAAGAATTTTAGAATAAAAGAGACATTTTATGCTTAAAGGTATTCGAAATGCTCCCAAAAAGCTCTCTTAAAATTAACTTACCCATACTTCAATCTAATTATATCCTTACTACACTTCCATAGACGCACGCATTGTATTTTTCCGTCATTTCTTCTCTAACTGTTACACTGACGTTCATATCCTCGCAAATCTCCCCTTTCTACATTTTCATTTTCAACAATTTCACCTTCACATATCGCTCTTTCTCCAACTCATTCAAATCGGCCTTAAATTTCGAGTTTATCTCCAGCACCCGGACCAAAACGCACGCCATTTTGTTATTTTTGTCTCGCAAAATGGCCGCCCCGTGGAAATGAAGTATTATTTTTTTAGGAAGCGTGGGCAAATCGAATGGAATGGAATGAGAGGCAAGGAAACGCAATGAGTATAAACTTTTTGTTTATTTTTTTATTTTCTCTCTCAACTGTAATTTTCCCCTGATTTATCTGCACCCGTGGCTCCAATTTCTTCTACCTTTCGCTCTTTTCTTGCCTTTTCCTCTCCGGCTTTTCTTGTAGCTTTCCGTTCTCATTTCCTGCGATTTAAAGCTCTCGATTATTCTCTCCTCCCACTCTCTCCCCTCATCACTCTCTCCTCCTCTCTCTCTCACACTCTTGCACCTCGAGCAATATCTTCCATCCGCGCGCCTCGTGTGACATGAAATAGCGCCTTTCTCTGTCTCTCTCTCTCCCTTTCTCTCTCTTCCACTCCTCGTTAAACTCCTGCCCTCTAATTATCACACCCTCATTTTTGGTGTAATCGCATCCATCATATCTAGAGCCATCTCTAATTTCGCCTTCTCGTTATTTAATTAACGGCGTCGCCGACTATTCGATGATCTGTGACGCGTGTTCGATGGTTATAAAACTCGCGAATGAGTACAGTAGTTTCTTCTGATTAACCACAAATAAAAGAGCAGGTTTTTGGGTGTAGTAATTCTCCTCAGTTTCTGCGCTAAATTCGTCAAAAGTGATTTCGTTCGCTCGTGTCTTTTACCAACTGAGGGTTTATGACCGTTTATACACTAGATATTTTACCCTCAGTGCACCGTCCGGTAATTTGTCGAAGTCTCGTTAATTCATCATTCCATAGCTTTTCTTGACTTCTTCGATATATTTATTCATCTATGGCACAACACCTCTTGCTCTATTCCTCTTCTATTATCAGTGTAGTTTTCCGTATCGAAGTTTCTACTTCTTTCCTCCGATTTAGCTTTCTTCAATTTTGTACATATCCTATGAACAAGTATCTTATGATTAGGTAGATTGGATTTATTTATTTTTAACTAGCTTATGAGTAGCACCGAACGACCATTTACAATTATAATTCCAACAATGACAGAGGCAAGCAAAAACGACAATTCCCTCGGCTGGATTAGAACTCTCGACCTTAACATAGGGAGAAAGACAGGAAAACCACACGTGTGCCAAGACCGGGAGTTTATTTATTCAAATTAACGCGATGCAGACAGATTTGAATTCATGTGGCGAGTTCACCATATCCAGATGTATGAGATGTATTTTTCCATGCATGCATACGAATGCAGCAGATGCGATTAAAATTTTTAATTAAGTTATTGTGATGCATAGAGTCGGTCGTCGCATACTTTTGAATAAATTTCGGAATTGCACGCTTTTTGTTCCTGCCCTTTCCCTCTTCATTTTTACCATCCTATTTTCTTTCTATAAATTTCTCCGAGGACTGCTTTGCTCCGATTTCTCTCCTCAACCCTCCTGCCGTCGTCACCTTCGTCTAAAACGACCATTTTTCCTTATTCTTCTCTTAACCCTCTGGGTTTTCCTCCAATATTCCTCTCCCCAACTGTCTCACCAGTCGTATTTTGGAACGCGTAGGGCTCTAAGGGAAGGGGTCCAACCGTCGGAATCGAGGTTGCAAGGGTCGTACCCCAATCCCTTATTTTTTTCTGCCTCTTCCACACCCAAAACTCCCGACATAAAAATCCCTTTCTCTCTCCGCCTCCCCTCACCCCGCACCTCTCTCCGTCTGCACTCCAGACGTCACTCCTGGTGGCATCAAATTAAATTTCTGACCGTCCTGGTTTTTTTTTCGGCCACGACGAAAAATCAATACGACGTCGAAATGCATTAAATAGTTTCTTTTCCGAAAAAAGGAGTTGATTTGAGGAACGGGATAGCAGAGGAGAGTCGCGCAACGTTACGGGAAATATTAGAAAGTATTGGAATATGGACGATTCGGTTTTTTATGTTTCCACACGGGGAAGCAGCAGGAAGAGATACTCGGGAGTGGAATGTTTCGTCGGCGTAAGCGATTTTTATACTGGCGTCATAACTGTCCGGGATGGCGCCCTAGTTTTCCGTGCTCACGAATATTCAACATTTTGAGCATTGGCTGCCTGCTTGGTTATCGTCAAGTGGGTCGTGGATCGGTTGCTATGCACCCATCGACGGCATGGGAAACTATCCTCGCGTAGTTTACTCGGAAGTAAGACGAACCGAAAGAGAGAGAGAGAGAAAGAATGAGAAATGGTCGTCCAGGCCGGGCGCCCGAAAGGCAATCGACGTCCTTTTTGCTGACGCATCGCTGCTGCTGTTGTTTTCGTTAAAATATCATGCTGTGTAATCAAACAGCCATGTACTCGTGATAAGCTGTTTTTTTTGCTGAGAGCGTTCCTTTTCAATGTGTACACGCCGAACGGATTTGTTTTCGATTGGTCATTCATCTTAGCGTGTTGAAACCAGGCTGAGGCTCAAGAGTCAAAAGAGTTTACTATATTCAAATACATCATTAAGGTAAATGCGTTACAATATGGCCAGATGGCCAGGTGAAAACGTTATTTCTAAATTATTTTAAATTACATGTATGTTACGTAAGAGACCATAAAACTATCAATACTTGGATACAAATTATGAGATATGTATTAAATATATTTAAACGAATATACGTTATTAAAATTAAAAACAAAACTTAAAAAAACAGTTTTAATAACACTTCGGCTTATTCCACATAAATATGTATTGTTTTAATTTTAACAACGCTATATTTCATAATATTATGAATTACACGAAATATCGGCCTCTTCTATTAATTTTAAATTTTTGTTATATACAGGTTGGTAATATTTGTGAAACTAGTAATATTTCCGTAGTTTTTGTTTTCACGTCTATTGTAATGGTTATTGGGTCCATGAGATCACCAAGTAACGGTATTCCCTTATTCACTCAAAATATGATTTATTTTTTACTATACTAAGCGTATAGGTACTCCTACTGGACCAAAATATTTTTTTTTAACGTTCATCGATTTAAACAAGGTATTTATGTATTCCAATCTCTTTCCTGCATTTTAATAAATCAATGCGTCGCAACAATTGCTTTCTGGTGTATATGATGTCCGAATTCCTCACATTTTTCCAAATGGATTAATTTTTTAGACTCTACTCCGTAAATATCCCAATACTTTGCCATTGTTGTTTATCTGATATATACCATCATAAATTCTTTCCCGTCTTCTAATATCCATGTTACCCGAATTAGTATCCTACCATTTACGTGAGGCTTTATTCATATTAAATTTATCTATCCAACATAAATATCGCGAATTTCCTCAATCGAAAGGTGGATAAACTGTGCTCTGGTAATTCATACACTTTTCAGAGCATAAGAAATTTTCGTTTACTGAGAGCCTAAAACTTTTTCGACATCTTTACTTCACCAGAACATCAACCTGAATTATACAGCTGAATATTATTCAAGTAAGGCGAAGACCACTCGTTAACTCTCGTTCACTCTCCAAGATCACATCTTCTCAACGTACACAATCTTCAATTCTAAGGAATAGAAAGAAAATTGGAATGCATCAGACTATACCCCAACGGAACACAGGAAACTCGCGGTTTTTTTTCTTTCGAGATAAAAAGTAGGAATGGGAAATATTAACTCGTGGACTTCTTTCATTTCCCCTCCTTGGATCTTTTTATTTAAAAAAATGAAAGAGGCCTCGAGGTTATGAAAATACCGCCACAATCTATATGAAGCCGAAGAGGCGGAATTTTTCATTAAAATCCTTTCCGTGTGGGATAGTATGCGTTCCGATTAAAGGAGGATGATTGCTGTGGGAGACATAAGGAGGGGAAGGAAGGGAAAGAAAGGGTTGAAGATACGGAGAAGGAAGAAGGGAGAGACAAAGAGAGAGGAAGCTCTCGGGAGATAATTTTGAACTTGAAACTTGGACCAGACTTAAGACATGAGTCTTAAGTTTTACGAAGAAAAAATAAAAATTGGCGAAAAGTGTCAGGGAATCAAATCGAAGGATGAGAGACAGACTAAGACTGCTTTGGATCGAATATTGTTTTGTGGAAAAACGATAAAAACAATGTAATTATGAATGCGGAAAGGCTGAGAAGTTAACTGCAAGGGCAGACAAGACATTTATACAGAATGCTCTGAACAGATCGAGCTATTAAGTTTGAAGGGAAAGAATTAGCCCGAGGAGCATAGGGAAGGAGCGAAAGGCATTAATAGTCCATGCGATAATAATGTACAAACAAGGATATATTCTTAGGAAAGGGAGAAGAACTGAAGTTTGCAGAGGAAGGGAAAGAAAAATATGTGGGACAAGGAAGTTGAGTCACCATCAAGTTTTCCGTCTCCTCGATCGTCTGCGGTTCAACAACCCCGACTATAAACATCCAGAGGCCTCGTAACAATCCCCTCCTTATAAAAGATCCAGAATCCTCACTCTCTTTCTCTCCCACCCTTCTCCTCTTTCGCTGTCTGATATCATCCTTCCTTGAATAACCTCCTTCAACTTTCTCTTCCCTCATATCTCTGTCTCGTCCCCTTTAATTTTCAATATCTTTGATTAAAATCCTCTCTCTCCTCCGACTCTATCCAGTGGTACCTCATTTGTTCCCTCAGTAAAAATTGTTTTCCTCATTTGATGCCAAAACCTTCCAGCCTATTCGCGATCTGTGGATGGTTGAGGTAACTCAATTAGCCATGGCGGTTAAATGAACTTGATGCACTTTTGAGCTGTGGCGTACGATTCATTGGTGATAGACGTTTGTGTTTAAATAATATTGAGCCGATGAATAACAACCGATGAAAAATTTGGTGTATCTAAAATTATCATCTGGATTTTAAACAGTTTCACAGCTACAGGAGTTATCATGATAAATCATATTTTAAATCTTGCCCACAATTTTATCCGCAACACTTATCTATATCCAACGATAGGTACATTATGCACATGTTAGAGTTTTCCTGACGTAATTTCCCTGATCCCTATTCATCGAGAGTTACCACTACATTTGAAGTTCTCTTTGTTTTACAACTGGTCGCGTTACACCGTCAGCCACCACAAGCCAAAGCACCCACTAAATACAGAGCATGATCCCATCTGTTCCGTCCTTTCTCGAAATTCTTCTACGTTGGATTTCGTTTCTTTATGCTCCATGAGCCTATCATAAACTCCTTTTTCTGGCGATAAAAGGTGAAGAGAAGTTTAGGGTGCGAGGAAATATAGGATTTTTCTTGGCGTGCTAGTTGAAGGACGGATAGGGGGAAATGGAGAGAGGGTTTAGGGCTTGGGAAGGGGATCGTTGCGGGATAGGGAAGTTTTAAGGAAAGAGGAGTTTTCGGGCATCTCTCATCCTTTTTATATATCTCGCCCTCACTCCTTTTTTATAGGTTTCGCTTGTTTGACACTTTCTCCACCACCGGACTGTTTTTCCCTTTTTCTGCGCATGCCACCGGCGCCACCTTCCTACCCCTTTCCACCCCCACATCTACGCATACAACATCCCTCTTCCTCTCCTTCACATTTGTATCCCAAATAGCCGTCAGGCGGCGGACTCTCATCCTTTTCCGAATATATCTGGAGGGAATACGTGGGCGAAGGAGAGAGAGAGGGAAAGAGGTTTTGTTATCTCCTGTTTCCCCTCTTCCGGAAAAAGACATTCCTCTGCATCGCACAGAAGAAAAAATGTCCCCTTTCCCTCTCATCCGATCTTCGATTTTCATTCTTTTTATATGGTATATCTTTCTCAGGATGATGTTTTTGATATCTCCTATTTCCCTTTTCCGTCTAACTGCTCCCGTTATACAGTTCCATCTCTCCCTTCCGACCAATCGTCTCCCTTCAAGCTTTCGTTCATTTTATTTTTTACCCTTCGCAAAAACGCACTCATCAGTGGCACCCGAATGAATGAGGAGGAGGAAAGAGAACGATAACGCTCTCTTTTGTTAATTTTCCTCGCACTATCTCTTAAAATTTTTTCTTTCTGGTTTTTCTGCCTTTTTCACCGTCTCCCTCCTAATCTATCTCCCCTTTCCCCTCTCTCTCTTTCTTATGTACAATTTTTCTCCCTCCTCTTTTTCCCTAAACGCCATTTTACCTTGTCCTCTTTTCCTCTTCAACTCCTTCCAACCTCTCCTCACACGTCCTTCTCACTCCTATCTCCCTCTCCACCCTCGCCCTCCTTTACTATTTCCTTTTTCTCTCTATTCCCTCACACCACTCACCTCCCTTCACGTTTAAATTCGCCCCTCCTCCACATTCTCTCTGTCTCTCTCTTCCTTTCTCGGTTTTCCATCCTCCTTCCTCGGTCCTACCACATTTCCCGTCCCCTTCTGCCTGTAAAAAAAATCTCCTCACCACTCTCTCTCTCGTTCCTACCCACCTCTTCCCATACACCTCCAAAAACCTTCTTGACGTACCTTTTTATATATCGGCGGGAGCATCGCTTCCTCTTATTTATTGCGAGTTTACATATATTTATATTTGTATATCAGAGCGAAAAAAGTAGTCCGTCCTTTCATATTTTTGCCGCGAGTTCTTTTCTTTATTCTCGGTATGGAGAGGCTAAAAACTTACGTGCATATGTATGAATATATGTGTGTATATATATATGCATATATGCATATATATATATATATATATATATATATATATATATATATATATATATATATATATATATATATATATATATAAGGTAACTCGACCCAATATGCCTATCTAAGATTTATTAATTTTTGAAGCATCTTGCTGAAAGTAAAACTAACATAATATACTCTTAGGAGGTTCATTTAAGTAAACAAAAAATGTTACAACTATAACGCTTCAACATGGAATTACTGGTTAGCATTTTTGCAAAACCTTACTGTTAGGTCATATTAGGAACATATGATCTCAATATTGCCTATTGGGTTATTGTTCAAAAAATAAAAGAAAAAGAATCTGAAATATTTATGAAATACTTGTATCAAAATTCTAATGCTCGATTGCTCAAAAATGGTTACAATAAATTGTCGGTAGGCTAAAATAACTAAAAAATGAGAGAATAAAACTCAATATTTTAATTTTACGCCGGTCAAATTCGTAAAATTGTACCACCTAAGAGTTAGGCACATGAGGTCAAAATATAATTTAAATAAATAAATGAACAACAAAATGAGATATAAAATCATTCAAAAAATTCATTGTCATTATTTAAGGCTCACAAAATGGGCAATATGATCTGCATAGGCCGTAGTGGGGAGACTTGGACTAGCAAAACATATTCCGTTGGAACCACATGACATCTCAATGAATTGCCAAACCAACCACGCCACTAATAGTAGAGACAATTATCTTGTAGAATACCTTAGGTCAAATTAATTAATTAACTTTTACCTTTACAAACAATTGCGTCTTGAAATTAGATGCACGTAACCACAAACGCTGGTCTCAAACAAAACAGTCCAGCAAATTCAGCCAACTGAGCGCATCCAGCGGAATTCCATATAAACACAGTTGTTAGGAGTCTACCGATATACTGCAACCACCATCTATCAATTTTGTCACGTAGTACGTTCAATGCGGCGATTAGGCCATATTGGATCGAGGTACCCTATATATATATATATATATATATATATATATATATATATATATATATATATATATACACACATACATACAGACATACATGAATATAATACCCTGCCTTCGAGTCACGTTTAAAGATTTTTTTACATAACAATTAATCTCCCATTCTGGCATAGGAGTTTGTTCAGTACATAGTTTATCCGGAGGGCATACATCGCTGCCTCTCTCTGAAAAAAGGCAATGGGCAACGTTTTGAATCGCTTTATATCTGGAGCCATTAAAATAAAATAAAATATTTCCTCCGCCGCTTATTCCGTCGTTTTCAAATCCTCGTGAGCCCCTTTTCCAGTCACATCTATGAGGATTGCTATTAGCTCAAGTTTCTGGCATAATTGCCACGAAATTTATGGCTTTTATTCATGGAGTGCTGTTTTTTTGACGCGTCAACTCCCGTGCAAAAGTTTCGTTTTGAGTCGTCCTGTACTTGGGGGGAAAAGTTTTGAAATTTTTGCTTCTCTCTCATAATTTGCGGTCGCGTAAAATGCACTCTGTCGAAAAAAAACATTTGTTGTCGATGCGTAATCGCCGCTGTCTATGGGGATGTTTACATCGAGGCCTTATATGCATCGGCGAAAAAAGAGCAAATGTTAAAATCTCCAATTTTCTCCGAATGAACTCCATTACACCTATCGAGTTTACGCACAATCTAGAATAAAAGGATGACGTCTTGGAGGAAAAACTGATGACAAAATTTTCACATTCCCGCGAACGCGAACATTTCTTGCATAGCTTTACGCGTCATCAGGTTTTCCGTTTAGGATTCTTATTCTTTTAAACGCTGCTTTCGTCTTCTTCCTCATTAAGAGATTCGCTTATGCTATAAACAATCGGCATCCTTTGTTCTCTTATTCAATTCCTGCCCATTCATGAAATCTGCCTTGTGGAACTTCAAGGTCTCCATTGTAACAAAAAAGAATATTAATTTTTACCGCTGAAAAGCTAACATTCTTTTGCTGAAACTTTTCCAAAACGGTCTCGCGAAACAAACCATTCATTGATTTTGCTGGTTTCTGCCGACTAGTGACTATTGTTCCCGCGCAATTAAAATTGTAAAATAAAACAGGACTAATTTAAATGATCTCCAAATACAGATCGAACTCCTCTAATGTCATTCTTGTTCCTAATCGTTCATTATTCGCTCAATGGGACAAAAATAGGAGACTCTCTCTACAAACAACCGGCATCTTTTATTCTCCGATTCAATTTCTGTGCATTCATGATATTTTCCTTACGGTACTGAAGGAATCCATTGAAGAAGAAAAATTATTTTACCACCGAAATGCGCTAAAATTTAATGATTAAAATTCAAAATAACCTCAAGAAATACCTAAACCTTACGCTTATTTTCCTAATTCAGATTAATTAGAGACTATTATTCTCATGGCGGTCAAATTGGAATATTCGAACGAATAAACGTGGATATTGAAAAATAAATAAAGGAAAGTAATTTAATGTTATCGAGTTGAGTTTTTTAAATCTTCTGATGAATACAGAATAATGTGTTAAAACGTCCAGACGTAGTTTCACGAACAAAAAGATATGATTAGATATAGAACAAATTAATGACGTTGCATATTAATTGGAAGAGTTTCGTCGTCGAATACTTTTACGAAGGAAAATTCTCCTTCGGTATCGCGACGATAATGAAAGTGCCCACACAAACTGAGCTCAACATTTTGAATGAGAATACAGAAAAAAGGGTTTCAAAAGGGTGAATTTATTTTATGCATAAGATAAGAAAAGTCTCCCTTCGAGAGAGAGAGAGGGCTTAATGAGTCGAGCGAGAGGGAAACGCAAACACCTGGATGTTTTTCCCTCTTTTATTTATTTATTTTTTCAATTTCCATGCTTCTCGCTCGCCCCCTTATCCCACTTGAAGGAAAAGCGTGCTATTCCTCTTCACGTGCGAGTCGTACTGCCTCTCACGTGCTGGGAGATGGTCGCTGACGAATAAATCCGTTTTTTTTAAACAGCCATTTTCATATCGTTTAAGATATTTCTTTTTTAACCCACGCTCTCGCTTTTTAAATGCTAAATTCAATTTTTTAGTGCGAAGGGGAAAGATATTTTTCATACCGTGAGACAAAACGATTTCGCTCGCGTATTTCTGGCTATTTCTAGTATGCACTAAGCCTACCGTGTAATTTTATATTAACTTATTGCTACTAATTAGCTTTATTAAGCTTGAGAAAAGTGTTTTTATGGTAAATGGAACGAAAACGTTGTATATAGTTCTTTCGATACATTAATTCTCTCCGTTGTTTAAATAACGAAACCGTAGTTTTAAGCACCAAGAGTTCGATATGCCAATACATATCAACTAAATAAAATCTAAACAGGTAAATTCTGTAGCAATAACATACACCTGTAAATCAGATTCACATTTTAACGGAAACGCAAATACCAATAGACAGTTAATTATAATAAACGACCTTTTTTGATGAAACACAAGCAATGACTGCTTTGTATTGGAGGATCGAAAGCACTTCACTTAACTGTAACTCCGCTACGTGAATTACAACATGGTTTATTGGATATGATCCATATGCAATTTCGGTGAACAACGAGAATTTGAAAGTTTTTGGAGCTGTCATTGTGCCTAAAAATTCATGAAACGTGAACAATTTTAGCGGCAATTACTTTTACATAATATACTTACATCATATATACTGAAATTATAAAATATTTTCTATATAAGATGATAAAGTTTAATACAATAGTTGAATTTTATGCCAATCAAAAATATATTTACAAATATCAAAATTCGTTAAAGGATTCAGTATTTCTTCCCAGCCAAAACTAAACAGCATGAATAATGATAATGCAAACGTATGATGCCGGTAGCGTTTTTCATAAAATTTCAATAATCAGTATATCTAGTTACCGTATATTTTTATAAAAACATTAGTTCATTCAACGAACTTTGGACAACATCCGTCAATAAGCATCTTAAAAGGTCCCTCTGTGGAGCTGTGCACAGGTTAATTCAGCGGAAGGAGGCAAACACATTCTTATATTTTCCCGCAGGATAAGTCGCGAGCGAATGATTACTGGCAGCCTCTGCTATTTTTATATTTCGTATAGGAATTTATGAGGGCAATGCAACCGTCCTGCGGGAAAATACAAGCCGTAGCCAGAAAAATTCGAGAAACGAGAGTTACGTGACGTTACCACAAGAAAAATATAATTCATAGAAAGAGCTGATTTTCATGTAAAGTGACGGCAATTTACTCTGTTTGCGTGTTCTCTTTTATGGAAATCTCTATATTAATTCCTGCGCAAAAAAAAAACAAAATGGGAGTTTTGGAATGTTGTTTCCTCGATCCTCGCCGAGCGAAACTGATTTGGTTATTTTTTCGCAAAATCTTCCTCATTGTTATTCTGGACCGAGTTTCCAGCTTGTAAATAAAACGTGTATCTTTTCCGTTGCCGTTCCCAGGAAACTGGAACTTGTATCCATACAAATAAATTGAAGAAATTCTTTAGTTATTTTCATCGAAGAACAATAGATATATCAAAAAATATTTCCAAGATAATATTCGTCAATCCCGACAATTTTCTTGGTATTAAGTTGTTAATTCTATTTTTCAAAAATGCTTCAACAAGTAGAAAGATTATTTTAATGGATACCTGAATAAACGCATAATGAATTTAAATCACATTAAAATTGGTCGATGTACAAATTACCAATTTATTAATGCGCTATGTCTGTATGTCACGCTCATTACCATCGGCGTTATAAGATCTAGGGGCATATAATTCTATAAATAAAATCAGGCGGAGGGAGATAGCTAGTTTTCGAAGTGATTGTGAAAGGGGGAGAGGGATGAAATGGGAGGGAGGGAGAACGAGAGGGAGAGAGAGAGAGAGAGTGAGAATGGAAATTGTTTAAATTTTAACATTTTATTCGGACACACCCGTCATTTTTTACGGCCAATTGCACTAGTATTCACATACTTAGCTTTGTCAGACATGAGCATTATTATATTATAAAAACTTGCGACACACAAAAAATGCGGAACAAGATATTTATCGAAATAGGAATGTATCTATATTTAACCCCTATATAATGAGAAAAAGACGTCAAGATTTTTCTTTTAACGAATGGAACTTATCTCGTCAGAGTGAGGACATTTTAAGGAATAACCACGATGTGGAGGATGGAGAGAGAGAGAGATGGGGGAGGGAGGGAGAAAGAAAGAGAAGGATGGAGAGAGATGGAAGTATTCAGTGAAAGAAAGAGAGGGCGTGGGCGGATGGCGGCAGCACCTTCCTTTTTTTGATCGACCGCGCGAAGCTCAAGTACCATCGAAAAATAATAAAGGAGAAGACACTTAATCGTATCCATCTTTGGAATTTTTCCACCCATTAAACCGCCTTTATGGCTCCACTTCAAATCTGTTCATTTTTTCATGCTGTTTTATAATGCTCCCGCCGTAAAAAAATGGCGTCCGCCCCGCGCAAATTTTGGTTTCTCTCTCTTACGTTCGCTTATCGAATCGAGTACACGGGAAAAGTGTTTGCGTGGCTATAATACACGGCGGGACCGTGCATCGTTTTTTTATGCATCCGAGGTATTTGTACGGTTCGAGTGGTGCGCTAAGAATGTATTTTTTCTGTTGAACGCTAGCTGCGTCGACTAGCGTTGGGTCTGCTGCGACCGAGCGGAATTCTCTATTGCGTTCACCGATTCGTTCCCACCTATTGAGCGTGTGTCGTCCAGAATGGCATTTTACGCCGTTTGTGCTGGAGAGACGATTAATGTTTGATCGGTTCTAGGCTGAGAAAATTTGCCCACTGCCGGTTACATTTGCCTTTACATCTAAACGGTTGGCAATGATGTAAATTAATATGCACATGTCATTCTTAGATTACCTTCTATACCCCATTCCTAAAAATGCTTTGATAATTCACTCTCAATATTTGTGCGTAAAAATTCTATGCCTTACTTATATTATGAAAATCGCAATTCATTAAATTAAATTATGGATGCACTAAATATACCTACATTTCATTTTCAAATTATTTAGTTTATGTCTTTTAGAGCTAATCGAAACTAATCATCCTAATACTAGTTATGTAATGATATTAATTATATAATGTGATTATGGTTCAAATAAAAATTTTCTTACAATTTATGACGTTTTAAGCGTTACAAATTTGTAGCAAACAACCGTAAAAAGCAAACAATTATACAATATCAATTATGGAATGAAAGAAATTATTAGCTAATGTAACTAATATGTGGCCTATCACTGATATTATTAATATATTTATTTTATAAAAAATTAATTAATTAATTAATTACAACCGAATCAGATTTTTGGCAAATGAGAGCTTAATAATTCAATGCTCAAGCAAGCAATCCTTGAGCTGCCCGTCGTGCGACAGTCATTTAATAGGAATAAAATGGTAAATCTTTCGCCCACCATGAGCGGAGGAAATTTTTCTTCGACAAAAAAAAAACAATCCCTCCGTGTTTCTTTCGAAGAAACTGAACTAAGTGACTGCTCCTTTATACTTAGCGCACGTATTATTTCGAGTATAATTTTTTGCCAGGAGCCAGAATTACACCCTCTCCTTTACATCCAGCACCCCCAGATATTTCTTTCCAACCCCTTCTTCCCGGCGCCAACTTTCCGACCGCACCGACCCTTTCTTCTCCTTATTTCAGTCGCACCGAGCTGGAACATGACGTTGTAGAAAGTTATGGGCGTAATTAAAAATTATGCCCGTGGGTAATGAAGGAGCTCAAATAGGCTCCCTATTTTATCCTTAACTCCGTGCGCTTTTCTTCCCTTTCGCTCCTGTGAGCTGGAGGGGTTTGTGCGAGAGAGCACAGAGTGAAGTATGAAGAAGAGGGAAAAGGAGTAGAGATAATAATGGATTGAGAGGAGGCAGAGGAATGAAGTGAGAAGAAAGGAGAAAGAAATGGAGGAAGAGAACAGAAGGAGGAACAGAAAATATTTTTAAAACAATCGGCAGACAAAGACGGAAAATGATAATGGGAGGAACTGACGACAGGACGAAGTAACTAGAATAGGAGAATAGAGGGAAAATTGTGAGAATCTCACAGAAAAGAGAAGAAATTGTTGAATAACTGGGTCCAAGTAATAAATGGAATAAAAGGTGACGAGGTGAAGACAAGTCTAGAGACACTGAAGTGAAGATGTTGAGAGTTAGCGAAGAACTTGGAGAGAGGAAGAATGGAACGTACAGGAATCTAAGAAGGAGGAGTTTGTAGGAATAAATGGGAGGAGAAAGAAAAATGTCTTTATTGCGGGGTTGATGCTAAATAGCCCCCTCATCCACTTAGGAAAGGGAGGAAGGAAGAGAAATTGAGGTAAAGGGAGGAATAGAATGAGAAAGAGAAAGGATGAGGGAGAGAGAAATATTGAAGGTGAGGGAGGCAGGGAGATGAAGGAAGGACAAGGGAGAGAGATGTTAGCAGAGAGATGAGAAGGAGGGAGTGGGAAGAGAGTAGAAAAACGGAGCAAAGCCGAGAGGAGGTTAAGAAGAAAGGTGAGGATGACGTAATTTTTTCTTTTCTATTGTTTCTCTAGCGTATCGCCTTCTCACTTGCCATAATCACAAACAAGAAAGGGTTAAGGGGAGAGAGAGAAAGGGAATGAGAGAGAGAGAGAGGGAGAGCTGGTTTCGTTATTCTGGAGAGAATCCGACAATACTTCAGCGCTCTTTTGTCACCATTCATTGAAAAAAGGCCCCTCTGCATTCAAGAATAGCAAAAGTCGTTTACATATAGCAGCGAGTGAAAGGATTACATGCATTCAATTGGAGATTTTGCACCGAGTTTTTGTATAAAAAAACAATTGAAGATGAAAATCTTTCGGAGAAATGCTGTATAACAAGTTCAAAGTCTAATTACCGATCCTGCACATATTCTTCAATAACTATAGTCGCTAAATAACCGATGGAAAATGAATAATCAATATATTCGATTAATATTTTTGTATTACGAAGACCTGATATCTCTTTTGTGACAGTGGCGACACTCTTAGAATTGAACTTTCATATCTTAAGCTAAAAAATTACATATTGCTCTGAAAGAGATCACTAAATTTCAACTTTATTCAAGATAAAAATATGTTCATGAGTCTGAGATCAAATAAAATTTTTCGTGGCTGATAATTATATATTTTGGTGCTTTTCTAAAGGAACGATCTCGTCGTTAATTTTCCTGTAGCAAAATATTTTAATTTCTCAACACTCCCTTGCGTCGCGAAATTAATTACAAGCTTTGCGTAACCATTCACGATAAAAATCAAAATGAATTTGCAAACGTAACGAAACTCGTCTATAAAAATCAACGCGGCTTAAAGAATTGTTTGTTTCCAAACGAGTTCTTATTCAAAATCGACGCTTGTCTTTTAAAAAAATAGCACCCACCGCATTGTTCCCCGAGGATCCCTCTGCCGCATCTCACGTCTTTCTTCCTATCTTTCGCTCTCCTGCGTTCTTATTTCTGAAATCTCGAGAAAAATTTCGAGCCTATTTCTCAAGACCGCGCTTAAAAGACATTTCAATCCGCTTCTCTCTTCCTTTTCACTCAAAACGCCTCCCCTCCCTTTTTTCCGCGAGCCCTCCTCATGCTTAGTTACCATCGCCGTTTTCCGTCTTCGTGTTGCGCTGTTGGCTCTATTTATAGCAACAAACACGCCGTAAGTAAAGCACAGTCATTAGCCCGAGATCTTAGGACAGGAGCCCTTTTCCCCCTCCCCCGTGCACTCCCTTCTTCTTCTGTACGGTCACATAGTTATTACTTAATTAGAGTAACTTGAAGTTTTTTTCTTCCAGATAATTCTTCGCCTATCTCTTTATTCCCCAATATAATAATGAGAGTGGATTCTTAACCTAGTTTCGCGGTTCTCTCGCGTATGTTGGGGGCGAAGGGGGTAACTGAATAGAATTCCGTTGCTGCTCACAATAATTTCATCACCGACCTCGGAACGAATAAGCCAACAAGTTATTAGCTGCAAACTTCAAAAATTAAAATAAATTCTTCGTGTAACGGATAGGAGAAATAATTTGATTTTTTTAATGCACCGGTCTTGTTTTTATAATGCTATTTCATAAAATCAAATATTTGCACGATAAAGATGCCTAAAATTCATAGCACTATTGGTGTTGTTCTATTTTATTGACTGTGGTTTACTACTCTCGTATGACAAAAATATAAAATCCTTCATTAAAACATTAGCTAATTTAGCTTGAGTGAACATCCCAGAGCCGTTATAGCACAGCTATGGCTATTGAAGATATCTAAGACGAAGGCAATTTTTCACACGTAAGTGCTTATTCTGGAAACAAAAATCTCAAGTTAAATCACATAAGAATCAAGTTTGTGCCCAAAAACTCACAGAAAACATTCTAGATTAAAACTTACACAAAACTATGTAGACTATATTATACGGGTCACTGTAATATTTAAACGTGAAATTTAGAAATCATCAATCTTCGAATATTTCATATTATGAATCAGTAATTAACGTAATTTCACTCAAAAAGTAATCGTAGATACATAATACCTTTCTTCACATAAAAATATTAGCACTGCATTAAGAGACAACGCTAAAACTTCATATGATTAGGTTAACGTAAACTGAAAATAGTGGCAAAAGGTATTAATTATATCGCTATGCGACGGAAGGATGCGCACCAAGCGATCAATAAGATGGCGTCGCTATTAACTATGAATTTCAAGCTTATTTTTATGTTCCAAAAAAATCAAACAAAACCCACGCAAAGTTTTGAATAAGTAATCCGTTCGCTCGAATCACCTGTCGGGCGATTACCGCCGAAAATTTTCTCGAGTTCGATCCCTCACTGATGTGTGGCAGATATACATAATTACTCACGGTGACGCTTCGCAGACTTAGAGGCAGGAGGTTAACGGAAGACGTGCAGGAATCAATCCGTGTTGGGAACTTCATCCCTCATCGTGGATCCGGTGTGCAGATTAGACGCCAAATCAACATCTTCAGTTCTTGACACCTCGGAATCCTATGCAACAAGCTTCACAAAATCACGCTCATTATAACGGCGTTTCATTCTCACTTTTTCTTCTTAATTACGCTCAATAAGTAGTAACGATAAAGAGCATAAATGTAACGTCTTAACAACTACAGAGGAAAAATAACTCCCAGCCTAATATTCATCTTCTCACGAAGGATCGCTCGAAGTAACGACTCGCCACTGAAGAGATTAAGACAACTTGTCCTATAACCGTTTCTTTTTTAGAAGTAATGTCACGCGATTTGTTTCGGCCAATCACCGTCCACCCAATTTTCCCCCACCACTTGTTCGTATTTTTTCCGAGAATATTGGTTGTCTTATGTGGCGTACCTTTTCGTGAAACTTAATCCGATCGACCATCTGCCGTCGCTCATTGTTCCGCTCGCCAATCTCGAAACACAAACAACACCTCGGATATTTTATGACGAAAAACTGAAAGTGATATAGTACCTTTTTCGACTTGGCGTCCATTGTTTTTGGGTTGAGGAGGGGAGTTTTTTGTGGGTGGTGATTGGTTGAAAAAAATCACGCGATATTATTTCTAAGGAAAGCTGTACTAGTAGGAGCGCTGGAATTGGTGGAAACTTGTATATACGTACTTCAAGGACAGTCGTCTTTGTTACTCGAGAGTTCTTTAACGCGTACAATTGCCTTTCACGTTAAAACGATTGATGGCGTAATTCTCTTCATAATTAGTGTGCATCTTAGGTTTATGTGTATCTTTTTGGTGATAATTTATTTAGTGTGAGGTTTAGAAGTTAAGTGGAAGTGCCGTGAAATTTAGTGTGAAGTTGAGAGCGAAGACTCACGAGTGAAAATCTGAATATTTCAAGATGTCGCTTCACCTCACCATTGGCTCAAAGACTTGCGGATGCGTTTTCACCCATCGCCAATCTCATAAAAAGGAATCTAAATATGATGGTGAGTAACAATTCACTTGAAAAAATAACAGGTATATTTGTTTCTTGCTTAAAACAACATTATTTAGTTCGAATAAAACCATTATAAAATTTTTTAACAAAATTACTGCAATAATTAAGGTCCTTAAATTTTTCCATTAATGATTAAAATAATACTGAAATGCAGTTTACGTAAAAATCCTCTTCTTGGAAAAGGTGGTTTGTTTTTATCATGGTGAGATGTAGGTTTTTTGAAGAAATGTTTGGTGAAACGCAAGATGCAAAAAGGTTGTGAACCACTGCCTTAAACAATCACCGGCTACAAAATAGTTTTAAGCGATAAAAGTTAATGTCGATGTTTATAAATGATAACGGAATTCCACCGAATGAAGACTTACAATGTTAACTTTATTGCTTTTATGTCCATCACATGATGTAGCAGCTGCGCTAAGCCCAAACTCGAGAGATATATCGACAACAACATTTTGCCAGACGGTCCGTGCTATCGAATTACTTATTCAGAACCCTACCTTCTAATTTAAAGGGGGTTTGGTTAGGTTGAGGTTCGAAGGCACAAAGTGAGAGAGTGAACTCGTATTTAGGCTGCGGCTTGGATGGTGCTTTTATAGTGGTGTCCATCTTAGTTGGTTGAGGTATCCCTTACCATTCGTTATATACAGTCGAACCTCCCAAATCCGGCAATCCATTTTCCAGCCCCACCCATTTTCCGGCTATTGGTAAATGGGTGAATCCGGAAAACTACCTGAAATTCGGCAAATATCGCACAGTCCTACGTCACACACTACTATGTACAATAAATTGCAATATAGAAATGCAGCGTTTTTTCGCATTTTTTCATTTATTAAAACTGTGAGATTTATAATATGATATCTAATAATTACACATAAATAAATTAGCGTCCCCATGTTTCCGGATTTGGGAGGTTTGACTGTATACGCAATCTGAATAGAGCGATGGAATATTGGTACCTTTTTTCGGTTATATTTAATTTACTCCTACAGTCAAGGGATTACATGCGCGGTTTAATAATTTAGAGTTATTTGAGTAAAGATAAATTTATTAATTTTAGGTTTTCCATGCTAGCAACTCTATTACTGTTAATATGGAATGTTCATAAACCAAAGAAAATTTCGTGATCGTTCTGCAAGTTCGTCAAGATACCAGTAAGGCGTGGATTGCATGTTATCCATTTCGTAGGCGAAGGGTATCATTCAACATTAATTTTTGACAGTCATCCTCAGTTCCATGTTTTAGGCTACAACTTGGTGCAGAAATTGTGATAAAAATATTCTTTGAGGAAAATTATGGCATCCAAAAAATTTTGAAATCATATTTCAATATTAACAGATGATTTGCATTTTATAACTTTCGCAGAATTACAAGGTTGGGAAATTTATTAAATGAGAGTAGATGCTCACGCATAACATGTAACAAAACATGAATGAGATTTTCACCAACTATCCCAGTATGTTATTAATTTTCACTGGACAAAAATTTATTTTTTTTATCAGGAGTAACCTCAGAAAGATGAACTTTTGAAGTTAAGGATACGATAACGCAACATATTCCATAGGACTAAAGGCAATCGTCGATTGTTTTGTTTACTATCCCACTATATCACCTAGCCGCATGATTTTGAATCTTTATAGTGCAACGTTGTCATGAGAGCCCCAATTTCTCTCCCATATATGGAGTATAAGGAGAAGCGTGGTAAACATTCCGTCGGCCGATAAAAGAGACATGCCACCTCTCTCTGAATAGATCGGGGATACAAGAGGCAGTAAGGATGTAAACACATTCTCTTACTCCCCCCTTACAACCCTCTCCTCACCCCCCTCCCCATTAGCGACACAGAGCGCTCTCTGTAGTTGGCCAACTGGGAAGGGGTTTGCATATGTTCTCAGCTCGGCGATCTCGCCTTCCCATCGCAGCCCTATATTCATTGTCAGCCTAGGATTGGCAACCTCGCCAAACATCCTGCGTCTCTTTCAACGCCCTGAGGCCAGGCGGTGCCAAAGCGCATTAGATTTTCAGCACGGTAGAGTGAGCTTTAATGGGGAAGGGGTCGATGGAATGAACGACATAGAGGACTAGTAAAAAAATAAACGAATCGATGTACAGTAGAATGCACGGGAAATTCCTGACGTCCGCGTTAAACTATGAAATTGAATTGATAGGGCACTTTTCCGACGCGTCTTGTATAAAATGAATCCATATCTTTAGTTGGTTTTATGAATAACTTGCAAATTTATTTCATGTCGCGCGATTTTTAGGCTGGTTTCCAAAGGAGACAGCCTTATGAAATGGTTCTGTTTGTGTGTGTATGTGTCCCACTAACAACTTTTGGCTCAATGGACCAGTTTTCATGAAACTTGGTATGAGACTTGTGCTGCCGGAGCCCACCTCCGGACTATATTTTATTTCGCAAAAATTGAAGTCCCGGGTTGGTTCCAGGAACGTTTTTTCCCTATTTGTTTTACATCATCATCATAGGTAGTCTGTCCGTAGACAGGTCCGTGATTGTTCATTGTTAAACCTGGTTTTCCATATACTTCTATTTTCTGCTGTCCTCTTCATATCTTGGTAACTCTCTTTCCGGTTCAAATCTTCTATCAGCTGAAACCTTTTCCTACCTCTTTCCCTTGTTTTACATAGGAAGTCTCAAATCCATCGTGCAGAGATGTCTTTAATATTTTAAAATATCTTAAAATTGAGATATCTGAGCGAGGTTAGTTCTATTCTAAGGGGTAAAGAACGTAGATTCGAATTCTTTTCACGAAATTTTGATAATTGATAGTATTGTTTTGAATTTCTACTAAAAAATGGCATTTTTGCGTTTTAAATCTCATTTTATTGGGTATTAGTGAACTCGGCTTGAGCATAGGAGAGTGAACAAATGGGTTATTTCCTTTTTCACTCGACTACCCTTCAGCAATGGACAGTTGGTCCATACATATAAGTGTATAATCAGTAACATTTATTTAATTCATTTATTTAAAAAATACATGAAAAATATGTCAAAAAGATTTGACATGGCTTTTAGTATTTTAAACCTGATAATGCTCTATTAATTTGATTTTCAATTTTTCTCTAACATTGATAAACTATGAATTACAAATGATATTTATGGTATGGGATGAATAACACACTGAAATATTTCCTGTCAATATAAATAAACAATTGGGGACGTCAACTTTGGGAAACCGGCCTGCAAGAGTCATGGATTGGATTTCTTGTTTATATTTTTTCCAAAGTGGGTTTTTTCTGGAACAGTAACTCCAGGATAGAATAATGAATTTAAGCAGAAAGACTGCTATGCTAATCAAGAAGAAATATGTCACGCATCATACATTTTAACAGAGATCTTTCACAATTGTTGAGCAGTTATCAGGGTCGTTTATGCAGTCTTTCATGTCTACATAATTACCTTTCATTCTTCATAATATATATTTTCAATAGACTTTGGTGTGGTGACATTTATTATGGCAAACAACCGTACAACGATAATCATTGCATAAAATTCTACCTATAGAGTTATATTTGCTTATGGGGCTAAACAGTATAAGGGTAAACGTTTTCCAAAAAATTAAAAAAATAAATGACGTAATGTTAAAAGCAAAATTACTCGGACGTTTTAATTTAAATAAATCCAATCATAATTTTAATTGCAGGTCCAATCCAATCAATCCACCAGTTGAATTCCTTCATATATTTTCGGAGCTTAAGAGTAATGCGTTCAACTAAAATTATCATTAAAATATTTAATTAGCTCATGTAACTACAAAAGAAATATATTTATTTGGTGGAAACGATGCTGGAAACTCATGAACGAAGTCGAGATACTGCACTGATAAAATTTTGTTTGATCATTGCGCATCACGAAAAAGATATATTTGTTACGAAACAGTGTCAAAGTTATCGAAAGTAAATAAAAAATCCACGGATCTAAAGTATAATATATCATCTCCAATTAATACGCCAATCACGTTTGCTGTCTCAAAAATTTTATTAAAAATTAATCTGTACACCAGATCAAATTCTCCGAACGCATCCAGTGAACGTATTCGATCACGCGTTTATCTCCACACTGCACACTCTCCGTATAAATACAATTTCCGCTAAATGCATAGAGCGAGCGGTATAAAAAGAAAGGTGACGGAGAAACCTATAGAAAAAAATCGACGGGATCGCAGACTCCGCGGTAAATCCCCTCGGGCGTTAAAAAGATGATTTATGGAAAAATATAACTAGAGGGAACTATATATTAAAAACAAAATAGTATCTTCGCGCGTCCGATTCCTAACCCTTTTCCTCGGATGCATTGGCGTACCTCCTCTGTCTTTATTCTCCTAACCTTTCTCTTCTTCTCTCTCCCTCCCAATTCCTCCTCTCCCTCCCGACCGAACGTCCCTCACTACTTGGGCTCCAGACCTCATGCTCCTCCATAACCAGCCTCAAACCCATCCTCTCCTCCTCTCTCCCCTTCTCTCCCCCCCAACCCCTCTCACATCCCCTCCCTCTCTTCACCCTCTCACGCCGCGTGTGCAGTATCCCCTTCAACCCCACTCCTCCTCCTCATTTAGGTCCGCTATACCCGGGTCATCCAACGTGGCCATCGATCCGCGAGCAACCCAATGCGCGTGCGTTGAGTCACTTCGGATGGTCTCTCCCGAGAGGGCAAGGAGGAAAACGGGAGGAGAAATGGAGAGAGAGATCTTGGAGAGATAGATAGGGGGGAGAGGAATAAGAAATTTAAAGAATTTAACGGCGGCGGAAGTTAAGGGATTGAGAAGATGTATGGCGTCTCGATTTCTTGGATAGAAGTGGAAGGGTGTGAGGACGAAAGGAAGAAATGAGAGGAGAGGAAAGAGCGTTTCGTCAAGTAAGAAAAGGAAGAGTGGCGGGAGGAAAGGGGTGGTTGAGGGAGAAAGGATTGAAGGAATGGCGTGGGAAGAGAGAGAGAGAAATCCTGATAGTCTTTTGTTCAGCTGCAGTGGGACGGGGGTGGGATGCGAAAGGAAACAATGGGAGGAGAGGGAGAAAGAGAGAAATTGTTTTTTGGAGAGGATGCATGCGGTTTTACGTTTTCTCAATGTTCGTGCTTATATATATATATATATATATATATATATATATATATATATATATATATATATATATATATATGTATGTATGTGTGTGTGTGTGTGTGAAAAAGCCATAACACACGCATGCACGCTTAAGCGGAAATATTTACACAAATGCATCTCGTTTTTGAAACATGGCTTATAGTAATGCCGGAATCCACAGAACCTAGAGTTCGGTAACTACGTCAAATGTTCTCTCATGCCGAAGTTATCCTATTCCCTACGCATATTTTCATTGAATCCACCATGAAAATAATATTTTCACATTCGCGCGCAGATAATGCAAAAATGCAGCTCAAATATCGTACGGGAAAGTATGAACAAACGTTATTACATAGAATGTGACTAAAAGTTAGTCTTCTGTGAGTACTCAGCAAGAGTTGAAACTTTAAGAGTATTACTGCTTTGGTAATTTTCGCATATATGCTTCACGAATGCAGCATTACTTTGTTCAAAATAATTTCTGAATTTATTTAAAATGGAAATTGAAAATATTCGGATTAATAAATAACCGATAATAGTTGTTGTGGAGCATAAATGACTTTAGGCAATTTAACCAATCGCAACTTTATTTAATAAAACAGTAATTTGTATTATACTAAGCCTTTTCGCCGCGTTTAATAAAAATATATAAAATTTTCGACTGACGTCGAAAAATTGCTCATTTAAGACGTCACAGACAGACAGACTTACTTCATTATGGGCGAAATATGTTATTACATTTAAACTTTAAATATAATACCCTCTCCATTTCGGAGAGGCAGATGTGAGGGAGCCAATTAAAAGCGCACTTAATGAGTTTTCACGACGACGTTAAACGATTCATAAAACATAACCATTGGCAGGAATCAGAACGCTAAATAAGTACGCTACAAAATTAAAACATTTAATTTCAAGGAAGTTACCAATAATTTGACGCAATTTAAATCATCAAAAGGGTCATTCTCAGCATCTGGCGAAACTATTGAACTTGGAAACGAAGTTTAACAAGACAAGGACGGAAAACAAGAGAGGTTTCAAGAGTAAAAAACCGAGCGAAGGGGGAGGAGCGCAACTTTCCCGGTTAGACGGTTTAGGAACGGGGTTGTAGCGAAAGGTTGAAGAAAAAAAAAAAACGGTTATGAGGATTAAAAAAGAAGCGGTTTCGTAGTGAGTAGGATGCGTTGTTAAAAGATCTCGTTTCACCTCTCTATTTTTTTAATTTTCTCCTCGGGAGGGAGAGAGGGAGGGAAAACTTTTACATCCGAGGGATGTAATTCATCTGGAATTTAATGCGCGTAAATATATTCGAAGCTCTGGAAAATGTCTCGTCTCGAGAGGACAAAGAATTTTTTTTCCATCTTTAAACTTTGTACCGAGAGAGATGTTTCGAGAGTCGAGAAGTCTAATTAAAGGTCTCTCTTTTCTCGAGATAAAAGGGAATATCTGAGAATGTTTTCTTTTTCGTTGCAACTGAGAAGACTCCATCCGTAGACAAGACACCTACGTACCTGACAATCCGAACATCTTTTTGCGAGTTGATGGGGCAGGGGGGAGAAAAAGGAGGCGGGATATGTTAAAGTGAATCTGTGTGATTGCAAGCGAGTTATTATAATGCTTTACATTAATTTGATGCTCTATCAGCTAATTTTAAATATATTCAAACATTTTGAAATTTGAATGCCTTATTTACACTTTGAAGCACAGGTTAAGAACTGTATGTTTTATTGAAAAATTTGTATACATCTAATCTACAGTCGGACCCCGGTTTAGCGCCGTTGGTGCTAAAGCGGAAATGGCAGTTAATCGAGGTATATGCTAACTCTATGTATACATAAGATAGAAGTTCCGCTCACAAAGTTTAATGGGCTGTATGCTGGGGCAGCACTATCCAGGGGGCGCTACATCAGGATCTGACTGTATAAGGAAGAGTGTCTGCTTATCTATTTATCCTCCATACATTCGGGCACCGCAAGAGCCAGCGTTACTAAATTTTGCATCGGACCCACTTTCACCCAGAGGTCTTTCGCGGACTATGTTCCCATCCCATTCCAAGGTTTCGAGTTCGATTCTAGAAGCTTTAAGTTTTCCCACTGTAAAAGCATTTTCTCGAGCACAAACTTTGCACGGAATCCACTTCCATGTAGGGGCAGGTCAAGGGATAGGTTTGCATCCGATTCCAATGTTTCAAATTTGATTCCAGAACCTTTACCTTTTCCCATTAGAATTGCGTGGGAATGAGTTCACTGTGTGTTCTCGGACACCATGAGAGTCACTGCACTCAAATTTCGCATGGAATCTACAGTCACCCAGGAGAAGGTCAAGGAAGTTTGCTTCCAACCCCAATGCCCCGAGTTCTATTCCAGGAGTTTTTACTTTCCCCATTAAGGTAGCATGCCAAAGGGTACACCGTATTTTTAATTTGCATCTTCATATGACTTGTTATCATCGACGAAACTCGGAACTTGAACCAAAAAACGCATAAAAGAATGCATTTTTTTTATATCGTCGATTTTCAAAAAAGAATCAAATCGATAAGCAAATTTGGTTTGGACGCGATAAATCTTCGTTTATTGTGAGAAGCTCAGGTTGAAACTGGCGCTCGCAGCGGCTAAGGAATATGCCAAAATTTGATAACATTTTGTTGTATTTTTGAGCTGAAGGGATAAGTGTGATTCAAATTTCTCCGAAGTATCCAAGTTCGAGTCCAGGTGTAGTTCTTCCGTTGTTTACGGGATATACGTATGAAGCAGTCTTGGGACATTCTCAAATTTTATTCTTCGAATAATTTTTTAATTAGTACCTCACAGATCTTATAAGACCCAGGGAGAGGAAAAATTAGTTTTTATTGTTATTACCAAAGATTCTTTGTAACAACCGATACAGACAAAATTTTTAATCGTATATTTGGCATTTTGTCGAATTTCTATCCCGAAACTATAAGCTGCAATTGTGTGTTCTCGCTGACATTTTTGTGGCAAGTGTACTTTCTCCGAATGAACTTGCTATTCGGTGCTTTGCAGATCATGCAATATGTATCTCATACCTGAGGAATTTAAAAAGTAAGAAAATGAAATGAAGAAACACAGCATCCCTTGGGTACCCGAAGATACCCGGAGATACGCGCAGAGCAATTGAGACGATGAGGAAAATTCTAAGGGTAATATACTTGGCAGCTTATCGATATCAATATTGCAGTTCCTTGGCGTCGATAGAAAATGCAAAATTTTTGTATTCGAAGCAAATGCGTGGAAATTCTCTATTCCGGGTTAGAAGGAGAAATATTTGGAGAAGTACTCATGAAGTATTGGTTTTACCTAAGAAACGCTGGGCTCTTAAACTAGTTTATAAATACATGAATGAAACAAAATCTTAAAATATCAAAGTAAAGTGGCTAAGAAAGATCACAATAAAGGTTCAGAAATCATCACTTCAATACAAAATAGAAAGTCTGTATTTATCTAAGGCTAAGGGATCTCCTATAGTCACAACAAGGTTATGATAAACCAGAATCGCATTTCGGCTACAATGCGGCTGTCTTCAGTGATACTTCACAGAATCGTTTAGAAGCTACTTTTGGCGAGTTACTGCCGAAGACGGCTAAACTGTAGACGAATGAGCATCTAGTAATCACGACCTCTATGTGGCTATCGAAGATACTTAGATAAGTACATCTTTTTTTCAATTTTAACGATATTGAAGTGCTTGTTCTTGAATTAGCTTTCAGCTCGATATTTCTCTATTGAATCACAATATAGGAATTTTTTCAATTGAAATTACCATAACTCAAATAATAATAAAATAAAATAGGAAAAGCTAAGTAAAATCAAAAGTCTGTATTAATCAAATGCGCAGTGGCTGAATGGATTAACATTTTGGCCAATAATTCCTATTTTATGAAAATATGAAAATTTTATGAAACGCATCAAAATGTGAAGTGTTTATTAAACGATAACTCTTAAATAATGTCTCGCCTTCATTAGACGTTTACACCATCGTTTGAAAAATTATAGACGGTCCTTAACAGATCTTCAAATTTCAAATCGTATTTTGAAACCGAATGATAAATCCTAAAGTTATAGATACATAATAAATTGATCCAAATCCGTAAACAACATGATTAATGCGCTTCGGTGATTTTGAAAAAAAAACAGCCTCCTTCCATTTTCCCAATTTTCACGGGGTCGAAAGAAAATGATCGAACACAACAAGAAAAAGAAAAGTTTCCGCGTCTAGGCCGTTCGAATCGCCATTTTACATGCCGAATAGGACGAACCCGAGTGCGAAATTCGATCCCGGATTCCGGGGACAGAGGATTCGTGCTCCGGTGCAATTGCGGTCGGAGAGCGAGGCGTCGATTTCACGCCCAATATTTTGCCCGCCCAGAGATCTGAACGTGCGAGATCAGACAAAACAAAAAAAAACGAAATATCGTCTGTTCCTCCATTTTTCCAGCCCGATGAGGAAAACGGAGCGTGATCCCGTCGCACTCGTCCCCTTGGTGACCTTTTTGTACACATTTGACACAGTGTATCGGGGAAAAGGCAGGTCAGCGTGTCAAGGTCACTCGAAAATTTTCCCCGCAGCTTAAAATACGCCACTCGCACGTACGCCGTATATTTCTCATTCTCTCCCTCTCGTATCCTCGGGAACTCCCTTCGGGCGGAAAACAGAAAAGTTGAAAACCGCATGGCGCATTCTGTTCCTTACAGAAAAACGCTCCGGTGGGTTCTCTCATCCCGTGCTCTTGTTACCTTCTCTTGCGATGGAAACTACTACGTTATGGTCGTTTTTGAACAACGACGAAGCGGTGTCCATTAGGACGGGAATGGAATTACTGCGCACGTTATAAAAAAAAGAAATATATCCCTCGCATCTGCAGTTTTAAAATTTTTTAAAGAGTTCATTTTCTACCAGCTCTCCGTCCGAACGATTAGACGAATTTGTTGCGCGGGTGGGAGTCTTTCAAGTCCGGCAATTAATTTCATCTTCCGGTGTAACTACTTAAAGGTTACATTTTCCATCTCCACTTCCTACTCAGTCTCGCCATATTCTCCATCCTAGGAAACATGCAGACCTCAATTTTTTTTCTCGTGAAAATAATATACGTTCTGGGTAGAAACGTTCTCGTTGTCTCTTCCCCCCTTCACGTCCCAAGCATGGGCGCAGAATTGTTACGGGCGAGTTAAAATTTGGCGTAATCTTTTAGAGGTACAAATGCGGGTAATTTTTTCCCGTAATTTTCTATGCGCGGGTCCGTAAATAACCTCTGACCCCGAAAAGGAAAATTTTTGCAGCTGTTTTTGGTCCATGCGCTGGCATGAAGCGGGGCGCACCGCTGAAATTTTTATCGCGACCCGTTTTTCATCGCACGGAAGGTATTGTCACGTTAATTTTCGCGACTTACACTTTCCTGAAATTCATTCTTTTCTCCATTAAAGTTGGGTTGAAAAAAATGTTATTTTAACATAAAATATGACGCATTAGTAATATGATAATTTCTGTTAGAGAAGCTTTACGGATCGAAATTTATTATCACCCATGTTATATATATAGAGTATTTTAAATTCAGATTCAAAATTGGAGTTAATTTCAATGAATTCGCAAGAAAATTAACAGCAGTCATTCTTTATAAGTAGCTTTAATTTTTGCTATTCGCTCTTAAGTTACAAGCATGGCTCAAATCCTTTTACTGAATCTTAGCAATTATTTGTAGTTCATTTCATTAACTGCAACGCCTTTAAGCTTCAAATATGAAAAATTGATAACTTTGTTAGGAAAATATATTTTTTTAAATTTGTCACCTTCAAAAGTCATCAAATACGTCTCAAAAATGGAGATGTTACTGTGACGCAGCAAAACTGGTCGTATATTTAAAATACATATCCGTTCTGAAAACGTTTTCATTATAGGTCATAATATCTACTACAGTTTTTTTTCGCGAAGATTCGTCTGAAAAAAGCTCAGAAAAAATGCAACATTACTCGTACCAGTTTAAAAACGTCGTGCTATAAGCGTAGAGAAGACATCGCGTCTCAGACTCTTGCCACAATACTCTGTCATCCCCCTCCAGATCTTCCCCGTAACACCGCATAACCCGTCCACGTATTTCCTAAGCACGATCGGGCAACGTTCCAAAAAATCGGGCATGACGGAAAGAGGAAGGAGGGAGAGGGTGAAGGATCGGTCTGACGTCACGTATGACGTCTACGCTCGCCGCCGCCAACAATCCGACCGAAACGAGGGAAAGAAGGGGAAGGAAGGGTAACGCCCATGTTCGCTAGCAAACCGTTGACACCTTCACTACCGCTATCAGGAAAAGGGTCGCGAAATCTGAGGACGCGACCTCGGTCGCCGTCGTAGTGAGGTCGACCTAGTTGAAACGGCGCACGAGTGTGCGACAATCTCTTCTTCACATACCCCAGCATCTCACTCCTTCCATCTTTCTCGCTATCTCCATTTCTCTCCTTACCTCTTTTCCTATCTCTCTCTCTTCCTCCCGGGTATTTTCCTGCAGTGGGTTTGCTACCTGGATTTCATTATTTAGCAGCCCTTATTTTTCGCCCCACACAATTAAATCCTTTCTTTTGCAATACTTGTATTTTTATTTTACCTGTGTATTTATAATGTATATGTTCTAGGTATTATTGTGCATGCTTCGCGACGAGGGGTTAGGTGGAAGATGAGACTTCTTAGTCTCACACTTGTCCCAAATAAAGACCATATCACTCAATCAATATCTCCCTTTATCTCTCCTTGCCTCTTTTCCTATCTCACTCTCTTTTCCTCCGACCGCGCAAGACAGCGCTCCATCCTTTGGAAGGGACGTTAACCAGTTGGTTCCCTTGCTGCTCTTCTTAAAGAGTATTGTTTGAGTGCCTTGTCAATTCGCCTCTCTTACAGCACAAATGGGTATCTCAGAGGCAGTGCAATGAATAACCGGGGAGGGAGGAGGGAAACCCGGTGCCGGCATTTGCCTGCTCTTACGAAAAACACCAGGGGGTCCAACGGCTTAAGGTCCCTTCCGTCCCTTCCTCAAACTACACAGACAGGGGGCCGGGCGACCTTGAGAAAAATCCTACTCGCGCAGGATTCGTACCCGATGACTTTTTCAAACATCGGGCGAGTAGCAGCCAGCGTCCTAACCACTACAACACCGGCACCCCCTTCTTAAAGAGTAGGCTAATGCCGGCACCGGGTTTACCTCCTCTCTTGTGCATGTGTGTTCGGTGTGGACAGAGTAATGGCTATATTAATCCATAAGTTTGATTAGCCAGAAAGTTCATACAAACGAACAATCTCATTTTCTCCCTCTCTCTCCTAACTTCCCTCCCTTTCTTTGGTTCCCTCCCACTCTGTCTTCCTCCTTCTCTTCCCCCCTCTCTCTATCCCTCTCATCTCTCCCTCTATTCCTTTCTCTCTACCCCTCTCCTCTCTCCCTCTATCCCTCTCTATCTCTCCTATCTCTCACTCATCTCTCTCTCTCTCACACTATTCTCTCTGCCTCTCTGTCTCCCTCTCTCTCCCCTCCTACCAATCTTTCTCTCCATCTCTCATTCTCTCTCTACCACTGTCTCCCTCACTATTCCTCCATTTCCTTCCCTCCCTCTCTCATTCTCTCTCTCCCTCTCTTTCTCTCTCCCTCTTTTTCTCTATCACTCTCTTTTCTCTCTCTACCTCTCTTTCTCTTTTCTTCTCCCTGCGTCATTGTCCCTCCCTATCTCTCTCCCTCAGTCTCCCCATCTCTTTCTTTCTCTCTGCGTCTTTCTGTCTCCCTCCCTCCCTTTCCCTTCAGTATTATCTCTCCCTACTCTGTCTCCCAACCTCGTTGTCCCATTTCGCGTCACTACTCGCCCTGCGGAAGTCATAACTACACAATGCTCATTGACCCAGGTATGTCGAGAAAAATGCCGTTGGATATTGAAGAAGGGAAGAATCGCGTTATTGGAGCTTAGGTATGCCCCCCTCCATCTAAGGATCGATTGAATATGTTGGGTATATTTTTCAAAGGACGGATAGATATAGAGCAGAACACTATTAGATTGATTTTGAGTGGAAATTCCTGCAGAAAACCATAAAAGACGACTTTTGGATGAGAATTTTCAAAAATGATTTTGTTCGTGCGTAGAAAGACTCTTAATAGCTCGTTTGTCATTTATTCTTCACTGAATCCGTAAATCTTCCAACGTACTGTTCATAAATTACAAAACTGTATTTGGACATATAACCCCCGAAGTCTAAATAAATAAAACGTCAGTATTAAAGAATTCCAGTGAAATTTATGATGCATAATCATAAAATATATTTTATCCAAATATTCTTATTTAAATACTAGCGCAATTGCCCGTTAAATATGACGGGATTATCATAAAAGTAATTCAAATATATTTGATTTCGATATGAAAAAACAGATATGCTATGATCTGGTTTGTCTTTCATGCACAGTCAAATCACTGTTTTTGAAAGTTATCTTTGTTTTAATTATAATGTTTAAATAATTATTATCAGAGAGGCCAAATGATTATCCAAATATTTGCTGAAAATAAGAGGAAAATCGAAATAATAAAATATAATTCATAAAGAATTTGCAGAAATTTCCTTAAAATATTTGAGCAAATTATAAGTTATTTAAAACATATAGAATTTAACTTAATAATTGAATTATGTTAGTCTTATTAACGCGTAAAAACAGGATAAAATGTGATTGAAGTCAATTTACCATCAAAGGATAAATGTGTAGTAACGTACTATGAACTAAATACTTACGTGAACTGCTATGAGTTTTAACTATATTTTAAGATCGCAATTTTCTTTTAACTACATATAGTAGTTTTGAATTTTCTCTGAGAATTGATTTTATTGAAAGAAATTTAAATAAAAGTCATAAAATGTTATTTTATCAATCTTATTAAAAATTCCGTTCGAAATATTTCCTGTATGATCATTTAAAGTAATCCATTGAAAATTACGTTATCTATGTTTTTTTATGACTTCCCGTCATTTGGCAATGGCGCATGATTCGATAATATAACATTTTTATAATCAATTATAATTTATTATTTTTATTTTTGTATTGCAGCTCCTTTTAATCCCATAAAAATGCTACGTACTATTCCTCCATTCTGCTCATTCCCATTCTCTTTTCCTTCCTTTCTTTAATATCTTAATAGATTCAGTAATTAAGTTTTATCCATGCATAAAATATGATTCGTAGTAAAGCACTAAATTGGTACATTTATTATGAGGCCAAGAATAGAATTCAACAGTTGCGACAATAATGGCCCAATATAAATAAAATACGTGAAAACGTGAAAAAATCCTATTAGAACGTAATTTTTGTAGATTTACGAATGAGATTTAAATTCTTCTCTTCGCATAACTAAGTTAAATACCTTATCCATGAAATATTTTAAAATGTAAACGAAAAAAGTCTGCATGTTAACGAATGGCTTTTTGCGTGATACATATACTCGTATGCGATTCGAATTTATAACTCCGGTTAATTATAACATGAACTGCAAAAAACTATGAAAATAACTATAAAATAGTTAATTACCAAAAATTTCAATAGGAAGTTAACTGAAAATAAATTAATGAAAAACACGATTTAATTATAAATAATTCAGGCGTCTTCTCTATCTCGTACTAAAGTATTAAAAACACACTTTCCTTACGCTATAGTATAAGGATGACAATACAATCTCGAGGTTTAACAATGACACGGTCGGAAAGACAACATATCTTTAAAAAGCTTAAAATTTTCCAATAATGTGATTTTAACGTATAACTTGAGCGATTTCGAGCCGAAGACAAAAGTCAACGATAAGAATAAGAATTTATGTTTATTTTTTCTTTTGCGTACGATGGTTCAAATTTTTAGGACATTTATAAGTAATTTTAAAAGTAAACGAAAGGTATCTTACTCTCTTACGTGTAAAGCAAATGGAAAATGGAAACTTTCCTGGTATCAAACCTATCTAGTTATGTTAAATAACTGCATATTTTTCACATGCAAAACCTCACGCCGAGTATAATAATTAAAGTTTCGTCGAAATCAAAATTACCTATCGCGATTTATTTACCCAGTGATCTGCCGTGTACATGCCGAGTTTGAACGCAAAATTGCATCTAAAAGTCCTCTTTAGAAACGTCCTTGGCAGCAAAAATACTCCAATATTAATCTAATTTTTCGAATTTTCAAAATTTTTTTGGGGCACTTAAACTTAAAAATGTTCCGTTTTTGCAATCTTTTCTTTGTTTATATGTTATGAATATCCAGTCTGAAAATTGTCAGCATTCTAACTCATAGGGAAGTAAGAAATAGTTTCTGTAACACACATTAGTGCGGTTACAATATAGAGACATATATATAGCATAAAATCCGTTTATAAATATATATTTTCATTCGGTTTTTGCAGTGAGACAAGTTCTGTGGGGCTCCTGAAGCCATGTTCGGGTTAGGCGAAACAAATTCTCCCAAAAAGTTTTTTTCTAATACTGATATGCAAATTTACATTGTATTCTGTGGTTCGATGACGCGTGCTATGCTAACATGTCCACAAATTTCATATAAGAAAGGCTCCCCGTATCGCCTCAAAAATTGCACCTTTAACATTAAAATAAATTTCTAAATTTTTCTTTACGTCGCGTCAGCCGGATAGTCGAAAAAAGTAGAGCCAGATTCTAAACCCAGTTTTCAGCGTCCGGTTTCTAGTTTTCCCTGGAATATTCTGTAAGTTCCGTTTTAGAAAAAACGAAAATCTTGAAAAAGGGCAACAATGCGGCCGCTAAAAATTCGCAATTGTTTAAAAATATTTTCAAGGTTTATGTATTTCCAAATGTGCTACGGAGCTGAATTTTTTTTTAGAGGTAGGATTTGTAAAAAAACGAAGTTGGGATTATAGAAATTTTGATATTGTAATTTGTGTCGCCATTAAAAATTCTTAAACTTTAAAAATAGAGAACTGTTTAGGTACTACGGGATGAGCTAGAAAGCTTAAAATTTCAAGTTATTTACAGAGTAGTGCATTTGCACAAATAAATATTTGAATCTCTCCATAAATAAATTGCAGCGGCCGTTAAAAATGTTTAAAATTTAAACAATTAGAAAAATATTATTTCACTTCTAAAAGTGCTACAATTTTAAAATTTGGCAGAATTGTGTAGCATTAATACCCCATAATGGAGAAAGTATAAAATTCTTAAAATTGCAAAGTTTGGGGATTGTTTTAATCTATTATTTTTACATAAGGGAAAAACGAAAATCGCTGCTGAGGTGAAATCTTTAGAATTAAAAAAATATTTGTAATGATGAAATATCTGTCAGAAAAATGAATGTTTTTTCAAGGTGAGTTGATATCAAAGGTGAAATACTCCTTTAGCCAAAACAACTAGAGGGCTACAAAACCCAATGCATTTCGCCCACAAGGTGGGCATCGTCAGGGGTAAAACCTGTTTCAACAGTGACTGAAAGCCAACTGAGATGAGATCGTGAGATGATATGCTTGCAGAATGCAAGCACCTCCTACTAGTATATATACATATATGTATGTGTATATATATATATATATATATATATATATATATATATATATATATATATATATATATATATATATATATATATTTAATCTCCCTTTTCATGTGCGTATAAGACATTTTTGATCACCGACACAAAATCCTTACGCTCTGTGAAATGGGAAAATCAGAATTAATTTATTAAAACACCATCGGCTGCAACAGCACCAACACAGTGAATTATCTCTCGGCGTTGTCATTCAGTAAGTCAGCCGCGTTAACTTTACGACCTTAAGGATAATGAATCGCCGTGCCCTGTTACTGGTCCAAAGGGATTCCCCGGCGTAGATTATTGTCCCGCGGAAAAACACCACTATGGTGTGTGTGGCGGATTTTGTATGATAAGCGAGGGAAACGATCAGGATGGTCCGCACGAGATATGATTACGGAGAGTTGAGTAAACTCGTAAAACGTTAATGAATTTCTTACAATCTCTTGCGGACCGTTATGATGTGATCCTCGAGTGCAATGACCGCACGTTTTACTTGGTTATTTTCCGCGGGTTGCGTTGCAGGGCGTAACAGAATTAAGAGATTAAAAAGCCCAACTGCCAGTCAATCGTTCGCTCAGGAATTATCGGTATGCATTCAAAATGCACGCACTTCATATTAGGTCGCAAGGTAAATTGATAGAAAAACCAATGCGTGTCATTATCTCTTTTGTGCAATTTCCTGTCAGTTCGAGGGAAAATTTCAACAGATGTTGCGGGATGAAAACATCAAATATTTGTAATCATGGATGAAAAATATAATCTAAAGTACGCATTAAATGTGATTTAATTTTCGATTCGTGCTATGGTGTTTCTTTCTGATTCATATTTTAATAATTAATCGTTATTTCAAAATCTTACAAAGGTTTAATTTCGCGATAAGATTTAGTTGGAGAATCATGTGTGACAGATCAAATCATCTAAAAATTAACTTGATTGAGCAAGAAAAAAGGAGAGAAAAGATTCAAATTACAATTTCTACTTTCTTTCGTTTAAACTGTAAGAATTTATAAACACCATTCAGAAAACGTCCCAATTATAAATTTTACATGCAGTACTGTACTTAAATCGTCTTATTTTCAATCCTTGGAAACGGATTTTATGCATCATTATTTTAATCATTTAGTAGTTCATTTACCATATTGTACCAACAGCCCTTCCACTAAAGATAACTTTTGTATTTATTTCCCTTGAATGGTAATTCTGCCCATGCATTTTTGTGTTGGGTCAATGTGACAGTTTCAAGTGTTTATAAACTTTGGTTGTTTTAATTATCAGCGCACTTTTGCTTTGAGAACGATTCAATAAAGTGACAAACAAGCATGTGAAACGCATCTTTAATTTGCGAGGGTTTATTCGGACATTTAACCTATCGGAGGTTCTCTAACCCACTGCCTTATGCCCGAAAGGGACGCGGCTAATCTTCTAGCCCACCGAGATGATAATTAGGTTTCGAGAAAAGCGTCGACAGGCCGTTCGGCTGAAGAGTCCTTAGGCTAAACAAACGACGATTGAGTTTGACTCGACTGACGCATTAATAGATTATGCGGGTCAGGGACTACGCAGGATCAGGTGGGAAACTACTGAACAATTTCTTTTCTTTTTGGAGAAAAAAATCGATTCGATTGGTGATATTGTTGGCAGTACTTAATTATACATTTGCGATAATCTGCCGCGGTTGCTGATTGTTTCCGAAATTGTGATTGAATTTTAATGAAATAATTTAATTGCGAGAGACGCGGTGTTAATGATGAGAAATTAATGGGAGTAGTAATTATGTGGAACGTATTTCCCGGTTCGGGACATAATTACCATAAATTTTCCCAGAAGAGATGGATGTAGAGCGTGACTGGGACATAGATCAAGAGATGCAAATCCAAGAGATACACCCTAAAGCGAATAATATTTAACTGAAAAGTCATTCGTATATGATATAAGCTAGAACGTTAACTCTGAAGTAAAACGTGTTGTTTTAAATCTCGATGTTTATATAACAACGACACTTATATTGGCTCAAGGGTAACAAGTAAGATACTAATCAATGATACGGTTCTATACATGCATTGATATTATATAAATTAGGGTAACAAAATTTTTTTATTCACCAAATTATACTCTATCCCTAAAAACCCTGTATTTTCTGAACTAAACTAAACATTGTATTTAAATCACCGAGTAAATTATCCGCTATCCCAGTTAAAATTCAAATAAGCACATTCCCGAATTAATCAGTGTGGCAAAAACCCAAAAAGGAAACAAAAAATTTGGAAAGGAGGTCGGTTTAAAACCAGAATCTCATTGTTTCAACTGCAAAAAAATATTTTAATCCCATCAAATCTTCTCCATTAAGAGCGTGGAAATGGGTCAAACCATGGAACACATTTAAATTCTACATCACGGACACGACACGACTCAAAACCTCATCCCGAAGATCTGTTTACAATCTCCGTTCATCTTTCGAGAACCCAATTTTACAAGGCACGGTTATGCCTTCTGACCTCCATCTTGGTACCTGAGTTACCGAGTCAAACCCTTCGAGCTGTATCTGCCTCTCTTTCTCTAACGGGCCAAAAGAGCTTATCTCAGCTTCCCTTCATAACCCCCCTCCCTCCTCCTCTGGGGTGAACTATCCCGTACAGAAGAGCAAACACGCTCGAGCCAACTCACGCAACAATGAACCCTCAGGGCTCTAAAGCATTCCAGTGGCAGTGGTGGGTTGGGTTTGCCTGAAAGGGCGGGTAAAACGCGGACTGGGTAGCTGTAGATTGTCCCGCAGAATCAAAAACGACGCGCCGGGTTTTGAGCACTCAAGTGCCGTTTACTCATGAGCTGAGAGGAGCATCCGACCTCTGTGCGCGTGTTCGTGTGTGCGTGAGTCCAGTGGATCCTCGAAGATGGGAGGAGGTTTCTCCTTTCCCAATCATCTCGCTCCTAATTTGGATTATAGGGACCTAGTAACGGTCTTTTTAAATATAAAAACGCACATGCAATCATGCTGTTGTTTGGGAGATGCGAAAAAAACAGCTAATAGGAAGTGAAGCTTAAAAAAATCCGAAAATATTCTCTATTACATTTTTAAACAACGCGGTTGTGTGTGCTCTCTCTCTCTCTCATTCGTTTGTCGATTTTGCGACCTTTTTTGATTCGGAATTGAGGACGGGATATGAAGTGAGGGAGCTATTTAGCGCAAAGCGTCGAGCTTCCGAAATGGCCAAGTACATGTTGTAACGAGGCAACAAAAGGAAGAGAGGATGGGGAGTGGGGAGGGAAAGAGAGAGATCGTCGAGAATGAGTGGCGCGAGAAATAAATTGCAATTCTTGACGCGCGTTTCATAGGTGCGGAAATTAATTGACGCTCGAATCCGAGGCAAATGAGGAAACGTCCTAAAAAGAATCGCTTTTATAATCGTGACAACTCTTATTTTTGGCGTCCTATGAAAACGTTAACCTCATCATGAAATAAATAATTCGTCGATAATTCCATCTGCTATAGTTAACTCGACGCGCCGGTAACAATGATTATTTATCGTATACTACCAGTGAAATGAAATGCTTGAATGAAATAAACTATGAAGTTATTCGTTTTACTTCGTGGACGTTAAAAAAAGACTGTGGAGAAAATTTCGATGAAATCTGGAAGCAAGATTAATGACACTTTAACTGGTTAAAGTTAATTAAGGAGTAGAAATTATAAATTAATTTAAATAAATGTGAAACGTAGCAAGAGATCAACGTGATCGATAGCTGGATTTAGCACATTAAATAAAACTCTCCTGAAAGATACGGATATAGGGAGGCAGCGGAAAAGAAGTTTAGGTGAGAAATTTTATAGCCTTTCCAATCACTTCATATTTTTACCGAGGATCTTCCATAAACCTCGTCCAAGTTAAACAGCGACATTATTTTTTTTGTCATTACAATTTATCTGATTTGTTTCTTACAAGTGAAGTACTGACTAGCCCTGTAATTAATTCGACAACTTTTCAAATATATGCAATTATTTTTAACTATTGGTAAATTTTTCCTAAACCTTGCCTTCTCTAATGAGAATATTAGTATACGTTCCTATATTTCAAACAATGTTAGAATTCCATAAAACAGCAGAAATTTATTTTGGTGTTTATGGTATTTTCATTGTGCATTTGTACACAGGAAAAATATTCGGGGTAATATTTGATTCAATTGGCAAATAAACCGTGAAATGAAGAAAACTTGTGTCCAGCATGACTTTTTTCATACAGAGTAATGAATATGATTGCTCTCGCCATCAGCGACCTCAAGAATAATTATCGGCAATTACACTTGTGTATAATTTTTAAACACTTTGAATAATTTTTATATTGAAAATACTTGGAATCACTTATCACATTAAAATACAATAATTGATCAAAATTGTCATTTGTAGCCATGAATAACAAAATATCGATGCGTGATTAAAATTGCCGTTGACGGCGCTGGGATCGCTGTCATTATTTGCAAGAAAATTTGTTTACAAAATATGACGCTAGATGGTATTGGAAGAATTTTGAACGCAATTAAAATTACCCTTGGCAGCATAGGCACCGCTATCAACAACTAGAAAATTTTATCATTGCAACGGAAGCTAAGGTATCACTTAGCGACGTACTTAAAAAATTCAGACGGATAATATAGTATCTCTTAAAAATCCGTTGTATTAAAACACGTTTCAAACATAACTTGTAGGAAACTATACTATCTACGACATTATAAATTACAAATATTTACATAAATTAAATTCTAAAGGAGATATTTGAAAAAAAACATATAACACTTCCGGTAGACCAGTTTCAACCAAATACTTTCCAGTCCTTGAATTAATAATACAAATATAAAGTTTTGTGTTGTTCCGATTATTATTTTTGAGTTATGAGTGCCCACATAATTCCTTTCACACGCACACAGACATCATCCAGAAAATAATGAGTACGTACTCTGGAGACCTTAAAACGTGTATTTCCGTTGAAATCCTGAATTAGATTTTCTCACAAAAACAGTACTTTCTCTTATACTGGATATGTAGAAAGTAATAAAACTGAACTTAAGATTGCATTAATTTAAGTGAGCATTACAAAACTCTCTTCAACATTATAATATCGCAATCGATATAGAAGTTATACAAAGAGTTCCGTAAAATATTACAAAATCTTCTCAAGTCCTCCTTAAAACGACCGCTTTCCTATGGTAAAATAAATAAACGAATCGTCTTTTTCTTTTTAATCGACTCAAAGTTGCAATTTTCACACCCAGCGACTCTCTTAATAGGCGACTTAATCACTTGTTCGAGAGTTCGTTCTCGGAAATAGTTTTCTCGCCGCTTCCTTAATGCATCGACACGCCTACAGCTCTCTCTCTCTCTCTCTCTTTCCCTCTCTATTTCCCTCTCTCTCTCTCCCACTTTCCCGTCCAATTTACGGTGAACATTAAAAAAACACTGCAAAACTATCCCTCCGAGCACTAAACATCATTCCCTATTCTCAAAAAGAAAAAATAACAAAATCGCAAAGATATTTCTTATTTGCCGAACCCGAGTTTCGGAAATTATCTCTTCCTCGAACACACACGCACACGATGCATAGAGGCGAGAGTGCTCTAACAAAACTACCACGAAGTGATTAGTAGAGAGGAGTGGAGAAAGGAGGGTGGGGTTGAATGGAATGGGTGTGAGAGGGAGAGGGGAAGGGAGAGAGAAGAGGCCCGCGAAATCCACTTGGCGAAGAGCCCATATCAAGAAGCAGCTGTGTCCTTAATCACCCGACACTCCGGGAAAGTTTTCGCTGTGCCTTCTCTTCCTATCCCAATACCTTTCTCTCTCTCTCGTATGCGATCATAGGATGCGAAGAGGAAGAAAGATTATGGATTTGGGTGTGGCGGTTTCAGTAGGTGGCCCTTGAATGTCTGCGAAGCGAGTGTAGGAATTTCTAAATTCCAAGTGATATTCGGCTGTAGAAAGGGGTGAATGGGGACACGTGGAGGAGAGAGAGGTGGACGGAAAAACCGTCACAGAGGGAGAGGGAAAGAGAAGGATAATTTAAGCGAGAGAGAGAACGATAAAAGAAAGGAGAAAGAGGCGAAAAAGCAGAAGAACGCGGAAAAGAGAAAGCACAGGCAGAAATGAATAGGTCATGAGTAACGAATAGTATTTCAATGCTGGCCAAACTTGTGGCGACCAAGCGATCATATTCGTCACGTGATAGAAAATAAATTAAAGGTTAATAAATAGGAGGTGCCATCTATTGAAAGTTGGTTTGAGGTTGTGATATTTTTAATTGTTCACTCATTAAACTCAAGTTATTTACTCGTTTTGAAATCTTGACAAAAAAGTATTCCTTTTCCACTCCTCATACCTTCAGTATATGAAATAAATTGAAAGGATGATTAACATTCGATTCCAAATTGTTTATGAAGGGAAAAGATTTTCTGCACAAAACCTTAATTTTAAAATGATTACAAAATCATAAGAAAGATACAATGATGAGCACACGTATATGACCTTTTCACCACGCGTGGCTAGTGGCGAAAATGTTGTATATCTCTGGAATACAGAGTATGGGAGGAAAAATGGAAGATGGTTATAGAAAGGAGGAAAAAAGCAATAGACACAAAGTAGGAAAATAAGACAGTGATGTAAAAGGGAGGAGAATTAGAGAGAAATGGGAAATAAACAATCTCAAACAAACACCTCTCATTCGACACAGATTTTATTTCTGTTTTCAACAAATATACATCTCAGTATTTCAGCTATAGAACTGTCCATGTCCCTAGCTCCTATCTTAATTTTACCTAGCATAAAGAATGCAAATTTATAATGCCCTGCACTAATATCGTGCTTTTATTATGGAGGGGTAGAAATTAAATAAAGGAGTTGGAAAAAGACAGCAAATTACTCCTTCGCAGCTGATCTGAGATCCACCATTTATTATACCATGTCTAGCTCACACGTAGACCGCCTTTTCCTCAAAATTTGGTTTCTCCAATTTGCAGGATTCGAGAGATATTACCCGAAAAGACGGGCGGACGGGCAAATCGAATCCAGAAGCGTTTTTTTATTTTCTAAAAAATGCTCTGAAGAGAGGATGATTTCGAAGTGAAGACACGGCAAAAGAGATTAACCACACACACACACACACATATATATATATATATATATATATATATATATATATATATATATATATATATTGATAAGGGTGAGAGCCTGGGGAGGTACGCAAAATAACCCTTAATAGGATTTCTTTCGCAGCGAGAATAAGGAGATCTAGAGAGAAATAAAGAAACCAGGATATAGTACGGTATGAGAAGATGAACGAATACTTAAATATATTAGCAGTACCCGAAAAACCTTTGCGAAGTCAGTCAGAAATCTACATGTTTAAAATCATCATTGTTAAAAATCCCCACAGACCACATGCAGTTTACTGAATAATAATAATCTTCAATTATTAACGTTGCAACGTTAAGTTTGACATTGAAACAACTGTAATTTCGGTGCTTCATAAAAAGCGCGAAGCGAGAAACGCAATTCTTTTGTCTATTTGAAGGCTTAATAGACGCTAATTCAATCGGAGGCAACAATGCGGGTCGCCTTGGCAACACACGGAAAGAGTAAAAAAAAGCCATAAATTTTCGAAAAGAAACGCGTCTTTATGACAAATTATTCCGTGTAACGTCTAAACGTAGCAAGAATAAGATATTTTTTGGTTTTAGCCGTCGAATAAAGTAAAAACGGAGAAATTCGGTTCCTATTTACGTATTATAATGAATGAAAGAAATAAACCTTGCACCTTGAAAAATCGAAACTCCTGTGTAAACATATGGGAAAATGTAATCGTCTCCCGGGGTCGAATCCGGGACACTTATGTAAAAGAAAATAGTTTGCTCGAGGTCTCCTAGTTGGCAGAAACAAAATGGCGTTTACAGCTTTTCTCTATGACAAACTATATAAGAGATAAAAGGGGGACGGGCGTACAGACATTGAGTATTAATATATAAAGATGCGAATCCGGGGTCATAAAGCAGACGTTGGCCCAATTTTCACGGCAACAGAACTCTCTCTCCCTCTCTCCTCTCTCAAGTTCGCGGTGTTTCATGGAGGTGCATTATCACGTAAGGATTGTTGAATCAACGTCAAGATGGGGTCGACTGGATGGAGGTTATTGGGTGGGCTGGTTCAGATCTCTCAACCCGCATTGCTCGCGGAAAACAGGCGAGGCGTGGTTATTCTGTATACGTACGTATATGTGACACATGGGGGTCGTTTACATTAATATGGATCCGCGAATTTTTTTTCATTTTTTTCCAGAATAAGGTTCAGTCGCGCACTTCCGCACCATTTGGCGTCTTTATTACCGGTCGTGAAGGTACTAAAAAATTAGACTATTTTCAAATTAGGCGCGAGTTGGATTTTTCGAAGAATTGGCACATTTTATTGTTCGTGCCTTTGGGTTTGGTAAAATATCCTTCTCACCACACTGCGCAGAGTAAAACCGATTCTATATTCGTTCAGTTTTTAAACCGCAAGTAAGTTTTTTCATGTAATATTGCCACTGTTTATAATTTTAAAAGAAGGAATGATCAGATTTGTTTGAATCTCTCAATCATAGATTTGTTTTTATAACGATTGGTAAAATTGAAAACGAAGGATGAAAAATATCAGTTGTTTACATGACCGAGATTTTTTAGCTGCCATTAAACCCTTATATTCAACTGTAACTTCAATGTAGCATTAGAAGCGTCAGTTTTCTCATATTATCTTTCAATGGTAAATTATTTTGGGCTCTTAAAACATGGAAGAAATAGTACTCGTATTTACACAAAAAACTATTTTAAATGAAACATTTTACATTTTTAAGAACTATTTGCAATGCTTTGGTGCAGTGGTGCCCAACCTTTTTACATGGCGGGCCACATCAGTCGTTTCGAATCCTTCGGCGGGCCGCATTGGAAGTTACCAATACTTCGGCGGGCAGGATTAGAGTTTAAATTGTAAGTTACTTATTTATTCTGAAGTTCCATAATGAAAGTCAATTATAAGTAAGGTTTTTCGGCGTTCTTTACCAGCAAAGCGATAATAGCGGAACGCCTTATGGGCACGTCTGGTCCGTTCGTCCATCGTAACTTTCATCTTCTAAGCCGCTGGACGGATTTTAATTTAATTAGGTATGAGTGATCTTAATTAAAATTTATCGTCCAATTGTGATTTTCAACTGAATCCGTCAATTAGTACTTTCACTTTACATAATAACTTAAATAAACCTATACTCGTATCTCGTTAAATGGCAATGAAATATCAAACTTTTATCTCCCTACTTCTAATACTATATGTTAGGTATAGATTAAAAAATTTATTCGGATTGAGAGCAACCTTTACTACAAGATGGTTTGAAGATCACGTGCTTACAATTTATAGTTTTAGAGATAAAAATTCCTAAAAATCCCGAGCAAAGCATCACATATTTTGTTTACATCGATCGCTAAGACGGTTCTCTGAGCGAACAACAATTAAAAATCCATATGATTCTCTCCCATTCTCTTATATTATCTATGAGGTATAGATAAAAAAAATTATTTGGATAGAGATCATCATTTACTAAAAGAGAGTCCCCGAGACTATAGTTTCGTGGATAAAAATTCGAGAATCACCTAATCTTTCGATACCGTTCCATACATATTTCTCATTAAGAACGCCTTTGAAATCTCTGTGTATTCCATTTATGGAGTATACTTTTCCATCTTGTTATGGTAAACATTTCAATATTAAAAGTTTTCATTTTCATAGAAATATATGAATTTGTGTGTTAAATTTTCCAAATAGTTTTTCATGATAGCTTCGCGGGCCGTATGTTGGGCAGCACTGCTTTGGTGCATTATTTAATTTACTATTTGGTTCGTAGAGGATTCTCTTAAATATGCGGTTCTCCTTGAAATTCAACGTAATTTTTTCTTTCTAACAAGGTAACAGAATGAAAAAATATAATTTGCATACTGAAATTACTCACACAGTCATTATTCGTACATTCATATCCGCCTCCCACCGCGTGATTGTAATTGAAAAGTCTTAGGATCAAAACTGGACATAATTTATCTAAATTATCAAGATTCACAACACAAATTACAATTTATCATACATGAGCTGATGAATGACACACATCAACTCAAAGCATTAATGCTTCGAAAATCTGATTTAAGCAGCTCCGAGAAATGTATCCTTCTTGGCTTCCATTTCCGTTAATTGAACTAGAATATCTCCTTTTTGCCCTGTCGTGTGAATCTAAAAACATAAACATTCGCAAGGGTATTTACGTGCAGGGTTATTCTATTTAAAGCGGAACGACGAATGTCTTTCCAGTTGTTTTATATATGGAAATTTCTAGGGTCACTCGTGATCAGAGTTTGTGTGTGTTTTACCTGACGAATGCTTCAAAAAATAGTTTCTTTTCCTATCGATTTAATGATTTCCGACAACCAAACGTCTAATGAAATAAAAATGCATTTGGAGTATTAATTTCATTTCAACTTTACAACCTGCCCTTGGTTGCGGAAAAAGTTTATATTCAATTTTCTTCGTTGATTTTCTCGGTCCCGTTAATGAAGCATCTAAGGAAAATAAAGATGCATTTGGAATATTTACATAATTTGAAAATTATCTTGGAAATTAAAATAACCTAGGTCAAACGCTTTTTGAATTTTAGAGCCAATGTGAAGCACTTTGAGCAAACGACCATAAAGACAGAAACTTTTGTTTAAACATTTGAAAAATTATAATTAATAAACATAACGATTAAAATTATCTTCCTAGATAAATGCCATATTACGTGACACCGAGATATTGATCTTTCGTTTGGGAAAATAAAATTAAGCTCAGAAATTTAGCCATCTTGTGAAAGATCTCAAATATAATTTTACGGCGCTGGCAAAAGGCATTCGATATGGCCAACATTCCATCTTTATTAGTTTCCAAAATTTCTCCTATTTCACGATGGCGGCAAACCTTGACTCCTGCTGAAACCCATCCGTTATAACTTTCCCTCCTTCCAAACTAATTACAACTGTATCTTGTTTCATCAAATTAACTCCCATTTCCGCGCCATCTACTCACTCTTATTCACCTCATGGAATTATAAGGGATCTTTCTCCTCCTCTATCCTACGCCAAATCATAGTCACGGCCCCGCCACCACCCAACCCCGCCCCCTTCTCCTGCAGTCTCCCCCAATCCGAGTTCATTTTTCAGTCCTGATTACACCTTATCCGAGGTTTATCAATTCCGTTCGTTATTTTTCCCTTTCAACAAGACCATAAGTGGTCTGAATCAATCTCCTTCGCTCCATTAAATTATCCTCTCACTTTCCAAGTTATTTTTAGATCTTTTCCGAAAAATATTATCAATAACCCTGAAATATTACAGCCTTCCAAACATGTAGATTGCCGGTGAAAGCGAAATACTTATTAATGCTTGATGTTCCAATTAACTTACACGTAAAAAAATTTCTTTCTCACGAATCCTAATTGCGACGGTTGTACTGCTTAATTGGTACTTCTCGCACCAGCGACCGAGAACTTTAATCTGATTTGCGTAGTCACCCAAATAAAAAAACAGCGTAATCTATTGCCGTATATCATTATTTAAATCGTAGAAATTACGAATAATAAATCCCTCTCGCGAATACGATGGTTTGATTAGTCCGCAAACATCACGCGACGAATTATCGATCTCGAAAAATTATTTTCGTCAACATCGTTTTCTGTAATTAATCCGTCCCAAAGAGATGGGAGGTTTTCTTTGAAAACACGGTCGATTCGCGAGCATAATTCTTTGCGTCTCGAATCCCAGATTTGATAGAGCAGGAGGTCGTGCTTTAAATGACCTTCGCGCTGTGAATTTCGAGGATCGATTCACCAAAGCATAAAATGAGAAGTGAGAAATAGGCAAACGAACGACCTCGATCTCATTCTTCCCTAGAAGCGGAGTAGGCCGAATAAGACATGCCCCTCGTTTCTAATCGGCGGAAATCATAGCCGGAATTTTAGTTTATATATTTGCATCCAGATCATCGAAGGCGGAAGCGAACACGCGAAACAGGACAAAGTGCACAATGGTGTGAAGCGCACTGTTAAAATGGCCATCTACTTCTCAAAGTAATTGTTTTTTAATTGAATTTCACCTTTTTTATAACTTTATTAAACCCAAATATTGATGCTGTATCAACCAAATTGAAATGATATTTAGACTATATTAAGATTGAGCATACATTTTCAGCCAAAGCAATCACGTAACTTATAAGTAACTAGGTCAATTTAAGCTAACGTTTTGCAATAAAAAGATAATTTAGCTGTGAAAACATTTACAATCAGTTTTAATCCAACAAAAATTTCCCTCTACCAAATATGTATTTCATTCCTTTTTGGTGATTGCCTTGAAAGAGGTTGAGGTAAAATTAATTATTAGGCTTTCGTTATGCCCAATATTATAAAAAAATCATTGTGTAACTAATAAATCTCGAATTCACCCGTCAAATTCAAAAGAATACTGCAATGAAAAAAAGAAAAAGCATAAACTTACTAGACACAATATAAAACTAAGAATCGTTTATAAAAGTCGTTTCGAGTATCATCGTGGGTAGTTTGTCTGTAGACAGGTCCATGATTATTCATGGTTAAAGCTGGTTCTCCATATACTCCTATTTTCCGCTGTCCTATTCATATCTTGATAACTCTTTCCATTTCAAATCGTCTATCAGCTGAAACCTTTTCCTACATCTTTCCCTTTTTCCATCTAGTTTTTCTTCTAACACGTCTTTAATCATACTCTCTCTCTCTCGTCAGGTAATGTCCAATCCAGTTTGCCTTCCTCTTTCTAATAGTCTGTACGAATAATCATTCACTTCTCTCCTATTCATCGTAGCACTCCATCGTTTTTCATCCTATCTGTCTATTTTATCGTCAACATTTTCCTCCAAGTCCACATTTCAAAGGTTTCCAAATATTTGATGTCATTTTTCCTTAGCGTCCATGTTTCTGCCCCATACAATGCTATACTCCATACGTAGCATTTTATCAACTCTTTGCGTATATCTTCCCTTATATTCTCTGTAAGTAGTTGTTTATTTCTTTCATGAAAGCCGCTTTTGCTTTTCCTATTCTAATCCTGATCTCATCCGTGCATTTTGCTTCTCTTGTTATGATGCTTCCAAGGTATTTATAGTCTGAAATTTGTTCTAAAGGCTTTCCTTCAATACTTATGTTCAGATTCTCTTCTTTTCCTGATATTCGAATGACCTTGGATTTTTCTTTATTTATTTCCATACCTTATTTTCGACCTGTTATTACTAGTCTATTTACCATTTTCTGAAGTTCTTGATCATCCGCGTATTTTACTGTTCTTATAATCCCTCCAATTTTTAAATCTCCTATGCCTTCTAATGCTTCTTGCATTACACTTTCTCCATATAATATAATTTCTCCATATATTGAATAGGGTCGGCGATAGGCAGCAGCCCTGTCTTACTCCTCTACCGATATTTACTCCGCAGGTGTCCGTATTCTGCAACCTGACCTTTACAACTTGATTCACATATAGATTTCTGATCTATCCCCTGTCTTACCAGGCTACACCTATATCCTATGACCCTGCTAATATCAAGATATTTTACCTACACTCCGGACCAAGTGGGGTACGAATGTACCCCATATATTTTTCAGCATGACTTCTTGTTTATTTCATAAATGTACATTGTTTACACACGGAGTGGTTGCTGTTACATTCGTGAATATAAAAAAATGAAATTAAAATCCATATGGATATATTTATGACTATTTATTCGTAATCATATAAAGTATTTCGAAACTATTGTCAAAAAAGTTCAATATACTCTATCAACCCATAGTATTCTAAGTCACAACACATATTGCACAAACATTCACAGGAGATACTTGTTACATAGGTAGAAATAGTACAAACACGAGTTATTAATTTTTAGAAATTTGAAATCCGATACAAAAATGTTTCTCCATATGTGCCTCATTCGAATTCCCCAACACATAGTGAACAGATCTGATGCTTCTCTGAATGCTCAGTGGATACAAATTTGCCACACACGAAGCATCTCATTCTTGATTTCCTATATTTTTTCGTTTCACACAGACCACACCTTTCCAATCTGGTGATTTTGAATATATTCTCCGATAGCAACATTAAGTTCCAGTACAACTTCCGACATTTGCTTTATAACTCTCCTCAGGATACCAAGTGTTCTTTAAGCCCTTCGTGCAATATTTTACTTTACTAATGCTGGTGACATCTAGTGACTCTAAATGCATTTAGCAATATAAAAAGAAAAAATGTTGAATTTATGTCTCTAAAAGATAAGGAAGAGCCTGTTTTCTCATCATGTGGTAAAGGTAACGCTAAGCACCATGTGTGATACACATGTACCCCAGAGTAGTTTTTTATTCCTAATTACGGACCTTGAGTAAGAACAAATTTGATAAGAGAGCGTGGCTTTTCTGAATATATGACTAACAATAACATGTAGCGCGGATATTGTCAGAATTTTAATTTAAGAACCGTAGCCATAAATACCTCCATGGGGTACAGGTGTACCCCACTTGGCATTAGCAGGGTTAATATCTTCATCAAAATTACCCAATTTACTCTACTACTACTACTACTACTATACCTTCAGGTATATAGTAACAAAATCTAATTGAAACTCAGAAACAACAATCAAGTAGCGGATTATTACCAGAAACTTCTTATTTAAATGCTACGGACATATTATTGTATTAGCCATAAAAATAAATTATCCGTATCATTAGGAAACCCTCAATTGCAAACAGCGCCGGCTATAACATTGGTTGCAACTGTCGGTCAGGTAGATACCTTTCTCCTAGAGCGGATCTCGAATGATTTGTTTAATATTTATCTTGATAGAAGAAAGCGATTCGAAGATCCTATGCAGGCAGGCATAAGCTGTAAAGCTGGGAATAATTTTTAAACGAAAAAAGTCTGCTATGACCGGGAATCAAACCCGAGTCTTCCACTTGCCGGGCGGATATTCTACCATTGAACTATCGTAGTAGATCAATTTTCTCGTTTCTGAACGAGGATGTTTTCTTAGTTGGGACGGAACTAGCCAAGCTAGTATCAAACTGCACCAACTGATGTCCTCGAAGAGATACATCGAAGAAAACTTCTCCCTCTCAAATGGTGAGATTGCCAAGCAAGAAATTGATGGAATAAAGCGATCCGAAGATCCTATGCAGACAAACATAAGCTGTAAAGTTGGGAATAATTTTGAGTTCAGTGGTAGAAGATCCGCCCGGCAAGTGGAAGACCCGAGTTTGATTCCCAGTCATAGCAGACTTTTTCTCGTTTCAAAATTATTCCCTAATATTTGTCTTATTTTATTTCGATCACTTTCTATAAAGCTAACGTTATGACCAAGAATACTCGAGATATCCTAGCCAATCACCGCTATCTACCTCTCTCTGAAATTGATGGAATAAAACAATCTTAAGATCCTACGCAGGCAGGCATAAGCTGTTAGGCGGAGAATATTTTTGAAACGAGAAATAATTCTGCTGACCAGGAATCGAACTCGGGTTTTCACTCGCCGGGCGGATATTCTACCACTGAACTATCGTAGAAGACTAATTCTCCAGTTTCTGAAGGCGGATGTATTCTTAGTTGGGCCCGAGCTAGCCAAGCTAATATCTACCAGCATCAAGGGGAGAATAGGTCCGCTATAATGGTCCAGTGGTAGAATATATGCAAGATCCGGGTTCGATTCCCGGTCATAGAAAAATTATTTTGCCTCTGTCTGTCGTCGATGCGCTACGCTTAAAAGTGTCCCAGTGATCCAACTCTCATACGCTCCATTTCACTCTCTTTGTGATACCTTTATATAGTCTCTTTCTATCTCTCTATTAATCTCTATCTCTCACGTCCCAAATGCGATAATCTCGCCGTCTTTTGGACTCCTTAATCACGCGCCTTTTACAGCGTTATGCGTTCCGGACGCTATCTCGCTTGTTACGTCATGGCATCCACTCTCCGCCACTCGCCTTTCATCTTCCCATTTTATTTTTTTATCCTCTCTATCTCTCTATCGACTATCGACTTTAATGGGTTTCCGAAATGCAGGAGATTTTCTTCAGGGATCGTTTCTTATGGAAATGTGTGGGGGTTCATCTTTTTTTTTATACAGGATCAATTCGTCTCCTCTTGCAGCAAGTATTATTTTTTCACTTTGATTTTCTTTGATCGGTCATCACCGAAATTGAATTTCCGAAGAGATATCTCGACGTGAAGTTTACAACATCTCGTGTTCCTCTCTCGGTGAAAGTGCCCAGATGATTTCATCCCAGAAAGAATTGAGTTGCATCAAATGTTCGGAATTATCGATAAAGTTTTCGGAACTTGATGAATAAAACAACCAATAAATATTGTACATAAAGGTTTAGCGAAACGGGTCGTAATAAATATATTTTGCTTGATAGTTCACAAAAGGGTTTTTTTTCACCACATGGCTATGAATAGTCAAATCTAACTCACTAGAAAATTCTCGAGCTTGTCTTATGGCTGAAAACAAATTCTAGAATAAGCATCTTTATATCAGAAATTGTAAAATTTATATATCTACAATAGCCATAACAAGGTTGTATGTTTTTTAAGCTTGGTATAGGAGAAACATGAAAAATAATTATTTTAAAAATATTTTATAATTGATTATTCTGGAAGCCAATTTCAAGTTCAGCAAAATACCACTAAACGCAAAGGCAGATAATAAAAATATATTGTTTAGCACAAAGTTTATGTTCATTCCATCCCCGTGCCGATATTTTTAAACATAAATATTCGTATGATGGAGACTATGTCACATAAATACAATTAACACCGAAAAATGTTTTTAATTTTACAAATATCATTCATTTCAAACTCAGATTAAACGAAATTTAGTATAACCAGATTGTTAAGCGTTTTAAGAGACCTGTAAATATTATATTTAACGCTCTAAAGAAAAAATACTGCTGTTTGCTGTAAAGCGTAGACTAATAGCATATAGTAAAAATTATGTAATTAAATCATAAACAAATAAATTGTGAGCAATTAATCACTGCCGTTAATAATATAGTAGAAATGATTCTTTACAACTTCCATATTTAAAAAATAAAAATATTGACATCAAACGAAATTTTTGCACCACTTCGTGTCCGAAATCGGTTTCCACTGTTATTATATGTATGCGAGCGTGCGCCCTATTTCCTTAAAAAGCGCAATGCTCTATAATGTGACTTTCAAGCGTTTCACTCCGGTTGTTTTAGAAGCCACATCCGTGCATTAACTTAATGGATAGTCGCTCTTCGCTGATTAAATCCGACGTCGCTTGGAAGTATCGGTTGTTTACTCAGTAACTCTATATATAAGCCGCTGCGTAGGACTACATTCGGACGTCACGTAAAAATGTTTTAGCGACCCACTAGCAAAAGACTAATACGTTATTAGTTTTATTGCTTTAAAGCACGTTTCCGGAGCGAGCTTCGAGTCTAACTGCGCTTTTTTCCACGTGGATATTATTTCCGCTCTCATCCCTGGCGCAGGGAAAAATGCATCGCCGTAATTCGTAGAATATGTAGTCAAGGATGGAATCGTTGCCGAAACCCCATTCTGCGAGATTGCTTTCGCATTCGCAAAAGACACCTGTGTTATGGTCGTTTCCGCTAGTTTTTTCACTCCTCCGATACCAATAAGGAAAATAGGGGCGCTATATTCGGAATGCATAGCTGTCACGTTTATCGTGACCCACCGAGCACTGCAGAGAGTCTAGGAAACCCCTTAAAAAAAAAACATTTTTCCATAAAGTTTCCGATTTCCAATGTTCTCGCCTCGAGCGAGACAAGCGAAAAGCACTCCAAACGTTGAGTTATGATTCAACGATTCGATTTGTCTCCCGAGTAGCTAATCGACGACCTTCGGCAAAGGTAACCATAGCGATCGTCAGGTCGTAATTGATCGTCACACGATACAGCTGGAACGAGTACGTGCTTGATAAATGAAACGGTTCCACGAAAAATTTTATCGGCAATAAGAGTGTATCCCAGGGACTTGTACTTCTCTGAAAGCTCTTTTTCTCTCTCTCTTTCTATCTCTGCACGTATACTCTTTGTTTTAATAAGAATTTACAAGGGCTTTGGGAGCTCCATTAAAATGAAACAAAAGTTTCTTTACGATTCCTTCCGGTGTTTATATGAGGCTATGAGACCGTTACGAGGAGGGGAGTAGGGAAAAATGAAGAGCCCAGAAACCCATTTTGTGTTTCTTAACGTCTCTCTAGGATCGTTCGGAAAGGTTCACCATTTCGTTCCATTATCGCAGTAAACGATTCATATACATCGCGTGTCCTGATTCCTCAATCACCAATGGAGAGCGGAAGAGAGGTCCCTAGACGCCGCTCGTCTCGTGTCGTCCATTTCCTGACGTTTCCAGTCTAAGGAGAGGGACTTCTATTTACTTCTCTCAACTCCATTTTCCAGAAGCCTATTCCAAGCCCCGCAAGTCCTGTTAATTTTCTTATCGGAGATGGGATGACCAAAAAGCAATGACATGTACCGGTCATGTAAGTCATACGACTGTGTATATGTGTGTGAAAGAGATATTGTGTCCTGAATTTACTTCCTCCTATCCTTGTCCAATTTTTTTATAACCTTTCCGTTTTGTTTACTTTATATACTAATAACAATTTAAAAAGAAATTCTTATAAATTTTTCTTTAATATGTAAATCCTATAATAACAGCTGTTAATTTCTTATTGTTAATAGTAGTAACGGGCACTTTTATTGTATTTCGGGGCAATTCCTAGGCGATGCGTTTCTGTATCTGCGCATTCGCAGTTTGAAATTTGAACCATACATCCGTCAAGAATAAAAAGACGCTGTTGATCATAGTAAAAGACTTACAATTAAAGAGATCGTATCATCTAGTGAGCTTTGTTTTAATTAATTACGATATGATAGCATTTAAAATTTTGTCACCTTAATTAACAGGATTTTAATGTTTCCGAATAACCGAGAGCAAGAGTTGGAAGCAGAGTTTGGGAGGTTTCGATTTCGTAATTGGAGATCTTGCGCCCCTTCCTTAATAAATAAAGGGGCAGGCAAAATAACCGAGTTTCTTTTTTCGCAATTACCAAAAATGTGCCAGATGTGATAAGCAGGATAGCTTTTCCCTAAAAAAAAAAATTAATGGCGTAAATTGAATCCTGAGAAGTAACCCGATGGAGTTAAAGAGTCGAACATAAAAAAACACGCTTCCTGATAAATAAATCTGGAATTAAAAGGCTATCGGGTTAATTGCCAAAATATTTTCGAGGAGATATCAAAACTGACTTTCAGCCCTTTGCCCGTAAAAAAGAAAGTGTCGTAAAAGAATTCCGAGCGAAAATAAAAATAAACAAACTAATGGAAGCCTCTCTTGATACGGGTGACCCGTTCATAACGTAAAACCTTCCAATTACTGATTTGACACGTCATTAAACTTTCCGGGAAAATTGAGAGAACACGAAAGACGGATCGTCGGACCGGTTCTTATAAACCTCCGCGCGCTTTCATTTCGGTTATTAGTTCCCCAATTATGTAATTCCCTCTCAAGGTAAAAACGTACAAGAAGAATTAATTGGTTCTGTGCTGAAAACATTCTGACCCGCTCTTTTCCGTCTCCCTCTTTCTCTCTACACACACGCACAGTTGCGCCATTCTAATCCGGAAAGCTTTCGGGACCTTGGGTATTTTTCGAATCACGGGTGGTTAGTATATCATGGCTGTGCCGTTACTGTATATAGTACGTAAATAATAATTTAATACAAGTCTATGAGTAATAAAATGAGGGGAAGATATATAATGAAGATAGAAAAAATTGGATACGTCTGAGTACGAGTTTTTTCATACAAACAGTTCGGTTTACCCGATCCGAATGAGATCATAGATTAAACGAACAGTTTTGACGTTTGTCGGAAGTTTATAGCGTAAAGGAACTTTTTCTTTAGTTTTGAGAATACAGAAAACGGAAACCACCCAAACCAAATTTCCGGACGAAGAATGTTTGCTCGGGTTAGTCGAAATTCCAGTACCATTCCGAAACAGGGATGTGTCCGTGCCACAGAATCCCGGATAAGGGAGGTTGAACTGTGTATATGCAAATACATACACATACATATAAGCAGATAAATATGTAAATCAAACTATCAATTAATGAGCTGATGAAGTAAATTATAATATACACTTTAATAATCACTCGCTTATAATTGGTTCAAAATTTCAATTAGAACAATTGAGAAGTGAAATCTGGGAGTTAGCGAGGAAAAAATATGAGCCCCACCATATGGATATATATTCATTTCGCCTTATGTAAGCGATACGTACATTTTTTCGCAAAATATAAATTCGGTGCAGTTCGCCCAAATGAATGCCTGCATCAAATTAAAGCAATGAGTTTTTGTCGTCCAATTTTCTGTTTTACTATGCTCAATACACCCGATCGTTCCTCGCTTTGATTTTTTGGTCTCATTTTGACTTTATTAAGCGAAAAAAATCTGTTAAGTCGAGAAACTTTATCCTTGCTGTATAAATAACCTGCGAATTTTGTCTGGTTTGCGGTTTGTTTATTCAAAATAATTACGAGCGTCGATTTTATAATGTTACCAAAATAATAGGATTTGCGCAATACTAATTATTTTGGCAAAAGAATTAATTACGCACCCTAATTAATGATGTAAATAAATGAATAATTTGAAGCAATGTTTAGTTAGAATTTTCCGGAATGTTAAAAATAAGCTATAGTCTCTATTTTTTATTTCCTAAATTACGATAGGGTCGATTTCAATTTTCGGATAATGTATTTAAGACCATGTTTAGGTGACACTTTCATCATAAACATTCTAAATTTAATTTATATATTAGATTTGTCTATTCAATTCAAAGATGGGCCAATTTGGTCCGAATTCACTCATTGTCAGCCATATATTAACACTTTTTTGATCTACGTATTTGCTAAAAACGAATGGATGGTTTGTCAGACAGTTTTGAAATTTGCAAACAAGCAGATGGGTATAGTTTTGAATATTATGCCTCCAATTAATCAAATTTCCAATTCCACTAATTGGGAATTCTTTTCGGCCGTTACTTGAATTGGTCATCATTATCGGACGACAGAATACTCTAGGGATTTGGTCGGATTTTTATGTACTTTTTTAATTCAATATCATTCAGCTTATGAGATAATCCGCAATAAAAATTTCAATAAGACACTACTCAGTTAATTAAATGGACAACAGAGCTTACTAGTCCACGGCATTATATATGTGTGTGTGCGTGTGCGTGTGCGTGTGCGTGTGTGCGTGTGTGCGTGTGTGCGTGTGTGCGTGTGTGCGTGTGTGCGTGTGTGCGTGTGCGTGTGCGTGTGCGTGTGCGTGTGCGTGTGCGTGTGTGTGTGTGTGTGTGTGTGTGTGTGTGTGTGTGTGTGAATATAAACCCGAGGAAAAGGAAAGGTTGTGATTATGTTGTCAACAAGGTGTTGGAGGGAACCCAGTGGGCACTTACCGGCGTTTGACGAGCCGCAGGGGTGTCGAAGAAACACGTGAAAGCACAGAAATAAACAAATTCGAAAGTTTTTTGGGCTTAAGCCCTTCTTCAGCGACGGAGATAGTATATATATGTATGTATGTATGTATCTATGTTTGTATATATATGTGTATATATATATATATATGTGTATATATATATATGTATATGTATATATATATATATATATATATATATATATATATATATATATATATATATATATATATATATGGTATAATTCTGTTGTTTCTGCGCGGTGAATGGGAGAAAAAATAAAGGAATCGTAGACCAGTGTTTCTCAGCCGGTGCTCCCTGCGTTATTTCTCTAGGGGTCCGCGAGTTGAGTAGGGCATGGTGTATATTTTTATCTATCACTTGTTTGATCCCGCGCACAGCTGTTATTAATATTTTCAAGTGAAAAAACAAGACGATGAATGCACAAAGTATAATATTTTCATGAGGAGGGGGTCCGCAGAAATTGTTGGACTTCGTAGGGGAACCGCGGCTCCAAAAAGGTTGACAAACACTGCCGTAGACCATCTCGCCCATCGCCATCACTTCGGCGATCTCGTGTACTTTGATGCATTTTCTGACGAAGGAAAAGTCCAATAGGATTCCTAGCATCAGATTCTCCCCCTCCAAAATATCTTGCTTTGCAAGAGGCTCACAATTTTCTCTCGCTGTCTCACTATTAAATACCGTGTTTTATTCAAATACGACTCAATATAAAATATTCAAACGTAGACTAAAAATTGAAGATGCACATCAGTTAACGTAGAAATAAATTCTCTATCCGCTAGTTTTCACCCCATTAAAATCGAATAGGTTGTTTTCGAAATATACGGTCTCAAACTCGGGTGTCTAGACTTTTTGCAAGGACAGTAAGTTTTTAAGTTCGCCCACCACTCTTTTCCTCCTACATCAAGGCCACGTATTTTTTCATATAATATCGAGCGTTCTCTCCCTTTCATCTCTTTCTACCTTTCTCGATTTCTCTCTCTTCACTCTGTCGCTCGGTCAATTCCGTCACGCCGAGCATCAGCGGTTATATGCATTTTTTCTCTCTCCGAGTTCTCGCTGATGGACATTCTTCGGGAGCTTCCTCTCCAGAGATACTTGACGTAATAACCTTCGCGTGAAACAACTTTAAAAATTAATATATATATATATATATATATATATATATATATATATATATATATATATATATATATATATGGGAACGGAAAGCGTCTATCCATCTCAAAAAAGTTATGTTCTCGCCGAACACTCTTGATCAAGTGCCGTCCCTTCATCTACGAAAGTTTTAACGCTGATGGAAAGTCCTGTCGACTTGGTTTAGTCAACAAGATGAGAGGATGAGAGAGGGAGAGAGATGGAGGGAAGAGTGAGAAGGATGGACACTGAGGGAGGAAGAACTTGTGCCTCTTAAAGTATTAGAAGGGATGGAATGTTTTGACAGGTCGTGGGCGAGCAGGTAAAGCTGATACATATAGTGTGCCGGGATGGAAACAAGGTGAACTTATTTGTGTACCATGCGAGATAACGCCCATGTCGGCATGTTTTTCACCTGATAACATCGTAAAAACTGACAGTTTTATCTCAGAGCCTTTCCTAAAAACAGGCGGCTTATCGACCGAGCTGCTAAATTCGTCGACGAACTATTCCAATTTTATCGAGGGAATTTTTACAAAATTCGAGAGGATAAATTACGAAATGGGTTAATATTAGTGCAAACATTTCTATCTGGATAAGAGCGTATGGTTTAGAAAATGGCTGCTTTGGTTGCAGAGAAATATTCCCTTGCTTTGCTAAGTGCTGAGAGAAAAGGATTTCTCGACAGAAAGGATTGAGGACAGCAATATAAGATGCTGTTTCCTAGAAATGCCATTTTTCATCCTTACATTTAATACCCTCGTGCTCCTGGTCCAAGAAATATCATGCAATGCCATGTTTCGACCCTTTCATAGCGCAAGGTTTCCTCATCTATCCGCGTCATATTTTACAGGAGAAAATTTCTTCGGTAGTCCATTCTAAATTTATCGATATCATTTAGATCTTCCTAACGTCATATAATAACATAGTAACTGTAAAACGTTCGGACAAAATATGAACATTTCAACTAAAATCAAAGCAACCCTTATTATAACTTGGGCCGAATACATGTGTATTAAAATTCTCATCAAGTTTACTAAACCGTTTTAAGAAAACATGCTTATTAAAATTTTTGTTTCAAATCCAAGCAATGAGACGAACTCGGGATTTCATCATCGGATTTGCACATTTTTTATTAATTTCTACAACTTCAAAGGGATAGATTAATTCGCAGAATCATCTGTTTATGAAATCATCATCCACGCAGTACATTCCCACCTCCTTGCCCCACCCTCGCTACCAACTTTCGTTCCCAATATTTGCTATCTTCGTCTCCTCTTTATTTAGATATCTAACGATCGGCTTTATCGTCGATAAAATCTCCCCATCCTTCCGTTTTCCTCATTCACTTCCTTTCCATCCATTCCTTTTAAGCTTTCCTGGTTATCTCTTCCTCTCCCCACTACTCTCATTCTTGTTTCTCGCGCAATCTCTCGCGCTACATCGCTTCCATCACACCTTTCCAAAAGCCTTCCTTCTCTCTCTCTCTAGACACTTCCTATCCAAACATCCTCCCTCCGCCACGCCCACTATCTCACCTCCACGCCGTCTTTACCTTCACTCTCTCCATATCTTTCTTCCTTACGCATACGAAAGAAAATTTTGTAAATAGAGCCCTTTCTGGAGAAGAACCGCTCCCCCCTTCCCAAAAGGAGCGCATAAATATGTATAGGATAAGGTTAATTTTGTTGTATTTATTTAAGCCTAGGTGTTAAGGACGCCTTTTAGTGTATCTCCTTAGTTTCACGAGAATTTTTTTAGGCACGTTTAAGAAACGCTGAGTTACCGTTCATTCGTATTACTTTTTGTTTTTTCTTTAATTTCAATTCCGATTTATATTTAGACTATAAAGATCGGTTTGATGGAAACGAGTTAACTTAATTAAAGTTTATTAATCAATGATTAATGCAAAAATTTATGGTATGTCTCCACTTATGAATGTATTCCTACAGATTACTGATTATCAACCTTTTTATGAGTTCTTTGCACTAAGTGAACGCATATAGGAGAGATTGTTTCCGTCCGTCCGTCCGTCCGCATGTTAAAGCTCAGGAACCGCACGACGTATTTTGATAAAATTTTTGTATTGGGGAGTTTTACTAAAATTGGTCGACCGATTACAATTTGGGTTAAAATAGGACAATAATTACGACCACTTTACATGAAGACCTGCACGTAGTTTATAATGTTTCAACTCGGTAACCGCGTCACGTATTTTGACGAAATTTGGTATTGGACAGTTTTACTAAAATTGGTCGACCGATTTCATTTTTGTTTAAAATCGGACGATAATAACGTTCACTTTGCATGAAGACCTGCATGTAGTTTATAACGTAAGTTTCAACTCGGGAACTGCAGGAGGTATTTTGATGAAATTTGATATTGGGGTGTATTACTAAAATTTGTTGATCTCAAAGAATTTGGAAACTCTAGGTACACCGAGACGGAGTACACCTTTACACACTTGTTTCCTTTACCGACGACTTACCAGAACAGAAAGACATAATAAAGCACATAATCACGGATCACTATTACTCATATTTACGTTAATTGAGGTCTAGTATCGGTTCTCAGTTATTAATTATTTTGGACGGTGAACAAAGTTCCTTTTTCATCACAATCACCTCTTGACTTACAACTACGTTTTATGCAATCACAAAAGGGTACAACCTATAGAATGATCGCGGAACACAGGACGGGAACCTTTTGAAATGGATGATCAATGTAACTATCGAGTTACTGCTAAGAGCTGCTACTTTGGCGCTGAAAAAAGCATCTAGTATACTTAACCGTTTTATGGAGGCATGTTTTATTTTTAACTTCTACGTACTTATAGTACTTTTCCATTTGACGTTTTAACTCCTATATAATTCCTGGAACCGACTTATTTCCTTTTGCATATAAGCAAACATTTTTATTTGTCAAAGAATTCACTATGTATATATAAACCAGTTCATTAGAAACTATAATAAATTTTGCCATCAAATTCTCCCGTATCTAAATAAAGCCCCTAATGCTTCATGTAATGATTATAATCATTTGAAAATATATTTTATATCACCTCCAATATTTATTTTAATCTTTAGGTAAATTTATGTCCTTAGGAAGTTTAACGGGAGGGGTAGAGGATCAAACGATGCTTAACACCAATTTCGATAACGAGACACATTTTCCAGTTTCCTATGACATTTAAAATAACGATGAAGGAAAAACCTTAACGAAAGCTTAAAGTGAAAGTTTGAATTAATTAGGAAAAATGCAAAATCCTTTGAAAAGAGTTATTCATGAATTACTTTCAAGTTTTATAAATTATGTTAAGTATTGTATTCGAAAGATTGTCTCTGCATTGTCTCCAGCATCAAGTTAACTCGGTTTTCACCTAATCAATCCCTAGCGAAGAGTTTAATGTCAACCGAGCGTAAAATCTCATCAATAATGGAAGAGATAAACCAGATTTATTCAGATTTTTCTGGTTCATAATATCACGTGAAGAAGTCAGATGATTTTTCCGCGCGAAAAAAGACGATAATTTCGCGTAAGCAGCAGGCATTCGCGCGAAGGACGGAATCGTTACATTATTATTATTATTAGCGAACTTTCCCAATTTAACCCACGGAGAAGAAAGCACAAAATCTATCTCATTGTCCTCAAAGACTACTTATTCAAATTCTAGCCTTATTTTTTCATCTCTTTTTGATCATACGCCCACCGCAACCCCTCCTATATCTTTCCTACTCGCTCCTTCTTTTTTCCTATAACCATTCGGAACTCTCATCGCCATCAAAACTTCTTTCCTTGTCGAATCTCTCTCTCTCTCTTTCTCTCACTTTTCCCTTATCCCATCCGAAAAAATGCTTCCACCACCTCCACATTCACACCCCGATATCAGCCCACGCGACCTCCGCTCCCTTATCCTCGTATCCTACCTCTTCCTCATCCTTTTTCACCCTCCGTCTCCATGCCTCACGGCAAAAGCACCCTTTCTTTGGCTCCACCCCATAGCAACACGACCGATCTCAACCTTTTCATCTTCTCACGCTGGCGCAACTGCTGAAGGGCAATCCTTCACTCTCAACTGAAACCTCACTCCCACAATCTCCCTTCAGCCTTTTCTTCCCCTTTATTCCGTCTTCTCCATCTCCTCCCTCCCTCTCCTCCCCCTCCCTATCCTCCCTCCCCCTCCATCCCCCCTCCCCCTCTCTTCCTCTCCCTCCCCCCCTCCCCCTCCCTCTCTCTTCCTCTCCCTCCCTCCCTCTCCCTCCCTCCCTCTCCCTGCCTCCCTCCCTATCCTCTCTATCTTACCTCCTTCCACCTTCCCTTTCCCTCTTCACCCTCTCTCTCATCTCTCCCTCCCTATCCTACCTCTCCTCTTCCTCTCTCACTCCCTATCCTCCCTCCCTGTTTATCCTCCCTCACTCTCTATCCTCCCGCCCTCCCTATCCTCCCACCCTCTCTATCCTTCCTCCTTCCCTATTATCCCTCCCTCCCCCCCTCCCCCACCTCCCTCCCACCCTCTCCTCCCTACCTCTCTCTCCTCCCTCCCTCCTCCTCCCACCCTTTTATCCATCTCTCTCTTTGCCTTTATCCTCTTTTCTGTCGCCTTATGTATTTTTTCCATCAACTCCTTTTTTATTTCCATACCTCGAGATCTCTCGCGCCGTTGCTCCATCCAAAGCATTTATCATTAACGTCTGCATTCTTCGCGGAAAAATTGCGAAGAATTTCCAGAGAGAAAACGGCGACGAAGCAATTAATTTTTTTTATTTCCGCCATTCTTCCGCGAGGACCTTACACGTTATCTTTTTTTGTTTCGGTTCTCCGTTTTTATTTCTCTCCAACCCTTTTTCTAGATTCAGATAGAAGTTTTGATTGTATTACGGTTCAATCTCACAAAGAGAAGCGATTCTCCAGGGTAATCCTTTTGGACGTAAAAATGGAATGATGAGGATGGCTTTGAGAAATGGTTCTCCCTCTCTCTCCCAGATGCCATTTTTTCTACCAATTTTTTGCTCCTGTTTTTTCCGCAGAGTTTGTCGAGAGTTGAATGATTTTGGTTTTAAAAATATATTATAATTAGTTTTTACGTCGGCCTAGGGGATTTTCGGTTTTTATGCGCGGCATCGCATCGTCGCCCACATTAAACAGTTGTAATTTGAGGAAATTCTCGGAAGCTTTCGTGAAAATATTTTCGATCAGCTGGAAAATACTCCAATGATGCCACCTTTAGAATTATAATTGGCTCCTCTTTAACTTGAATGTTTAGAAATATCGTCATCGTTATCGTTGCTGTGTATCTATCAATAAAACATCTCTTGCAAAAATTATAATTGCTGTGTATCTATCAATAAAACATCTCTTGCAAAAATTATAATGGATAAATTTGATTTGGGGTTACGATTTTTATGATAATTTCATTTTCCCATTAGGTCCATTAGTATTATCTCTAATTTCTGTTTTCGGTAGGTTCCGGTTGTCAAATAACATTCAACCCTACAAAAAACTTCTCTTTGATAATGAAAGAGCAGTAAATAAAACACACAAATGAATAAGTTGAGCGTTATATGCAATGATATGGTTCCATAAAAATGGAAAGAAGAGTAACAAATGGAATTCGTTTCGTTTACTATACGTTTCATTCTATAATGGTGTTCCACAAATTACCTCGCTCTCTATTGAATTACACCTCTGTTTACATTCTCCTAAATATTGTCTTCTTTTTAACTGTAAGGAAGTCCGTTTTCTTTTCAAGTCTTCACTATATCTTATTTAGCATCAGTGGCGTAGCGTACTAATAACGAACCGATGCAATGAACCGGGACCTCCAGTCAAGGGAGCCCCTGCCACAAAGAAGCATTTCGTTAAAAAATACCGTATTTGCCTGATTATAGGGTGACCTTGAATATAAGGCGACCCCGTATTTCAGAAGCCACGCAAAAGAAAAATATTTTCCGGTTATTGATGCTAAATTTTTATTTAAAAACACTGGATCGGTTGCATTTAATTTCTAGGGTAAATATAATTATGCGATAAGATTAACGAATAATAATGATAAAAGGTGTATATTTATTGGCTTCCAGGGATCTATATTAAATTATTAGTTGTATTTCTTAAATCATTGAATATGCTGACTGGCTCTAAAGCAGAAGAAATTTGGCTACTGCGCGCACCATAAGCGTAATACTATCTTCTAAGGGTGGAATATTCTATAGAACACATAGGATTGAATTTTAGTGGGGGTGAGAGTGAAAGGAGGAAGAGAAGATATCTTTGGTCGCGATTATAAGGCGAGTATGCATTTTTCTGTTTACATTTTTGAATAAAACATCGCCTTATAATCGGACTAATACGGTATTTGCTTTTGTCATATTAATATTTTTACTCGCAATTTTCGGTAAATTATTTTTAACCATTCTAACTCGTAGGTCGGGATCTCTCCGACTTCGCAAGTTTTACGTTTTTAAGGAGAGATTCGTCAAAGCGGTTAAAATAACTTGTTAACGTCCCATTGTATTGAAAGATGGATAGTCTTGCTCTTACAGATGAATAGTCAGCTGCATTTCATTGAAAATTAGACATTTTTTAATAAAAAATATTATATGATGCACCAAAAAGGATTTTGTACTGGACCCCTCAAAATTTTTGCTACACCACTCCTTCATTTCTTCACCCGTCCATTCCTCCTGTTTTCTTTTAAATAACTGAATTTAAGCCTCTTACCTCTCCACCTATATTCAGTATTCCTTATCTTGTTTTATCCTAGAGTCGATCCCTTCGTCACGCCTTTACAGTTGTATCTTATCTATGCAATACTCTGATTTTTTTCACGCTTCGCGAGGGAAATTAATTTAACTTTATTAGAGACGAATTTATTTAACTCCGCCGTAGCCACTTAAATCTAAGCGTCAAGCTAACAAACACCGCCGTCTGGAAAAACGGCGTCGCCTTCGCTTCGCCGCTGCAAATCTTCCAGTACACACAAATATTATGTATATATATATATATAATATTTGTGTGTACCGGGATAAATCTCCTCAATCTCGTCATGTGCAGATGAGGGAGGAAAAGGTATGGTGGAGGGAACGAAAAAGATTTGGTTCCGCATATCCCGGGAGGTATTGGTTATCTTCCGCATTGAATCTAAGTTTCAAGGAGGCAGCGTTGCAATACTCAATCCTTCAAAAAGTCCGACTGACGTCTAGGGCTTCCCTTTCCTCTGACCTTACAAACCTCTCTCTAGCTCCCTTCCATTCGACTCTCATCCCTCGCGATCATCCAACCTCCCATCCTTCCCACTCCACCCCTCAGCATTGTCAGTCGCATCTGTTTTCGCGAAACGCCCTCCTCTATCCCTTTTCACCCCCTTCTCCTTTCTACCCCATTCTCCTTTCCACCCGCTTCTCCTTTCCATCCGCTCCTCCTTTCCGCCCCCTCCTCCTTTCCGACCCCTTCTCATTTCCCTCCTCCCCCTTTCCATCGCGAAACCCTCCCGCTTATATCGGCTAGGCAGTCGGAACTCTTGAGCGATCCTCCAACGTCCCAATCCCTCACATATGGAAGCCCTCTTGAGTATGATTAATACAGTTTTCAAATGGATGGCAGAAGGATTTTATTTTTTGGGTGGGTTGAGGAGGGATGTGTGGGTTAGGAACGTAAGCTTTCGGACGGTTACTACGGTCGGAAAGGGAATATGAGTACAGGAGCTTAGGTAAATGGGTTGTTGCGTAAGGAGGAGGATGAGGGATTTTTTGGTAGATAGATTTAAGAAGTGCTACCCGCGGAAGCTCTGGGGAACACAAACTCATGCGTGTGTGTTCCATCGCTCCGGCGTGTTTGTGCGCGCGTACTCCGTGCGGTAACTCGGTATTTTGTCAGCGATGGTTTCTTCGCGAGTGATTTACCGCCTTCGCAGCGTGTTCCGCGAGAACATTTTTGGATGGGAATGACGCGACGACGCATTTATACGCGTCTGCAGTAGTGGTGAGTCTGAAGTGGTAAGAAATATCCGTTCGGCGGCGTTTCTTCTCCATGTTGCTCCTCTCTCTCTCTCCAGAAGGCTTCGCGGATATACGGTGTTGGTGGCGTAAATGAATGCACCGGAGTGTTGACGTCGACAGTGCGATACTTATTTTTCCGGTGTTCCATATGTGTCAGAATTGTGCATACGCATCAAGAACGGGAAAATTTTAGTTCCTATATACGAGTGGTTATTAACAGATTATTTAATATATCACACTTATGTATACAAGTTTCTACAAACGGCTATTATTTGCCAATTTAAAATTTCTTAAATTTATTTAACAGTTAATTTTCAGGTATTAATTTACAAATGGATATACCAGTCATTTATTTTTACGCAATATCGATTAAACTTCACGCACAATAAATTCGCTGACACTGCTTCGAATTTAGCTTTGATTAACCTCGTAATGCACGTATTTTGTAATCACGTATTAGTTTTCTTAATTAAGGTAATGGGTAGTAAGATACAGCTGTTTGTTTTCAAACTTAAAAAAAATTAACTACGGTGAAAGATGCCGCAATTATTATATAATTATAGCATCTTGTGAGATCTTCAACGTAAAGTTTTGGTTGGGAAGACAACAAATACGGATATTATATTAAGAGGCCATAGTTGATAGTTTATTTCATTTAGCAACTAGGTGGTTAATAAATATTACAAAAAATTGTGAATCAAAAAGAATTAATAAATAACAGTCACGCTATATTTACTTCTCGGAGAACTTGTCTCGGAAGTTTTTGAAAGCAGCAGAAACTTGACGGAAGAAAACATAACATGTCTTTATTTATTATAGCAATTCACTTGTTCAACGCAACTTTCTTTGTTACTGATTGACATGAAAACGTGTACTTTATATACTAAACCTTACTTAATATTTTCTTCTTAATGAAATAAACACTGAAATAATAAAAATACAACCAAACAAACAAAAGGCACTTCATCACGAGTCTATTATTTTTAATGGCCAGTTAACACTTGACATAAGTCTAATCTAGAAGGAAGGAAGGCTTTTTAGTTTTGCATATGGTTGAAAGCGTCCGTGAGAGGTTTGAGTTTGACACAGACACTTATATATATGTGTGTGTATATATATATATATATGTATCACTCATTTTCAGTCATCCCCCACCTCCACCGCATCCTCCAATCCCCGACTTTTCCGCACTACCCTTCCACCCCCATGCCTCTACCCAGTGTCACTGCCATCAGTTGTGTCTCTCCTGTGATGACGGAAGGATCAACCCAGAAAGCTTCCGTGTTTTTTGTGTTTGTTTTACGTGTTTCACTTCGACACCCCCAGCAGCTCGCCAACATGAAGTCATCTCATTGGTGAGTGCTCACTGGGCTTCCTTATCCCAACAACTTGTTGCCATCCATTTATCCCGTTTACCTTTCCTCTTCCGTAAGAATTTATATATATATAAACAAAATATTTTTATATGTATACTAGGTTGTTTGCTTGCTGCGATTTATATCTTGTCAGCGGAAGTCTCTGAAACTCATCCGATTTGCGAGCAGAATTTTATGTGTCGGAGGAGAGAAATAAGATATACAGGATCGGACAGATGCGTGCGTGGCGATTCCCTTAGGCGAGTATAGAATTTCAAAAGGTCAGTCCCTGAGCATCCGGCGTCAGACCTGCCACTCACTTATTCTCTGACGCTCGCAATTGTCTTCTCCTTCCCTTTCATCCAATTCTCCATCCTTCTCCCTCCCTACCTGTCACTCATTCACTCACCTCTCCTTGTGGCGTCCTATCTTTGGTACGCTATTCAACCGCATCAGATGACTAGATGTCGAAAAAGATGATGTTCTTGTTCGGCGACCGAAGGAATTACATCGCGACGGAGAGCAAGCGGGGAACGCCACGGAGGCAAGAGGAAGATAATACCGGAAAAACGTTCTTGGATAATTCTTTTTTTTTAGGTGGTTCAATATTATTCTTTTTTGTTTGAAGTAAGATTGATGCCTCGTTGATGGTAAAAAGTATTAAAGAAAAATCACCGTATTTTTTTCCAAACACATTGTGTTTTTTCCATTTTCGTCTTGACGTCCCAAAGGTGCTGTTTGCAGGTCGGCTTTTCCTTAAATCCACGTATATCAACAAGTTTCCTCTCTTTCTCAAAGAAGTTTTTTATTTCGAATAACATCAAATTCGAAAAACTGAGAATGTTGTTAGTTTACTGAAGTGGTTTTTACTTAGGGAGGCTCTCACTGATTAATTTGGTTCGATTTCCTACGTAATTAAGACTGGGCATCCTTTTCTTATCTTACAACGCTATTTACAAAAACAGAGGTGGGTTTAAGATGACAACGCAATATCTGAAAGTCGTTCGCCGATATTAAATTTTTCTTCCTCCTGCATTTTACTCGCGTGGGCTGAAATAATTACGAGGAATTTTTTCTATGTATTAGTACAATACCGCTTACTTTAGAAGTAATTTTCCAAGGTCTTTTCTTGGAATTTTTTCTCATTTAAATAAATTTCACGCTCAATCATCTCTAAATAAATAGAGCACAGACGTATCTTTATGCCACAAAAATCGTCCCAGGACGATAAAATAAAAATTTATTTATTTAAATCTTCTAATATTAAAGTCAACATAAGTTTACAATTTTTAGACATTAGCAGTGTCGATATTACCTATTTCTACGCCAAAGAAATTATTCATGAATACGCCCCACCTATTAAACGTAAGAGTTTTAAAAATTTCCTCTCTTCCAACAAATGAAAAAAGCACTAATTGCTAAATATTTTTGTTTTCATTACGATTATAAAAACTTCATATTTGTGGTTTGTGACACCACTAATATAACTGCACTCGGGAAAGGCGCAGCGGTTGTTCAATACTCGTTCTGAAACTGGGCATTAGTTTATCTATCAAATGATATGTTTTGAATCCATTTAACTGAATAAGAACAATTAGATAAATTCGATAATTCGCTTTCAGACCTCAGGAAATAATGCCAAAATTTCCAAAAATTATGTATTAAATGATGTCTATTGTATCATATTATGATTCTACAAACTTTGAAATATTTATCAAAAGTAATGTGACCTTGAAGCTTTTTTTTTTAATTGAAACTGTGCCTTTTGAGATTTTTGTTTTACCCATTTAATTTAAAGGGGAATTCGTCACTATAAAATAAATAATCACTGAAAAACATACGAGTTGACTATTTTTGTCGGGAAAAGTCTCCTTTAATGAATGTAAATGAGCTCCCGTGACACAGAAGTCTAATATTTTTTTAGCTACCAAATATTTGCTTATACATCGAAATGTCGAAAACGTTAAGTAAGAAGAACAGTAATTAAAAACTGAGTGGCACGGCTCATCATTTGCTTTGACTGTGAATCATAAAATACCTCGTCTCAGATTTCGTTAACTCAGCGTGTATTTATTAATATATGTCTGTATACAAACACATTCTCACAGAAGGCAAATGGCTTTTCCACGTCACGTGCTGTTTTTTAAGCACTCTGTCGACGCCATACGAGTAATCTCCGAAAAAAAACTTCTTCAAGAAACGAAAAATATCTCCCGAGAATAAAAGGCAACTAAACAGAAAGATAGAGAGAGAAACAAAATATACGAGCTATGTGAAGAGTTTCGTCGTTCGCTTCCTTGTGGAATTAAGAAGAGGTGGGAAACGTAAGGGAATGATAAATGGATAAAGAAAGAGGGATGGAGAAAAAGCAAGCAGAAGAGAGAAGAAAGCGAGAAATGTTATAGGAGGCAGTGTCAAAATGGAAAAACGAATACACACACCCGGGTTCGAGGAGGTCTGCCCAGAACTGGGTCGATGCTGTTCATTCAAGAGAGGAAGATGTCCTAGTTGAATAATTAACGCGGTTAATACCGCCTCAAACTCCTCTCGCACTGCCCGCCTTCAATTACGGGAACTGTGTACTTCGTAGCCATACCACCGACGTAAAATATCACATCTGCTGCACTCGTTTTCTTTCGCGTGGTGTGTAAACACACTCTCTCTCTCTCTGATCCTCATCCTCCACCTTCTTGTGCTCATACTCCACCCGCCCCGGTAAAGTATTGCTCTTTATGGCATCTTTTGAATCTGAAGAATGCATTAATCTCAAGTTGCAAGCCTCGGCTCTTAATAAGTCCCAGCAGGAATGTTTTATACCGCACCATCTTTCATATCGTTTTAATTAAAATAAAGTATTCCTTTTCCCCACTCGATTTTTTATGGTTATTACTACACCGGGGATGTAATTACAACGGCTTTATCTCGAGATGGAAATCTATACACAAACACACACACACACACACAAACACTCGCGTACGTTTTCCCTTATGAAAAGAAAACATGCAATAACCATGGATTTTCCACCGCCTTAATTCTTTCATCACGCTTCACCTTATGATTAAAGAAATATGCATGGAATAATGCGCAATGGAATACATTTTATAACATTAGATTAAACCTCTTAAGCTTTGGTCACGTTTACGATATTTAATAATATTAATAATTTATTTAACACAAACCGATTTTCCAATTACATGTGTTATAATAGATATATAACAAGCACATACAACCATGCCCTCAGCAGGATTCGAACCCGCGACCCTTGCATTGAGAGCTAGACACGCTAACCACCCCACTACCAAGGTAGAATAATAATGTTTGGAATATAGTTTGACAACTTATGTTCGCCTATTCGATCTGCAGGTCAACGAAAATCCTTTTCCTCAAAAGTAACTGGGTTCTAGACCAGATGTGAATTCCCTCAGCATAAAGGATTAGCGTGTAATATAGTCTCCAAATTTTGGTTGGGAATTTAGCAAATTTTTATCTACGAAACTGTCTTATACATTAGATTTAGCGGAGATGTTGGTGAGTTAATTGAAGTCTACCAAAACAATTTTCGTAGCAACCGATATAAAAAAGACACTTGATTATTGATTTGATATCCATCAGCAAACGATCTACATCTCATAAATAAAAGGCGGCGTTTGTCTGTCTGTGTGTGAACAGCATTTCTCGAAAACTAAAAACTTGAGACTTAAAACTTGATACACTTTTTAAAGATACTTGAGGATCTGCACCTCTGGGCCGGAAGTTTGATTTGGGAGAGGGAAAGAGGGTGCCATAGAAAATCATGCCCTACAGAATTTCTCTAAAACCAAGAAACTTAGAGACCTAAAACTTGGTACACATACTAAAGAGACCTTGAGAATGTGCACCTCGGTGCCATTATTTCGATTTTTAGGGGTAGGAAAGGGAAGGGAGCATACAAATCATATCCTACAGAATTTCTCAAAAACCAAGAAACTTAGACACTTAATTGTTGGTACACATACTAAGCGGACCTTGACGATGTGCACCTCGGTGCCAGAGTTTTGATTTTTAGGGAGAGTGAGATGGGAAGGGGGTACCATACAAATCATACCATACAACATTTCTCAAAAACCAAGAAAGTTAGGGAAATAAAACTTGGTACACATACCAAAAAGACCTTGAGGGTGTGCGCCTCTGGGCCAGAATTTATATTGCTGTGGAGGGAGATGCCATACAAATCGTACCCTGACTAGAGGCCCGTGTTATTTTTTTTGTAAAATTACATAACTTATTTTGAATATTCCTTGCAAAATATCAAATTTGAATCTATATTCTATATCTTCACACCAATTTAGGTGGAATATTGGTCACTTATCTTGAGAGCACCTTGAGTTTGAATGAAAATATTAACGAGTGAAATGAGCATGAAAAATTCGAAACTGTAAATCCGGGGAAAAGCCCGGGCAATTAGCTAGTTAATAAATAGAGGAGGATACGGAATCACGGTGATATTAACAACATGACTATTTTTGTTATTTGATTAATCGGTGAATATTTACTTTTGTTTCTAAATGTTCATGTTTTAATGAAGTTGATCTTAATAAAGAGAATGGGATCCGAGAGAGTTTTGCGTCACCCGAGATCGGTAACTTAGAGGAAACCATATGGCTTTGGATTCCCAATTCGTCATGTATGAAATATTGAATATCCCCGGGCAACGCCGGTTACTTCAGCTAGTTATATATAAATCAGAATATTATGGGGAATCTAATGTGAACTATGAAGTAAGGCTCGAATCTATGGTTTAACAACCCAATAACGTACTTAAAGTCCACAGGCATTTTTCGCAATTTACTTACTCATTTGAACGTACATTTATGTGTGTATGAAATTGTATACGTAATTAAATATGTAAATGTGTGCATATAGATACATACATACGTACAAACAGCCACCCATATATACATGCAGTGTCTTTCTCTTAAATGTTCCTCGGCATCCAATTTATTTTCTACAGCGCGGTTCCAATCTCTATATCCTGCACAACCCATCTCTATTTCACGTAAGATATACCCTTAACTCTTAATCCTCTTTCCACCCTCCCTTTTCCCACCCTCAAGGAACCTTCTCGACCAATGGAAAATCAATCTTCCCCCTCTGTGAGGAAACGCCGCATTTCTCAACCGGTCTCCTTCCTTCTCCTCCGTCCACGCATCCCCCTCACTCTCCTCCATCCTCTCATCCTAATTCTTGTTATCCTTCCAAGAATACCACTCCTCCAGAACTGGAATGGCAACGCAATAAACGAGACCTCTAATTCATCCCTCGGGACTGCTTTTCATCCCGGTTTTTTTCTATTCTGGGCTCATTTGATACTAAACCCAATTGAAAATTAAAATTAGTATTTTTTATCACTTTTGCTTTCCGTTCGCTGGAAGTGGTGTAAGAGATTAAAGGAGGACGGTAAAAAAGAGAGATGTTATAAGAATATTGGGTACTACAATCTACATTGCATCATGTAGGTTATATTATATTTTGTGCCATGCAAAGACGTGTAATATAAGCATCAAGGCGGCGAAAAATCCATGGTCGTCGCTACTCTTTCTTTCATTAGGGCGAGTGCTTGTCTGTGTGTTTTCATGGATATATATATATATATATATATATATATATATATATATATATATATCCAGCTCAAAGTAAACTCACTGTAAGAGTTTGAATCGGGTATTCAATTCAGCTTTGCTTATATTCAGCCAGAAGAACAGGATTAAACGTACTATTGCTTAAGTCCAATAGTTATCGGATACTAAATCTGAAAATTTTTACGCACTTTGGGACGTATTGCCATTTAAACTAATTTTTTAGAGTTTGTGTGTGCGTGCGTCACACGCCTATGCCAACAGGAGAAAAGTGTGTACGCCCTCGCGGCGTCCAAAGAATATACCGAATTTCAGTGCCGTATTGTTCGTGTTTTGGAGCTGATGAGCAATTACTCGATATCTCACAGATCATAGAAGAGCCAAGGAGAGAAAAAATATGGCTTATTGATTGGTATCCACGAAAAAAACCTTCATAGCAACCGATGTAAAACAAATGCGTAGAATCTTCTTTCAGTGAACCAATATTGAACATGGCTGCATTGTAGCTAAAATTCGCATATGCGAATATTTTTCAAGTTCTTATTCTTAAACGTACACCATGGTATGCTTTGAAAATTCTTTAATTTTTTATCTCCATTCCAATGGTGTCCTCTCGCTGACTTTTTTACATCAAATGTCATCCTCGATCCGAATGTATCTCACAGGTTATATAAGAAACTAGCCGAAACGCCTGGCTTTGCTCGGGAAGGAGTTTTCTTTTAAGTAGCAAACGTTTTTTACTATTTTTATTGATATATCTCTTTTAATGTCATATTACAATAAAACTAATACAATAAATTCTGAAATTTACTTTCTTTTGCTCGTGGGTACTCAAAGTTTATCCCCATTCCTTAATTATGCAAGCGATGTTTACATTAAGATTTACTATTTTGTATTGTACTATAGTAGATGGTAGCTCGTAATCACTTTGGCTCCAAGTTGAACAGTTGTATAAAACTCCTTAAGCCAAAAAAATTTGTAGGGTAAGCCCTATGCATTTCGCCCACTAAGTGGGCATCTTCAGGGGAGAACCTGCCTTGGCAGTGAACAAGGTTCAACTGCGTTGAACCTTGTTCACTGCCAAGGCAGGTTCTCCCCTGAAGATGCCCACTTAGTGGGCGAAATGCATAGGGCTTACCCTACAATTTTTTTGGCTTAAGGAGTTTTATACAACTGTTCGTATTGTACTATGTAAAGTTTTACCATTAATATAATTACGCATAAACGCCTTACTTAATATTCACATGGATAGATGCACCGAAACCTTTAAAGCAGCAATAACATTGTGGATTATGCCAATACTATTAGCCAAAACGTAAACAATAAACAACATCTTGGTTATCGAACAATTGTAAGTAGATGTATCGATTTATCTTGCGATATATCTTTAAATGTTAATGGTGAAAGATAGCAATGTTCTCATTTTCCTTAAAAATCATTAAACAATTTAAAGGTATTCATAGACTATACTTAGACATAAATCCATTTGTATCCTTTATCTTGGCTATCTCCCTTTGAAGAGGACAACAATTAAGAAATTTAGCTTTGTTGCCGACTGGAAAATGTTAATTAATTTTGCGCTCAAAGAATAATTTCGAGCGATTTAACATATAATACGACTAAACATGAACAGAATTAAAATATTCAGTCTTTCCGGCGTAGAATAAGCCATTTCACATGATTGTAAGTTGATATTTAGGTATATTTATATCCACATCAGTGAATAGCTGCATGGCATTTTGAGGCTTCTCCACAACATTTCCAATGCATTATTATGGTATTAGTATTTCGTTGACCCCATGGGGTATAAGAGACCCCACGGTAGGCAAACCTAGACCAAGTTCTTCCTTTTTTCAATAGGCTGGCATATGAAACTTTTGAATTCGATAGCTTTAACGGTGTAAAAACGTATAAAGATCATACATACACACACACTAAAATATTTATAAGATAGGGAGAGAATAACATTGTTTTTTTTAATGCTTGCTAATCCCACCCACCACAAAACCGATTCAAAATCAGCTTCACCGCCACTGGAAATACAGGTATTCTTTCCTTTTGTGTTATGCTACACAATATGATTTATACACGCACATGCGAAAATTGCAGATTAACGGCACAAAACTCGCACCGATTCCTGAAGTGAAAACTTACAATTACGCGCACTGTCATATTCTGCATGGCTGCAACGAGCAGACTAGTTTATTATAAACCATACTAATAAAACTAACAGCTCAGAAAAACAAATCGAACCTTATATTGAATGCATCTTGCATACTTTATTATTTATAATACTTTATTATAGTTCTATCCCTCTTAAGGTAAGATTTTACGAAGTCGTAGACGAGGCAAGTTTATTCTTTTTATATTTGCAGAAATTCCAAATTCAAAAGACCACCTGGGGAAACGCTTCTCCTTTTTACATTTTCATGCAAACAGTTCCTCGCGTAATCCTATCCCCCGAGTTTACCTTATGAGCCATCCACAATATCAAACACTCCATTCCGCCCACGGCGTTCTCGATCGCTCTGTCAAGTCCTAAATCTATTCGGGGTTCGGAATATCTTGCGTTTCCCATGAATCCCTCATCCATTTCACCTCCCCCCCTTCTTCTTATCTCCTTCCTATTGGTATTCTCTCGCTGCCTTGTTTGCCCTTTTTCCTCACCGGCGTGTTTATGTGTTTATATCGGGTCTCTCCCCTCAGCCGTTGTGTGCCACTCTACATTTAACAACCGAGGCTCTTTTTTGTTCCGGCCCTTCCGTAAAAATGCGAAAATACTGAGTGAAAAGACTATCGCCAATTTCGGATGCTCGTTTCTTTTCTTTTTAAACATTTCGATCTTCTTTCGTTTCTTTAGGTTTTGTTTAAAAAATCATTAGGTCTTATATGAATTTCTATACTATCCTGTCTAATTTACTACTACATTGTTTGTTAAGTGCATTCATAGGTTATTATTTTCTCCATGTACGAAGTATAGAGAAAGTATTGTTTTCATGAAAAAAATCGAACTCGAGATTTCAACGGTAATACATGTTTTAAGGTTCCCTGAACACGTTCTGACTAGTTTCGCGATGATGTCTGTGTCTTTCTGTGTGTGTCTGTCTGTCAGCCTGTATGTGATAGATTTTTGTGGGCGCTCTAACTCAAAAACTATAAATCAGGTCAACGCAAAATTTTATATTTAACATTTTTATAAAAGTTAGAAGATCTCATTAGTTTTTGGTAAAAATCGGTCGACCGGAAGTGGGTGTTTACTCTTGCACATCCGTTATTTTGAAATATTTGCTTTAATATTTGATAAATGTAAAAAACTATTGGAATAAAAATTATAGGAAATTTAATTTTTACAACGTTTGTTTGAAACATTTTACCATATAATGCATTGTTTAAGAGATATCTTATATTTTTAGTTGCCACCACCACGCCATCTACCGACTGTTAATAATTGACGCTTAGTAATGCTCCTTTTTCTTTTCTTAATTGTTGGAGCTTTGTGGCTATATCCAATATCAGAAGACTATGGTTTGACTTTATTTCTGTTTGTAAAGTCTAAAATTTCCTCGCGGTTTCCTAAAATATTTATTATAATTTAACCTATTTAGAATTATTAGAAATTTTACATATATAGGGAAAGTCATGTGATGGCCACATCAAATTTTTTCATTTGATTAACACGTAATCAGCTAGAATACGATGTGCAGACCTTATTCTTTAACATTTTAAATATCTTACGATCGAGATTTGACTCGAAATTTATACCAATTCACGCAGAGAGAAAAGAACACTCTTTGTAACAATTTTTTGTCATAGGAACTATCGGATTGGATCACTTCATCCAAGGGTCTCTAGATGTTTGCAGGAAGTATTGCAACGGGCACCTAGTCCTTATACTATGTACGTAAGGAGAGGGTGCTTTGAATGCTTTATTAGGAGAGAGATAAGGATAGAGAGGAGGAATAAAAGAGAGATACAGGAGGAAGGAGAGAAAGGGATATGTAGATAATTTTCTTTATTAGGGCGACATTGAGATTAGGACGTCTATTTTTCCAGAGAAGGAGGGCGAGGGAAGGAGAGATAGTGTGGAAGAGAGAAATAAAGGAAGGGAGAGAAGGAGGGAGAGGTTGATAGATAGATAGATAATTGTCTTTTTTCAGGCAAGATTGAGATTAGGAAGTCTATTTTTCTAGAGGGCGGGAGAGGGACAAAGAATTTGAGAGAGGAAGATGGGAGAGAGGCGGGTGGGTAAGAGTAAGTTAGAAGAGAGGAAAGAATGGGAAGTGCCTTAAATTAAATTCTCAATCCACGCATACCAGTCATATTTGAAGGGCAATTACTCTAGTCTATAATAATAAAATAAAGTCTATATGTGTGTCTGTGGCAGTCATAAATATTTAAAAAATGAACGTAGGAGCTTCAAAATTTGGCAGCAGCTTCAGGTTGATCGTGAGCGTTGCATTCAAATTGTCCTACGGGGGCCCAAGGGTCCCCATTATTGGTCCAAATGTCGTTTTTAAAAAAGATATCTCGGCAACCAATTGATCGATTTGGATGAATTCTCCACCAATATCAATGTTTAGATAAGACACATTTTCGAGCCTAAAATAGATCAAATTAATCTACGGGGTCAAAGTTTGTAATGTAAGTGCCGATCCAAATTTTAAGATTTCGAGGGGTCCCCGTGGAACGGTCGGTCCAAATTTCGGCGATATCCGTCTCCACATACGCATATATCAGGGAAGAACTGGCTGAACCGATTTCAACCAAATTTGGTAGGTACATAGAATCTTCACATAAATACATGACCAAAATGACATATTTGGACAGGATCGACAAAGCAGGGGTGCCACTACTGCAAAAAAAAATCTTTTCGGTAATTATGCTTTTGGAAGGAATTGGATTAAGCGAATTCAACCAAATTTGGTAAATAGAATTTTCAAATAAATATATTATCAAAATGACATATTTTCACCCGATTAACTATTTAACGGTGCCAGAATTGCAATGTTAAACATTTCGATAATTATGAATTTGGATGGAATTGGCCAAACCGATAACAACGAAATTTTGTATGAAGTAGGCATCCAACATAATACAACAAAATCAAGATGTTTAGTAAGATATAGAAAGCAGGGCTGCCACAATACAGGAATAAAAGAAATCTTTTACGCATATTTGTGTTATACTGTCTAGATTAATTTTAACCAAATTTAAATATACACTTATATACAAAATCATATTATCATATTTTAACCGAATCAGCCAAACAGGGTAGCAACAATTACAAATTAAACTCTATCGGTAATTAAGGATGTTGAAGGAATTGGCTTAACGGATTTCGGTTAAATTGTGTTTATAAAATTTGAACAACATAATAATGAAATAAAGATGCATAAAGCAGAGCTAAAGGACAGGGCAACCACAGTAAAAATTTCAATAATATCACTTTTACACGTATTTCTAGAGAACTGACCTAATAGATTTAAACCAAATATAGTAGATTTAATCTTCATATAGATAAATGGGTCGACTAAACAGGGCTACCACAATATCAAGGTTAGAATTTTTCTGTAACGATGAATTTGAAAGGTATTGGATGAACAGATTTCAAAGAAATTTCGTTTGTTGGGAGGGTATGCTAAATGAAATGTACATGTTTAGAACGGATCTAAAAAGCAGAGCTACCACAATATGAGGAAAAATAATTTTCTGATTTCAAACCAAATACATTAATATTCGATTATACTAGGGCGAATTCGACGAAAAGCACTCTGTTAAAAGATATCTCAGCAACCGATTAACCGATTTTGATGAAACCTCCACCATTAAGAATGTTGAACTAAGAAACGTAGAAACTTAAAACTTGGTATACATACTAAAGAGACGATGATAAAAGGTAACAAATCTCCAAGTACCGTACTAAAATTTTAAATTTGAGATGGTCCACTAAGAGAAGGGAAATCTCATTCCCATATACTAAAGAGACGTTGGGTATATGCCCCTCGATGTCAGAACTTTGATTTCTTTGGGGGAAGGTAGGTATCGAATTTGAGTCTATATTTAATTTGTTCTTACCAATTAAAGGGGAATATTTGTCATTCACCTCAAGGAGGAGTACCTTTAGTTTGGATGAAAATATTGGCGAGTGATATGTGTATAAAAAATTCTAAACTCTAAACCCAGGGCAAAGCCCGGGCAATTATGCTAGTTTTAAATATAAAGACATTCTAAACAACTACCGAAACTATTAACCGTGAAATCAACGCAGTTTTTTCAGATCTCTGCATGCTCCTGTCGATTGTATCTCGCGGAGGATGAGAGAAATTTGAAATCATGACAAATATTTTGCCATGACCTGGAACCGATCCCGGATCTTCCATTTGCTGGGCGAGTGTTCTACCGCTGATCTGTTTTAACAGACAGTGGATATTTTCTTGGTACTTTATGGAATACATCCGTTGGAGTAGGTAGATAATAGCTTAACAAGATCGGCCCCAACCAATATAACATCCACCTGAAAGTGGAGAAAGAGTCTGTCACGATAGTTCAGTTACAAAACAATCGCTCGGGTTTGATTTCCGGTCTTGGAAAACATTTTCTCTTGATTTGAAATTTCTTCCATTTTGGAACTCATGACTATTGTATTGGATCTATGATTTGACATTTACATAGATACCCTAATTCGGATAAATTAATTAGCGTGATTTTTATTTTAACAATGAAATTCATAAATTAAATAACGAATGAGATATAAGAAATGGCGCGAGTATGAGAATGTTTCCCGTGTGTAGAGAATATTTTCGTGTTTTAGCGCGTTGCTGTTAATCAAACGACTTTGCATGAAAATGCATTTAAATTTGATATTTCGTAGATCGTTATCTTGGCACAAAATTATTTACTTCAGTATTAGTTTCTTGCGACAAAAGAGACAATAAATTAATGAAATACTGGGATAAATGATTTGAAAATTAATTAGTTCTCGTTAATCTTTCTAGTTTTTTCCTTTAAGCATTAATTGCTCGTTTCACTTAAGGAGATTACGGACATCAACGGTTCGTTGACGATCGAGAATAACAATTTTTAGGATTAGAGCAGGAAGGTTAAATTAATAGTCCTAGGCGGAGTTAAATTAATTAATTAATAATATTAGTAAGAAATCACCTTGTGGATGCATCGAAATGCGTGGAGAAAATAATGGTAGAAAATATTTTCCCTAGGACAGTGGTCCCCCAGAGTAGCTGTGAATACGAGAATATTTTTAAATTAGCGTTACATTTATATTAATTGGTAGTAGTAGTGGCGCTGAGCGCTGGAAATTGGGCATTTGTCTCCCCTATTATTATCTCATTTGTTATTTTATTTTATTCATTTGTTTTTTTTCTCCTCTATCTTTTTTAGTCTTAACAATGTTAATATATATTCATTTTGTCATTTTCATATGTTCATTCCATCAATGATCTATTTGTATTGTGCCAAATTTCCCCTGTATAGCTTTACGCTTTTCATGTATTTATCTTTTGTTCTAAATTTCATTTATTGATGTCTTTAATTAATCTAAGTAGATTTCGCAAGTTTTTCACACACCCTTTCTTGTGTGGGTGTTTTCCTGCAGTGGGTTTTTTTAGATGAATTTCATTATTCAGCAATCCTATTTTTTCCCACAAAATTACATCTTTTCTTTTGCAATACTTGTATTTTTATTGTTACTTGTATTATTAATGTTTTATTTATTATTGTAAATGTTTCATGACGAGGGGTTAGGTGGAAGAAGGGACTTCTTAGTCTCAATCGCTCCCCAAATAAAGACCAAATCATTTAATCAGTCCAATATCGCAAATAATTTCAGCTGCGACCACTTCTGTCTTAATTTTAACTTTAACTTGAAAATAAATATATTTATTGTATTACTGTTATGATCTTTTTAAAACATTTATAACGATGTTCATGAGTTATTATTTGAAAAAAGCAAAGAAAAATAAGAGGGTAATCTCCCCATAAAAATGCCTTTTATTATTTGCCACGCCCAAAGTAAATTCCTTGCTGCGCGATTAGAGAGATGAGGTCAAGGAGGTATCGTGGTGAGGTCGGCTTCCTTAAGAGATGGATCGCGATTGGCTGCCTTAAAGAGGTGTTCACAAACACATAAAATTTGAAAACCACTGACCTATAGAATGATCTTCCAATGTCTCTGCAGAGACGTTCCAATTCACACACGGTCCACGATTTTCGATTGCCCCGGGAGAATGGCGCCTCCGTCTTTTGTCCTTCTTCCGACCCATCTTTTAACCTCCAGGAGCAATTCATCAGCCTCCCTTTCCTTCCCGTTTCCTATTCACGTATATTCCGAGGAACGCTCCGACGTTTCCCGAGCCGCTTTTACCCAGTAATTCCTTGCGTCTGGCACCCTTTAAAGAATGTCGCAGTCAAGAGATCTCTCTCACGTCGACGTAACATATTTAGATTTTATTCTCCACATCTCTCTCTCTCTCTCTCTCTGTGCACCGATCCATCCTTTTATGCGCTTCTCCCGTTTTCTCCTTTGTGCCAGATTCGTAGTTCATTTCTTCTACCTCGACCTTCGCAGAATAGCCGCTTCACACTGCACTGTCGCCAACCCTTATGTGGAAATTATTATTTCCTTCTGCACAAAATTTATTTAATAAATGATCCGATTTAAATATCATATATTTGACTCATTCGAGATCAGTATTTTATTCGCCTTTCAACGTTCTACTCTCCACGCCTTTCATTATTTTGTCCCGTCTTTTTCTCTCTTTTCTTTTTTATTTCATTCTGTCACTCATTCCATTGCCTTTCTGTTCTCTTAAATGTCATGATTTCATTTAAAAACTCCTCCGTATGGCATTTGTTTGTGGTGAGATTTCAAGAATAAAATATGTCATTCTTCACAGTAGCTGAATACTTACTGATACTGAAATGCCAAGAGCCATGAACTACTGGCAAGGAAGTTGCATACTTAATTGAGAGAGTCCCTCAATTTTGTGTATATATTTTAGTAACCCAATCTGTTTTGATTTCCTAGAAAATTACCGAGCTCGTCTTATGGCTGAAAGCGCAATCCAGAATAAGCACATGAGTATAAAAATTGAAAAATTAAGTACTTATCTTTAGCAGTTCCAGTGTCCATAATAAGGGAAATTCATAACCTTGTTATGTCTATTGGATATACCAAAGACAGAAACATTTTCAATTTTCGACACCTAAGTGCTTATTATGGAATTTTCAATCTGTTTTGGCACGGATATAGATCAATTATACTTTTTCATCAGATTATTATTGGGAAACATTCCATAAACAATCGTGTTATCATTGATTGATGGAACGGTTTTAAAAGTATACTAGGGGTCTGTTGCAGTACTTCCTGCAAAAATCTAGAGACCCTTGGATGAAGTGACCCAATCCGATAGTTCCTATGACAAAAAATTGTTACAAAGAGTGTTATTAGTTGAACCACTTTTATTGCCCCTGTTAAAATAATTATATAGCTAAAGCCATTTTCATAACCAAAAGCACATACCTACATGATTTGTATGTACTAACTGTACACAATATTTTTTGTTTTGTTCACTATTTCTGATGATACAGCATATAGTATGTTCTGTGGTTTGATTAAATAATCAATGCACCGGCCACGCGTCAATATCGAAAGAAATTAATCACAAACATTATCAATATAGTAATTTGCTTAAACTGCACAATAACACCTGAAAATGAAATGATATTTTCAATGCATGCGTGAAATATCTTTCTATTTGAAATGTTAAGTTGTCCATTATTACAATGCCTTGGAGTCATTTTTATTTTTCGCTACGTGTTTTATTTGCTTTGTATTTATACGAAACTTTTCACATAAATTTTCAATCGGTTATTGTTTTTGATGCGTTTGTTTAATTGTAGGCTTAGTGCAAATGCACTTGAAAGCTCGAGTCTAACAATGCAAAAATCCGAGATCAACAATTGAAATGTTGAAAAATCGGATAAAATCGAATATAAACTTAAAATGTGAGCAAAAGCGAATTAAACAGAATAGAAAGTAAGAATAAGAATCTTCATTTCTTTTTACGTGAAAGTGTAAATTTCGAGTCAATCGATCATATGATATTTTAAAATGTTAAAGACTAAAAGTCTACACATCGTATTCCATCCGAATATGTGATAATCAAATGCAAAAACGAAAACTTTCCTGATATCGAAATCGAGCCGACCGTTCTTGATTTATTTCCGTTTATACTGGGAGGTGACGTCACTGGAGGCTTAATCTGTTTTTGTCATTCACGCTTTTTATTGTAAGCTTAGTACAAATTCACTTGAAGCCCGAGTCGAACAATGCAAAAATCCGAGATGAACAATGCAACCTCCTTTTTGAAATGTCGAAAAATCGGAGAAAATCGAATATAAACTTAAAATATGAGCAAACACGAATTAAACAACAGAGTCATTGGCGATAAGAATAAGAATCTTCATTTGTTTCTACGTGAAATGGTATATATCTCGAGTCAGAGTATCGATTGTAAGATATTTTAAAATGTTAAAGACTAAGATCTACGCATCGTATTCTAGCCGATTACGTGTTAATCAAATGAAAAAACGAAAACTATCCTGGTATCGAACCCATGCGTTTGCGGGGGACGACTACCAACTTAAAATCTGAAAGAGTTCGCGCCGTGTGTTCAGGCGAAAGATTCTTTGAAATTGAACCGACCGTTCTCGGTTTATTTGCGTTCATGCCGGAAGGTTGCCACTCGACGCTTCAAACGCAGGCACGCCGGGACGCATGCAGAGACACAGCTGTTATAATATACTAGTAAACCCGTTGTAGCTACGTCAGCAATAAAATACTTTTTTGGTGATTAGTGAGTGATTTTATTTAGAATTTCAAAATTTAAAAAATTTAAAATTAACCTTCCTTTTTAGACATCGTTCATTCTGGTATTTTCAGGATAACTCGGAAGAGCTAATTTCAATATTTTCGCGAGAACTTGCTGGTGATGCTGCAGCATACAACTGACCTTGACAAAATACATTGTCTTTTAAATAAACCCCAATTGAATCCAAAGATTAGCCTTGAGCCTTATTTATTGCGATTCCAAATGCTGGTTTCTCTGGGAACTGTCTTCTTTGCCATTCAAATGGAAAGTCATAATTAGTTGGCACAAGGGTTATTCTGGGAATCAAAGCATAATCGCCAGTTTGACATACTTTTACTTTGATTAGTCTAGTGCCAATCATTTCCTCAATGATTAATTTAGAGCCATTGCATAAGCAATTTTCCTGTATTTAATCAAAAAATTACTTAGTTTTCTGTAGTTTTAATTTAAAATGCCCGTTTAAGTTTTATTAAATAAAAAACGTAATATTCATCGTTTATTACGTTTTTCAATGCAATACACAATATCTATCATCACCTTCATTCAAACAAATTATTCTAAATAGTGTGAATTAAAAAAGCTACTTACTATGTTCATTCGTCGTCAAGATAAACAAAACAAAAAGCTAATTAAAATATCAGCGGTCGTATGTTCGTTCGCATTTCTTCCATGCTTTAGAAATGGCACTGCAGTAAACAAATCTATCTTTCAAATTAAGTCAGCATTACTTCCCTTTCCCTTATTTTTTTGATCACAACAGGACAATTATAAAGAGAAGATATTTGTTTTTTTATAAAGAATATCTGAAGAAATAGTTGTTATCGTATTTTAGATAAACTTTACATTGTATTGCCTCGAAAATTTATTTCAACTCCAAGTGCAACTCGTAGACATGCAAATCAAAAAGATTTATAAAGATTCATTGCATATTCTTTGAGATATTTCAATTTGAAAATGTACGTGACACGAAAAAAATAAACAAATTATTATATAGATCAGATTGAATGATATATCCTATCACTTTTCCTTTTTTGTGGATAAACGATTAGTTTAATAAATCTAATTCGCCAGTGAGTTGACCCGTAAGCGATTTAATCTCCAATTTTGAAATAACTTTTCGATCGGAATTTTAAATGGCAAAATCGACAATTATGTGATGTAACTATTTTTAAATCGAGTGATTAAGCCATTCATCTTCCCTTTCTGCGACGTTCTCCTCCGTCCTATTTCGCCTCCATCTTTCTTTATTTCCTCATCCACTCATCGTTCACTCATCCTTACCCACTGCCGTAATGCCTTGTAATTACTCCACTTAGGCGCAAGCCACCAGAACCGTCAATCTCTAGTTTCCTGGTGCCTTATTTAATTCGAGCGCCATTCACCCTTAGAGTGCGGGGATTAGAGTTGACGTTACGGCGCAACATGCTTCTGCAACTTTCTCCTTCCCTTCGCCATTCCCCTTTCACCGGAAGGTGCAAACTTTAATTGGGCTTATACTTATTATTTTTACGCGCGAGACAATGGCCTTCAACGCCGTGCCTACCTCATTATGCCGAATAAAAAAAATAACAAAACATCAACTCCGCCGCGTTTGTTTTCCCAGTCTCCTTTTCGTGTGTGAAGGGACCCTCCGTCATTTGTCTTTAAATGAATGTGACGTAAGATGTGTGGTGCAGTTATATATATATATATATATATATATATATATATATATATATATATATATATATATATATATATATATATATATCATTATAAATAGCTGCTTCTTACATATATACGATATATATCGCCCATCCGCTACAATAGTGACACAACTCAAAATTGGTCGATTTTGAGTTTTATTGTGCAAAACACGGCCAATGATGCATATTTTTATCAGTAAGAACGACGCGAGCGTAACTCAAACAATGACCGCTAGAGAGCAGTTGTGTCACTATTGGATTTTTCCGTGAGTGTGAGTAGATTATCATGAATAATGACACATCTCTGTTAGTGAGAAATAAAAGACGTATTTCTTTCCGCAATAACGACTGATTTTGTGTTGTGACGGTTTAACGTGCTAAAACCTATCGAGAAAAACGACGTATTTCGAGTTGTGCCGTTTTCCAGTATCCAAAAGGAGACGTGTCAACTTTTTACTACTCATCTAAATTGAACGTGTTTAACTTTACAATTTATGAATTGAAAAAAAAGGCAGCAAATTGTTTCGTGTGGCACAAAGCAGATGCAAATCGCGGAGGAAATGAAATTTGAACGCGCGTTTTACTTTATCTAGAAAAAAGTGATCACTTTACCATCTGACGAACAACTTGAAGTGATACTTTATTTTAATAATTGCTGTGGACAGCAGAAAAATCGTATAATCATAAGTATGTACATGTATGCTGTTTTAAAGTATAACAATAAATCAATAACTCATATATTTTTAATAAAGGGGCATTGCCAAAACGAAGGGGATTCGGTTCAGCCCATTGTTGAAAAAGAAGTTTGAAGGTCCATGGGATCAGGACCATTTTATGTTCCCGATCAATTTATAATCCTGATAAGATCAGTAAAGAAAACAGGCGAACCGTATAAGGCTACTGAACTGTGTCACAGCATTTTTTTATTTGAGGAAATTAAGTACGACATTTGGAAATAATTTTTGCAAGAATACAGAAGGCGATACTGTAAAGATGGGTGACATAAGAATTTTAAAAGTGGAAAAGCAAAACCGGTAAAATCGTTTTACAAAACATCTTTCAGGCCAAAAAGAATTTAAAGAAATTTGTGTAACAAAAGGCAGTAAAAAAAATTCTCCGAATAACCTCGTGAAATTGGAACCAGCTTATAATAAAAAAACCAAGTACAAGTGAGAAAAAAGGAGTCTTATTGCAGTTACTCCAGAAAAATTATATTCCAAAATACTACAGTGATTTCTATAATAATCTCTAACGTTCTATAAATTGAAATTATTGTAAGAATATATTATAATACAATACATTTATACTTTTTTCAACAGTTTTTATTCCAAGTAATTTGTTACATCTCAAAAAAGTTTTCAAATTTCAAAAGAATAACGTCATAAATCAAAATAGGGGTTGAAAATGAAATGTTTTAGGTGTTAATATTCGCACTACAAGTAAAATGACTATGCGTTAATTAGTTTCAAACAATGCTGAAACCATGTATTATAATAATTTTTAATAATTCATAGTGTTATTTTAACATTTAAAAAACTAAAATTTCCAAATTGCTCTCCTGAAAAATTGCATTTTTTTATTTATCACTATTGTAGCGGATGAGCGACATAAATCATATAAACCCTAAGGTATTTCCAGAAGGGCTAAAGAGCTGAAAATTGGCATGGATATAGGTCATTGGATACAATCGCTGGAATAAATCCAAAATTCCGGAAAACTTTATATTTAAGGGGTACTTTTGGCCACAATTTCCAATTTTAAAAACACATAAGAAAAGCATTGAAATAGGTGCACGGCTGTATATAATTGCTTTTTTAAATTACTTACAATTATGATACAGAGTCAAAACATGTATCATACGTTGGAAGAAAGAATAATGTTTATTTTTCGTGTAGACAAAATTCAAATCCATGCTGAATTTGCGTAAAAATTAGATTTTAATCATAAAATTAGGAGAGGTTTTTCGATTTTCAACAATGAAAAATATTAAATACCATAGCAACGACTCCAATGGGAATTGCTTATCCATACTTCGACAGCATTGATTTAATGCTTAGACTGTATTATAATCTACATATTTGATTTCATCCAACGACGTTTACATATGACGACGTGATAATTTTTAATTAATTTTTTTATACGGATAAGAACTAAAAGCCACGGGTGATGTCACCATAATCCCAATTTAAAAAATATCCTATTTTTTAAATACATTTTAGCGTGATATAAAGGCTGTTTTCTTAATGATTATTATAGCGATCTAAGCCATGAAACCGAATGAAAATTATTGTCTTATTTATATATTATTATTCCATTGATTTGAAACTACTAAGGAAAATTATGATGACTTCATTATACTAACACACGAAATTTAGTAAAACGTATAAAGTATTTTAATGTTGTTTCGTAGTTTTTCTAGAAATTTAAACTCTTTACAATTATTAAATATAAATGCCGTTCTGCATATTTTGCGATTTTTTATCCAAATACGTGCTAAAGGCACGGATGATGGTGCCAGAATCTTAACAAAAAATATCCTAACTTTTCCATAATTTAGTGTACTGTCTTAACGATGATTATTCTTATTGCTCACGCAGAGCGATCTGAATCACGAAACATGATATACGAAAACTTGCACGCGAGGGGAATGCCAGAGAATTTGTAAATTACGGATAGTTGACATAATTTCTCGGAAAATTATAAATATTCTACTAGAACTCATGAAATTTATTATCTAATACATATAGGCTCCACGTGGCTGAAGTGCTGTTTTTCTGGAGATCACGTTAGTTTATTGACGAGTTTAGATAATGGTGTATGATGATTTTTTAAGCGCTTACAGTATGCAAACACTGACAACTCTGTGTATAATTTTATATAAACCCTAAAGGACGAAGAGCAAACGTTTTTAAATAACATTTTTACGTCCTTCATTTTCAGGAACAAAAGACGATTGTTCTCGAGATGATGCACGTGTGCTGAATTATGCGTCCAACGGAGTGTTTTATTTGGATTTGATGAATAGACGCATGACACAAAACGACCATGTTTTAAAAACTTGAATGATAAAGTAGTTCACGCTACGATAAATTTCTACTTTTTGAATTTCTCACAGCATGTTGCGACATCATTCATTTTAAACGATAAAGCAGACACTACTGATCTGCATTAGTTTTTAAAATAAAAACACTTCATTTGGATTTGCGAGACATTTCGTGAGAACCGCGTGGTAGTAAAGAACCATAAAATACACAAAGAGGTACCATTCGGAATATCTCATACGTCGAAATTTTGAGGAAAAGGAAAGAGTACGAGTCATTTCGCAAAAGTAAACAAGGCTTAACCACTAAGGAATAGAGAAAAATAGGTCTCTGCGCAGACTTGGAATAGTTGCAGAGTCCAATCCTAAAAAAATATACGTGGAAGGTAAAGATACGAATTCTCCTGTATGTTTATGCAACCAGCCAACAACCTGCACGTAACTGAAAATCTATTCTTATCTATACTTAATGCGTCAATGAGGAAAGTGAACATTTCTACCTTTCCCCCTCTCTCTCAAAAGCCAATATTGTCTCTCCTCGAGTTTTTTCTCTCTTACTATCTCCCTCGTTCTTCTACTTTCTATTAACTTTTTCCTTGTTACTCGCCTTTCTATTTAATTTTTCCTCCGAATTTCACCTTTATTTCCCATTCTCTCTTCTTAATTGTCCCTATCATTTATATAATTCCCCATCCCCGCGTTTTCCATCAATTTCCCTTTCTCTCCCTTCATCACCTTATTCCCCCTATCCCTCGCCAGCTCTCTCCTTTTCCTCTCACATTCCTTAATCCCTCCCCTAAAGTCCCAACTCTTTCTCCCCTTCTCTATGCCCTCTTTCACTCTTTCCCTCCAACTCCCTATCCCTCTTTCTCTCTCCCTCCCACCATATTCCTCTCTTTCAATCTCTCTTCCCCCTTCCTCCCTCTATCTATCTCGCCATCCCCGTCACTCTTCTCTCCATCTCTCCTTCACTTTCCCCTTCTATTTACCTTCCTCTGTTTCCCCATCTCCCTCCTACTTCTCCTTCATCACTTCACATCTTTCTCCTCCTCTCTGTCTCTTCTCCCGCCTCTCTTCCCTCTCTCCCTCCTCCTGCCTCTCTCTTTCCCATCTCCCTCCTCTCCCCTCTCCTTACTCCCACTCTTCTTCCCTAATTTCCATCTCTCCTTTCCTCTTTTCTTTCTCGTTGTCTCTCCATTTCTGCCCCTCTTTGTGCCGATTCGGACGATTGACCAATGCAAGCATCAAGGAATACCCAAATGTTTGAGGTCTCTCCACCCCGTCAACTGCGTTTGTCCGAGTTCCTTGTCTCATGAGATGCGATAGCAATCCGCAATAGTAAGAGAGATGGGCTGATTTTGAGTCTCGCTATTCTCCCTCGCTCGTTTCCATTATCCCAATCGCTCCTCACTCGGTGTATGTGCAGGTATCTCTGTCATTCTGTTCGATTGAGCGCGACGTGCCCTAGATAGCGTTTCGATGCTTGCGATTACCTTCTCTCTCTATCTCTCTTTCTCTCCCGCAATGAATCTCTCCACGAGCATTTCTGGAACACCAGCGTGCATTGCACACAATACTCTCTCTCTCTCTTGATTCCGATTCGTGGAGTTTAATATTAAGTCAGCGGAAATCGCATTTTTTCGGGCGCACTGCTTCTTTTCAACGCGTCCTGTATTTTTTTTAATAATGTGGATTTTGATCAAACGTTAAGTTAAATTTTGCGCTGAATTTGAAACCGGAATTTTAATGCGAGAATTCCCAATCCAATATATAATGAATGTGGTTAAGATTTAATTGTGTAGCGTCCGTCTCTGATATTTATGTGTGCTTCGTTTGGAAAACGACGTTCCTTGCCCTTAATCATAATTCAAAGTCCTTTTGTTGCTTTATTTTGTAAAATAGTTGCCATTTTAATCAGGCTCTTAAGCAATCGAAAACTAGTTTCATCGTTCTAACTTAAACTGTATATATTGACGAAAAGTTTGAGAAGATTTCTATTTATACTCATGCGCTTCTTACAAAAACGAGCATTTAATTTTCGTGCACGACATTTGCTCAATTTTCCTGAATAGTGTCTCGAAATTCCACCTACTTAGTACGGATGCATACATAACACCAACTCGAGTTCATCGAATACGAACGTGAGCATCGGTACCACAATCTCATAAATCCCCCGATTATTAATACCGCGACACTTTCCAGCCATCCCGATACCCACGCCTCTCGCCCCCTTACACCAGATGAGAAACTTCCTCTTGTTTGAAAGCATTCTTGTGTGCGCGGAGACGGCCGACGGCTTGAATTTCGATGGCCCCGAGCAATCTCTCCCTCGCCAAGAGAGGAAGGAGGGCGGCTTATGTAGGGAGTAAGAAGGGAAAAGAGAGAGAAAAGAGAATGAACCGGGAGAAAAGTCCAGGAAGGAAAAAGAAAAAGACGAAAAAAGAGATACACTTCAGCCCACAAGGATAAGAACCATGCGTGGGTAGACCTCCCATAACACAGGATACGCGCGCGCACACACTCACGCACTCCTTCGAAGGGAATGAGGGACGGGAGATAGTTGGAACCCATGCAAACAGGTAAGGAATAGAACATACGGGTCTTTGGTTGGGGAGAGGGAGGATAAAACCTCTAACCAACAGTATTGAAAGGATGAGGGGATGACGGGAAACTTTCCCAGAGAGAGAGAGGAGGAGAACTTCGGTGGAACCTCTTGGGTGTATATAGGAGGGATATCCGATTTGATCACATCGCTACATTCCCCCCACTACCTCTTGCTCCACCGATCCGATATCCAACTCCATCACCGCGACACGAACCTTCCTATCCATTTATATTGGTATATATATATATACATACATATATAGATATACATACAAACATACATACATACACGCGCACATACACAGATATATGTAAGGTCCAGGAGGTTATTCCAATTTGCACGAAATCTGCCATATCCTGGATCAACCGCGCTATCTCTCCAGCCATTTTCCCTGTCCATATAACTCTCTCTCTCGATTTTAATCTCCCAGTCTTTCTTCCCTCTCTGCTCAAAACTACCCATGCGTCACACGCTACCACACTCATCTCATATATTGCATGTGTAAGGGAACGCCCACGCGAATGTTAAAGGTATATACACACACGCATACACAAACGTGCGGCTTGAGGTAGGTGAACGAGCAGGCATTTGAGAGTTGTAGGGCAGGTACGCGAGGGATTCTTTGGATGCAGAGAATGGAAGGTAGATAGTGGGAGTGGAAAGGGGCGAAGATGTGTGTGGGGAGAAAAAATCGAAAATAAAAATGTTTCTTTTTTGTGAGCTTGAGTGTGGACGTGCGTGCGTGTACATGAATATAAAAAGGGAGGGGATATTTTTCGAGCCAAACAGACGCGGAAAGGGAAGGTAAGAGGTGAGAGAGTGGTCGGAGAAAGTCGAAAAGGAGAGACAAATTAAAAGAGGCAGCGGAAATACGGAAAGTTGAGAAAACGGAGTGGAAATAGGGATGGGAAAGTAATGGAGCGGCCGCCATATAAATAAGAATGAGAATGGAAAGAATACTAAAAGGGAACTGAAGGAACCGTGAAGCGAGCGTGTGCAGAGAACGCCCGAAGCGTAGAGAAAAATAATTCGCGTTATCTAAGCTGATTTAGCAGCACGAATGTAAAGTTTTGTTTTTTTATAAAGCGACATCTAAGATAGTGACGTTAAAAATATAATAATATATCCTCTAGCCAGTGCCGTAACTAGGGTATGGCGAAGGTGGCATTTGCCATAGGCGCCGCTTCAAAAAGCGCCAAACGTTCCCGCGAAAAATGCCAAACGTTTATTTTCCCATAGATAAGTTTTAATTTATTACTCAAATATTTAAGTCAATGTCAATAAAAAATTAATATTTATTATGAAAACGTAGCAAAAATCATATTCTACGTACGCAAGATATTTCCTTAAAATTTGTCTATAGGCGCCATATTTCCCAATTAAGCCTCTGCCTCTAGCTATGTCTCTCCAGTAGCCATATAAATGTTTGGATAAGCTGGATGCACATTTAGGTTACAAATCAGCCGTAATCGATGGTAATTCATTGATATTTGGAATCTGCCGTCAGCGAACCGACACAGATAGCGGATTTGTAGCAGGGATGCGAATTTGATATTCCTAACCCATGGGTTCCCAACCTGGTGCTCGCAAGTGCGCTGCGCTCTGCGACGATGTCGTGCCGCTCATGTTACGTGTCCGCCGAATGTTTCCTATCCTAGCTCTTAGCGTTCCACGAACGATGCTGAGAGGCGTCCAGTGACTATTCATTCCAGCCTGCTTTCGATCCTGATTCGTATCATTTATATTCCTCTAAATTGTTGTATCCTATTCTGTACTATTCTTGCTGCATCAATATATCTGTCAATGACAGTGACCACCCGAAAAAAGAAGCCTTCAAGACAAAAACACCACGAAAGTTTTCGAACGATCGTCATGATTAGCTCATCATACTATTGTCAAAACCAGCACCAGTTTGTCTAAAAGCGTTTATTCGGTTCTCTAATTTTATGAAGTGTCTTTGTAAATTGCGGGAGAGGAGCAACATGAGACAGGTTGTCTCATTTCTTTGAATGTCCCTTTTTGGCAGCCTCATCCTGCTCTTTAGCAGCCTGATTATGTTCTTCTGCGATGCTTAAAATCGAGTTTTCAATCAGCATTAATTTAAACTGTTGGTTTCTTTCTAAACTTATTCAGGAACAATATTTATAAAGTTGACATTAGTTTGATTTTACTTATAATAATTATTTTTTGAAAAGTTGTATTACTGATAATCTAGGATACGACTTGATGCTCGCCACAATTAAAAGTTTGGGAACTCTTTTTTCTAAACTTTCTTATGATTATTGGAGAGATCTGTTAAAAACGATGGAAAGTTCGTGTTGGAAATTATTATCTCTCGATTTTTGGTTTCTACTACGTGTGCTGATCTTAAATTCTATGCAGGCAGACATTTGTTGGACCGTGACAGTTTCTGGATGGGAGAACTTGTCATCTTATTTTACAGATCTCTGGGGTTTTCTTCGGGCGTTCCTCATGGAGGACATCTGGTGGGAAAGGTTGATATTAGCATTTCTAGCCCGACCTCTACGAGAAATACCACATCCAGAAACAGGATGATTAGCCTGCTTCAGTAGTTTATTCGTAGAGTCATCCCTCGGGCAGAGAGGTTCCCGGCCAAGGTAGAATTTTTCTCCGCTTTTCAGAAACTCTCTTGAAAACTACGGGACGAGCTATCAAAATTACCCTTGGCATTTTCTTTGTAAACCATGTTTTGGAGAAGCCAAAAAAGACAATTAACTGGAATCAGGGTCAGAGGTACCTGCAAAACGGGCGTTTTTTAATCTAGGGGGCAATTTCCCGACGGCCTATCTAAATGTAGATCAATTTTGGCTAGCAATTTATATCCCTTAACAAAAAAACTGATATCTCGAATTGGAATTATAAATACGTTATTCTAATATTTTTTTTGTTTTTAATCACCAGTTTAAAGGATGAATGAATGAATTAGCATGTAGTACATTTCAAATATCTTCGTGAAAATTATCTGAAAGGGAACTATGTAGAATATATTTTAGCATATGGCGCCAACATACCTCAGGGTCTGGCCGGGATAGTCGGGAGTGGATTTTAACGTAGATACCCAAAAGATGGAGGGTGGTATAAAAGGCAAGTCATGTAAACGGATACGGAAATTGCCAAAGGAGAGTGAATAAAGAACCGGGTGGCGATGCGGGAAAATTAGGCAACCGACAACCGATACGGCACGTTTATGATGGCTGCAGTTTTGATAAAGCGAGAGAATAAATAAAAAAGGAGCGGGACGCGTAGAAAGTTGTGGTTGGGTTATAAAGATGAGGGCGCGCCAGGTGGGAGAGGCGGGCGTGGCAGAATTAATGCTAATTAGCCCGAAAGAGAAAGTGATGTGTATAAATACGAGGGAGCGGTTAGGTGGGTCTGAATACGAAAGGTGGCGTTTCGTCTTCGGTCCAATAACATGAGAGTTTGCAAAAGGCATTTTGCATTCATTTTGGGGGTATTAATTTTCCTATTCCGAGAGGTTTCAGGCTGCGTTCAAATTCCATCCAGGCGTCAAAAACTTCGCTTTTATTAGGCGCGGCGTGTGAAGGTGGATTATTACGTAGGAACGATGTCTTTGAAGGTCGCGTTTCAACTTTTAAAATGGAGAATATTCCTCTCGTGTAGCGAGCAATTTTTGCTATCAAAGGACATGAACGTGTTTTACGTCATTACTCAATGGATATTAAATTAAACTATTTTGTTTCTCGAAGAATAATTATATGGAATTGTCACATAGGCATCAAACCATTATCATTAAAAAACTGTCTACAGACAGACCTCGGATTGTAAATTGAACTGGGTTCTCACAATTTCCCTGTCCACAGTACATCAATCATGCTATCTCTAAAAATTCATTTTATGCTTTGGAGAAAATATTTCTAGCAGGGATGCATTGAATATATTTATTCATTTGTGGCAACAAAATCGAATGCATCTCGAAAAAATCTAAAGAAAAAGTTTTTTTAAGCCTTGAAAATGTTGACAAACTTGCTGTGTATATATAGATAGAGATTATAGAATAGGATTCGTGGTCAGTTGTCTTCCAATGTATCGGGTGTATCCAGAGTTTCCTACGAGAACTTCATTTTAGTGCTCCACAATGAGACCATAGATGGCACTGATAGGAAAGGATCTATCCTAAATAATAAAAAAATTCCCTGAGTCTAAATGGACACTTTTATCCATTTTATGAGAAACTACAAATCGATCGGTTCCATCGCAGCCGACTAAACCAAACATTACTTAAAACGAGTCTCAAATAAAAAATAACGGCAACGGCAATATCTAGCGCGATACTTAAGATGGACAGCGACGTATACTTTTTCGCCGAAGAGAAAAAAATATTCTCCTCTTTATGGTACATATAAAATTAAACATTGCGCCATTACCTGCTCAATAAAGGAGCTAAAGCGCCGCGAGATAAGGGGTCCCTCTTAAGAAACAACTCTATTAATGTGAACCACGAAAAACTTTAAAGCGACGCGCGGAGTCTACTCGAGCGGCAAACTACTGCTGCCACTACTCCAACTCTTGAGCAACTTACGCGATTTGTTCGTGATAAAGTGCGTACTGTTGCCCGATTCTTAAATTCCCCCGTAACGCTTCAAGTTGGAATGAATGGCGCCATCACTCTGGGCTTTTTACTGCTTCCTGCAACCCTTATCTCCTCTTGCTCCCGTCTCCTTACAATTCACCCTTCGTCCCCGTTCGCATCAAATCCGTCTACGGCGGCGTTTTTCCCCATCTCTATCTGCCGTTCCATATCGTAGCTAACAACTGCGGAGCAAATCCTTCGTGAATATGATGTCTTTTAATGCTTTGCTCTTTCTCTCGAAGTTAATTGGTTGGAATGACTGGCGACGCCGTTAAAATTAATGGAACGCATGCGAGTTTCGCGTTCGGCCGGAGGGGAAATATGTCGTGAAAGAGAAATAAAGAGCCGAAAAGGTTCTAGGAGAAGTAACATTCGACGCTTCGCATAAAAAAACTCAACCGTCGAACGCGTAGCGATGCGCCACATCACCTGGATGTTAGGCAATACGTCCTACGTCGACGAAAATACATTGCATAAGATTGGGATTTTTTTAACTCTACAGTCCTACCCCATTTCCTTAGATTTCAATTTATTTAAGACTTTATTGTTGGTGCAGCGCTTTATATATGCGATAATAACTCCGGAAATATTTTACACGATACGTTATAATTTTTAGGAGACGTTCATTATCACTTGAAAGTTTTCCTGTATCTCTCATAAACTAAGTTTAACCATCTTCAAAGTAATATCCAGGCAAATCGTAACAGCGTTAATTATGTCTATATGAAGTCATCATTGACAAAAAGAATTCTGAAAACTTCTAAACTAATTACTTTATCCAAACCAAATCAGCTTTCTGAATTATATATTTTACATTTCTTTATTTAACACCTTATTCAATCTGGTTTTCACTTTGACCAGGCATATTTATTAATAGGTGGAAAAGTTGAAAAACAAATGGTGCAGAATTTGAACGAGCGGATGATTTGTAAGTAATAAGGCAGAGATGTATACGAATAGTACGAGGATGCTTGACAATGTAAAGAGCTCAATGACCCTAAGGGATGAGCAAATCATGGAGTAAGTGTGGGGGCGCTTTGAACGGAATAGAGTTAAGTCAAAAGAGTAATCGTTTTCTTCTTAGACGGTAGCATCCAGAGGATAAAGATATTTTAAATTTCGTCTCTGGCCTAATAAATCGTGAATTAATAATCGTAAAAATTCAACAGGGTTTTATCGAGCTCGTCTTATGGCTGAAAACATTCAAGAACAAGCAATTTAAAAAGAAATTATTATGAAGTACTCTCAAATAAAAAATGAGTGAAAAAGTTTGTCAATCTCTCTCTAATATATATATATATATATATATATATATATATATATATATATATATATATATATATATATATATATATATATATATATATATATCCATATATAATTGTCTATATATAATCATTCAAATATTTTTATATCGTCATACTTAGTTCAAACTTTTACTTATAATTCAATATTCACTTCGCGTTTCCATTTTACCCCACCCCCTCTTTCTCTGTCTCTATAACGATTTCATTTCCTTTAGCCCCGCTCAAAATTGCGGATCTCACGCGCTACATTCCTGGCGCACTCTCTGAGCAGGCTGCGATGACAAAAATAATAATAATACGGAACCCATCATCTCGATGCCCTTTTCATTTTCATTTTGAACTAAAAATCCGCCCTCACGCGCCGCTGTCCCTTTTTTTTGCGAATCCCTTTACCCTCTCCTCCCTTTCTCTCTTGCCTTCCACCTTCTTCTTCCTCTCACGTTCTCACTCTCTCGTTCGTCTGTATGTCTGTCTCTCTGCCTCACTTTCACGCACACCCGTTTCCTTTGACACATTATTCGACGCCATCCGATCCTTTTAATCGCGATCCCTCCCTCTCTCTAACCTCTTTTCCTCCTTTAACCTTCTCCACTATGTCTCTCCTTCCAGCATCATTCATACCCATTTCTCTCTCTCTCTCTTTCCCAGCATTTATATCCCCATAACCGGCTCATCTCTCTTTTTCGCGTTTCTTCATATTTTCCTCTCGACTTCCTCCCTTACATCCGTTCATTCCAATCCATCCGCACCCGACTTGATTTCCCCCCTCTATCTTTCCTCCTCCTCCACCTCTCTCCCTCTTTCTCCTCTTCCCGAAAACTCTTTGGAATGGTGTGAGTTGGTGCAAAACTTCCATTATTCTTGACATTCTCGTCCCATCGACTTCCTTCCACGCTCCCCTTCTCTCTAACCCCTTCTTGTTCTTCCCATGTCTATTCCTTTCTCGTTCCTGCTATCTTTCTTTCCACGCTTCGCTTTTCCCCTTTTTTGTTCCATTGTTAGTCGTGTTCCTTTTTGCCTCTTTCGCTCCAAGTGATTCGAAGTGAAGCGTCCAATCGTGTTTTTTTCTTCTATTTTTGGTGCGAATCTCTTCGGAAACCAACTTCTTTACTTTTACTGGCCCTTGTTTATCTCTCTGCGGCAGCTTATCCGTTTATTTCAGTTAGTGGGTTTAGGTTATGCGGCCAAAATCATCTTTTTCATATAGCGCCTAACCTATAGAAACTTCCTACACCTTTTGCCTCTGCTTTTAAAGCAGTATAGTTTTAAATAAAATTAGTCTAAAATTATACATATACCTTCTCAGATAAACCCAATTTCCGTAAGCAATACATGGTTAAATTCTTTATAAGGCTGAGAGAATGTGTTTTGAACTCCTTAAAGCACTTATGAAACACCGAGAAGATTAATTTTCAACTATTTCGTGGTTACATTTTCTTAATACAGGAATTCTCTGATATTATTTATGATTAAAAATGCGTCTGCTCCCACCTAATTGTTACATTCCAAGGTTGTAATTTTCATTTCCACTGCCATATAAAGGACTAAGGCACGTCATGGAGCAAGAAGTTGTTTTTTATTAAGGCGCATTCCAGCTTGAATCACCCACTTAGTAACTGCCGACTTCGCTATAACAAAAAAATCATCTACCGCTATCCTTCGCTCAATTCGCAATTCCGACTTTCCCTCAATCGTCTTTCGATGCTACTTTCCCGAGTCTCCTCTCATTTTCCGACACTCTCTCTCTCATACAGTTACCTCATCTTTTCTACTTTCATCACGCACACTCCACTCATCCCTCACTTTCTTACCAGCTCCAACTTCCACGGTGAAAATTCAAATTTCCCTCTTCCATCATCTCATCTTTTTCCTTCGCTTTCTCCGCAGTCCATCATTCATTTCCCCCTCTCGTTTCCCTCCCGTCCTCTTCTTCCCATCCCTCATCCGATTCTCTCACATCCTTCTTTCTTCGCTCACCTCCCAATCCGGATCATCTTACCTCATCTCCCTCTTCACAAACTCGTTCCTCGGTAACGAGAAATCTCGAGGTAAGAAGAGACGGAGATAAAAATAAGTAGAAGAGGAGAATGCGTGAGCCTGTGTGTAGGCAGCACGACCAGCCAAGATAGGGAAACCCATTCCACTTCCTCCGCCACCTTCGCCCACGGTGTCTTCCTCTCTCTCTTTCTCTCTCCCTCTTTCTCTCTCTCTCTTTCTCTCTCTCTCTTTCTCTCTCTCTCTCTCTTTCTCTCTCTCTCTATCCCTCTTCCATTAATCTTCACGCCGAGAATTTCAGGAGAGAGGGAGTAAGGAAAGAGACCCTCCCCAACACCACCTCTCTCCGCACCCTCTTCCTCCTCCATCGGACACCTAGTAGTATGAGGAAGAACATCTTCCCGAGCTCCCTAGTCCATCTCCTTTTACTCTCATTCCTTCGCCTCCTCCTACTCTCTCCCGCTGCAGTTCCTCGCTAACTCCTCCCGCCACTTCCCTTCATCGCATTTTCCATTTTCTCTCTCCCTCTCCCTCTCAAGGTCGGAATTTCGGGTCGTTCTTCCATCACGAAAGAATCCGGCGCATACTTCGGCATCTCCGACTCACCCCGATTTCGGCGTGCGTGGGTGTCCATTTTTTTATTTCCTATATGTTTTCCCCCTCGTCTTCTCCTCTCCCCCGCAACCCTTTTAAACTTTCGCATCCCCCGAACGCTCTTTAATCTCCTCTCGTCTCTCTTTCTTCCTCCTCCCTTCTTCTTCTTCTTCCTACTCCGAACTTCTCCCGTTCTCGCCCCGAATCGATTATTATCTTCGATTTTTTTCTCCTTATTTTCTTCCACCCTCGTCGCTCCCCGTCCTTCTTTTGTCTGGGCACGCCCCTCCAACTCGTCTCCCTCCTTCCCTTCTCTACATTTCTCTCCATCTCTCTCTCTTTCTCTCTAACACTCTCTTTTTCGAGTGCGGATGCGAATGAGGCGACATCCCTCGAGGGAGTTGGGGATCCTTACAGGTGGTTCTCTGGCACCTTTTATGGGGAGAATGTGTGCGGGTGTGTGTGTGTTATGGTTCTCTCTCTCTCTCTCTCTCTCTCTCTCTCTCTCTCTCTCTCTCTCTCTCTCTTCTTCTCTCTCCCTCGAGCGAAAAGAGGGATAATGTATTAAGGGAGAGGCTAGGAAGTGTTTTGAGACGGGGCTTAATCGGATTCGGTTAACGTTTTGCCGAGTGGTCGTTACGCTTTCTCTGTCACGTTTAATGACGTCTAACTATATATCTCGCGCGTTTTTGGATCTAATATCTTGGCTGTTTTTGTCCATTTTGTGAACGAGTTCTTTTAGAAATAAAACCTTTTTTTCGACGCTTTCTCGAGTTTCTTTCGAGAAAACAACCTTTTTGCTGATAAAAAGGTCGTTTCATTACTGGCAGTCATCGCAAGTATTCGTCTGACCTCTCTTTTTAACATTGCATCTGTTCGAGAAACTGATAAATAATACTTTTTTAGTAAGACTGACGCGGTTTAATTCCACATAAATAGAAATTCTGTATCTAAATTGGAAGAAGTTAATACAGTTATTAGATAAATAATCATGGTACTGAATAAAAAAATCGTATGAATAATTAAGGTGCCTGTAAAATTACATAGGAAACCAAAAAAGTATTTCATGCAAAAAGCAGCCCTGTGTTAATTCACCGGTAGGCATCAAAACGAATATTTAAAACGAAAGAAAACCTATTATACATGCAGTATGAATTTATACGGCGTTTTAACTCTCTATGTCATACTGTAACTTCAAATCAGCATCCACTTGATTAATTTTTATCGATTGATGAAAATTTATATATACAACATTGAAACAGCGTAAAATTGAAATTTGGCCATGAATGCTTTTGCCTGTAATTCATAATTCGAATTTGTTTTCCAAATTAATGATTCAATTCATACGTAGTTGGGATGAAAACGCAGATTATTTAAAAAATATATTCCGTGCTCTTTCTAAAGCAACGATTAACGCATAAACTAATACCACATTAATGTCGCCTAAATTTTTGTCTTTTTTATTCTGGCATTAAAAATAGACTCTTAATTCACTCGTTTTCCGACTTGAGGCGCCTCGGGAATCGATTACGGAAAGAAACAACCACGTTTCTTTTTTTTCATCCTCTGAGCAGCAATGGATAAAAAAAACACATCGCGCGTCACCGGTAGCAAAGAGAAGTGGAAAGAGAGAGAGAGTAAAAAGAAGACGGAAACATCGAACGGGGTAGGAAAAAGAAGCGAGGATAAAAAAAAGATTTCCGAAAGCGAATATCGTATTCATAGAGCCTGGTGGCGATAGAGAGAGAGAGAGAGAGAGAGAGTGGAAGAAACACCGAATAAAAAATACATCTGTATCCTTCTCTTTGTTTCAAAGCTTGTCCCTTGACGGGTACCTATATATACACCAAGAGAGAGATTTGAGAGATTTCTTTCAGCCGTATCGCCTCTCTCTTTTCTCCCACTGTATGTGTGTGTACGATATACATATATATATACATATACATATACACACACACACGAGTTGTTGGTGCTTGCATACTGCAAGCGCTTATAATATCACCATGCACCAAGATCTAACCTCGTAAATAAGCCAATGTGACAGCATTTGAACAACGCAGAGCCCATTTAAATATGATAATAGCTTTCATTTTCTCAGACATTATGATATCTATCCGGAATTTATAAATTCTCTGGCAATCATTTCGCGTCCAAGTTTTAGAATTTGAAGTTTCATGGCTCAGATCGCCCTTTTTAAGAAATAACTATAATCATAAAATATTCACGTGAAAAATTAGACCCACAAAATTAGCCTCTGCATGGGATAAAGAATGGGTAAGTTAAATTTGAATATATCTTCAAACGTGTTTCCAGTAGTTGCATCCCTAGAGCTTGCGATTCCTGCCGAAGTTTTTAATGTTCTTGAGTTTCATGACCACATAATATCATGCAGTTTATTCCACTGGAACTTAATTTGAGTGAAATAACTATATTTAAAAGTTATTCCATCGATTGTTTGTTATGATTATTTGATAAAAATACATTGGCCCAATTTATCAATAAAGGATGCAGGAAAAGTTTATTTATTTGGGCAAAAGATGGGAAGACAAGAAATATTGCATACCATTAAGCACTACAATAACAATTAACCTGGTTTCATTACTTGGTTTTATTCTCAAATCTTCAACAATATTTTTGCTTTGACATAAAAACCCGAGCAACGCCGGGAATTTTCATCTATTATCCTATATATGCAAGAAGCAGCTATTTATAATGATATATATATATATATATATATATACACACACAAGATAAAATAACCCGTTTAAAACGGGCTTTGTAATAAAAAAAACAGCTGAGATATTGTCTTATGGGAGACAGAAATCACCCTCTGGAGTCGATCCCGGGAACTATTTTGAAATTCTTTGTCATTCGCTAATGGTACGAGATCGTAGCAATCTTACCAAATTTGTTTGGGTCGATTAAGTATTAAATGTAACCCCCTTTCCATTCTTCGTCTTTTTCTCTCTTCCTCTCTCCAAACCTCCACATTCTCCTCCCCCCTCTCTCTTTCTCTGGAAAAATATATTTTCTAGTCTCAATCTAGTCCTAATAAAGAACATACTCTATCTCTTCTTCTACTTTTTCTCTGTCTCCCTCCTCTCTCCCCCCTGTTTCTCTCCTCTCATCCTCTCTCTCCTCCTGTCACCTATTAAAATATTCAAAGCACGTTTTCCTTACGCATATAGTGTAAGGGTTGAGATGGCTATACAATCTCGATGTTTAACAATGACACGGTCGGAAAGGTAACATATCGTTAAAAATTTCAATTTTTCCAATAAATATGATTTTAACGTAGAAATTGAGCGATTTTGTATCGTAGGCTAAATATGACGATAAGAATATGAAACTTTATTTATTTTTTTAACCCTCCGGTACTCCCGCGAGGTAGATTTCTACCCCACCCCTCAAACTTTATGATGGTTTCCCTTCCGTTTGTTTTTCGCTCTCTCCTTTTTCAGTAGCTGGAATGACACATGTGTGGAAGGTTTTTATGCAAAAATTTCTACTATTGTATGAACCGTTTTTGAATAAGGAAGCTTTTTCTTATACGGCGCACGGCTATTTGAGACGAAAATATGTGATATATCTCCTTGTGTGGAAAATATTGTAGCTGTTTTGATGAATTAGTTGTTAATGCAACATTTCATAGTTTTTCTCATGTTTCTGTTTCCTACTCAATAAATTTTAACCGATACCTATAATTTTTGAGGTGAGGAAAAAACCTATGATATTTTTACTTTCTCTCTCCATATGCAATATTATTGATAGTAAATAATTAAATTTTCATACACTGTCTCACATTAATTAATTTATACTTTTTGGTTGTGTATGAGGGGTCTAAAGAATTCTGAGACATCTGAAAATAATTATGATATCATGTATTTATTATATATTCATATTTAAAAAAAATTAATTTAAGCATTTTTTACCAAATTTTATTTTGTATTTTGTTTTCGCATGCCAAAAATGATGTTCGCTATTTTTGAAATTATATAAATATTGACTTAAGGTTTGTCAATTTTTATTTTAAAATATTATTATTAAATATTCTTAAAAAATTATATGTTGGGGTTCTATTAAATTATATTTAACTTTGTAATATTTTTGAAGAATGAACTACATTTGGCATGTATTTTTAATGTAAACATACGGGGTTAAAATCTACCCCGCGCGACTACTCGTGTCTAAAAAACCCGCGCGAGTAGTTGAGGGTTAAAACGGTCCAGGTCAAAAGATCGTAGGTCAGTCATTTTTAATATTAATTTTCAAATGAGTAAAATCCGTTGCGTGGAAATATCGATTTTTACGTGTTATCTTATAGGAAATTGTAATCACTCTCTGGAGTGTAACCGAGGACCTTTTTAAAATTTTTTAAGTCATTTGCGACTGATACGTGATCAATCCAATCCTGCCAAATTTAGTTGAACTGGCTGAAGAAACAACTAAGATATGGAGCGTTATGGACATAATGACCAAGTGACCAAGAAATTAGCATTTATAGTTACTATATATATATATATATATATCATTAGGGGTGCCGGCGGTGTGTAGTGGTTAGGACGCTAGCTTCTACTCGGCTGCTGCTTGAAAAGGCATATGGCACGAATCCTGCGCAAGTAGGATTTTTTCCAAGGTCGCCCGACCCCCTGTGGTTTGAGGAGACGGCGCAAATTCAGCGTTTCATCCTTCGGAAGGGACTTTAAGCAGTGCCTCCCTTAGTGCTCTTCGCAAAGAGTAGGCAAATGCCGGCACCGGGTTTCCCTCCTGCCTTCTGTGTGTCCGGTATGGAAGGCAACGGGAAACCACCACACCGTGTATGTATATTCCCTAGTCAAAAACCAATCAATGAATTGGGAGGACCTGTCGTAAGACAGAACGCGAATGAATGAATATATCATTGTAAATAGATGCTTCTTAAATATATACAATATATCATAAAAACCTAAGGTAGTTTTAGAAAATTTTATATTTTTCCCCCCCAAATCCAATTTTAAACACCCATAAGAATAACATTGAAAACGGTGCAGGGCTATGTAAAATTGCTTTTTTAAATTATTTACAATTAAGATACAAAGTTGAACCATAAACCATAATGTGGAAGAAAGAATTTAGTTTATTTTTATTGAAAACAAAATTCATATCCCTGCTGAATTTGCGTAAAAATTTGATTTTAATCATAAAATTATGAAAAGTTTTTCGACGTAACGTAATTCTACCCTTCCAATCCAATCACAAAGAAGTGCAACTTTCTTAACTCCAGCGCGCAATCTTGCAAAATTGGTACCGCACTCGTAATTTTCTTTTCGATATCGTCTTGTTATTTTCTAGTTTTGTTCATTTTTTTCGTTTATGTAGGGATGTCTCTTTTCTGTCGATACGAAAAATATAAGGTTTCTTCTTGGATATTACTCCGTGAACTCTTTCGCCATGTCGATCACGCTCCTCTTCCGAACGCCTCCTCTTTTCCCTTTTGCGTTTTTCTTCTCTTTTTTTCTCAGCCGTCTGCTGCGCTCTATGTTCTCGTGGCTCTCTATATCTCCCTTTCTCTCTCTCTAAAATACTCTGCTGAGTTTCCTTCCATTCTCTTTTGTTCTGTGTGCCTATGGCTTTCCGCGCGTAACCATCTTTCATCCTGAGAAAATGTATATTCGTCGGTTCCTACCTCTTTCGCGTAATCAAGTATGCAAGCAGCAAGGTTTATGGTTTCTCTTTCTTTCTCAAATATACATGCAAAAACTTACATTCATGAATAAATAAACATATATATATATATATACTAGGGGGTCCGCTCCTACGCGCTTCAGCTCCGTACCTCGCTCCGCGGGGTGAATTCGTCCGCTGCCCATGTGCAACCCTGAACCTCCTCATTTCGGCATATACAGGGTGTCCCGCAATGCGAGGTCGATACTTCACCTACGTTTGAGGGAAGTCATTACAAGTCGAAAAAAAAAGATAGAACAATTTGCCTATTCTCAGTAATAAAGGAGTAATGCACATTTGAAATTCTGATGGAAATAAGAAGAAAAGCAAGTTTGCTGTTTTACAATGTTTATTCAAGCAATTACTTGTTACAATAATTGCCCAAAGTGGCCGCCATCTTCTCTTAGGCAGGTTTTTGCTCTCTTTAAAAGAGAACTTGCGGCTGTGCGAAGCATAATGCCATCCATTTTGATGTGTGCTGCAGCATCGTTGATGCGGTCTGACAGTTCTTCTAAAGTTTGCACTTTATTTTCATAAATAAGGCTTTTCATATGGCCCCATAAGTAATAATATAAAGTGGTCAAATCTGACGACCTTGGCGGCCAAGTTTGTGGACCTCCCTGGCCGATCAGTTGACCTTCAAACCGCTGGTTTAAGAATAGTCGTACACATCTTGCAAAGTGTGCTGGTGCACCGTCATGCTGAAACCACATACCTCGTCTAACCTCAAGTGGCATATCTTCCAGAAGTTCTGGTAGGCGGTATTCAAGGGAGTTTGGATATCTCTCTGCAGTTGAACGATGTTCCAACACGAACGGTCCAATAAGTTTATCGTCAATAATCCCGCATCAAATGTTTACAGAAAATCAGAGTTGAAAATGAATCTCTTTTGTTTCATTTGGATTCTTCAATGCCGATGAATGGGAATGTATACGGTTTGTTATTCCGTCCTTAGTAAAAATTGCTTCGTCGGTAAGCAAAATTTGTCGAATCAGCTGACCATTTTGAATAATCCAGTTGCAGAATTCCATACTGGCAGGAAAGTCTTCAGACTGAAGAGCTTGCACATCCTGATGGTGAAATGAATAATAACCGTGACGGTTAAGAGTTCTCGATACACTCATTCGTGGCATATAGGTTTGTTCAGATTTTCTGCGAACACTGGTGGTAGGACTATTGTTCGCCGTATCGAGTATGACCTCTTCCTCGTCCACAGTTGGCTGTATGGGACGCTCAGTCATTGGCTTCGGAAATGCACCGTTTTCTTGTAAATACCTGTACACGAGTAAAAACACTCGCCAATCAGGTGTTCGCCGATTTGGGAATCGCCTCTCGTATTCTCGGACAGCTGCTGCCGCATTCCCATCACAGAATCCATAAACAAAATTAATATCAGCATACTCTTCATTAGTGTACACGGACATTTTGAAAAACAACAACAATCACCATGAGTCACACTAGTGAAACTCTAGCTACGCAGTGTATTAAGCGAACTAGCTGCTATTGAACTAAATTATGTCGACCTGTGTGCTCAACAGTGGCGCCAATGGTTGCTTTTCTTCTTTTTAGCTACTATCGAAAGAGCTTGTGCCGACCTGTACGCTTAGCAATGTTGCCAATGGTTGTTTTTCTTCTTATTTAAATCAAATCCAAATGTCCATTACACCTTTATTATTGAGAATAGGCAAAATGATTACTGTTTATTTTCGACTTTTAATGACTTTCCCTAAACGTAGGTGAAGTATCGACCTCGCGTTGCGAAACACCCTGTATAAGGTAGAAATTATATATTTTATTTTAAATTATATATTTTTGGACTTCTCTTTCCCTTTCTCTACCACCCTCTCTACCTTCGTATATCCCTACCTCCAGCTTTCCCAAACTTCCGCTTCCCCTCATTCTCTCCCTCCCCCTTTCCCTCTTTCTCTACTCTCTCTCTCTCCTTCCTTCTCCCGTTCACTTTCTTTTCCCCACACTCCCGTCTTAATCCGTTTTCCCAATAGTTGCTATATAACTAGTGGCTTGTTGCAGTTAATGCTGCAAGAAACTGAGGAGAACAGATTAATAAATTATAATATTTTAAATAATCATAATTTCATTTATAAATGTTATATAATTATAATAATTACATATTACATACATAATACAATATAAAATAAAAAACGAAGATAAAGAAAAGATATAATAACTATAATACCGTTCTCTCACAATTTCAATTACGTCTTATATTATGGGTAACTTACCGATATTTAGATGAAACTTCAGTCTAAATTTTAGCACTAATATCAACTTATTAGTTTATCAATATTATTCTCTTCTCTTTTATACAAAACTTTCTACCTTAGCAGAAAATGATCTTTAAGACGTATGACAATTTAAATCACAAAATTTTAATTATAAACACTCTTCAACACAGTATCAATGACTAATAACATATTTATTTAAGTTGCCGCCGTATTGTTTATCGTTACCAAGCCAATGTTTAAAATTCAAATTTTTACATTAAAAACTAAAATAAGCACCGATTTAAAGTATATACGAAAATCTACGACGGGAAAATGAATTTCCATTCTTTTATGCGGCTTTTGGTTCAACTCCCAAATTTATACAATGATCAAAAGTAATTTTAAAATGCTAAAGAGTAAAGACTTGCATACCAAGAAAATCTATATTTACGTGTTATCTTATGGGAAACTTACCGATATATAGACGAAACCTCAATCTCAATTTTAACACGGCTTAGGACCACTCTCTCCCTCTATCTCCTATCTCACTCCCTCTCTCTCCCCCGTCTCTCTCCTTCTTTCTTCCTCTCTCTTCTCTCTCACGTATTAAAATATTCAAAGCACGCTTTCATTACGCACATAGTATAAGTGTTGAGACGACAATGTAATCACGGGGTTTAACTATGACACGGTCGGCAAGGCAACATATCGTTAAAAAGCTTAAAATTTTCAATAAATAATATTTAAACTATAACTTGAGCGATTTCGAATTGTAAGTGATATGTGACGATAAGAATAAGAAACATTATTTATGTTTCTTTAAAATGATCCAGGTCCGAAGATTGCAGATCATTCCTTTATAATTTTAATTTGCAAAAGAGTAAAAGCTCGCAATGCAAAAAATCGACTTTTACGTTTATCATATGGGAAATTGAAATCACCCTCTGGTGTCGAACCCGGGACCTTTTTATATAGATTTCTTTACTCTCAACAATTTTTCCCGCCCCACACAGCTTTAAGCTTTCGAATGAGCCCTTGTACGCGACTCTAAGTGCTGCCGTTCTCTCACAATTTCAATTTCAAAAATACGGCTTACAGAATTATATATTAAGATTTTATGAGTACGGCAACAATGGTGGTTGTTCTTGGCAACGAAATATTTAATTCATGAAGAACATAAAATTTTCGTCTTCAAAACAATTTTCTGAATCAATTCGTATCGTATTTGCAAATCTGCGGTAGGAAAATAAATTCAAGTTTCTAATATCTAGCACAATTATAAATAATTTTAAAAAGCAAACGAAAGATGCGTTACACTCATTTTCGTCTTATGCTTTCAAAGCAGACATTATGGCAACAATCCTCCAATGTTAATCTTATGGGATTTTCTCGAATAATAATTTTTTTTAGGGCACTTGAACTTAAAAACTTCCCGTTTTCGCAATGTTCTCTCTGTTCATTAGTCATGAATAATCATTCTGTATTTTGTCTGCAATCTAGCTCATACGGAAATAAAAAAAAAGTTTCTGTAATACACATTAGTGCGTTTATGATATAGAGAGATATACACACGTGTGTAACTATATACTTTAGTGAGAGTAGAGTGATGGGTCAACAATGTGTTGTAGGTAACCGAGACGACGACACTTAACGCCGCTGAGGGTGTGTAAAACACAAACATGTAGACACATACGATAAGAAACTTTTCGGGAGTAATCGCATCAGCCACGGAGAGAATACAATCTTCTTCCCACCCACCCCCCCCCCCCAACACACACACACGTACATTCCCCACGCATATCCATTTTATTTCAATTTCACTTCTCGGTTCATATAGTTTCAGCCACCGTTGTTTCGATTATTTACGCTCGTATTCTCCCATTTGTTTATTCCGGCTTGAAATTAAACATGCTGCTTGAAGTATTCCTCCTCATCTCAAGGACGGTCGATTCAATTCAAATTTCTTTTGGACAGAGAATTTCGATTTTTGCTTGCGGAGGGACTCGCATGTCGCCTCGCTAATATCTATGTTGTCATAGCAAAGCTCACTGATGCTGTCATCTTGAAAATATTGGCAAGAAAACGTTAGGAATTGATCGGGATACACGAAAGCTATTCGGGAAAATAACGTCCGGATATATTTTGGAGTGAAAGGAGTCCATCGAATTTTTTATCGCCGAGATAAATTTCCGACGAAAAAGAAATTTGGAAAGTCTAAATCACTTCAATATTTTGGCTCTACTTTCCACTCGGACAGAAACAAGAGCGTGGGACACGAAAAGAGGATGAGACGGGAGACGCCGTGCGTGCCATCCTTTGACTAACGGTCGTAAAAACTCTCCAAAGAGGAGGAGGAAAAGGAACATTAAATTTAGAGTCTCCAAAGGTCGGTGCGAGTGGCTCGAGGATATTTCCGAGCGCCGTCGAGGAGATATTAATAATTCCTCTCCGCATATCTTTTCAAAAAGAGACGCCGACCGGGTGACATAACCCTTCCCGCCCACCATCCTGTCCTGAAAATTCCGACTGCGCGCGTCCAAAAGAACAGAAGAAGATGCGCACTTAGTTGTCCCAAGAAGAGACTTTTGATCCATGCGTACAAAAGGCGACCCTTGCGACGGATATAGGAAACTCATCCTTGTATTCGATTTTAATTCTCGTATTTAAAGCTTTCCAGCGATGAAAATTTCACCAACATTTTCATGTGTGTTTATTTGCTCATCTCACCGCATTCGTTTCTGTCATAAAGACGTATCTCCGATGAAAAGCGAAGAAAAAAACCTTCGAATAGGAAATAAAGTTAACGGGAGAGGATGTGAATGCAATACTAAATATAACGGATGTACTAATCATTTTGAGTTGGTTTGATGAAAAATTGCGCATATCTCATCGAACTCGATTTCTCTTTTCAGCCTGAAATGAATATAAAAATAGCAATTATAATGATAGGGTTCATCAATCAAAACTTTTTAAATTTATAACGAATTAATTACCAGGAAACCTCTGGAAATGAATTAAAATTCCGAACAAATAAAATTTTCCGTTCTTTGGGAAAGAATCAAACCTAGAATCACATTTTAAAACCCTTAATTGACCTTTCAATATTTGAATACGCATGGCTATAGCGTATTTTATTTTCAGACCATGATTTCTAAAATTTCGTATTTTAAAACAATCTCTCCTCAATTGGAAAAATCAGTCATTCACATGGAAAATTCCAACATATAGAATATATAATTTTTATGAGGCGGCAATAAAAATTCAAAAACTGATTAAAAACAAAAATTTACGAATACGCACAAAAACGCGTAATACGATAAACAGACGAACCTACGAATTTTTTGAGAGAGCGAGGTAAAACTCTCATGAGGTGTGCAGCGCAAAGAAGGGGGTGAGGGAGGGGGAGTGTGACAGTCATCGGAAGCGTGACTGATGCTAAGGATAAATCTTGCAGATCGAGACGAAAAATGTCATCTCAAGGGTTGATGTGAAACGGACTGCGCCGAATTAGACGAGAGGCTATATGTCGAGGTCGGATGTGTTAACGTTGAAAGGAGACGATGAGATGCTAGAATAGAAAGAATTTAGTAAAATTGAGTTAAAAGGAAAGAGAAGAGAAAGAATAGCCGTGGGCGTAAGGTCCGTCAAAAAACTTCCTCTTTATTTAATTTTGCTGCGGTAGAAAGATGGATAGTCCCACATTCTTGATTTTTTTAAATCTACAGGAGTGGGGTTTGATACTTCAAACACTGGAAAATTCGCATACATTTGCCTAAGAATGTATTGTCAGTATTTTGATTAATTATTTCACAAACACAGTTTAATGAAAAACGAAGAAAATTTCTGCTGCAATTATCTGCTGAGCAAACCACATGAGAGGTTATTGAAGCAAAAATATTCGATTTTGTTCAAGAAATGCTCGCCATTCCAACTGCCGCGAATTCATGAAAGCACGCTTGTCTGTTTTTTGATTTGCCTCTTAAAGGTATAGGTACCGCCAACTCTGACATTCACGCGAATTCATTTTTGCCGCATTAAGTGTAGACTAAATTAAACACTGCAGCACCGCTGTCGCGTTCGACTACATACTGGCCTTGATTAAATAATTTTAAAATGAAGATAATAATGGTAAATTAAAACAATTACTCTTCATTAAATGGAAAGATATAGTCACTTCTTTTGAAAGGCTGTTGACATTATGATCATAAATACAAATCAATTTATGCCCCAAAGAAAACTGATGCCCCTAGAATGTTCTTCTCTTCTTTCGGCTTCAACACTTGGCGAACTTTCAAAACTTTTTTAAGGGCACTCTCATCAAGTTCGACCTTGTTAAAACTTTCAACTCCGCTGAGTGATCAAGTTTTCCCAATTTCCTGGCAACTACGGCAGCATAGCGACCATACGAAGAGAAGCGTTCTCTATAAAGGAATCACTCAATGGAAGGGTAGCAACATAAGCGCTAAACATTTTCTATACTTTTTGGAGAATCATTCTTTAAGTTATTAGATTAGCAAATATGCTTAGTTTTTCATGTCAATGATATCAGGAAATGCACTTTTTATCAGTTCAGATAATGTTATTAAATTATATGCTTCATTTACAAATAACGTCAAATAATTAGTAATGAAAATAAATCAATTGATTAATTTTAATGATTTCGAATGATTTTTAACGCGGGAAGGGTACACTGTGGCACTGAATATCCCACGGATTTATATTTTGCGTGAGAGAGATGGTTATGCATATTACCTTGTCACTTTTAGTGTTCCTTTAGGGTCAATTAAAAATGATGTTGATAATTTTTTTGATTGTCATCACTCGTTTTTGTGCTTTCTGTAGCGTCTTTGGGGCACTGAAAACCCCAGTGTACCGGAATCGTATGTTTTCCCAGTCTGTTTCAGAGAACTTTATTATTCACCATAATTTCCAAATCCGACGTAAACTATAACTCCAACGATCAGATTAGTAAAAAATTCAACATTGAGACACGTTTTTATACATTGCATCAATCTTAAAACATTTGCCACGCATGCCGATATAGCTGTTACCTCTCGGAGTGTATAAACTAGAAGATGGCCTCTTGCAATCTTTTATGGGTTGTTAAATGCTGCAGCTATCAATGCATTTATTTTGTCACACAATAATGGCATGAAAGGCAAATCTAAGCTGTCTAGGCATTCTTTCTTCAAATTATCTCTACACTTGGGGTTTACGTTTTCGTGCCCAGCTGATTCGCCTCTTGCCTTACGCACAATAGGTATCTCAGTGGTAGTGCAATGAATAACCGGACGGGAAGGAAAAACCCGGTGCCGGCATTTGCCTGCTCTTACAAAGAACACCAGGGGGGGCAACTGCTTAACGTCCCTTCCGAAGGACGGAGTGTCGATTTGAGCGCGCTCATCGGGTCGGATTCGTTTTCTCATTGGCTCGTCCTCGTCAGCTTAGTACCACCGCACATAAATAGAGGGCCGGGCGTCCTTCGGAAAAAATCCTCATTAAAATTCGAACCGGGTGTCACTTTTAGCAGAACATGGAGGGGCCGACATTCTAACCACTACACCACCGACTCCCCCTGATTCTTTCTTGATGAACTTGTGAGAAGCTATGATCAGGCTCCAAGAACGCCTCCAAATTACAACTTTGAGAAGTTCCTTCCGTAAGTTCATAGCTTCACAGCTTCGACTGCCAGAGGCTTCAACGAGTACTGCAATCTTTGGAGTCATGGGCTGCAAAACTACAGCACGCTGCAAGAACTGCCAGGAGTTTACTTGCCGGAATCATTCGGATATAATTTGCAACAAATGTTTTAAATAATTTCAAAAACTGATTCATTTCACTTTTCTGTTTATAAATTACAAAATTAACATTTGTTTGCTAACAGTTAATGGTTAAATGCATATTTTCTTCGTGGGGTACTCAGTACCTCAGTGTACCTGAATAAGGTGCCAAAACCTAGTGTACATTACCAGAATTAACTATAGCGAAAATACAATAAAAAGGTACAATTATTTTATTTTGGAATATCCTGAGGTTTTACATGAGCATTTCTATTTCCGACAAAAAGTATTTTTGTTCACACATAAGACTTAAAAACTTTAATATAGTATACTAAGATAAGGGCCGATGAATTAGAATAAAATTCATTTTATGATACCAAAATGAGGAAGAGATATATAGATAATCTAAACAAAAGCCAAATTCTGAACAAAGTCACGTCTATGGTCGTAAACATACCTCAAAAAGTAGAATAAAAAAGATAAATTATTATTATTAATCAGGGTTCAAAAGGGAATGCGTAGGTTTTCATTTTAATTTAAAAATAAATAAAAAATCAAGTGCTGTGACTGTTGCCATCTCATCTAAAAGATTACTTTAACTAATATACAGTTATAATTGTACCGTAGCAACAAAAAACTTGACAACATTTTTATATGATGCATATATTTGCCGACAAATTGTTTACTGCCTTTATTTTAACAACAAGAATTTCACCGTCGTTAAAACGGTGAATCCTGCATAGAGGACGAAAAAAATAACTCTTTTCGAGACCAAAATATAGTATAAAGCGATTTAGGAAAGGTGTTTACGTTTCGCTCTGTTTTTCGGCAGGGGAAAAAAAGAATAAAGATACCTCATCACGCAAAGGGCGAGACCATAAAACTGTGAGGTGTCAGAAAAGATGGGATGGCATGACAGAAGCGAATATAAAATCGAGAGTTGAAATAGAGGAAGTGATAGACGAGGCATATATTCATACATGAGAGATGGTGCTGGCAAGTTATAAAAGGGAAGACACTCGAGGAAGAAGGAAATAGGGATAGGAGAAAATTGAGGAAGAGAAGAGAGGGGAGAAAGGAAGAAGAGAGAGGAGATGGCCTGGTTGGACGGGATTAGATTGGGTGTGGGTGGTTTGTGAAATTGCTTAGGTCCAGGGGTAGATAGCGATGGGCTGTGAGGATAAGAATAGGGCCAAGAAATGCGGACGGGGTTGTGGTTTGAGAGGGAGTGAAAGGGAGAGAGAGGTCGGGGTAATATCGGTTGCGAGAGCAGAGGGCGTGGTAGGTCTAGATCGTCCTTGGATGGACGGACTCTTGAAGGGAGAAATGAATTGAACCGGGCGGTTCTTCTTTTAGTTTTCGGCCAAGGAAAAAGAGTCTGAAGTTTCTTCGGCCGTAGTGGGGGAGGAAGGAAGGGAAAAAAGATTCAAAAAAGAGGGTAAAAGGGAGGGTGGATGATGGTTTAAAGGGTTTGTGGACGAGAAATGGAGATAGGTTAAGAAGGACAAGAGTGAGTTACTTTGGAACGAGGGAGAGGATTGGGGTTAGGGTTGTGAGAGCAGAGAGGGAGAGAGGTGAATGAATCGCTTCCTTTGCCCATCCTACGGAACCAATGAAAAGCGCTCTTTTTCGCACAAAGGAAACACGGCAAACGTAAACTCAAGGACTTAAAGAACGGCGATAATTAAGACGAATGTTATTAGCGATGGGTGATAGCGGAAAAGATAACAAAAAAGGGGATTTGTTGATGACTCGTAATGGAGATTGGATGCGTGGTAAGAGGCCAGATATTTGAAAATCTCCCGAGTCTCGGCCATAAAGAAAAACATTCGCCCTTGATAAAAGTTTCGAAATGTTACTTCCAAAAGATTCCAAAAACCTGAGCGATCTGAAACGCAAACTTGGTGAATGTGATTACTCTTTGGAGTATTATTTTTTTAATATATCGAATATAGTGAATTATTAACATTTGATACCAGAGTACGAGTTAAATATAATCCAAAATGATGGTTTCGGTTTAAATACGTACTACAAATACAAATAGTAGCATTACATTCTTATAAGTTTAAAAAAATCATATGGCTTCCAACGATGTTTCCTTATGACACATTTTACTCTACAATTTATACATGAATTAAACGAAAATAACCGACAAAGATCTTAAATGGTTCTCAAGCATCGAATTGGTTTAGAAGCGGATTTGAGGAAAACTTCAGGCGAAACTCGACATTTGACTTAAAGTCTGTATTCCCGGATAAAGGCAAACTTTCCAAGTGGTCAAGGCGAGAAAAAGGAGGAAAACGGAGCACCTTTCAAACGGCCTCCCTCAGTTTTGAAAACACGTCAAGGGACGGATGTGGCGACATAATGGAGCATTATCTAGCGAGAGGGTAAGATCGAAGATTGGCAAAAGTGACAACCCAAAAAAGGGAAGTGAAAAAATGGACTGTTAGGACAGAAAAAATCAAGTTTTTCGGGTGATAAGAAAAGAGAATAAGTTTCGGATGGTTGCAAGAGATAGGGAGTGAGAGAGAGAGCAAGAGCCAAGAAAAATGCAAATATTGAATTCTCAAACGTGATATTAGATGTTTATATACATGTATGTATGCGTATGTTATATGCGATTTATATCTTTATACAAATATATGTGTGTATGTGCCAGAAATTCAGGAAACAATATTAACACTTACATTCACAAATGTTCAAATTGCTCTCCATTAACATTATGTCTTTTTAAGTTGCTTTAGGACATTCATTAAGACCGCATGAGTAATTTTTTAATATCCAACAAACATATTTCGCCTAAAATTATCCAGAATTAACTATGTGCTCCCCTCTTCGATTACAAGAAATAATTGCAAAATAATTATGAATCTTCATGAGGAATCAAGTAGTTTTGTTAATTTTTTGCGATATTATTTCCAAGTAGAAAGTTTTATTTTGCATGTGTTAACATAAACATAAATAATATTGATAAGCTTGTTGTTGCCTAGTTGCCCCCTTGGTGATTAAGCCCCTTCGGACCATATGGTCTGCGATGGAATAACTTCTCCACAGACTCGTTCATCGATTATATTAATGTTTCCGATACGGAGAGATTTATGAACCCAGAGAGGAAGTGTAAATTTGAAAACACACTGGGGCTATATTCGACAGAAATTTCACGGCATAACGCGTGATTGAAGATTCGACGATAGCCTCCGTCCTTGCCGCCACCGATTTCTCAATATTTGTCTTTGGGTGTATGCGCAGATCCTGTTTGGGGCATCGAACCCTTTCCCTCCTCCCCCCTCGCTTGTCTCCTGCCTTCTCTTTGGTCACCGATTGGTGTTGTTCTTTGGGTGTGATCTCTTGACCTTCCTCGAACCCCAAACCCCTTCTTCCTCCGCCCACCAAGAACGTGATTTCCCACCCATCCCATCCTATCACTTACCAACCCGTATTCCACACCTCCCTTCTCCCCGTTTTTTCTCCCTTCGACTCTATATTATTTTGTGGTTTATAAGTCTCTCTCATTGCCTCCCATTCCCTTCTATATGCTTGCTGGCCAGTCCATAACACTGGAGACACTTTTACTTTCTCCCTCCGCTTCCTCCATCTCCCTATCTGCGCACCACTGACGTCTTTTCTCCACACTTTCCTCCCTCTCTCTATCTTTCTCAATCTCTTTTCGCTTTTCCATGGCTCCATATCCCCCGGAAATTCCTCTATATTTCCGTGCTAGGAAAGGACCGTTCATTTCGCCTTCCGTTTTTTTTTCTTTTTCTTGAAGGGCGTCCTCCTTTCCTGCTGAATGGAAACGGACCCTCAATGATACTTGAGAAGTGAGAAAGGCGAAGATATTCGGTATACGTGTCGATAGGGCTTGAAGAGCACAAGGAGGAGGAGGAATAAAAGAAGAAAAAGTAGGAGGAATGTCGCGAGAGGGAAGATTTTTCGAGGGTCCTTCCGTTGTTGATGTAGGCTGAGGAGTAGATGGGGGACCTTGATTATTCGGCATTCATTCCCGACATAAAAAGAAAGAGCGCATTAAAAATTTCCATATTTATGATTATTTCTGTATTATATCCGCATCCGCATGTGACAAGTCATCAAATCGCAGTCTATACTTACTTTAGAGCGAAATGTTATACTCACTCACTCAAAAACAAGTGTTTGGAGAGCATTTATAAGTACAAGTTTTTCAGAAATTTAGCGTCAAATGATATCCTCATTTTGTGCTACTAGGTTTCAACCGATGCGTGGAAAATATCGGATGTAAAAAATTCGTCTTAACTTTTTCCTTATAATATTAGAGAAAAATACATGAAGCTGTGTTACAGATATTTTTAAGTTACTTTCGCTCCTCTTTGGATTCATACCGATCTCATCTACCAGGTGCACACTCCCAGAAATTGTGTTGTCCATTCCAAATTGACTATCAAACTCGTTATAATTAGATTTTTTCGATGTACTCGCATAATTTTGACTCCGAAAAACGCGAGCGTCACGAATTATGACCTTATATTCAAATAAATACCTCATTTTACAAGGTGTTTCTGGGGAAAGAAGTTTCCCAACTTCGCGCAAAAATTCAAATAAGTCATTTTCTCAAAACATACCTATAAATTTTCTGCTGGGAATTTCGTGAGGACAAACTCCTTAAATTATTCCGAACAATAAATTGAATCTCCAGTCCTCAGTGGGTGTCATCCGGTGACTTCCTTATTTCGTAACTCGACGAGTTAAAGTTAATGAAATTTTAACTGTTTTATGTGTTTCTCTTGTAGGGAATGAGAGAATTCCAGCAATTTAAAAAAATACACACCTCCGTCGTTAATCTATATTCTCAAAATCACCAGAGATAAATTTATTCAAACTTTATTTTGCTCGATCCTTCCCCTTAATATTTTCCTTCCCTACCGCAAAAATCCTCGAAAAATGTTCATTTTTCGATATTTTGACAAACGAAGCCTTCGTCGATAGCGATTAGCGCGCCATGGTCTACACGGGATGATAGTAAAATAATCGCGGAGGAAGAGCGACCCACCATATTTTCCTTTTTCAAACAATGGGCGTCAATCAATCATTCATGACCAGCGCGTTCCTCACTGTATCGAAATTTCGCTCGTTTCGGTCAATCGATTATCTTGAATCTTGGAAGATAAATCTTCGCCGGAATAACTCAATAATCTCGCCCGCCTGGTATCCGACTTCCGATGAGATCCAATGCTTCGGTTTTTGTCCTCCGCGATTCCTTTTGGTGGTTAATTTTTCTCGCTGCCTGAAATAAAAAGCTGCTTTTTTTGACGGAGGAAGGATTTCATTTTCCCTGTACGTCGCCATTCGAAGATAGGTATTCCGGATCAAATCACTTTTGATTCTCATGGACAACCTTTCTAACATTGAAGTTATAAAATTACTTTGGACGCCGGAAGCATTCAAAATGTACATAATGATCAACCTCCAACTACAAAATGCAGAGAAAATTGAAACTAATCGTGAATTAAATTTCTATAAAAATACCAAAAGTTTGTCTCTTTACCTTTACAAATATTTGAATCGTATGAACTGTATTCAATTAAAAACATATTTTTTTAATTCGATCAGTAATATAATATTATATGAAAGAATGGTATTTAGTCAAGGGTGTTAGTACGGACTGTAACATTATTTTTGTAAAAATTTTTTTTCATCTTGCATTTTAATGTAAAATTATAATTTTTAAAAGGTAAACGCAGTTGCAAAAATGACTTTATGCACGACTATAATCTCTTACGCAGCTATTGAAAATAAAACGATTATTTCAAAAGGTCGCCTTAACGATTTTCGGGATAAGCAATCGGTGGCGTAGCGAAAAATTGTTCGATGTAGTTATAAATTCGAGAAAGGCGTTACACTTGAGCCGAAACTAGGTGAGATCGGCGCAACTAACATGTAGTCTTTCATTTTAGAAGTAGTTTACCGTACTTTATTCCCCAAGAGTCACTCCCGCCTTAACTGACTTGCTTCCAAACTACCCTTCACCGAGTAAACAATTAACTAAAATTAGACATTCGGTATTTTTTTTCTAAGGTGCCGCTTACTCTATTTTGAAAACAAACCTCTTTCCACGAGGGATGGGTTACTCAAAGGACTTCTTCGGGCTCCCTAATGCAGTTTTCGTAATTGGGTTCAACGGAAGAACTTCCATAGTAACTAAATATGCCGAATAGCCTTATCATTTATCAAATAAACAGTAGTGTATGATACACACACATACACACACACACATATATATACATATACATACATACACACATATTTTTATATATATATATATATATATATATATATATATATATATATATATTACACACATACATACTGTGTATAAGTACATATGTGGGTGTGCATATACATACACATAAACACACACGATGTTACCGTGCCTTCCTTCAGTTCACAGTTAATGAGTTTCACGATAGATGTCTCTCGTACTTGTGCGTTCAATGACTTTATTAACCGGATGGATTATTTCCTTCATTATCTAAAAACAAGGTTCTTCTCGCGACTGTATGCAATCCGCTATACACCAATATCCTCCGGCTCTTTCCGCCACGATGTCATGCGCCAAGCAGATCTCGTATCATACGCCCCTTGCTATTTCTCTCTCGCTCTCTCTTCCTTTTGTATTGCTATTTTCCTTCCGGGTTCTCGCGTCACGGCGCGCGTCATTTGCCTTGTCTCTCCCCATGGCAACGTTCCCTCTCGGTCCGTTGCCACGTCTGCTACGCATACTTTCTCCCATAGAGTTCCAATTCCCTCCTCTCTCTTGCCGACCTTCACTTCATTATTCAAACCGAATCCATAGTATCCTTTGAATTGGTGAAACCGTTTTCTTGGGGTCCAAGGTTCGCATTTCGAACATTTCCAGACCCTATTGTCCTATATGGTTTCTAGGGGCATTACAAGTTCCACTTAAACCCCGTGTCACTATCAAAACGAATCTACTGCCCCTCTGGTGACATTAAATGCAGCCATTCTCGCAGATATTTTTCTTTGCTCTATCATTCCTCTCCAGTATCATTACAGCGAATGCTTTATTATCGACACCCCAGCTTACCAGAATAATTCCCGCACTGCAGCGATTCTCCGCATAGTGACGTGAATTCGTTCCATGAAAACGTGTCGTTATGCGAAACGTCGGTATGCAAATCTTAAAATTTCGAAGGGAAAATGCTGTGACGAAAGATCCTCGGAAATAGTGTTTGAGAAAAGCCACCTAGCGATAAGAAATTTTTTCTTAAGCATGATGGATTTAGTTCTTTCGCACAAAATTAAACAGTTATAGCAGATGGTTCATGGGATTGCACTACACAAATGAGTAAAGGCAAGGGACAGAGGGCCTTCGTCGTAACCGCGAATCTACCATGATCTGAGTTATAGAATTGATATAGTCGTGACCGCAAAACTTCATTACCCTGCTATCACTGTGTATCCGGACCTTTTTCTGCGTCACTCAAGAAATCCAATAAAATAACGTCAAGATTACAAGTAGAATGCTATCCATGAACATGGATAAAATTAGCGCGGTTTTCTTCTATTATTAGATTCGGCAATATTTGTTTTTTTTTATGTGAATTTTTCTCCCATTCATGTAATTGCCGAACTGGGCAGAATTTGAAATTTGACCACCCCTGTTACATGGTCGTAAATTTAGCTTATCTTATTTTTTATGTGGTTTTACTGCCAAGTATTGGGTCATTAGAGCAGCGTTCGCAAGAGGCATTCATGTTAAAATGTTCGCTCAAAATTTCAACATTTCATCTTTTATAACTTTGGAGTTATTAAATTTTTTAATCGGCCCATATCCGAACTTGTACATTTTTCAAAACACAAATCCAAAGAAAAACAAATGATAGCAGTACAGTATACTCTCTATCGTTCACGGTTTAGTCGCAATTTCAATTTAAGCATGTGCACAGACAGACGGCAAAGGGAAACTACAAGCACATTTTTTTAAACGCGCTAAAAATACCGTACCGATTCCGCAGAGTTCCTGCACCATTACCGAGGCATTGCCGTGCCATGCGAGTAGCCCCTCCATTGGCATTGGCCATCTCGGACCATTCTTGTATCGCTCCAGTTACGATTTTCGATCGGATCCCGCTCCAATTCCTGCGCCTCCTTCGTATTCGTCTTACCAGCCTCCCCAAGAGCCTAATGCCTATGTTTGACTTCCTCTTCCACCACTTCTCTAGAATCCGGCTTACTGCAAAGTGGGACTTCGGTATTGGGCATCGGAAGGAAAAACTCTCAAGTTCCAAAAGATAAAGCGGATAAAGGAGAGTAGCTGCATGTGTGTGTGTAAAAAGAATTTTTTTCGCAAGGAATTCGCCCCAAAAATCGGAAGAATGTCGGAGGGAGGAAAAGGAAGAAATAGGACAAGGAATGGCTGATGTTTCAACGAGTATTACCTAAGCTTGAGTCGTCGATTTTTTACCACACGGCAGCTCCTATAAAATTGGGTTATATTACAAAATTTTTTCAATAAATTTAAACGAAGAGAAGAAGAAAAAATCTGGACTTGAGAGAGAATCGAACCTGGTATACTTGAAATAGAACCTGGGGAACTTTTCGGGCAGCTGCTTTAACTAACTGAGCAACATTTTCTCATCTATAACTTTCCTCTTAAAATAACATCAGTCATAGTAGCTATGCACTGATAATGAATAGCTAAACGTATGTGACCAAGCGCCATCTTGCGGCAGACAGCTATTGTGAATTGATTGACCAACCCGAGTCAAGCATAATCATATCATATCATAATCATATTTTTGACATGAAATGGATACTTCCCAATGAATAGTTATCGTTAAAGTTTAACTACCAAAACTCTTCTAAAATGACAGAAAGTTTTTCATTTGAAAAAATCCACAATATTTTTAAAAATAATCCGCCCTACACGGTGAAGAATTAGTCTTTAACAGAATAATTATCAACAAATACAAATATTAATGAAGTGTATAATAGTCACATCAAAGCCGCATAAAGAGACATTTTTAATAATAAAGTTAACGAAACTTCAATAGGAAAAACGATACCTATATCTTTTCCCTTGCCATAAATCTTGGAATATTTACAATTCCTCCTTTATCATGCAATACTCCTCCCTTAAAACAATCTCATCCTGGAATTGAAATAAGAGCCAAATTTTGAGAATATTCGAAACGGGAAGGCTTATTTTCTTGCCGGTAGGCGAGTCTTAGGATAGGTTTGAGCTAGGCTTACTTGTCAATGGATTCATCATAACTTGTTTACGACTCATCACTCACAGCAAAATTAGAATGGGAATAAAAAAACTTGTAAATGAAAAGTTTTCCAATATTCGAATGAATGAAGTACTTGCGAAGGATCATAAATGATAAAAATTCTGAAAAATCCTCTCGCGTACTCTTTTCTGAAGCAAAGCGACAAGAAAGCAATATTCAAACAGCTCAAAAAATAATAATAAAGTGTTTCTGTTATCAGATTGGAAAGTGATCCCTCAACACGTTTGTCTATTGTTTCGGGAAATATAGTGTCTTTAAAAAATGATTGGTTCTCCACTAAATTCTCTATCCTAGCAGTTACAGCGGTGTATCTAATTAGAAATACCTAATAACGGAGATCTCCCTTCCTTGATTTCCTTAAGAGCACACGGTTCTGGCTTGTTGGCGTCCTTTATCCAAACATAAACCCATCCATAAGTTCTCCAGAAACCGCATTTATCGGCGCTATCCCATGCCCCTCTCTAATGCCCCTCCGAAATAGCCAGCCTTCCTAGCTTCAACCCCTTCGATCGTCCAAAGATAACGGTTTTTCCTTCAATAGAATACTTCCTCGGCGGCCGCTCCTAATCACGCCGACGGAGTTCCATTCTCCAAAACGCAATCGATATCTTCTTCGGTCCCCGTCTCCTTTAAGGTCTCCAGTCGGCGGACACACAACTCGCAAGATAGTCACCCTCCCGAAGGAAAGTAAAAACGTGCGTGTAGCAGTTAAAAAAATGGATATTTTGCGAGATTAATTAAGAAATGCGGCAATTTTATCCTAAGGGAATCATCATTAAAATTTTCCCGAAATCTATAATAAATGGAGAATGTCATTGTTCGATTTTTGAGAGTTTTAGAAGAGAGTGTCCTTTAGAATTTGCTACGCATTCTTTGCATGCAGGGCATGGACCACATTGGTATGGAGGAGGACCTATCCATATGCCACTCCGAAAATTTCCTCTTATTAATTACTTGATTGATTTTTTCACGACGTGCGAGAGATCTGCGCAAACATTTGCACTGCACTGATTCATATCTGCCAATTAGAACAAACTCTAGATTTGAATTTTGTATGTCGTTACTAATATGCTTGACAAGAATATTTTCGTGAACAATTTAATATCCAAATAATAGAAAACATTTTAGGAGTTAATTTCATAGCAGTGTTAGCCGTTTTCGTGAAATTTCTATATACGTAAATTTAAGGTTGCAGAAAAAACGTATCGTATCTGCATGGAAATTGATGTAGGAGATACAGGATGCTGGGCTGCCAAATCACGAAGAATCTAACTGGAAACTCGGCTTACTCCCACACGCATTTTGCCTTTTCATCCTGGTTAATTTTCAAGTGAAAGTTTATGAAATAATCGTAAACAAAACAACGCGGAGCGATTTGATTTGTGCGCCAAATGTTTTCTTTTTCAATGAATGATCAGTTCAGTAAATCTATGCAAGGTGTTGTTTCGCTTAAAGGTCGTCTGAATTGAGGAAGATTTTTCGTCATAAGTCGCCTCGCTTCGCACAATACGTCGTTAGTGAAGAGCAAAAGGGGGAATTCTAGACATTCCAATAGTGCTAACGTTGTTGCGTATAGATGGATGGCATTTCCGGCGCAAAAAAACGATTTAGTCCTGCCAATGATTTTCTTCGATCAGAGAGTTGCAGTGCTTTTATTTACATCAACTTTTAATTATTAACATTAATAGGTCTCTATTGATACACTAATCTTTCAGATTGCTATGCAATAAGGCTGTGTAGTATGTTATACGGCACCATTAATAAATTCTCCTCTGTGTGACTAATGCCACCACACTATTATTCCTCAATAAAACCTATAAAAACTAGCTTCAGTATCATCTTTTGTGAGCATTAACTTCATTTATTTAACTCTATTTACGTCTTTTCTGACGTAAGATGTCTTATTTTATATTTTATTTGAATTAAAAGTGTTACATTTTTGACACAAAAAATCCACCAGGAACGCAACCCTTATTTTTATCATTATGTAGGTAAATGGCAAAAATTATGTTTCGCTATAGATCGCTTCATTATGCGCCGTAGTTTTCTGGAATGCATTCGCGACGTATAGCGTGGATTAAAACTCAAAAACGAAAATTTCGACATATTTTATTAATAATAAATGTTTATTTTTAAATACCTTATTTGGTGGTTTTCCAGCACATACAAAGGCTCCTTTTATAATTACATCACCGAATCTTAACTAAATCGAAATGCATCTGGGAGGAAAGCATCGAAAAGTTCGTTATCTGCGACACTCGACATTACACCTTCTCCATCGCAAGCACTACGAAAAGGGAGAAAATGACTCGTCTGGGAGATGCTTTGAGTTCTCGTCGAATTAATTTCCCCCAGAGAAAGACACCTCGCAAAATTCGCTCGCGGCGAAAAAGGGAGCGGTCCCGTATCAACTGCCAAGGAAGGGCACCCCATCCTCTCGACCGGAATAATTTTTTCAGCGGAGGAAGAAGAAGAATCTTCATGTCCCACGATTCAGAGCCGTGATGAAAGGAAAATATAATCTTCTCCCTTGTACTCTGGCGTCAAAAATATTCCAACGGGAAAAAGAACGCCCTTCGCCGCCAAACTGGAACCAATTAGGAAGTCGACAAGGGAACGAGAGAAAAAAAATCAAAGGACGGACTTTTTCGGAAAATTACGTATTCCTCTCTTCTGCGGCACTGGGGGAACCGCGTGTGTGGATGTCCCAAGGGAGAGAAAAAATCACGTATCGCCCACTCTTGAAGATTTTTAGCGGAGAGTAGTGCCGCATAACGCCGATGGAGAAAGGAGGCCTAGTATGACGCAACAATAGGGAGGGATGATGCAAAATTGCCATGCGATTCTACTTCGCTGACGTAACTAGTCCCGTGATTCAAATTCAGTTGATGTAGATGCGACTTGAATATAGCATTTGGCCAGGGTAAAGCTACGTATCATTTATATGGCAATTAAACAAATATATAATAGATACTACGGTATGAGGTAGGAAGCTGAAATTTTCAAGTTATTTACAGAGTAGTGCATTTGCACAAATAAACATTTGAATCTTTCCATCAATATATTGCGGCGGCCGTTAAAAATGTTTAAACTTTAAACAATTAGAAAACTATTATATCACTGATAGAAGTGCTACAACTTTAAAATTTGGCAGAAATGTGTAGCGTTAGTACCCCACAATGGAGCAAGTATAAAATTCTTAAAATTGCAAAGTTTGGGGTTGTTTTAATCTAAAAATTTTACATTGGGAAAAACAAAAATCGCTGTGGAGGTGAAATATTTAGAATTAAAAAAATATTTGTAATGATGAAATATCTGTCTGAAAAATTAATGTTTTTTCAAGGCGAGATGATATGCTTGCAGAATGCAAGCACCTTATACTAGTATTTATACATGAAGAACCGCACATTTATCAAATAATGACGTAAATACTTGCATAATTCTACAACAGTAGTTTGTGGAGTATTTTCTAACGTAAAAACTCGTTTTTATCGACACGCTAGTCCTGACTCGGGAATTGAATTCCGGAGGAGCTGTATCAAAGGGTGAAGAGGAACCAGCAAATTAGCTCCCGAACGTTAAGCTGCACAGAACGATAAAATCATACGGCAATCCTTTCACTAAACCATTATCCTGATCTCGCAGTTATATTATACGTTATGAAAGGGGTCATACCTTTCACACCACCTCGTTTCACACTTATTATTTTCTCTCCTTGTCCTTCGACTGTTTCCGACTCGTTCGTTCAGTAAATATAGAAACGTATGGCTAAAATATAATCACGAGAACGCCGTAAAATTGCGCTCTATTGGTCCTTTCAAAGGTGTCGCTTTTTATAGCATCATGGATAGGAGGGGTGAGGTTGGGGTTGGGAGTGGACCAAGGGGAGATGGGGGTGGGCCAAGGAGGGATGAGGAATGGGCCAAAGGGAGTATGGTCGTAGGAAGTGGGGAAGGGGGAGAAAGTGTGTGGTAAAAAAGGTACGACGAGGACAGCGCGGCGCAGTGGGAATCGTCCGCTGCGTCAATTACATGCATTTGTATATGCAAGTGCTACAGTGGCCGCCTTTTTAAGCGCCGCTATAACAGTTTTCTCCGCATTCGTCCACCGATCCAGGGGCTCGTAAAAGTTTATGTAAGTTCTTATGCGGAAAGTCCGAAAGAGCGTTTCATTTTATAACCTCAGTGCGGAATGTGTGTAAAACTTGCGTTTATTGGTTTTAATTGCAAAATTAGCTATTCTACACTTCGATGGGATTATTCCTATGGCATAACTTGGTAACTAGGTGGAAAGTATGTAGGTCCGCAGTGGTTTTGTTGAATCTGGTTATATTTACATCTCATTAAATACAATTGTATTGTATTGTAATTACGAACAAGATGAAGATGAAATAATATGTCGCTAAAGTATTTGCTAAGTAAAGCCAATGAAAAATCATTGTTTCTCGAGTAACATTAATTTGAGTGAACATTTACCTAGAAAATACTCACCGATAACGATAAAATGTTTGGGAAAATCATATATCTATTTTGGCTACTAAGTAGCCATCATCAGAGCTGCCAGGCGCTTTGTATCGGAAATACGCATTTAGTTTTCCCAATCTTATTTTATCGCTATAGGAGAAACGGTTTCAAAATTTCATTTCGACCGTAGAGTGAGCCCTAAAAATACATTATGGAATCGAACGATAACTTATCCAAATACTGAAAAATGGATAAAATATATTTGGCTTTAAAAAGCAATAATCACCTGAAGACGCGACGGAAAGGTCGGCGAAACTGTTGCCATTCCACCAATTGATCAACGTGGTGACTACCCGGAAATATGAAGCCTTCAAATCTCTCTCTCTCTCTCTCTCTTATTCCTCAAGTTTTTTGTTTAACCTCAACCGCATCCCGACACCATTACCAAAATCCACACCCACTAACTTACCCAGCGACTTCTCTGGGCCGACTACATCTTCGGCAGAAACCTCCGTTTTGTCCGAAAAATGTTTGATAACCGAAGTGTGCGGAATTGTATGGGCATGTATTAAGGGGTAACCAAAAACCAAGATCCGAAATCCCTCACTCCCTCCCTTTTCCTCCTCGCTCTTTACTTCCACGGTCCTTCTCTCCTGGTGGTTCCTCCTCATTCCCAAAGTCCCTTAACCAACCTTCTCAGGAAACTCTACTATCCTGGCGACCTACTACTCTCTCTCCTTCATCCTTTGCGTCCCTCGATCTTTCAGAAGGATACACCTTCAGGAGGATGAGAAGAAAATGGAGGAAAAGGGAAATACGCAAAGCGCGATGAAGTCACGGTCAAAAAGATATGGGAGATGGAGAAAGCTGGAGTGGCGCATAAGAAATTAAAGGATTTTTTTGCTGCAATAAGTGGGGTGGCTGGATAGTTTTTTGAAACAACCAGCTGAATTTTGAGTCAATCGATATAATACTTTGAGAGGAGTAATAGCAGAGTTTGAGATGGAGAAGGATTTCAAGCAACGAAAAGTAATTCTCTAGAGCAGTGGTCTTAAAAACTTCGAGAGGCTGCGGAGCCCTTTTAGCGACCCTCTTAAACTACGACTCTCCACCAACCAAATTAGCTTTGCTATGAATATACGTATATATATATCATCATCATAGGTAGTCTGTCCGTAGACAGGTCCATGATTATTCTTGGTTAAACCTGGTTCTCCATATACTCCAATTTTCCGCTGTCCTCTTCATATCTTGATAACTCACTTTCCCTTTCAAATCGTCTATCAGCTGAAATCTTTTCCTACCTCTTTCTCTTTTCCCATCTAGTTTTCCTTCCAACACGTCTTCAATCATACTCTCTCTCCTCAGGTTATATATATATATATATATATATATATATATATATATATATATATATATATATATATATATATATATATATAACAACTTACGGAAAAGGAAAGGTAAAATGAATATATGGATGTCAACAAGGTGTTGGGATGAGGAAACCCAGTGAGCACTCACCAATCAGACGAAAGCTTTACGTTTGTGATGTTTCTGTGTTTTTGTGTTATTTTACGTGTGTCGCTTCGACATCCCCGGAGCCTCGCCAACCTGAAGTCGTCTGATTGGTGAGTGCTCACTGGGTTTCCTCATCCCAACACCTTGTTGACATCTATATATATATATATATATATATATATATATATATATATATATATATATATATATATATATATATATCCTCCTCTGTAAGAGTCGTCGATATATAATGATATATATATATATATATATATATATATATATATATATATATATATATACATATACATATACATACGCTAAGTAAATATGATTGTTTTAACAAAATTATCATTTTATATTATATAGCTATATTTCTTGTTTTTTATATTATTTCTTTTAATCCGTGAATCACTTCACGGAGCCTCAAGGTCTCCGCAGAGCACAGTTTTAAGAACACTGCTCTAGAGAAATATCGAGCTCGTCTTGTGGCTGAAAATAAAATCCAGAATAAGCAACAATAAGTATCAAAAGCAAGTGTGCATTTCGATTACAAAGCAATAGTCTTCGGTGTAGTGTCACCCAAATTAGATTCTAATTGTTATGGCTTTAGGAGATATAAGACAATTGCTTGATTTTTAAATTTTTTATTTTTAAGAACTTGTTTTGGTATCTAAATGTGAAATAAATAAAAATCAGCGAGTGATCTAAAAATTAGTATGTCAATGGTTCTTCAGTCTGGCGCGCTTCACGAGGCACAATTAAGGAAGTTTTTCATAAAAATAAACACTTTCAGGTGTAATTTTCCCGCTGTGAACCTTTAGAATCCTAGGAAAAAATAAACCTTTTCACCCCCTGTCCAAATCCATGTAATTTTGTCTGAGTCAATGGGGTTTAAGGATGTAACGCCGAAAACCAATTAGTGAGTGTTAATTTGCTCATTATTCCAGCGAGATTTTCAGGATTTGAGAGTCGATGAAATTACGCGGAAACGGAAATGATGGTTACCATGATTGTAAATTATTTACAGTTTTGTTGTATTTTTATATATTTTCAAATGTTTGAATTATTCGTCATTCAGTTACTGCTGAAAGAACGACATTTCAAAGTCAACGTACGTGTATGTCAGAAACAATATCACCAGGCGTACATTTACTGCCGTGGGTCTCAAAAGGGTTAAATATGCGGTCAGTTAATTGGTCTTTCACAATTACTAACAGTGATTGAATGAAAATACACATTTAGCAATTTCTAAACGCCCTTATTTCCGAACTAAGCAATCGTCTTCTTGGAAAAATCTATGCGAGCTATCTGTTTCCAATCGTATTCTTTCACAATATGCTTGTTACAATGTTTAAACTCAACAAGCAACTTATTATCATATACCATATAATTCTAAATCGTTGAGTAAACCACAGGCAAGCAATCCTCTCCACGCCAGTGAAAGCGTCTCGTCTCACTAAACGTGGTGGTAATATTATTGTCGATTACAATGGAAAGTTTTTAATAAATTAAATCAATAAAAATACTGTTCATCGTATTGTTGCTTTTGTGGAATTAATTCCATGTTTTTATTTTTTCACTATGAATAATACTTTCCATTGGCAACCGCCATTTTCAAAATGTTAATTTGTACTTTCAATCTTTTTGATTAAAGAATAAAAGACAAATTACTGCAAACACGCACCCATAGCATATAAGTACAATCTTAAAGAAATTGATTTGACTGTGGCTTGCGCAGAGGTGTGCGAACAACTACTATTTTATTGCCTATTTTCGGCGAAATAAAGCCATAATAAACAACGGTCATAATTATGGACCGAGAGCGTGCAAAGAATGCGACCAACAAGCTTGCGAGGAGAGAAGAATGAACCCAAAAGACGCGAAAATAAGCGAGGAAAAAAATGAGCAATGAAACGGAGAGACCGCGAGGAGAGGAAAAGGGTAATGAAAAAATGTCTCAGGCAAGGCAAAAATAAAAAAAGACAGACTGCATGAGAAGTGAACGTACCCCGAGATATCCTCACAAAAAAGGAAGTAACGCAAAAGAAATTAAGGGCGAGATTTCGGAGAGAGAAATATGGCGTCGAGAAAGTGTACGAAAAAGAATGCACGGGAGGGAGATATGGAATAAAAAAATGAGAAACGTCGGAGGAGAGATAGAGAGAGATAAAAGTGATTTATAAAAAACGGTTTGGGGAAAAAGGGACGAATCATGTAAATAAGGGAGCGCAAATATCTGACCGTAAGAGAGAAAAATGGAGTAGGGAAGGAATGGGTAAAAAAGGAAAGGGAGAAGAAAATGAATAGTTACAACGGGGATAAGGAGAAAAAAATTTACAGAATGGTAATGCTGTATTCTCTTAAACAGGTTCCTTTTATGACTGCAATTATTGTATGCGGAGAATAAATATAGATTCGGGAAAAACATTTCTCACAAGGATAAATCTATGGAAAATAAATGTCTCACGCTTGAAGAATATCTACAGTTTAGGAGGAAAACACGTCTTTTCGTGCCCGCATTGTTAGAAAGAATAGATAAATAGGGGTTATGTGATGCGATATCCAAAATGTCCGATATTAAATATAAATAAGAAGGGAGATGATGAATTTTACTTAAAATTTATCGAGGAACACAAAAGACTATAAATTCAAACGGAGAAAGGGAAAACTCAGTTGTTTGGGAGGAATCAAACCCGAGACTTTCGCGTAACGGTAAGGTGAATACATTCTTCACACATAACGCCTAGCGCCCAGAGTGTTTACAACTTTCACTTATTCCATATAAAAAACAGGCTTCGCTTCCTTTGAACTAACATTTGTCACGACAACATATATTTTTACTACAAAACTAGAGCGAAATATTCCCAAAAAAGCACACCCCACGCCCGAGGGCAGTCTTTCTATAAATATTTCACTGGCGAAGATTTTCGGCAAGGAAAGAGTCGGAAAGAGAAAGACGGAGAGTGGAAAAGAACATAGAAAGAATAAGGAACGAGGAACATGAAAAATTTAAGGGAGAAAATCACAAAAGAATGCATGGTTTCTTGGAAGGAAGGAAAGGCAGAGAGAGATCTGCATGCATATAATTATATGTAGAGGGGAAAGTGGGGTAAAACCGGGTAGCTAATGCTTGACTGCTCACAGGTAACATAATAATAAGTAAAAACTCCTTATTTTTTTAGAGGACCTGCAAAAACTATTGTAGTTGGCTGTCACTATACTGAATCAAAAAAATCGATTTTAATAGTTAGAAAATTTAATTTTTGAAAAGACACATTACCCGGTTTTACCCCACTAGCGGGGTAAAACCGAGTAGTTATTTATGTAATAATAGTAAAAGATCAATTTTTTTAATAAGGAAATTGGAGTATGATAAATACAAAAAATATACTTCAGTGAACTGCATAGTGCCTTGGCTTGTTTCACACTTGAAAACAAATATAAAATGGTCGAAAATTTAAAAAAATGTAGAAATGAGTTTATCCGGAGAGTCAGGGTAAAATAGGGTACTACCCGGTTTTTTACAACCTGTGGTACCCGGTTTCAACCCACAAGACCTTAATTCGGAAAAAAATGACGTCACAGGCATTACAAACGTATGGAATATGTAACACTTATAATCAATAAAACCTAAATTACGGTAGAATAAAAGCATTTACATACCAGGTACAGCAAAGTATCGTGTCTTGGTTTATATACCTCTAAAATCGAAAGTAATACTGTTCCTTTTCACACAGAAATCTTCAAATTGTCTCGCACTTCACCAAACATGTGTTTCATCGCTTATGTCATGCATCAACTAACTTTTCAGTTGTTAAGAATACATTTAGTGCCTTGTCCGACAGATAGCAACACTGCAAAGGCATTATTAGCCTGTTCCCGGTTTCACCCGCCTACCCGGTTTTACCCCATTTTCCCCTATATAACCTCTTCACACGCACGCGAGTATGAAGGGGGGCAAGGCATATCCAAAACGACATCCGAGTGGATATAGCTTGGACGTCGAGAGTGTCGTTTGTAGCCGGTACTTATATGGCATGGCTCCTGAGAGACGTGCATTTCGTCTGACATGTGTGTCGGGGGGACAAGGTTGTTTGGGTGGGGAAAGAGAATCGGAGGGCGAAGAGTGGACAAGGCAAGAGAGCCACATTTCAAAGGCTCTTAAATTTTCAACTCCTCGGGTGGGTTGGCGGAGTGAGGCGTGTAGGAGAAGAAGTACATGGGGAAAAGGGACGAATTGAGGAAACAAAAGAGAGAGAAAGATAAAAAAGAACAAGCGAGAAACGAAATCGGTCTAAGGAGATAGAAAAAAAGGAGTGGAATGTAAATAGCGTAAGTAAACAGAGATCCGGTTATTTGTCAAGAAGCGAGAAAAGGATTTGTGAAAAAATAAAACTTTCGGAGCGTTAAACAGGACGTGTTAAGGGTGGAAGTTGGACGAAGAGGGAGTCTACTGCGCCCGTTTATAAATAGCTTTTATATTAGCTTCTCGAAAAGGTAGGAGGCGGCTTTACATGATACTACGTTAAGACTTGGTGTAGATAATTTTGTTTTAAACTTTGCTTGTGGGTAGGTTTCCCGGTAATTTTGCGGCCAATTTTTTAGAGAACTTTGTCGGTACTTTTAAGGTAACTTTCTAACGAGCGTTTTGATTAACTTTGTAGAAAAGTTTTTGCATTAATTCTTTTTGGACGATATCAGGATTTCATAAAGTGAAGTTACCTTATAAAACATGAATTATTCATTAAACAGAATGAAATTTATAATCTAGCTCAGTGGTTTCCAACATGTTTTTAGGCGAGGAACTCTTTCGCAGGTAAAAAGAATTTCGCGGCATACCCACCTTGAAATAAGGTTGCATATTGTATATAGGTTTTTCACAAAGCTTGGACTTAAGCATCTGCCGGCACTATATCATCATCATTTTAACAGTGGGAAGATTGTCTCCTTAATGACAAATCTATATTTCCAAATCGTTGATTTACTTATTTCACTAAGTTTTTCGCGGAACCCCAAAAATCACATGCGGCACCTCGACGTGCTCGGCACAATGGTACGGAAAAGCTGATCTAGTTTTTATTGACTGTTAATAAGCAAAAATAAATTTACATTAGCTGAAAGTAACCGGCGTTGCTCGGGTTTTTAAGTCATCACAAGAAATATTGAGGAAGATTTGAGAATAAAAGCAAGTAATGAAACCAAGTTCATTTTTATAGTAATGCTTAATAGTATGCAATATTTCTTATCGTCCCATCTTTTCCCTAAATAAATAAAAATTTTCCGTATCCTTTATCGACAAATTTGGCGACTGTATTTTTATCAAATTATCCTAAAAATAAACTGATGTGAGCAACACATGACTTTCTCCATATTTATATGGCAAATTACATGTTGTTAGCTATGGGATCGTTGTCAATATTTACTTCCGGTTGACAATTAAGAAAAGAAAAAGGAGCATTACTAAGACGTAACTAAGCCTCAATTGTTAACAATAGTCTTCGGTAGGTGGCGTGGTGGTGGCAGCTAAAAATATAAGATATCTCTTAAACAATGCATTATATGGAAAATGTATCAAACAAAGGTTGTAGAAAATAAAATTTTCTACAACTTTTATTCCAATACATTTTTACATTTATCAAATATTAAAGCTAATATTTCAAAATAACTGATAAGTGACAAGAGTAAATGCACACTTCCGGTCGACCGATTTCTCCCAAAAACTAATCAAATCTTCTAACTTTTATAAAAATGTTGCGTTGACCTGATTAATAGTTTTTGAGTTAGAGCGCCCACAAAAATCTATCACATACAGACCGACAGACAAACAGACATCATCGCGAAACTAGTCAGAACGTTGTTTTGGCTAAAGGAGTTTTCACCTTTGTTAGTCTTGGCCAAAGTTATTGAGCTACTATCAATTAGTCAGAACGTGTTCAGGGAACCTTAAACCATGTATTACCGTTGAAATCTCGAATTCGATTTTTTCATGAAAACAAAATTTTATCATACTACGTATATGGAGAAAGTAAAAAGTCGATGGAATCACTTTTAAAATATATTTTTACACTCGAATTGATTTCTAGTGGAAGAAACTAATCATATTATGTGACCATGAATCTCAAATATATTAAAACCTTGGGCAGGAATTGCAAGCTCTAGGGATGATACCGGTGGAAACACTTTTGAAGTTATATTATAATTTAGCTTAACCATACGTTATCCTAGGCAAAAGCTAATTTTGTGGGTCTAATTTGTCACATGAATATTATAAAGGCAAACATACAAAAAAATGAGTTCCCGGACTTTGAAATCGAATTTGGCGAAAAATGTGTTGTTATGTATGACATGGAAAGTATATCTCGGTTATACGATAGCGATGTACATCAAAAATGAATTCTACAACAAACAATAACAGAAGTGCCTATTCTGCGTGGGTAAGCAAAACAACGTTGTCCGAAATAATTATCAAATAATAAAACTCGAAATACCTTACCATTGCAAAAGGTTATAGACAAATATGTTACGCTACAAATTCTGATTCTTTATTTTATTACCATTCTAATAGCTATTATGCGAATAAATATCTTAAAAAGTAAACAACAAAACAAATATGAATGTGCGTTGCCATGCATATCGTAATGACGCTCATCAATAAATGAATCCCGTAATAAACGAAAATTTCAACCATTTGCATAAAATATTTCGGTGTAAAGATTAGCGCATTCAGCTAATTTAGTGGATGGATTGTACATTCAAAATTTGGTTTATGCAGCTATTCGGGAAGTATGATTATATTTTGCACACCCACAATCTCTTCAAAATATATAATAGATTTCTGGAACATTTTATTTTGTCTCTCTCCCCCTCTCTGTCTCTCTCCTTTCTTTCTCCCTCTCTTTCCCGAATTAAAGCATTTAAATGCTAGCATTCCTTACGCATATTTAAGGATTAAGGTGATAATACAATCTCGAGGCTAACAATGACACGGTCGGCAAGGCAACATATCGCTAAAAAGCTTAAAATTTTCAAATAAATATGATTTAAACGTAGAACCTGAGCGATCTTGCATTATAAGCAAAATGTGACCATAAGAATAAGAAACGTTATTTATTTTTCTTTAAAACGGTATAGATCGGGTTCGAAGATCGTCGGACGATTATTTCTAATTTTAATTTGCAAAAGAGTAAAAGCCTCTAAGTCGAAAAATCGAATTTTATGTGTTATCTTATGAAAAATTCCACCCCCTTCACTTCCCCCCTTCCACCAAAAATAAAAATTCTGGCTCCGAGGTGCTTATCTTCATGGTCCCATTAGTAAGTGTACCAAGTTTAAAGTCTCCAAGTGTCTTGGTTTTCGAGTTATTCTGTCCACACACACACACATCGCCTTTTATTAATAGAGATAACACTATCCGTTGCATTAAAATGATTAACTGTAAAGCAAATGCGGGTGATTTACTTTTTGTGTGTCTACAACTCGCCATTCCGGTTAATGAACCGAAAGATTACTACGAAAGAGTTCTACCGTAATAAGCACTACGAAACGTAGATTAAACAATACAATAGTCCTACGTATCAAGGTTATAATAACCACTGGTGGTGCATAAGTTAAGCATTAGATTTTTCAATTTTTGTTACTCAACTGGTCATAAGGGTTTTCTCATAAGTATGGGACCCGTATGAGAAAAGCTATATTCATAACTGAGATTGCATTGCATTGCATGGGAGAACGTTTCATGAAACGTCGCTATGGTAGGCAAGTAAGTGTCACGAATCTAATGGTTGAGCTAGGATGGGAGTGTCTGGAAAAACGGCATGAAAAATCTAGACAACGACATCTGGAGAAATTTATAAAAGAGGAATTTAAAGATGAATTATCATATGCAATTAGTAACCCATCTTACGTGGGACGCCGCAACCACACTGACAAGATACGAAATATTAATTGAATGACTGATAGATATAAGGCATCCTTGTTTTCTGGAACAATAAGAGAGCGTGACAGAAGAATAACATGACAGGCCGTTGATATCCACCCCCTGCCACACACCAATTGTGGTGACTTGAAGGTTTAGGGTCTTGAATTCGCTTTCAGCCTTAAGACGAGCTCGGTAATTCTCTAGTGAACAAAGAAAGACGGTTACCAAACAGTTTCGTCGAGAAACACCCAGTCTGTCGCAGAGAATTGCCAGAGGCGTCGCCAGTTGAAAAAGATGTGAATGTCTTTTTCACGCCCCTGCCAGATGGATGGGTTCCGATCGAACCAAAGTGTATGACTTCAGGTCGTCCCGAGCTAAAAAGGCTCTGAAAAACCGCCGCTCCGGGAAATTCGTTCTCGTCCTCATCTCTCGGAGGCCTTTCCCCTTTTCCGGGAGGAAATGTCCCGTTCGATTCAATGCCGATGCATTCGTCACTCCACGATTCTCGGTTTTCGCCAATGTTCGATTCATCTTTATTTTTTCTTCTCATCCGATGTATGGGGGTAGGAAAAAAAACCTCCCGAAGGTCATCCCAAAATGGTGCTGTCATCCCCGCCTGCTCTAATCGGTGGACATATTTCTCAGTCGGAGCGGTCGATGCGTTTTTGTTTTTTTCGGTTTATGCCTCGAGGTCCCCTCTGCCGATCATAATGCAACGGACAAATATCGACAATCGGCCGGGGAACGTTGGTTTTTTCCGCTGTCATCCTCCTCCTTTTAAAACTCATTTTTTTCCGAGTTCTCTTTTATCTTTTTGTGCACGTTTTGATTTTTTCGAAAGGTCCCGAATCACAATCTTTTTTCACGGTGAAAATGCACCAAACTCTCCTTTCGGATATATGAGTTGGCGAATCGTTGCATGTCCTGCATTGATCGACAAGTATTTTTTATTTTTTGACGACGATCGCAATCTCTACAAATGTTGGCGACTGGTATAGTTTTTTATTCTTTTCTTGTTCGGCCTGTTTCTAAATCGTCAGTTTGAGCGTTTGAATAAAGGAGTTTGGTGTAAAACTGTAATTTCTTCAGATATATTGCGAAATGTTCAATATTTATCGTCGAAATTAGTGTAGGCCTTAAGCGAATGATATAATTAAATATTGTATTAGACAGCTCCTACTATTATTTACACTTAAGTCTTATAACAGCTAAAAATGTAGAAATTGATCAAGCGTGTGAAAAGGTAAGAGGGCTTATCTCAAAATACGTATTAAGCTGCAAATGAAAATGTCCAAGATCGACCATAGAACACAAATATACTAGTGTTGTGAATTACTCATATCATCGTTTTTACAAAACCTCCGTGAATGAAGAGAATTATATACATTTTATAAACATACTTCTTGGCGTATAAGTCGAGCAACATTTTTCACGAAATTTTAACCAATAAAAACAAAAAGCCTAAAGAAAATTTCAATATAATTTAAAGACGACGGGTTTTTTAATAAGCTTTATCACGGTTCTCATTAATTTGTCACTAATGTTATTTTTCAATATTAGTAAGACACTGTAACTCGTAGGGTTATGAATGATTAAGAAATCTTTATGCTGTCATATACTTTAATAGGGACGGAGTTATCGGTCCGGAAAAGAGACTGGAGCTCTTTGAAGAAGAGGACGAGCAAAAAAAAAATAATTTCGCCACTTTCAGTAGCAATAAAAAAGGGCTCGTATAGCGGACGTTATTCCTCTTAACACCGAAGATTTTTCCTTGCTCGTTATGACAGTATCTCACCGCGGTTGACGCAGGTGAATGAAGCCTAAGTGACTGACGCGCTAATGACTCTCGACCTACTTCCACGGTTATAGTGGAGCGGCGGAAAGTGCTGGAGCCAACCAAAAAACCTCGATACCACACGCAAAACACACGCTTGCTCGCTCACACATTCGCAAATACCGACATGCACACACACACGGCATCATAAAAATGCTCTCCAACGGCAAAACCTGTGGTAGGGGAAAATAGCTTGTTCTTAATAACCATTATTTGAGGAAAAAGAGCTTGAATTAAAATAATTTATCGCCCGAAATGACGCGCATTACTTTGGGTTATAATGCGATTTACGTAATTTATAGAAAATCTAAATTTAAAAGTCGCATAATTTAAGAAAATCGATTCATAGTGCGGTATTCATCCGGTAGGACCGACGCTACACATCTACGATGTTAAGTCATAAATTAATTTTATAATGAGTATTTCTCAAAGTAACCCCAATATACACTAAACGGAATAAAAAATAACAAGGTGGTAGAATTTAAATTTAGCTACCTATAGTTTCAAGGAGAAGCAAATAATGAAAATGAGTCCATAAAACAAGATGGAAATAAAATACATAAGGCAAGCGATGAATTCATATTTGGACAACGTAGTGTTTGAGTCGCGACGCCACATGAAGTCCCAAGATTGAACTGATTGCCACTCGTGTGTCTAAATGTTCAAGCACTATAAGATCAAATATTAGTTCCATAATGTTATGTTTTTTATGTACTATATTTTTAAATATATCATCGTAATTAAACAGTCGTTACTTTCCATGGTTATTCATATTTTTGCGTATTTAACTATAATTCCATGGAAATATTTCCCAACACCGGCTTTAAGGAAAATCATTTTAAACGGAATGAACTCGGTCTAAATCCATTCCATGGGGCAGTCTTCATGTTGATTAAGACATCCTTCTGTGGGATATCTTAACTGACATGGTGACTACCGTATTTTCTCATGTAATGCTCGCACTTAAAAAAAATCACTCGGACATTACACTGATTTTGAAAATTCTACAGCATACGCCATACAGGTTCATAAATTTATATATGTCAGCTTAGCAATCTATGAATAATGTGAGCCAATTTCTGGGAACAATAAGCCGATTGTATCAGGAAAATGAGGGAAATTAAGATATCCTACACTTGATCCGTACATCTATTCGAGAAAGTGAAAGTAATGTTGTCATTTAGCGTTAGCTAAAATCAAGTAATTATTGTGAGGTAAGTGTTATTAACACTTCAATGTCATATATTATGAGATATACTGTTCGACCGGGAATTTTTTAATTTTTTGCAAGGTACCTTTCAAGCCGGCCCAATTCTACTAAATATTTTATGTAAATAGGAACGATTTTTACAGAAACAATGAAACATAGTCTTGTAATCACAGCGTAGCACGAAAGGTTACCTAAATTGATCATTGGTGCTAACTGATAGCCTTTTAAGCGACTTTTTGTAGCACAATCGCGGAAACGTTTTGATACCGGCTCCGACTTTGACGATTTGGCGCGTAATACGTCCGACGACGGGGCCAAAACCAAAATTTTTAAGTTCATTTTTCCAGTGTCGCACTTGATGAATATCCCTAGAAGATGGAAAAAACCAAATGTGTGGTAAACTAAGCGTTATATTAGCCATTCTCTCCCCATTGGAATCCGTCGAAAATCAGACCCGAAAATTCCGTAGATTAAAGATAAGCTGCGTGAGTGAATATAAATCGCTTCGAAATCCTAGAGCACCTAAAGTTAATTTTTTGAAGTAATTATGATATTATGTTGCTTTCAATCGACATTCGCATTCAATTGTTCAAAATTGCTGTCGTTGATCGGATGTCGATCTCCGGAGTTTATGACAGTCGGATGACTCCATCCGCTTGAAACAATCTTTTGCATATTTCTCCGGAAAGTAATCTTCAAAGTCATTCCACCGAATACGCATCGCACTTTAAGGTCACCGACGCTGGCATTTGAATGAATGAGAGCTATCGGTGTGAGGTTTACGCCCCTTCCTTTCTTTAAAAAAAAAGAGCGGCAGCTGCGAGTTCTTGATTCGTGACTTTTGCCGAGTCTCATCCAATGTAATTTGTATCGGCGGAACGAAACGTCACAAAAATAGGAAGCCATAGGTGACATTGCTTTGAAGCTAGATGACAAAAAATTATGCCAATTCACAATTAATGCACCTGCACATCATCCGTCCGATCTTCCTAAAACTTTTTTTCAATCACTTACAATACTTAACCAACTAAAATTCTCTTTTTTTTCGAAAATCCTAGAAAAAATTAGTTCATTCAATGTCACAGTATTAAGAATTATTATATTTTGAATTTGAAAATGAGGTTTTAAATGGAACCGGAGATTATTTACAACGGTTTGTCGAGATTTTACGTGGGACTTGAACGTGATTCCTCGGGTCGGATAGATAAAAGCCTTATCCTGTCGCTGCAAATTTGACTCTCTCATCCGATTTCGCCAAGAATTGCAAAATCAAAGGCCGATGCAGTTTGATATGCAAACGCCCCGTTCATTATGTTCCCGCAAAATGCGAACAGTTTAAAATAAAAAAGCGAATAATCCCATGAAAGAATCATTTCGCCGCGTATACGAAAAAAATGGTCTCGTTTGGCGAACTAACGAAAACAAACAACTCACGCGCCATATTTTTAAAACGTCAACGTCGATCGATCGCCCTTCAGGGGTTTTTCTCGTAGAACACACGAAAACCGACTTTGCATCGAGCTTCGACGAGCGTCACACATTCTCTCTCTCTCTCTCTCTTCCCTCTATACATAGGAGCTATTTGCATCGCTTTACGTATTCGCGAAATTTTCTTCGCGTCCTAAAAGGCGCTTGCTCTTTCGTTCCTTTGCGGCATCGATTCAAAAAAAGAAAATGTGCGAGTCGGTCGCAAAAAGTTTCCGCAATTCTCGAACGAAAGAAATATTCAGGCCGCGCGAGTAAAAACGGTGACATTTTAAAACAAAAAAAGGTCAATCGCTGTCACTTTCTTTTAATTCGCGAAACGGGGAGAATGCGTTTTACATGCCTGAAAATGCTGCTATTTTACAGAGCGAACAATTTTACACTAACATTTTTTCTCTTCTACGCCCTTTAGCGAAAAAGAAACGAACGGACTCCGCCGTTGCTACTGATTTTTTCCCCTAGCTACGTCATGATTTACGTCGCTTCGTTTGACATTTTTTCGTCCCCGTTCATTTTTTCGCCGGGTCTTTTTTTCAATCCACTGCGCATTAAGGCTTTCCGGAGCTGCAGAATTCCAGATACAACCCGAAAACCAGCGCGAGAGGAGGAAAGGCGAACGGACGACGCGCGGTAATATTTTAAATGCGTAGAAATCGGTCGTGTTGGATGGAGATCGTAAACTTTATGACGCGTCGAGAAAAAGAGGCTGCTAGGAGCGTTCGATTCAGATAAGAGGAAATTAGTCTCGTCGGTGATATAAACGCCCCAAACATGCCAAGCCCTCTATTATCAACTTCGGCGCGGCATGCGACTGCGAAACGGGAGCCGTAAATTATTCGTTCGCGGGACTTGGAATAAGCGAGTGGAATGCGAGGATGTTTCGACGACTTGGAAACGCGACGCTACACGTTCGGTACACTCGGAAAAAAATAAGTAGTTATTTCTGCACTTTCTTCCTAAATCATCGTTCCGTATGTAAGGGAAGGGGCACAATGGCTCGCTAAATCAAGATAATCGCTTCTCGCTTAATATTATACCCGGTAAACCGTAACCGTGCTTTCGATTACTGAAATTTTGAAGTTTTTTTTTATAATTCGTTGCATGCGTAAATACGTACGGTATTTAATTTATTTTTACAAAGTCAAGGCTCACTTAACTCAGTTTCTTTCAAAATTTTTCTTCACATCTTAACATTTCCTTAATTTGTCATTTATCTTGTGCAATGGTACGCGTAAATAAGCATCCCGATCAATCAGAACATCAGTCGGAATAGTGGTGCCGTGACATCCAGTACTTGGGGAGTTTACTTGCTAATTCCGTTCGTGAATGTCACTCGTTCTTGTTAAATAAATTAACCTAATATCCGTTTAGTAGCAAGAAGTTTATTTAACGCCGTGTCGAATGAAGCGCAACGACCGACTTTCCCTTAAATTTAAACGAATCCGAAGCGAAAGGACCAAACAGACCGGGATGACGTAATAACTTCGATATTTTACGCAAGCTTAAAAAGGAATCGAAACGCGTCAAAATAAACGTCGAGTCAACGGAGTCTGCCGAATAAAACGTCGGATGAACTCATTAAATCATGGCTCAAACACGAAAAAGATAATCTTCATTCTGCGCTCTCCGTTTTTTCCCTTCCTTTTTTTTAGCCTTTCATTACGCCATGCCCTACCTCATCCCTAAAATTACCGCTAAAATAACATCCCCCTTCAAAACCGACTCTTTCGCACGCGCGCTTGCTGGCAGCGAGCGCCGTAAACGAATTGATTGTTTACACAATTCCTTTCCCATCGGGGAAAGTTATTCCTGTCAAAATAACTCCTCGAGGGATCTTCTCTCCCTTTCTCTATCGCACGCTCTCCTCCCCACGTCCGACCAAAGTAATAATAACAATAAAAAAAACGATTTAAAAACGGAACCTTCCTCGACTTAAAATAAACCGAAAACGTTATATTATCTCGCGCGGAGGGAAGTAGGGATGGTGGCAGTGGAGAGGATGAGTGGAGAGGGGAGGTGGAGAGAAGGTGGAGTGGGGTAAAGAAGTGAGGTGGGCGAAGGAGAAGTGAGGGGGAAGGGAATGTGGGGGTGGAGAAAGGTGGAGTGGGGTTGGAAAAGGGAAAGTAAGGTGGGGGAAGGGTAAGTGGGGTGGGGGAATGGGAAGTGGGATGGGGTGAGGGGAAGTGGGTTTGGGGAAGGGGGGGGAAGGGAAAGTGGGATGGGGGAATGGTAAGTGGGGGAGGGGAAATGGGTGTGGGGGAAAGGGTGGATAATATTTTTTCACCCTTTTTTAGAGTCTATGGGGAAGAGATGCTTCATCTGAAACATTTTCCTCCATTTTGAGATTCTCTCTCTACTTCGCGCACACAAAATCTCGCGCACGCGCAGCTCGAAGGAATCCGACAAGACTTGTTGTTTTGGTCGGGTAGGAAGACAGCGCCGTTTTCGCCGAAGCTTCAACTCAACACGACACTGACGGGGAGGGATGGCTATCTAAATTTAAAGCATGGAGAGGCCGTTTTTCATCAGGAACCGAGGACAAAAGGGGGTCGCCTCTCTCATTTCTGGAGACATTGGGTCGTATAAATCGCCAGGGAGACGCGGACGGGTGAAATGAGCTCCTACGGTCTTTCGAGACGGCGACTTGAGCCGTGGCGGCTGGGAGTTTTGCGGGTGAAATGTGAAATGGGGGAGGGGGAGAGAGCAAAGGCAAAAGCTTTTATGGCAGTGGCGTCTTAAGATGTGCGCCATGCGTGATCCCAGGCGTCTTTCTGTATTTACCGTAGGGTCGTCGTTCCAGGGAACTCATTCGTTGGTTTCTCAAGTGCGTTTTCAACAGATGAGCGTGTTAAGCCGAGGCGTTCCCTTTCGACTCGGCAATTACTCCTAGCGTTATCCTTGATCGGAATTAAAGGAAAACGGCACGCAAAGATATTGTTCATTCCGTTGAAATGGCAATCGTCGTCGATTGTTTAGTTCTTTCCGTCAACGAGGAAATTATTTTTTGGCGTTTTTTATTCTTTTCTTCGCGTCGCTTCTTTGCTTTAATTAAAATTATTTTTCCTCATATTGTGGTAGCCCTGCTTTTTTGATCCGTTCTAAACATATCTCGTTTATCCATTCTATACTCGCCCTATAAACGATATTTATTTGAAATCCGTTCAGTTAATACCATCGAAATTTATAGTTACAGAAAAATTCTAACCTTGATATTGTGATAGTCCTGTTTAGCTTACCCAGTTAAAATATGATATTTTGGTTATATATTTATATGAAGATTAAATATCTTATTTTTGGTTTAAATCCATTAAGTCAGTTCTCTATAAATACGTTTAAAATAAATATTATTAAATTTTTTACTGTGGTAGCATTGCTCAATAGCTCCGATTTAAACATCTTGATTTAATTATGGTATATTGTACAAATCTTATAAACAAAATTCAATTGAAATCCGTTTAGCCAATTCATTCCAAATCCTTAATTACTGAAAAAGTTTAATTTGTAATTGTGGCACACCTGTTTGGCTTATTCGGTTAAAATATGCTAATATAGTTTTGTATATGTCTATATTATAAATATTAGTTTGGTTAAAATTGATGTAAAGAGTTCAACATAAATACGTGTAAAAATAATTTTGTTTATTCCTTGTACTGTGGCAGTCCTGCTTTCTATATTTATAGTAACTATCTTGATTTTGTTATTTTATGTTTTACGCCTACTTCATACAAAATTTAGTTGTAATCAGTTTGGCCAATTATTTCCAAATTCATTATTACCGAAAAGTTTTACTTTGCAATTGTGGCACCCTTGCTGGATCGATCCGGTTCAAATATGTCATATTGGTCATTAATTTATGTGAAGATTCTATGTACCAATTTTAGTTGAACTCGATTCATTTATGAAGAAGATGTTAGGGACACACACACGGACACACCACATGGACACACGGACACAGAGGCGATCTCATAACACAACTTTCCATTTTTTGGAAAGTAGGCTAAGAATATTACGTTTGAAACGTCTATATAGATGCATCTACGCTCTTGCCTTTATTGAAACATTTCATATTACCTTAAACCTCTACACCCATGATGCAAACTAGACTTATTTCCTGCTACAAAAATAATAAATTCCAAAAATTGTTGTGTGTACAGTATCGATTTTTTACCGAATTTAAATTATAATTTCAAATTTCATATGTAGTACCATCAAAAGTCATAAAAATCAATTCCTAGTCTCGGATATTAATAATTACGCACCATTCAACGCCCGGATATATTACCTTAGACATAGAAAGATCAAATAAAAATAGGCACTAAGGAAGGCTAACAAAACATATACTTATCTCTTCTTAGCTTTACTGTGCCTATACCACGCCGACAAAGGCATAACTTCTCTAGCACAACGCCTGATCATTTTTCATGGAATTGACGCTAAGCCGAAGACCAACAGATGAAATACTTATCCATGTATATGATTTCCCAAAAATCGTTACCTATAAATTAGATCGCGGTTGCTGTTTTTTTTCCCCTCGGTAGGAGAGGGGGAGAAAAACCAGCCTCCCCATAAAAAAACCGTCTTCCTCCCATCTTATTGGTTGATGGTAGACACTTAGGGTTTCGGTACACACTGTCTCCCGACGACGAACACGTTCGAAAACATCTAGGACGGATCTCCGCTTTCCTCGCCGTTTTTTAGCCACTCACTGGAAGCGGTATTTACCCCCCCCCCCTCTCCTCAATACCCCACACCCACCAAAGGGGAAGCCATCAAACAGTCGCCACCCTCCCGTATACACATCCACTTCAATCTCTAACACAGTAAATCCATCTCCCAGACAACGCATCAATCCGTCCCTCCTCGAAAACACGGACTAAAACTACCCCCGGTATAATCCACTCTTTTCCCTCCTTCTCCATCTCTCTCCCACTTTGCTGTCATCGTAAGTTTCCCCACACGCATTCCTAGTGCGCAAAACTTTCGCATCTTCCGTTTAAATGATCCAAACATCTACTCTTATGCGCCACCTCTCTTTTGTTTTTCTGCATTCCTGCCTAATGTCTTTATCACGCCTTTCAAACACCCCTCGGGTCCAAATTTTCTACCCATTTCCGATCGTTACTCATTGTTTTTTTTTGTTTTGGTAGGGGAATGTTCTGCGCACGAGCCTAGAGCTTTATTTCATTTCTCCATCTGACTCCGTGTGGTTTATTGGACTGCGTTTATATGATATAACGGGAATAAATTCATTTTTATGTCCCTCTTCCATCAAATTCATCAAAAATTACATTTATACATATTGCGTTTTAATGATTTGTGATGTCTCGTTTGTTTTTAATTTATTTTATTATCTTATTTTTTGACCTTTCACACAAGTTTTTATATGCATCCTCCTGTTATTTATATAAGAAAGACAATTAAGAACATTTTTTCCTTTTGATGATGATCAATAATGGAGTTTACACTTCCGTTTTCCTTTTCCAGTACACTTTTGTAATTATTTCCTCAATTTTCTTATCTTAAATTATCTCTCACACATATAACCTATCTCAAGTTTCCTCTTGGTATTTGTATTAACCATATGTCATCTCAGCTATTTATCATCTCACTCACTTTTACTTATTTTTATTTACAGAAATTAAACGCTCCAAACTGGAGAATCTCAAATAACCGTAGTATTCAACAGATCTATAGTTTTTGTGCACCTAAGCAAAATCTTCATTGAAAATTTTAAATTGAAATTTTTATCTATCAATGCAACTCTGAAAATTAACTCCTTATGCATTTAAGCTTGTTTCAAATGGGCTGCGTATGGGAACAGCGTGGAAACGCGGCTGGCTGGCGTGATAGAGTAGTGGGAACGAATTATCCAACATATGCTTGTGTCACCGGGCAGCTGTGTGTTATCAGAGGGGCAGTAGCGGTTCCTTAAGAAAGATGACGTGACGCAAAATGCATTTGTTTGTTTGTACGGAATTTCTGGCTAATCAACCTCTTGGATTATTATATTATACTCCTTCCACACAGAACAAATACACAAGGGAGGAGGGAAACCCGGTACCGGTATTAGCCTACTCTTTACAAAGAGCACGATTTGCGCGGCCTCCTAAAATCACGCAAGTAGGGAATGGAACCATCCCAGATTGAAAAATCCGACCTCCGCCGGATTCGAAACTGGGACCGCTGAGTGGAAGGTGAACGCTCTAACCACTCCGCGCCCCACCCATATTGCCTAGATAAAAATTACAAAATGGAGTATGTAATTGACCTCATGAGTTTATGATGGAAAATAGATCCTTAGAGATTTAAATTGTATTTCATGCATAGCTCGTAAATATACAGCCACATTGCATTATTAAACTGTAAATGGCAATCGTAAATTATATGGCAATCATTGATCTCACGATCAGCTTATTTTACCTGTATTACACTTTATTCAATATTTTATTCCATCTGAATGACCTCTATCATTAAAAGCATTCCGTGAAACTTTGATAAAGCGATCAAATTTATTTTCTAGCGAATAAACTGCTGCGCGGATGTTTCTATTTATTCGTCTCTTTCGAGAGAATACTTTTCCTCTCTCCTTTTCTTTTTCTCTTATTCTCGCTCTCTCCTGTTCATTTTCCCACTGCTCTTCTAACGCCTCCATACAAACGCACGTACGCCCAACGCTTCTAGAATCCGTTTCCTCAAAATTCCAGCCTTCATCCCTTCGCACCCATCGTTTTTTCCTCGAATTTTCTCTTTCGATGCGTCTTCATATCCTTGTCACCGTGGGTATTTCTCTATCCTGCCCCGCTCCATCTTCCTCATTTTCTCTCTTTTCCTTTCACTTTACCCGGCGCGAGAGATTCTCCACTCCCCTCCACCCCTACCTCCTACCTCCATCCACCCTTTACTTCTTCTCCCATTTATTTTCTCCTTTCCCCTCCCTCCCTAAAGAGTACTGCTCCCTCATTCCTCTCTTCCCCCTCTCTCTATCTCTCTCTCTCTCTATTGCCCACACTCGCTCATTCCGTTCCCATTCGCAGCCTCTTCACGTTTTACCTCCCCACCCTCTCTCTCTCTCTACGTCATAACCCTCTCCTCCCCCATTCCTTCGTCTCTCTCTCTCCCTCCCTTTTGCCGTCATATAACCATCCAGTCCCGTTCCTCTCTCATTCCTCTCTTCCATTTCCCCTCTCTGGTTCCTCCACCCCATAACCCCATTCTATCTTCCACGCCCTCTTTATCTATATCCATCATCCGAGTCCCCTCCCCCATCATCCCACACATGCCCTTCTCCTTCCTCCTCCTCTCTCCCTCTCGATTTTTTTAATCCACCATCATTTCTCTCTCTCTCTCTCTCTCTCTCTGGATGAACCCCGCTATTTTTTTCGCGCCTCTTCTATCCCGAGACGAAAGAAATGAAAAAAACCAAACAACCGCAAAAACTGCTCGTCCTCCACAACGTGGAATTTTTCTCGGCTCGCGAATATATTTCACGACGCGACTCTGAGGGAGCAAGCACCGGGGTTTGCCGGCTCGGAAGACGGATTCCGGTTTTCTTTTTTTCGGACGGAATTACTCTCTCAATGCGACGCATTCGACGGCGTTTGCCGTTTGACTTCTTTATCTCTCCCTCTCTCTCAGAGTCGGAGAGTTTTTGAAAGTGACATATTTTAAGGAAAGGAAGTAAAATAGTTTTCACGGGTTGGGAGTCGAGATTATATCGTCTTTTCGTCAAAGAGTATTATCATCACCGAGGAATTCACAGTTATATTTGAAAAAAGAACTTTTTCAGAGCTTAATATATTTCGTTAAACCCAAGACAGATATCAATGGAACTAAACGCCAAAATGGAAGTGGTATTACCGTGAGCCAACTCTTAAGAATTATGGTAAAAATGATGACATTTAATTATTAGCACGTTGGGATGATGGGTTCTGGTACTTTTATCGTTTGACAACCACTATTTCAATGTCACTTCAAATCTGTATATTTTTGTGAACTTCGAAACGAGAATTAATTTGCTACTTATTTAGTTTTACAATATTTACAAAAATATTTCCGTATTATTTAAGAGAAAGCGCCACCTGAAAATGGATATGTAAGTTAATTTATTGGTCTTGGGCAAGAATTTTACCCGGGAAATATTCTAACAAAGAAAGCAATCAAAGGTCGCATTCGCCATTTTGTGGATATCCCGGAATCTGAAAAATAAAACGTCAAAATGGGCTCGAAGATATCACCGACATGGGTTGTTCTGCCCTGTAACAGCAGTGACATTTCTCTTTTTAAAGGTCGAAAAATTGCAGTGTGAGTGGGTGGCGCAAGTCATGTTTTGGTGTTTCTTGTTGGCTAGTCGATTCCCTCCTATTACACTAGCGTAATTCACAGTGTAATAATAGCACGACAAAAATGACGGTTGATTAATGGATGAAGTACTAAATTAAAAGTAATTGAGCTCAGGATGTAGACCCTAGCTATGCGATAATTCAAAATAGCTACGTTCATTTTTCAATTTTATATTTATTATTATAAACGTTATTATTTAAACGTTGATCAATTTTATTTACACAATTTTCCAGACTGATCCTTAGGAAAACTTAACGCAACCCAAAAATACAGTAGAAAGTAAAATCGACCATTTATTTCCTATCATGTAACATACTAATTGTTTGAAGCGATTGAAAAACGGAATTTCGACAAATATTTCCAATACAAACAAAATACTAAGTTTATTATAAAAACCAAACATACAAGTTTGAAAATATTATCTCAAATTCCGATGTGAATATTAATGTCACTACAACTTAAACTAATAACTATACTGTTTCCGTCCGTCGGAAGACATATGCACTCATTACGACGACATTAATCTGCATAACTCAAGAAATACTATTCTACGCCACATATTAAATATTTAGGTGAATACGTAATTCTGCACATCTTTCAGTATATAGTTCCATGTAGTAACAATGCGGTTACCTTCAACAATGACAGTGTAAAACAATGACATACAAATACTTATATTATAACAGGGATTACTGTTCAGTCAGGGATACATCTAAAAATCAAGAGACAAATTCATTTCTCAAACGGGGATAGCTATAACGAAACGAAAAATATAAGTGATAGGTACTAAATGCGCAAAACAACATTTCAAACTATAAGTTAACATTTTTACGCATAAAGTCTTTTATACGCTCACACTCTACTTGCGTAACTTTTTGAGTGCTAAAAGTAATACCTTTTTATGATTAAACTTACTACTATCCTAAAGGTAGCCAAATATTTAGCGGCGTAATTGGACAAGCGTTTTTTATCCCTCAAATGAAAGCTTTAAAAATCACTGAAACAGTTGCGTTCATATATTAATATGTTCTTTTGATATGCGCCGCAACGAGGCTAAACCTTTGATGCAAAAAATTTATTTCGAGTAATTTCAAATTTACAGAGTGTAGCAATTACGACAAAAAGTGTATAAACTCTTTCATTTAGGCAAAATATTTTCTCATTTTGGGTCTCCCTTTCAGCGACTAAATTATGCCAGCCTCGCACCAGAGTTAATACAATATGCTTTATATTCACCGATTTTCAAAACAATTTAAAAAATATTAAAACTCAAGCTGCTGTGACACATAGAGAGGAAATATTAGTCAACGGAAAATCCAACCCAGACCTTAAAAAACCCTCGAAAAATTATTTCTGACTCATTTCGCCGAAAAGATCCTCCTCCACAATCTCATTTCTCGCTGGCGCTTCAGAAGATCAAAAGGATGAAAAAGCGCCCTCATTTTTTTAAAGACTTCCAATTAATGTTCCTAAACATCACTACGTTTTTAAACTTCCTGCTTCTCCGATGCCGCCGAAAATATGTTGGAAGCATAAAAGAGAAGCATCTTTGCATAATTTCCTCGGTTGCATACAATTGGGAGATAAAAAACGGGCGGTTTACAGAAGAGATTAAATAAAATAAAGAAGTCTGATCGAAATACCATCCACGAGTATTTTCAGACATTAATCCTACATTTGAAAAGTTCAAGTTTCACATTCCCACTTTCTATCACTTATAAAAACACAAATTCAAGTACAAGAACTTAAAAAAGTACTAATCTTAGTTTATAACCTTACTGTGGCTATTGGAGATACCTGAGATAATATTTTTTTAAATGCTTGTTCTTAAATTCTTTCGGCCATGAGGCGAGCTCAATAGTTCTCTGTTGAAACATGCAAATGGTGATATTGATCTCTCCATCTCTGTTTCATTGCTGCCTTGGAAAGAGAAGACGACAACTTAGGGGTTAAACTTGCTACGCTTCCGTCCACTTAGGTCTCTCATCCCTATCTAACCGTCCTTTAGGACAACGACAAGAGATGTAAGCAACTCGCAGCTTCTCCTTTTATCACTCAATATAATTACACTCATATACATAAATACCGTTTATACCTGCGTATAAGACGCACCCAATGGTTTTATCAGTTGCTTTAAAAATATATCTGAATATAGGCATCCCAAACATTCCCCATAATTTTATGACATGACTCAAAGCGTAGGACAAGAGAATATGAATGCAACGGTACTAATATTTGTTACATCTCTTCATTAAACACTGCTATCACAACTAGATTGAATTTGTATGACATCATAACCTTCATCATTACTCATTTTCTCCGCCACAGCAACATCCGAAACGCCAGACGAATTTTATATAAAACACTTTCCGAAGGTATTGACTATGATTTGTTTAAATGATCTAGTAATATTTTCTATCCGCACATAATACGAGTGAAAATGTTCTTGACAGTGTTAATAATAATAACTAGGGGCCTGTTGCTGTACTTCCTGCAAACATCTGGAGCCTTGCGTGAAGTGACCCAATGCGATAGTTCCTATGACAAAAAATTGATACAAAGAGTGTTATTATTTCTACCACTTTTATTGCCCCTGTTAAAAAAATTATATAGCTCACACGATTCATACCTTTTCGGGAGAAGACTTCCCACTTAAAACCTGCAAGAATTTGCGCCGAGTATTCAGGCGAAATATTTGTCGAAATCGAGCCGACCGTTCTTGATTTATTTCCGTTTATACTGGGAGGTGACGTCACTCGAGGCTTAATCTGTTTTTGTCCTTCACGCTTTTTATTGTAAGCTTAGTACAAATGCACTTGAAGCCCGAGTCTAACAATGCAAAAATCCGAGATGAACAATGCCGGCTACCTTAACAACCTCCTTTTTGAAATGTCGGAAAACCGGAGAAAATCGAATATAAACTTAAAATATGAGCAAACACAAATTAAACAACAGAGTCATCGGTGATAAGAATAAAAATATTCATTTGTTTTTACGTGAAATGGTATACATCTCGAGTCAGAGTATCGATCGTAAATTATTTTAAAATGTTAAAGAATAAAGGTCTACACATCGTATTCTAGTCGATTACGTGTTAATCAAATGCAAAAACGAAAACTATCCTGGAATCGAACCCATGCCTTTCCGGGGGACGACTACCGACTTAAAACCTGTAGAAGTTCGCGCCGAATATTCAGGCGAAAGATTTGTCAATATCGAGCAGACCGTTCCCGGTTTATTTGCGTTCATGCCAGAAGACTTCAGACGCAGGCAGGGACGCAGAGACAGCGGTTATAATATATTAGATATTTGAACGAATTTTCTTTCCTGTTTTTGCGATGATCATTCTATATATTGAATCACAGGAAGAATGAAGTGAAAATTTACTACACACAAACATATACATATAATTACAAATATACACTTGCCCTCTTCCTATCTTTTGAATTCATGAAACCTTAATGACATCCTTCACAGTTTTTCAGTGACCTCATCGCTTGTACCTCCTTCATCTCCTTTCCCTTTCGCTTTTTCCTCTGCTTATACTCCATACATTTTGCCTTATCCCCTCTCCTCTTCGTCTGAATCTCCTTTTCATCATTCCAGCCTGTCCTGAGAAACGCACCTCTTTAACTCCACGCCCGTGAGCAAACAACACACGCGAGGTCCAATTTGGACTCCGTAGCGAATTCAAGAGAGACAGAGAAAGGAGACCTCGTTTCCAAATCCCAGTGTTATAATTAACGTCCAGGTCTTACTGATATTCCTTTGCCTTTGCTTTTCCTCCGCACTCGCATTCGAGGAAATGTGACTGTAATTTCGTTTCAGGTGTACTGCGTACCCCTTCGTTCGTCTTTGTGTCCAATTCTATTCTACCTGTTCTCCATTAATTTGCCTCTCTTTTTTCCTGAGTCTATCAGATTACCAGCGTGCGGGCTGAGAATGACGAATGCATATGCATCCAATTATCCTTTCAGAATGCTGGTAGGAGAGATGGGCGCAGAGATCGGCGATTAAGCATTGTATGGAATGAGTTAAAGATAGCACGATAGCATTTCATCGTTGTAAAAGATTGGAAAATTTTTAGATTGTTTTTGTTCAAAATATCCTGCAAAACAAATCTGCGTGAGAAAAAAAGATGCGCATGGGTATATGTTACGGCTTATCATTCTAAATTGCTGCTTCTTACACGTATAGGATATGTATATGATATATATATATATATATATATATATATATATATATATATATATATATACATAGGATATATCATATAAAACCTAAGTTACTTCTAGAAGGGCTATAGAGCTGAAATTTGGCATGAAGACAGACCATTGGGTATAACCTCTGGAAAAATACGAAATTTCAGAAAAAGGTATTTTTAAGGGGTGTTTTTGATCCCAATGTTCAATTATAAACACCCTTAAGAAAAGCATTGGAAATGACGCAGGGCTATATAAAATGGCTTTTTAAAATTATTTTAAATTAAGATACAAAGTTGGGACATGCACCGTATATACTATGGAAGACAGAATGAAGTTCATTTTTCTTGAAGAGAAAATTCAAATCCATGCTGAATTCGCGTAAACATTTGATTTTAGTCATAAAATTACGAAACTATTTCCGGGTTTCAACAATGAAAAATATTAACTACCATAGCAACGACTCCAATGCCTTTAAATGGGTATTGATTTTCGATAATTCAAGAGCATTGATTTAATGCTTTTAATGGAAAGAAATATTACATAATATCGTTAATGTCAACCAACTAGGCAAACGTATGGTGACGTCTTAATCCTAACACATTAAATATTCCATTTATTTTAATATTATTATTAATTTTAGTGTGATACATATTCATTATAAAGAAATAAATCTGGAGATCGCGTTGGTTTATTTACGAGTTTAAGTCTTCGTATATGGTGATTTTTTTATCTCGTATCCAAAATTGGCAAAATAAGCGCTTTCAAGTTTTTTATCAAATGTCTGAAACGAATTCACTAGTGGAAACAATATAATTGTGGCTTAAACTTTTCAAAATACTCAACCTATGTATACAAGATTCTTTTATTGCAACTCCGATGGATGTCTTTTAGAGAAAGGCTTTAGTATTGCAGCTGAAGTAATCTAAATACACCCAAGATAGTCCTCCATGATTTAATATTTTTATGGTTTATTATTATTATAAGAAGTTAGGAGCAAGTATGAATTGAGAAGTGGTTGCTCTCACAATCTGGATAAGGGAGGGGGGTAAAATTCCTTAATCGTATTTACCGGGTTATAATGCTGATATTTCTGCTGCGATTTTTTAATGAAATAATGCTCCATAAGGTCAATCGTTAACGTAATTAAAATTACAGAAACACATAAAGTAGTTTCAATAATTCACTCAAATATCCGCAAAAACAAATTCTTCGTGGCCCCGAAAAAATTATCTCGTTATAAATACTATCCAATGCTTATGAATCGATCTTCGATCTTTTTTTAAATACCAACTCCCCGGAATAATAGTTTGAATCATCAAGATTATAGCAAGATAAATCACTCACCGCGCGATTAACATCTACCCCGGTGAAATTTCCCACCAACATTTATCAATTATTCCCGGCGAACACATTCATCCAATGATCTCATTTTGGATTTGATTCCGCCGTAAATAATTACATTTGGCACGCGTAATTATCCGAGAATAACTGACTCAAAGGATTCCCTCACCGCTCCATCTAAACAATAGGGACGGCGCACAGGATACGATTTCCTCCCACTCTCGGGCGCGCGCGCGCACACACATTTGGGAAGGCTTCCCTCCCATTTATAGCCTCCGCGAGCTCTCATTTTCACTCAAATGAACGTTTCCTCACCGCGCCGACACTTCAACCACTTAGCCAACAATGAGGTATCCGAGCATCCGGCAATAGAATTCTCGGAATACCCCAAAATGTCACGTTGCCCTTGCTCCCTCCTCTTCCTTCGCCCGCTCAAAATGACGACTCTTCCCGCCGCCGCCAAAATGTAAGCCGATCACATTCGCGGGAGGGAAGCCGTTCCTGCACAATAGTCGAAGAGGAAGTGGGGAGAGGAGGACGTTAACAGTTTGGCCGCGGCTGAATAGAGACCGCGACTTTTATGGAATCGAAATTGAGGTTTCATCCCTCCCTACCTTTTTCGTTCCCCTCCCTTCCTGCCCCCCTCTTTCCTTTCCCAATTAGAAAGGCGGGAATAGGTTGCATTTTATGAAACAATTCCGCAAGATATGCTCATCTCTGGAATTGCAATTTTGGCCTAGCCGTTTTGGAAGGGGGTGTATTTGCCTATTTTTTGAAATATCCCTTTCTCATCTCTTCCTCTTGTTCTATTACGTTTCGTGTAGGATTGGTCTGTGGTGAAACCTTTTTGTGACAATATCTATCTTTGCTTTGTCCATATCTAGGCTTCTGTTGCATGCCACAGAAGTATAGTCCCGAAGCTGGGGTCCAATCCCTTTCTCAACTCGAATCAATGAGTTTCAAGACGGAATTTTGATTTATGAATTCGTTGAAATTTCGTATTACATCATGATTTTCATACGTTCCAGATTTGAAATGGAAAACAAATGTGCTTCTCTTAAGTTTGGTGGTTCAGTTTATTTTAATCGATTGGCTCAAAAAGGAAATGAAATTCGAATAATCAGCATGACTGCTATAATATTTAATAGAATCGGGTTTACTGCAATAGTTTTCTGCATATCTTGTGCAACCATGCCAAATACTAAAAGAATGAAAAACAAAAACGAAAAAAAATTATCGACAAAAATTATAGTCACTTATAAGTTTGAATCGTTGCAAAATTAATTTTTAATGATTAAAAATAATTATAGATAATATGCTCGTGATAAGTACCTTAACAGATAACTGCGGTAAAAACAACTCCGTTTCCAACAATTTGCATTCGAGTACCATACTGAATAATCAGCAGGGCATCCAACCGAAATTTTTTTCGCTCCGGTTTTCGTTCCGGTTCCAACACAACAAAAAATTTCGGTTCGGTTCCGGTTTCGCTCCAGCAACCACCATTGAACCGGTTAGAACCGGTTTTTTTCGCTCCGAATTGGAATTTTTGGAGAAAATTTCAAGAGAATTCCAGAATAATCTTTACTAATTAATGTTATTTTTTATTTAAACCAAATACATCTTCACTATAGAAATTCAAGAAGACAAAATATATATATCTGAACGTAAGATCGCATAAGCGCCTCCTCCCACCATGTAAGGAACAGTAAAACATTGTATGAATTCCTTTCTTACATTTTTCGTTATTCTATTTGTAAACGGATCCTTTTATACGACTCCGTCTAATACTGTTCTATAGGAATTTAAAATTTATTTTTTAAGCGCGTATAAAAGCTATTAAAATTGTTATTTAATTTTTAATCTTTAATTTGGTGAAAAACCTTTGTTATTCTTTCATAAGTCAACATTTACTTGATTTTACCATTCCAATATTATCATAATGAATTTACTGCAGCAGTACTCATGTACGTACTTGAACAGGTATAAGAATACTGATTCGCATTAGAATGTATAATGTAATTCAAAGAAGAGCCACTTAACTATTTTTTTTAATTACAATAATTTAGATGTTAATATTACAAATAAGTACCATGCAATATATAAATATATATATTTTCTTAAGACGGCAAATATGTACACAAAATAACATTTAACAGAAGCAAGAATACTTCAAAAGCACGGCTGCTGAGCGATCCTTCTTGGATCAATTTTAGAGAAAGACTACCAGAATATAAGGGTTCAATGCATATGGAGAAGGGATGAAAGATTATGGGGACAATAACCTCCAACTTTAAGAATCGTGAAACATTTTTACCTGGAACACTCCACGGAGTAGGCTCAGGGGGTGGGTACCAAGACGATTAGCGGCTGTCTTCAAAGTACCACTAAGTTTCTTTCCACTAGCTTCGTTTAACAGGGTTATAAAATCCTCAGCGGAACATATCCTTGACCCTCTCTATGTATTGAGATGCCCATGGAAAATTCCACCATTGAGTAGACAGTTATCATCATAAAGAAGCATCTCTACAAAGGCTTAGGAGCATGTATTCTCAAGAAAATCATTAGCCTTTGCTTATTCGGTGTTAAAAAGTGAGGCTTTCAAAAAAGACTCATATTAGTGCAAATGAAAAAACCTTTCTTTCGCTCTCACTCTTTATGAGAACCAAAAAAACGGAAATAAATAAATAAGGGTTTTCGGATTTGGTTCGGGCTCAATAATACATTATTTTTCGGTTTGGGTTCGGTTTCACTCCAGCTAAAATAACGTTTTTTTCGGTTTCGGTTTTCGGTTCGGTTCCGGTTCTTTGCCCTGATCGTCAGATGATCATATCTGTTGTAAAAAGAGTTTTTTTGCAGAAAAGTAGTGCTTGTGAGTGCTTATGCAGTTTTAAAATAAAATTTATCAAAAACTTTATCCAACTCGAGAATTTCCCACATTTGCGCATTAAAACAAAGGTGCAGATATTACGCATCGCTCCAATAAATACAGGGCGGTCACACCTTATTGTAATACCCCGAAGGTAATTTCTCAAATTATCGCCTCAACATAACCAACTGTCACCCCCCTCTCAAATTTCAGGCCAACTTTTGCCGAATAAGAACCTCTTTGTCACAGTCTTCTTTCCCCATACAATTTCAACCATCTCATTCTTCTCATCTCTCTCACTCCCGTTCCTTTCTTTTTGCTCTCTCGTCCTCTCTTATTTCTCCTCATTCCCTCTCTCCCCATCTCTCTCTTCCTCTCTCTCTCTCGCCAGTTCCTCATCATTCTCAAGAGGGGATCCTTTAATTTTGCATTGCTTGGCCCGGCGGTTTAATTGCACCATCCTTCTCCTCTTGACTTGGTTTCCCTTCCCCCCCCCCCTCTCTCCCCTTCATGCATCCTTTTGGACCTCACACCCTCTCTCTCTTTCACACAATCCTCTATCATCCCCCTCTCGCGTCGCGTCTCTCTTCTCCTCCTCTCCTCCTAACCCAATTCCCTACGTCATTCCAGCTATCATCTCCCCTCCTCTCCTCCTACCTTTTCTCCCTATATCTCTGTCATTTCAGTCTCTCGCACACTTCCTTCCTTCTTTAACACTTGTCTTCACGTCCTTTTCCCAGAAAAAGCATTCCGAAAGAACGAACTCGAAGTAAGCTGCACGACAAACCAAGGAGGAGAGAGAGAGAAAGTGAAACATTGTCTGGGTATGGAAATAGGTATGGGAAGAGAGAGAGAGGAGAGGGGGAGTGGCGTCAGGGAAGGCTTTTAGGAAGAGATGGAGAGTGCTGAAGCGATTCTAAAACCTCATCCTCTCCCTTTAATGTGATCCAAAGCGATGGGGATTGTGTTGACGACGCTAAAGTTTTCCCTTTGGTCACCGGATGGAGTATTTAAATGGAAGTCCGCTGTAGTCGCGAATCGGAATATATATATATATATACTAGTATAGGGTGCTTGCATACTGCAAGCATTTCATCTCAGCTTGAAAAAAAATTAATTTTTCAGAGAGATATTTCATCATTAAAAATATTCTATTAATTCTAAAAATTTCACCTCCGCAGCGATTTTCGTTTTTCCCATATGTAAAAATAATATTTTAAAACAATCCCCAATTGTTGCAATTTTAAACATTTTACACTTTCTCCATTATGGGGTACTAATGCTACACATTTCAGCCAAATTTTAAAGTTGTAGCACTTCTAGAAGTAAAATAATATTTTTCTAATTGTTTAAAATTTAAACATTTTTAACGGCCGCTGAAATATATATATGGAGAGATTGAAATGTTTATTTGTGCAAATGCACTGTTCTGTAAATAATTTGAAAATGGCAGCTTCCTAGCTCATCCAGTAGTACATAAAAAATTATTTAACTTTAATGTTCAAATGGGGTCAAAACAACCCCTAGAATTTACAATTTTAAAATTTTCGATTTTTATAGTTGGTTATGAGAAATGTTCTATAATCTTGCAAAATTTCAGCTTCCTAAACTTATTAGATTGGTCTACACACTTGATTGCGTTTTCCCATGCTATCTTATGGGAGATATTCCGGGGTCTCTGGAGTCGAACCCAAGACACTGTAAGCAAATGTGACAGTAATTCCTAATAGATATTGCAACCATCTAGTAACAGTGAAAATTTCATCTTTCTAGCTTACAGGCAAGTGCTCATAATTAATTTACAAAAATGGCGCAATGATTTTCTAATGGGAAAAAACGCAACTTTCGGAATTTCTGGTGTCGAACTCATGTCACTTAGGTAAGAAGTCTCATTTTATCTGAAGGTTTCTCCATCATATCTACAAAAACTAAAACTTTCAGCTCTCTAGCCCTTGTTGTTTGGGCTGGACATTAGTATCCTCCTGTTATCATTCTATATATGTTATATATATCCTCCTCTGTAAGAGTCGTCGATATATAATGATACACATACGCTTCGACTAGAGGAGCCGAAACGTCTTTACCTCAAAGTTACACGTTATCATGCTAGAATTTCTTGTCTTCTCGCGATATTTTTCTCATCGAGCGCCATTTAGACGAAATAAAGATGAGAATTCTGAAAGTAATTGCGTGTATTTCTGGCTAATCAACTTCTTGGATAATTATAAATTCCGAAAGTAAGGATTTGAAATTTCTGATGATGTTCTAATTTTTTCGGATAAAATACGCTAGCTGAATAGCCCATTCTAAACTAAATCAACGTATTTATTTATTTTTGCATGCTTAATAGGTTTTATAATTAGGAAAGACTCCTGATGTTGAATAGTTGTCATTCCTCATTTTTACTTAGCTATACATATTAAGGCGGTGACTGAAAAGTTCCAGTAATGACTGCGAATGGCTAAATGAATTGTAATAAAAATCTTTCAACAGAGAGTCTGCCCATATCTGACAAAAACTCAACGAACAAAACAACTGCTTCACCTCAAAATGGTAATGACCTCCTAGAAGAGCGGGCGTAACAAAATCATTCCTTACGGTTCCACCTAAAAGTAATGGAATATCTGAGGATCATCAGTTTCTTAGCATTCAATTAAGCTTTATATGCTTTTATAAGAAATAGGACTTTTAAAGTTTCGCAGGACATAAAGTGATAATTAAGTTTTCAGTAGATACATTATTAAATGAGAATATTTCAAAGCCATTATCACGACGAAAAGAACGGAGAAGATACGAGTATAGCGTGTGATTTCCATAATTTTCACGTTTATTACTAAATTAAATCTTATTATGATTATTATATTAAGATCGCCAAACACAGCACTATTCTAAAATATCGATAAATAAAAAATAGGCTGGTTATAATAATATAGTAAGGATCATATGAGTCTACACTTCTGCAAAATTTAGGAAAACAAAATGGAGGAACAATGTAACAGTAATAATAGTATCAGAATTCCCGTTAGGGTAGATAAACCACAGAGCCATAAATGAGATTTATAAATGTTATTAAAGTACTTTTTCAACAAACAGTGATTGCTAATAAATTAAAGAGATCCTTTTAGGCTTATGTCTAGCATTTAACTATAATTATAGATGTATAAAAATATTTATGTACATAGTGAAGTGAAGGCAGCCATTTTTATGCTAGATGCACCTTCCTCGTCCGGTATACGTTTAGAGAACGGAGGGGAGACTGAGACAGAGAGAGATAACAAAGCTCCATTCCCCGCCCAACACGCGGCAACTCACCCTGGAGAAGTTACACGCAAATTTGCGGTCTCGTGCATTGAACAGGTGATGCCCGTCGAAGGACGGTTTTGCTTCTCATGGCAAACACACCGACCTCGGTGGCGTTTTTGGGTTCGTCCCCTCGCCGTTTGCAAAACATGGGGCGCTGCGGTCTCCGAGAAGTAATTCGATCGGCGGAGAGAATTCCGTGGTGTGGAGGGGTTTTCTTACAGCTCCCGGATAAAAAGGGTCCTCTCCGGAGGCTGTAGACGCACGCGTAGAGGAGGGTTTATATTTCTCTCCCTACGAGGGAAAAAGTGACGGATAATGCGGAAGGTATTATATATATATATAATTATATATATTCTATATATATACACTATATATATATATATATGTAATATATATAACAGCTTACGGAAAAGGAAAGGTAAAATGGATAAATGGATGTCAACAAGGTGTTGGGATGAGGAAACCCAGTGAGCACTCACCAATCAGACGACTTCAGGTTGGCGAGGCCTCGGGGATGTCGAAGCGACACACGTAAAAAAACACTAAAATACAGAAACATCACAAACGTAGAAGCTTTCGGAATTGTTCCTTCATCAGCTATATTATATATATATATATATATATATATATATATATATATATATATATATATATATATATATATATATATATATATATATATATTAGTGAATAAAATGCATGAAGTAGAAGACTGTTTTCTGTCTTCAACTAGTTTAAAACTGGAAGCGACCATCGATTAGTGCGATGCAGAATAACATTCAATAGTAAGTTGGAAAGACGGAAGCTTATAAGGAAGCTAAAGCGTATCATCAAAGCACAAGTGCTAAAAGATCGAAAACAAGAATTTAAGCTTAAACTCCGCAATCGATTCTATCTACTAGAAGACCAAGAAGCGGCATTAAAGTTAACGGAGGTACTCAGAGAAACCGCACTAGAAATAGGCGGAACTATTAAAGTTAAGGCAGATAAAAGCTATCTAAAAAACTAAACCGCTGATGAAGAAAAAGAAGGGAAATGAAGATGACTTATGACCCTAAGAAAATGATCCACTTCGCAGAGCTAAACTAAACTATTAGGAAATTCATTAAAAAAGATGTGAAGAAATATAAATATAAACTAATCGAGAAAACTATAGAAAACAATAGATAGATAGATATGCGTCTTTATTTGGGCGAGATTGAGACTAAACAGTCTCTTCTTCCATTAACCCGTTGTCAATTACATACAGGGAGACAGTAACAAAAAAAATAAAATAAAATATTACATAAAATAAATTACTACATAAATACAATGCCATGTTAGCATTTTTGGAAATAAAAAGAAATGGAGGTTTGTTGTTTGCGGGGAAAAACAAGGAAAAATTAAGATACTATTTCCTAGTAAAAACCCCACTGCAGGAAAACACCCACACAAGAAAGGGGGTGTTAAAAACCAGCGAAGCCTACTGATAGCAATATTTAAAGATTTACAGGATCATATTAGAAAATTACATAATTTGAAATACACATAAAATAGCAGTTATAAGAAAATGAAACAGCAACTCGCGATTGGTAAAAGTCGGCTGTTGACATTTATGTAAGAAGATGGTTCGATTACCCATAGCAGGAAGTAAATTCTAAAACGATTAGAGGAATTCTACAAGAAATTATATGCAGATCCTTTTACCAATGAGGAAATAAATGAAGAAGGAAACATGACCACCAAAGAGTTTCCAGATATTCTTCCAAAAGAAGTGAGATACGCAATCAAAAGCATTAAGAATGGAAAATCATCTAGAATTGATGCCATCACAGCAGAAATATTCAAGGCAATAGATAACTGTATGGAAAAGATCCTCTCCAAGATTTTTACGTCTTGCTTAAGGAAGAGGAATAGACCAGAGTCGTGGAACCACGCAAGCATCATACTTTTGCACAAGAAACGCTGCAAGGAAGATTTGAATAATTATCGGCTAATCAGCCTGCTTCCGGCAGTCTACAAAATATTAACAAAGATTCTCACTACGCGCCTTTAAAAGCATCTTGGTTTCGCCCAACCCAGAGAACAAGCTGGATTTCGCAGTGGATATAATACGATGGACCACATTCAAGTGTCAGAGAGATAATTAGTCGCACTAATGAGTACGTGTAGCCCCTCTGCATGTGCTTCATCAACGACGAGAAAGCATTTGACTCTATTCGAACTTTGTCGGCGAAAAATGCACAGAAGAAACAAGAAATAGAAGATACATACTTTACAAGAATAAATTACATACACTACAAGAATATCTATAAAAACGCGACATCGTCTGTCTAGCTGCATGAAGAAACAAGTGCCTTTAAGACCTAAAAGGGAGTGAGGCAAGGAGATACTATGTCTCCTAAATTATTCACAGCAGCTCTAGAGGAAGTATTCAAAACGCTAGTCTGGGCAGAAAAATTATAAAGGTGGAAAATGCTTGGAATCACCCGAAGAGACCGCAAAAGGAACAACTGGGTAAGAAAGAAGCGGGAGTCTTTGACGTAATTAAAAGAGTAGAGATGCTTAAGTGGCAGTGGGCGGGTCACATTGCTAGAAGAAATGATCGGCGTTGGACTTCTAGTGTCATAGAATGGATCCCAAGAAACACCAAGAGGCCGAAAAGAAGACCGAAAGACAGATTGGACAGAGAGCTCTTGTGAAGTTCATAGGACCAAGCTGGAGGAGGGAGGCATTTGATAGGGAAAACTGGAAGAGTCTACGGGAGACCTTCATCCGTCAATGCATTGAAAAGTGCTGATGATACATACATATATATATATCCGACTTTTTTTCGCTCTCGTGTCGCGTTTCCCTTCTTGCATATTCCGTCCCTTTTCTTCCTGTCATATTTTTTTAGTCCGGTTATATTCTTTACTCTTATATACAAATCTTAATTTTTTTACAAATGGTTCGTAATATATTTTCAAATCCAATTTATTTATTCATTAATATTTCACATACAGCACACAAAGGGCCAATTTAAAGTGAAATCTATAACAGAACAAACACAACCATCCATGACCTAGGCGGGATTCGAACCCGCGACCTTAGTAGTGTTTTCTTAGTTTTATTATCATTGATGACATTTTTTTAACTCATCAAAATCATTTAATATTAAAATTCGAAAATGTCAACTTATCAAATAACATTTACACATTCGCTAATTGAAATCTTTAAAATTACATCACAACATTAAATTAAGACGTACTTGTGTTATTAACCCGACAGTTGAAAGTAAATTTTCTCAAAGTAAGTTATCGTAACTACACCGTCACAATTGTTATTTGTTGATAACATTCTCGCTAAAATTATGAATAAGAACAATATATAAACATCTTACAACAATATTTATGCTTAGGTACGTTAACCGCTAAGATAGATTTACTCTGGCTATTCCTTCAAAATGTAATTAGTGGATAACATTTCCAATATTTAGTGAGCTTCTTTACCGATGCTCAACGTCTCTGAATGACGAAGACAATGTCAATTTTTGTCGTTAACGTTATGACCGCTGCGTAGCCTTTCAAATCCGCAAATTCCAGAGGGAAAAAGAAAATTTCCACGCCATCACAACCCTTTCCTGTTCCATTTACTCCGAAATCATCTGTGAACCACTGAAAACCAGAAACTATTTTTCCTGCTTCTTGGAGCCACCATTGTATAAAGAGCACATTCCCGTATCTCTCTCTTTCTCTCGCTCTTTCTTTGTTCTCTCTTTATCTCTCTTCCTTTGTCAATCGCATGTGCATTCAAGAACACAAGGCAGGTGGAAAGGAAAGAGGAAGAAAGGGATCGGAACGAAACGGAGCTTCGCAAAACCTTTGTGGAGGATATAGAGTTAAGAATGAGGAGAAATAGGAGGACAGATTTGACATGAGTCAACTGTTAAATGCTCTTAAGAGTAGGTATGGGCTGTGCAATATCGCGAAGAAGAAGAATCTGATGTGTTCAGCATATGACATTCTCCATATAGAATTATGAATACGATTGATCTCGGATCAGCGTTCTCAATAATAATTATCGGGAATAACACTTGTTAACACTAGGGGTACCGGGGTCAGCCGCCTACCTGCAAGTACCGGCTACCGTCAATTGACGGGTGGAGGAATTTCTCGCTTTTGAGCCCTATTTTTTATATAAATGTGTTGATTTTCAATAAATATGATGTATTTTTATGATTTTTATCCAGTTTTGTCGTCTTTCCGCATTAAAGTCTATTTTTGTACAGAGAAGTTACAATACAAGAAAAACGGAGAGTTTACAGTAAAAGAAACAAATTTATTTTTCTTGTGGCAAAGAACACAAGAGACCCATCCATAATGATAAAATTACAGTGTTCTTGTTTTTATCACATGTACTGAGATATTATTTGCTTAGATAACATCAAAATACGCAATTAAAACACAAAAAACAACTTTGTTTTTTTTTTAATTTGTGGTTACACGTAAAGTTTTGGAATCACTTTTTTCACAAAAAGAGGTGCATAAAACACTTGATAAATGTTGTTAAACACTTGCAAACATATGAATAGTGATCAAAAGAAGATAGTAAGTTTACGCATTTCTTGCAAACCTTACTGCGGCATTGCCTGCACACAAATTTTTTGCACTCTTCGCACAAATCTTTTGTTGTGTTTTTGTTGCGGAGACCAATCTGGCATTGCTTGCGGGAGCCGAGTATGGAAGCTGGGATGGCCTCATCCACCTGCACCGGTGTTAACGCCTTTTGCCTGGTACTCTTGTACGGGCCAGCCAACTCTCTGGCTACAGTGTTTATGTACTAGCGTCGCGGCATCTTGACACCAGTAACCATTTATCATTGATAAATCAAGTATGTTGAAAAATACATGAATGGGCCACCGTCTGGTCATAGCTCGGACACTGTATTTCCGAGACATTTGGTCAATTACATCGACACCACATTTTGTGTAGTTGTAAAATGTGATATTATCAGGTGTCTTCTTTTTTGGGCTTCATCAATTAGAACGCCACCCCCTCGACGATTCGCAGCTTCATTCACTGCAGAAGCCTGATCAACTGCAAGCACAACAATATAGAATAAGTTCAAGGCACTATAATATAATATAAATGAGTCAGGCTTTCTTATTTAGCATTACTTAACTTGAATGTCAGATTCAACCTCCTCTCCGGCACCCCTCGCTGCATGAACTCCCGGATCATCTGGATCACTTTCCCCTGAGTCTCTTTCTTCGCTACTAGATCGGCGAGGTCAAAATTCCTCTTCGCTATCCGAGTGACTTCGCGATTCCGATTCAGAACCGCGTTCACTCTCTGAACGCAGGGAAGAAATGTCCCTCAGAGCTTCGATGATCTCCTTCTCAGTGACAACTCGTACGCGAGCCATGTTGTCACTAGCCCGTCCAAAACGTAACTGAACACTGCAGGGTAGGCGCGCAACCGACAGCACCCGCACTATGGTGGAATGCCCTTAACCTGACGCGACGTTGTCTGCCGCATACACGGAACAGTGCAGGCGCTCAAGGTCACGTTCTCATCCTCCCGCCCGGAAGACTTCCCCTCGGGGAGCAGATTTACGAACTACCCGTTCATCACATGATGAGCACTATTCCAACTGAGGTTTTCTGTCACACATACGAAATAAAATAATTTTCAAAAACGCATTTATTACTCTTAATAACGCGAGATACGTCATTTTTATAGTCAAATACGTTTTTTCATACCAAAATACGTTATGGTACATTGTCATGCGGTGAATAATGTTCAAGAGTCCAAATTCCTCCATAAAAAGGCAAAAAGGGTAGAAAAATAGTCCACCCGTCAATTGACGGGTCGTGGTACTACTAGGTAAAACATCCTATTATGAGGAATCTAAAGCGGAGAAAAATTTACAACAAAACACAAAAAGAACATTAGCCTAAAATATTAAAAGTCAGAAAATTTAAGAAATCTACGATCAATCGTACAAGAGTTGCAGTGCTGCGAAAACTGAAAACCGTCAATTGACGGCGTCCGGTACTCCTAGTGTTAAAAATATTTAAACACTGAATAATTTCCACAGTAAAGATACTTAAAATCACTATTCAAATAGAAAAAAAAACAATAATTAAAATTATTATTTGTTGCTATGGATAACGAAATATCGATGCGCGATTAACATATTACAATATAACACGCTGGAAGGCTTTTGGATAATTTCGATCGTAATTAAAATTACCCTTGTTAGCGTAGGTATCGCTATCAACAATTAGAAAAAAAATTATCGTAGCAACAGAAACAAAGTCTATGACTTATTGTTAGCTAAGTACTGAACATATTCAGGCAAATAATCAAAATATATCTTAAACAATTCATTATAAGAAGAAATGTTTAAAAAAATACTTGTAGAAAATTATGTTTATGGCAACTTTAAAAATTGCAAATATTTACATAATATAAGTCCTTCGGGAGATATTTGCAAAGATGGAAAAATGACTTCCGGCCGACCTATTTTAGCCAAAACATTTTCAGACCTGAAATTACTAATAAAAATCTTAAATATGAAATATTCTGCTCATCTTATTATTAATCTCTGAGTTAGAGTAAGCACAAAATTTCAATCATACACACACACACACAGACATCATTGGTAAAATAGTGAAAACTTACTCAGGGGACCTTAAAACGTGTATTTACGTTGAAATCTCGAAATAGATTTTTTTCTCCTATATGTACCCACTGCATATGGAGAAAGTAAAAATAGGTCTACGTTCCAGTAGGATAGTGACAGAAATAGGAAAATAAACGAAAATTAACTGTACGAAATATATTTTTGAAAACTTTGGACAATTCCACACAAATGAATAAAAACAATAATCATTAATTAAGGAAAAGATATTTCGTAATAACAGAAATGTGGAAATGGACTATTATCGTAAGCTGGCCTTAAAATGGATAGCTGGATTTAGATATTGCTCAAAGATAATTGCTTTGGGACCGTCTATATTCGCAAAATGAGGGATTCGGTTTCTATTATAATTTCATGTTTTATTAGCGTAAAGCGCGTGCGACATCGTCACTTCATTTAGACTAAAATTTAATCTCCAAAAGTTAGGGATCTATTCAAAATTTACTGCCAGATCTAGTTCGTTATTTGCGAATAAATGTGGAAAAGCACCTACGCATAAATTATTAATGCTCTATGACCTAATTACTTTTTCTGGAGAAAGAAAATGCTGCTATAAAATATTGTAAATTATTTTTACGTGTAACAGATAAATTTATTTATTTTGTGATATAGTTTTTTCAAATTCGTGGTAGCCAACAAAAAATTAAGCCACGAAAACCAGCCTTGAAATTTAGGTTGGAAATAAGAGGGTCAAATTAAGAAATTTAAGAATGTTCGGAATTTATCAAATCCTTTTATTAATTGTCATCAGAGTTTCTTTTCATTTGAATGCTCACGAAGAAACCGTATTTTCCCAAATTTACGAGTCATCTTCACGTGGAGGAGAGGAGATTACTCTATTCAATACAAAGAAACACACCAGTTTCCAGGAAACAAAACAAAATTTGTTTAATTATAATTAAAAAAAATATACTGAAATGTGCCTAGGATTCGGTGACGAAATATTATTCTAATCGGTAACTTCCTTTGCTACAAAGAGTGACGGTATTCATGCAACATAACATCTTGCAAAAATTCCTACTTGCTAAAGCGCAATTCTTCATGAAATGGCTGAAATTTGCAAGGCATTCAAAAATTCCGCACAAGAATTCGTACCAAATTCTTTTTCTTGCTTTCGCCCGAGGCCCTTAAAATCAAGTAGCGCTCTTCTGCACTCTTAAATTTACAGGTTACATTGTCCCGGGGAAGGCAGTTCCTCCTCCCGGCCTTAAGAAAGAGAGCAGCTTTTTGTTTTTTTTTGGCACGACGTCACTGTTTTAAGTGCACCCTCGCTCATTTGAATCATTCCCGGTAATTAATTATCGCGGCTTAAAAGGGTCCAGATTACCTCATTACCCTAGCCTCACCTCGCTCGCAGCATGAAAAAGTCTTTTTTCCATTAGAGAGAAAGAGAGATATATTCTACTCGCCGTGAAAAGTAGGATTTCTTATATCTCTCCTTAACTAGCTAAATTGTCGCAAGCATCATGGCCGCCCCTATGCAGGATTTTTGAGGCAGAAGAAAAAAATGTGTAATGCCTGGTAGCGTCAGAATGACGTCCTCAAGGTGCCTCTTCCCCTCTCTCTATCTGTCTCCACCCACGTCACCATCTAAGTCCCTCTCCTCTTCAAAATGTTGGGCAAGGGCTTAGAGGAAGGAAAAGAATATTTTTTCAAATCCCCTTTGATGCATATTTTTCTCTCTAGAGACTTCCCCTCTCCAATACTTCTCTCTATCTTTCCTCTACGATAGGATCTAAAAGGTGTAGAGCACGACGAAAACGAATCTTGCATTTTTTATCCCGGCAAAATGGTACTAAGGAGTCTTCCCCGTCTTTTTTTCCTGCCTTTGCTCTACTTTTCCGGCATATTTTTATTTTTTCCCTTCTCTTTCTCTGTCTCACACGTAGAGATATTTTAGGGAAAGAGAATGTAAGTAGAAAATGGAAAAAGTGAGGGGTAAATGTAGTGTGTGTGTGTGTTCACGTTTCTGTGTATGTGTGTGTGCGAAAAAGAGATAGTGTAGAGGGTAAGGCGGAGAGAATAGAATGATGAAAATTTTACATTCACACTTAGCACTCTCTGACGCTAGCTCCCTTTCACTATTTTAGCTACGAGAGTATAGTAGCAGTTAGCGTGAGACCGAAGGTCTAATATAGAAACGGAGGAATGTGGAAGTTGGGAGCCAAAGAGAGAATGAGATTAGCCTAGGAGGTAAAAAAGGCTAATATTTTTAGAAGCTTTAGTCGGTAAGGGCAGAAAGGGAGTGATATTTTGTGATAGAAAGAGAATGGCAGAAAAGAGTGGATAGGAAACCTGTTAACAGTAGAATAGGTTGTGTTGGATAAGATAAAACGGAGATTTGTAGTATGAGTGGAAGTCGCAAGCTTGTAGCAATCAAAACAGGAAGCAGAGGTGGGAAGAAGAATTATGATAAAATAATAATTACAACAACATCACAGAGTGATTCGGAAGTAGTTGAACAATTTACAAGATCTGCAACTTCCTTTTTATGCCGCTAAACGCAAAAATAACTGTAAAGTCCTGCAGATGAAAACCAGAATTCTTTATTCAGTTATATCATCTCAATTTGGCTGCCTGCAATGATAAGCGATACTCCATTTCCGTTCTCACTCGCTCCAATATATTCGGCGCGACGCGAGCAAAAGACTCATTAATCCTATTCGTCAAGTCTGTAAAAATTTTCTCGAGTAATCGTTCGCACACTGCAGACTTGAAGAGCAGGATTGTTGAGGCTATTGCGGTTGTTACGTGGAAGTTAATAACAGCAATTTCGTATTTTATTTATTTATTTTATTTTTGCATAAAAATTATGACAATTCTCTGTGAAGGGCGTTTTTTACGATAATAGTTGTTGATGAATTCATTTTTAGATAATGGGATACCATAGAACCTCTAGCCAGGGGCGGCCCGGGGAATTTTGTCTCCCCGGGCGGGATAGCACTCTAGCGCCCCCCTCCGTAAATGTTTGTTGAGATATTTACAAAGCATATGTTAATTTATTCAGTGCTCTGTAAAAATTACTAATTAAAGAAAAAAACAAACGGAATGCCTCCAGCATCCCAGCCTGTTCTGCGTTATAAATTCGTAGCAAATAGTTATTCACTTGCAGGTAATGCATAGGTAGTTGGTCGGGATATCGCCCTCAAAACTTTGGCGCCCCGGGAACCCGCCCGGCTCGCCCGTAGCTCTGGCCGGTCCTGCCTCTAGCTAACGTCCGATTTAAATTTTCTATCCGGCCCGCTGAAGCAGTGGGATTTTTTAATGCAGCCCGCCGAATACTTCGTCGCTACAAATGCAGCCACCGTGTAAAAATGTCGTCTACCTCTGGTTAAAGAGGTTTCACTCTGCGCTAAGGACTCAATGTTTGGTCGCACGTGAATACAATCACAAAATCATCGCTTCTTTAAGACCAACGGAAGCGCATAGGAAACCTATTGAATGGGTAGAATAAGTAAGATGCGGCAAGAAAAATAAGACGGGTTTCAGAAGTACACATTTTGATAGAAGTATATGAGAAATCTGTCAATAGCGGAAGCGGTACTCTTGTATACGCATAAGTCTCCTGGTAAGACTCAAAGGTGAGTTCTGATGAATGGAAGGCATGGTCGGTTACACATAGTATCGATAGTATAATCGAAGAAGATTGAGTAGACTAGCAAGAACGTAAAAAGAAATCTCACTGTGATCGTATGGGTTAATCGGAAAGTATATAAAGGGGCATTATATGTAGAGAAGCGAAAGAGTGTACGCGGTCGAGGAGAATGGAACGATCGAAGGAGGCGTAAAAAAAACAATTCCTAATCGGTCGCCATGGTAACGGATCCCGCGCGTATAGAATTTGAGAGAGGGAAAAAATATACGTATTTTTTTCTCCTTATCGGAGTCGTTATCTCGGCTTGGGACGTATTTTACGGATTCAGCGGCGAAAGAGGAATCTATGGTTCGAGTGATTCGAATGCTCTGAAGGGTACTAGTCGCGGACGGCGGAATTCATAAGGGTCTGATTGAGAGTCTCGAAATAAAAAAGTGGCAGAAAATGGGAAAGAATACTCCACAGAAATGTGAAAATGATTCACACCTTTAAGTGAATATTTAACGTATTAGTCGTATAGATCTGTTGGGTTATTTTTGGATTCATTCTTTTCACTTCATGATTTAAAAAAATAATTTCCATCGATCAAATATTGGTATTTAAAAAATATATCTGTTTTAAATCATCCAATTATCGGTCAGTAAGTGGGGAGGAGAGACTAGATGACTATTTGCGGGTATTAAAATAATATCCTTATGGTAACAACAAACGCTATGGTTTATACGCACGTCTCAACATGTCACCAATTCAGACTGAGCAATATATAAGTATAAAGCAACTTAAGTTCACTAGCATCGAAAATGAAATATATTTATAGGATATTTTTAGCAATATTAAAGCACATTTATAAAATCTTTAATACTCACGGAAATATAACAACTAGAATTCAATTACAAGGAATCGAAATGAGAACTTGATATCTTCGGGCATGTGAATTTATCTCATATTACAAAAAAGTATCCTCCAACATCGGCAAGAAAATGTAAACTTTTAATTCCTCTCCTTATAACATGTCCCTTTAGAAAAATGCAAAATTTTTAACCTGGACGTAATTTCGTCGAAATGGAGTCGCGGCAGAATAGAGGCTTAGGACATCCACGGAAAAGAAAGAAGAAAATAAAACGAAGAATAAAAGGGTAATGAATTAGGATCTGCGGTGCGCATGAGGAGGACAGAGGGAAGAAGAGGGAGAAGAAAATTGGCAGAGAGGTCACCGCAGAGGAAAAACAGATACGAGGCGCCATTGTTAAGTCAGAAAAAAAGAAAGGAGAATGGAAGGGAGAAAGGGAAGACGGCGAAGTACCTAACCCTTACAAAGGGACACAGGTGGCCGCTATGGATCGTTTGGCAGGGGGAATAGGAGAGAGAGGGCGAAGAAAAAGTGAGCTGGCGGCGAAAGGAGAAACAGGTGCAAAGAAAGGTCGAAGATGGTTAGGAAGGAATGCGGAGAGAAAGTAGGAGCGGCATCAGATGCGAGGAAGGAAGGTCGGAAGGAAATATATGGAGGGTGGATAACGTGGACACTGCAGAAGAATAGGATGAGATACTGAATTATTTAGGATCGAGGTAAAAAAATACCGGCGATAAGAATTGAAAGGGAAAAAATGTTTCTAAATTAAATTACAGAGAGGATCCAAGGAGATAACGACTGGGGAGAATGCCCAAAAATGTTTTAACAAAGTACAATTGAAGATGCAGTCGAATGGGACGAAAAAATAAGACAAGAACGTTCAAACTGAGTTTTGACGAGCGAGGCATCGCTGTATGGATTCATATTAATCGGCGGAAGCAATCGTTACAGTAATTTTGCTGGAATAATTTAAGAGATTGTCCCAGTGCTAAGAAATGCTCTTTTTAAATAAATAATTTGGCGCAATTTTTAAGATAGCAGAGTAAGAGGGGATAGAAAGTCGGTTAGAGAAATTTTGCAAAATGCAAGACTTTGAGAAGGGGCAGGCTGGAAGTGGGGAAATGGAAGGGAAGAGGGGCGAAGAACGTAAGGGAGGGGAGAGGGAGACCGTCTTATGAGGTACGTGGTGGCTGGCTCGGGGAGCAAGGGGGAAGGGGGGAGACGGAACGACCCCTTGGGACTCGGAGGAGGTGGCGCTACTTGCGAGAGAACAGTAGGAGAAGAAATAAAGGAGAGAGGGAAGGAGAAGATGAAAAGGGATTGGTGAACAGAGACGAAGAGTAAGAAAAGGAGATGGTAGTAAAAGGTGAAACTCTTCTTGCTGACTATGCAGAGCTTTTGAGACCGGAAAGGTGGGGGCAAATGGAAGAAAGAGATAGAGGAGAGAAAAGAGATTGAAAAATAGAAAGGGCAGTGTGAGAGAGAGAGAGAGTGGCGGAAGAGAATTAAAAGGATGGAGGGGGAGAGAGAGAGAGAGATAGAAAGAAGGAGAGTAAGAAAATCGAAGCGAAGCTCTCAAGCTCCGGGAGATGTATCCCCTAGGCGAAACCGTATCTAAAACAGTTTTATTCGTTTAATGAACAAAAGGAAAATAAGTGAAAGAGGAGTACGTGAGGCGGGGAAAAAGGAGATAGGGTAGGGATAAGAGAGAGAGATGAGAGAAACGCAGGGAGAAAATGGAGAGAGAGAGAGATAGAGAGAAGTAGATGGAGTGAGGGGGAATAGGAGGGAGTGGATGAGAAAAGTGGAGATCAGGCGGCGTCGGTTAATTTCTTTTATTCCCTGCCTTCATGTGGAAAAGGAGAAACCTTATAAAATAAGGGGAAAAAGAAGGGGCGTGTGCGGTCTAGAAAAGTTGTAAATGATCAATTAAAGGAGGTGGCTCTCCATTCGCCGGCGGAGAGACTCTTTGTTAATGATGGAACGAAAGAGGAAAAACAAAGGGGCTTATTACCTTCGTAGTAATTGACAAAACAGCCTGTTCTCATTGCGTGCGCGGGCGAGTGAATGCAATAGGGATACGAAAGCGTTTTATTTTCTTCGTCGCGTTCTGTATAGATTTAGTGATCGTTAAAGCCGGTCTAATCGGCCTACATTCATTTGGAGAACGAATTTTGCGGTTATCTGTGGAGAAAAAAAAACTAAATAATTCGGTCTAACGTTACGATCGGAAATATTGCTCCAATTTCATAAAAAACGGCATTTACAATTAACTCTGCTAATACCAAGATATTTTACCTACACTTCAGACCAAGTGGGGTACAAATGTACCCCTTATATTTTTTAGCACGATTTATTGTTTATTTCATATATTTACGTTGTTTACACATGGAATGGATGCTGTTACATTAGTAAACATAATAAAATGAAATTAAAAAATATATATATATGGATATATTTATGAATATTTATTCGTAATCATATAAAGACTTTCAAAGTCACTGTGTCAAAAATTTTCAATGTATTCTATCAACATTTACAACCCATAGTATTCTAAGTCATAACTCGTATTGCACAGAAATTTACAAGAGATGCTTATTACATGCATAGAAATAGTACAGATATGAGTTATTAATTTTTATAAACTTGAAATTCATTACGAAAATGTCTTTATATGTGCCTCATTTGGATTGCCTAACACAGTAAACATATCTAACGCTTCTCTGAATGCTCAGTGCATACAAATTTGCCACTCATGAAGCACCTCACACTTGATTTCCTATATTTTTTCCTCTCACACAGACCACACCTTCCAATCTGGTGATTTCGAATATATTCTCTCCAATACTTTTGTTCAGATACTCTTCTTTGCCCAATATTCGAATGACCTTGGATTTTTCTGTATTTCCATACCGTATTTTCTACCTGTTATTACTAGTCTATTTATCATTTTCTGGAGTTCATCTTCCTTTTTTGCTAGAAGTACTTGATCATCCGCGTATTTTACTTTCCTCCAATTTTGAAATCTCCTGTGCTCTGTCTTACTCCTCTACCGATATTTACTCCGCAGGTGTCCGCATTCTCCAACCTGACATTTACAACTTGATTCACATATAGATTCCTGATCAGTCTCCTGTCTTTCCAGTCTACACCTATATCCTTTAATATCTTCTTCAACATTACCCAATGTACCCTATCAAAGGCCTTCTGCCAGTCTACGAAATATACGCAGATATCTTGACTGTACTCTATGGCCCTTTCTGATATGATTCTAACTGCCCCAATCGCATCTCTAGTTCCTCGTCCTTTTCTGAAACCGAATTGATCTTCCCTTAGCATTTCTTCCGCCTTTTTCTCCAGCTTTTTATTAAGAATCTTCGTGATGATCTTCGAAGTGTGTGACAGGAGGCTTATCATTCTGTAGTCTTTACAGTGCATTGCCTTGGGCTTTTTCTTTAGAGGGATCATTGTTACTTCTAGGAAATCCAGAGGCCACTCTTCCGTAAATATAAATTTCGAAGTTAATAAGGAAGTTTTATAAAATGAGCATCGTCGTTTGAGACCTATAGTTAAACAGCACTTTCTTTGCGACATGCCATTATGTAATCAGACAAAACAAGAAAATTTTAACAAGCCTCTCCATGAAAAAGTAGCCGACAAACGCAAAAAATTTGCAATATGATTAGCAAAGCGTGTGATAGTGGAAAGCCATGGCCATGAAAATTCGTAATTTCTATCTTCTTTAATTGTCTATCATACAAAGTGTGTATTGGTCCAAAATTTATTCCTTAGAAGTGAAAATTTTGAAATATCTCTCGAGTTAATGATCCCTTACCACTGCAAAATGCCCTTAATAAAATTATTTGCAAATCTCCAGTTAATGTTTCTTTAACTGCGTTAAAAGAATTATGTTCCGTGAAAATGAATCGCCTAGAGGGATGTTTTCATTACATCTTTCCTTTCGAGATATTAATGATTTTGACGATGGGCTCATTTATTAAACCGTTACGCGAGTGCGAAACATTATGAAGATGTGAAAATATCATCTTTGTAATTCCGAATTCCGCCTGCCGTTTGGATTTATATGGGATCACCCGCTTCACGTCACCGGTGATAAATGGAGAGAATAACTCAGCAGGACCAGTGTGACGTCAAGATGGGAAAAGAGAGGGAGAAGAGATAGGGAGATAAATCCATTGTATTCCTGGAGAAAAAGAATCCCGCGAATGGTTAATTTAAAAAACTTTAACTGGACATACTAAGAGATTAGCATTTTTAGAATTTATTCAAACCCATCCATTTTATCTAAATTCTAAATCCCTGGATAGCTTGGGCCTAGAAAAAAAGTGAAGAACTATAATAGATGAATTTGTTTCATAACATTGTCTGTTTTTTTCTGAAATATAACCGAGTCAATGCTGAAAAACACGATAAGGTTAAATATTTATAAAAAGTTCAATATCAATTTCTTATTCAAATTCAACTTTTTTGCTGATGCACTTCAAAGCTTATTAATCATTCAGGAAATAACGATTCAAGAAATTGTGATGCTATTCACCACACCGTTAACTAATGAACAATCACGCCGTGGTTTCCTAGAGATTCTTCATTTTAAAAAATTGTATCGTTGCAAAAATTTTCTGACTGATGATATAATTTTATATTTCTCAATGAGAAGCTAATGAATCTTGAAGCATCACTTTATTTTTATTGTTTCGAGTATACGGGAAACGAGAAAATTCCGGTCTTATACATATATAACGAAAATGTCTTTTCATCTTTGGACATTATACAGTAATAACCCGTTATACGCGAAGGATGCGTTCCTACAAAAGGCACGTATATAGAATTTCGCGTATATCGGGTCCTAAAATACGTGTATCTTATAGGGATAGGTATTTTGTCGCGTAATTTACAACTGTTTTCTTAAAAGTTCAAGGGATAGTATTACCAGTTTAGTAGAATTAAGTACATAATAATACCAATGAATAAAAATAGACAAGATGTGCTATTGTAAATAAAAATGCTGCTCGTGTAGTCTAATGAACAAACTTTTCGCCTTCTCAATGATTAATTATGCCCTGCTATTATTTTGTCTTTATTTTTGCTAATGGTACGCAGATTTGATTCACTGAAACCCAAATCACGTGCAACTGTTGTGAACCCCATACTTTCTTCCGACTTTTCTATGACTTATAACTTTATAGATAAGCTCATTGCCTGCATTTTTACTTTCTCCATATACGAAGTATAGAGATTTTGTGGGAGTTCTAACTCAAAAACTTACCCTCATATCAATATCAAATTTTATATTTAGAAAGAGTAGTTCTGTATAATAAAGAGTTGATTAGGTTTAGGGTGCAATCGCTCAAACGGAAGTAGATGTTTACTTTAGTCGTTTTGGTTTTTGGCAAATAACACTATAAATCTTCATAAATGTAAATGTTTTATACCATAAACTTCATAGATAATACTATTCTCTATAATCTTTGTATGAAAATATTTTTCGTAGAAAACATTGTAAAGAAGATATTATATCGATGAATGTAAAACAATACTGAAATAATAGTCGTAGGAAATTTAATTTTCTACAACCTTTGTTCGAAACATTTTCCCATATAATGCATTGTTGAAGAAATATTTAAAAATTAAATTTTTTAGCTGCCACAACCAAACCACCTACCGGCGACTACTGTAAACACTTGACTCTCCTTTTTAGGTGTTCTTTACCAGCGAAGCGGTAATAGCGGAACGCCTTATGGACACGTCTGGTCCGTCCGTCCGTCGTAACTTTCATCTGCAAAACCGCTAGACGGATTTTAATTAAGTATGAGTGATCGTTATTAAAATTTATCGCCCAATTGTGATTATGAACTGAATCCGTCAATTAGAACTTTTACTTTACATAATTACTTTAATGAACTTATACTCGTTAAATGGCATCCGTCAAGTAGCAATTAAATACCAAATTTTTCTCTCCCTAGCTCTTATATGATCTGTAACTTATAGAGTAAAAAATTTATTTGGCCAGTGAGTAACATTTACTACAAGAAAGTCCACGAGACTACATACATACGAGTTATAGTTTCGGAGATAGAAATTCTAGAATATCCCGCGAAAAACATCGCATATTTTGTTTACATCAATCTCTAAGGCGATTTTCTCAGAAAATAACAATAAAAATCCGTTTTTCTATCCTATGTCCTTATATGATCTGTGAGGTATAGTTTAAAAAATTTATTCGGATAGAAGACAACATTTACTACAAGAGTAATGGCTTCGGAGATAAAAATTCGAGAAATCTCGAGAAAAAACATCGCCTATTTTGTTTACATCGATCGCGAATACAGTTTTCTAAGCAAATAACAATTTAAAATCCGTACATTTCTCTCCCATGCTCATATATGATCTGTGAGGTATAGATAAAAAAATTTATTTGGATAGAGAAAAACATATAGGTACTACAAGATAGTCCCCGAGACCATATAATTACCAATTATAGTTTCTGAGATAAAAATTCGTGAGTCTCCCAATCTTTCGATACCGTTTCATGCGTATTTCCCATTAAGAACGCCTTTGAAATCTCTGTGTATTCCATTTATGGAGTATACTTTTTATCTTGTTAGTGCTTTTTGTCTTTTCTGAAAAGCACTACTATCTTCGTTATGTCCGTCCGTCCGTACGCATATATCAGTAAAGAATTGGCTAAACCGATGTCAACCAAATGTAGTATATAGAATAAACACATAAATTAATGGCCAAAATGGCATATTTGGACCGAATCGACTTAGTAGGGGGGGGGGGCACTATTTCAAATTTCAAGTTTTAGGTAATTATAAATTTGGAAGGAATTGGCTTAATCGATTTCAACGAAATTTTGTATGAAGGAGGCGTGCAACATATGAAAACAAAATCAAGATTTTAAATATTGATATAGAAAACAGGGCCGCCATAATACAAGTAATAAAAAATTCCTTTTTACAAGTATTTGTGTTGAACTGTCTGCATCAATTTTAACCAAATTATAATATTTAAATCTACATATATATATATATATATATATATATATATATATATATATAACCATAATAGCATATTCGGATCGGATCAACTAAACAGGGGTGCGACACTTATAAATTATACTCTTTCAGTAATTATGGATTTGGAAGGAATTGGATTAACGGATGTCTACTAAATTTTATATATAAGATTTGTACAACATACCAGAATTAAATAAAGATGTTTAAAGCTGAGCTAAAGGGCAGGGCTACCACAATAGAAATTAAAATATTTATTTTACATGTATTTCTAAAGCGCTGACCTCATTCTTTTTAACTAAATATTATTTATATATATATATATATATATATAATATTCATATAAATAACCAAAATATTATATTTCAACCTGGTCGACGAAGCAGGGTTATCACAATATCAAGGTTAGAATTTTTCTGTAACAATGAATTTGGAAGGTATTCTGTGAACGGATTTCAAAGAAATTTCGCTTTTAGGGCGGGTATAGAATGGGAAAACGAAATGAATATCTTAAGAACGGTTTAAGAAGATGGAAACACGAACAGAGAGAAGCACAGATAACGAGTGGGTGCGAGTTTGTCTGTCCGGAATCAACTATATGCGCCACCGGCGACCTACGACAAAGGGGCATATGTATTATGTCGCTATATCATAGAGAGAGCTTTGTTTTTGAGGGGAGAGTGAGACGAAGAGCGACAATAGGAGGGAAAGAAGGAGAAGAAAGGGATTGAAGGAAATCGGGTCAGAATGAGGTGTTTTAATTTTAATTTTAATCTGAATCTTTATTTATGTCTTCTCGTCATTTTTGAAGGGCAATTACTCTAGTTTACCAATAAGGGTTAGAAAAAATATATTTATACACACAAACACACACACATATACGCGCATATCCACATATACATATGCACACATACATATATACAAGTACATAGACACACATAGGTATACATAAGCTCATGTACACTGCATACTAATTTCGTGAAATTTAATACTATCGAATTTTTGACTCTTCCTTCGTCTCCAGCATGAGGGTTCATAAAACTACCCCCGACCACTCGATGCTCTCTTCATCCTCTCACTCGACATCACGTCCTAAATCCTAATGGGAAAACCTCGCAAAGAGAGAGAGAGAGAGAGAGGCGTGCGCGGGAGGGTATAAGTGACGAGACCGGAAAGAAAAACACGCGAATGCGAGCCAAGGAAAGGAGGTTTAATCACGGGCACGCAATGTGCCGCTGAGTGACGACTGTGGCGGCGGCGAAGAGAGAGAGAGGGCAGAAAGGAGAGCTTTACGCCGACAAGCGAATGGATAGAAACAGACGGAGTCGAGGCGAGAGCGGCGGCGCCTCTCTTGATGGCTCGAGACTTTTGCGGGTGATTAAGCGACGCTGATCTGAGAGCGTGGCGGGTGAAGCGCGCTAACGCTGCAAAAACGTATGTCATTTAGAGGTGTACGAAAAGGAGAAGGGCATATGGTCGGAGAATAACATTCCAAGAAAAACACGCGAGAAAATAAGTCACACCCCATCCCTCGCTCTACACGGTCTCGCTCGACGCGTTTTCTATTTAGCACGGTTTTCACTATAAGAGAATTACCTCGAATTGCGCGTCCATTAAGTTGGTCTGGCAAAAGGTCTCAGAGCATTAAAAAGAATCGGAAAATATTTCGGTTTCACTAACGAGGTTATAAGAAACAATAAAGTAAGTAATTCTGAATGCAGTATAACTAAACTGCTGCATGCTGAATTCAGGAAGGCTCTCAAATGTAACCCTATGTATTTCAATGAGGAGATTTATCCTACCTTGCACGATGTTTTCCAGAAACGCATGCGCCGTTCATAACGAGAGATGGGTGTATATCGAATAGGCCCAGTCAGTGTACGTACACCTGCCTTTTGTGAGTAACATTATATCATAAAATTTACCATGCTCCATGGGTCGTTGATATAAAGACAAAGTAATAGCCTTAGCAAAGAAGAAATGCATCAAATCATCATTAGTATTTGCGCAAATAAAGAGCAATATTTTGTTTTTCATATCATTGAGGTCTTCTATATATGTAGGCGTTCTTTTAGTTCACGTTAATATGGCCAACGAAAGACTGAAAGAATAGTGTCTGCATTAGAGTGAATTATATTTAGATACTTGGTAGTATTATCCTTTAACATGTGGAATATTTTAATCTTCATTCACATGGATGCAAAAGCATCCTAAAACAGGCTGAATCTATAAACATTAAAAGACAAAATAAATTACAATCATGTGAAAATTGTAAAGTAAAAATAGTAAATTTAAGGAAAAATAACACAAAATTTAGCCGTTTTTATTACGCATTTAATAAAATTAAAGTCTTTTATTTTGTTCTATCAGCAAAAAGTTAGAATCTTCTTGAAATGATGATGTACTTCGAATTCACGTGAAATAGAGTTAAAAAGAATTGGTCAAGCTTTGTCCTCAGATTTAACGCGCTCCTTTTATTTCAAAATTTTTACAATTCACTTAAAGATTTATAAAGTTAAACGCTAATAGAATTTTTAGAATATAATAGAATTTATAACTGCTCCTCTTTCTAATTTTAGATGTTTTATACCAGACAATAATTTCCTTAAATCTGTCTGTTCCCTATACATTCCCATACCCTTTGATCTATCGGGACCAAACTTTACAAAGTGACTTTCTATGACCCTACGGGAAACATAGGGCACCCGGGAACCCCGACAACCACCCCGCACAGACAGATATACAGCGGGTCCTCATATATCGATTTGTTTTCCTTAACTTATGTAAATTAAAAGAATAAACAATATGAATTAATCATAATATCGTAGTTTTATTTTGAAATTTTTATAAATGTCGATGCTCTAAGTTTCTATAAACTGTTATTAGAAGCTCGAGCAACGCCGGGTACTTAAAGCTCGTATATATATATATATATATATATATATATATATATATATATATATATATATATATATATATATATATATAAGACACTAACCACTTTCTCAAACGTCTCAAACACCTCCCCTTTCCTCTCCCACCCAATACCATTTTGGCCACTATCGATGTCTGTTCCCTCTACACAAACATCCCCCACGATGATGGACTCTCTGCCCTTAGTAAACTCCTGGACTCAAGACCACCCGACGCAAGACCTTCCTCCCATTTCTTATTAGACTTGGCAGCAATGGTGCTCAAATTGAACAACTTCTCTTTCGATGGTCGTCACTACCTTCAAATTAGAGGCACTGCGATGGGCACCCGAATGGCGCCTTCATACGCCAATTGCTACCTTGGAGAATGGGAAAGACTCTTCCTCAACGTTCCACTCAGACCACTTTTGTGGCTGAGATACATCGACGATGTCTTCCTCATTTGGACGCATGGACCTGACTCTCTCCTTTCCTTTCTCTCGCGTCTCTCCTCCCATCCTTCACTGTCCTTCACCCACCAATCCTCTACCTCCCACATCACATTCCTGGATGTCGATCTTTACCTTCAAGACAGCCAAATCCGCACCTGTGTTCACATCAAACCCACCAACAGCCTCCAATACCTCCACTTTGATAGCTGCCATCCCCTTCATACCAAAACCTCTATCCCCTATGCCCTTGCTCGTCGAGGATGGAGGCTTTGTTCCGATAGAGCATCCCTTCTAGAGTATTACTCTGTCCTCGAGGATGCTCTTCTCAAACGTGGTTACCCTCCAGTCTTGGTCCGCGAACAGATCCATAGGGCGATGACGCCTACCCACATTGGATCTCATCCTCACACACCCACTATTCCTGCATCTACCCCTCCACTCACTCTTACGACACTTTTCCATCCTGGTATACACGAAGCTCTCAAAACAATCCTTCATGCTGCCCACCCAATTCTTACCTCTTCCTCCCATCAGTCCCTCTTTATCAACCTTTTTGCCAATCCTCCGCTCCTCTCCTTCCGCCGGCCCCCAAATTTGGGAAATATCTTGTGGAGGAAGGATCTTCCCACTTCTACCACGCTTCTTGCAATAGGTTCCCACCCCTGAGGAAAACCTCGCTGCCTCACTTGCCCTATCCACCTACCATCATCTTCTTTCTCGAGTCCCTCCACCAACATCACCTACCCCATCACCTCCAGAAGCAACTGCACCACCCGTAACGTCATTTACCTCCTTACCTGCACCCTTTGTCCCGCGTTTTACGTAGGCCTCACCAGAAATCCGTTAAACATCCGAATGAACGGTCACCGGAATAGCGTTTCTCTCAGACGCCCCCTCCCAGTTGCATTACATGCTAATACCCACAATGTTCCCTTTAATAGTTGCTACAATGTTAGGATTATTCGCGCTTTACCCTATGACACTCCTGCCCCCCTTCTCCGACACTGGGAACTAGCACATACCCATCTTCTCGACTCTTTCTCTCCGCCTGGCCTCAACCTCCGTTAACCCTATTAGCCCCCTTACAATGTTTCCTTGTTACTTTGTAACTATTCGGACTCTACCTCATCACACTCCCTCTTTATTGGCTATCCACCCCTCCTACTCCCCACCTCCTCCAATCATCAACCTTCCCACATCACCCTGTCATTCCCCGCCCAGTGTGTCACTTTACGTTACTCTTTCGCTGAAGAAGGGCTTAGGCCCGATAAGCTTGCGTGTGTTTTTGTGTTCGTGTGTTTTACGTGTCTCTTCGACGCCCCCAGCAGCCTGCCAGCTTGGTCCTCAACTTGGTGAGTGTCCGCTGGGCTTCCCTCAACACCTTGTTGCCACCCTCATCACTACCTTTTCTTTTCCTTTAGTTTATATATATATATATATATATATATATATATATATATATATATATATATATATATATATATATATACATAGCAGCGTATCGAGAAAAATGGGAAATAATGAATTTTGTAGAACCGTCTTCATTGGAGAATAACTGCGAGAAAAATGAGTTAGAAGCGAGGATTAATTAGCCGTATCTAAAAATGCTGGACACTAAATGGTTGGAAGGAAGAGAACAATGCGACACGCGAAAAGGGATAGCAGGCACAGAATGACGAGTGCGTGATACGGACCTCCCTCTGGGAAGGGAGGCGGAATGTTATAATATCACGGATCTGAATGAGAGAAAGAGAGAGAGAGAGGCAGAGGGGGAGGAGAGGTGTTGGTGGGCGTGGTGAGGATTCTCTAGCAAGAAATCCAGAACGGTCTTGATGGATGTGTCAGGATGTAGTTTTTTACTCGGGAGAAGGTTTTTTTTGCACTCGGAGAGTGTCTCGTGTTGCAGCCGGGGGGGATAAAAATAGAGGTTTACCCGGGCAGGTCACATGTGCCTGTCAGGTCATGCTGCGAGGGAAAGAATGGGACGCAAAAGTTTCCCCCCCGTGATAAATAAGATATCTCTGCTGTAATATAGATAAAACAGAGGTGTCCCAGCCAGTGGTATATCCTCGAGTTTCTCTGCTATTATTTCGGCGCTGAAAGTTTTATAAATAAACCAATCTATCAACTTTGGCTCATGGACTGTGTGATTACACCAAAGTTAATAATATTGATATCTATGAAGATTTTAACAAATGCTATCTTTTAGTTTGAAAATTTTCCTTTGCATAACGAGACTTATAAAACGCAAGTGAGGAATTCATTTCTTCGGTATGGCGCGTAGAATTTCACATATTATTTTCCTTGATGTTAATAAGCTCACGCCAAACGAATTCTAAACGCAGAATCTTCACTTCTTACTTTGTGAGGGGGTTCCGGTGGTGTAGTAGTTAGGACGCTGGCTGCTGCTCGAAGGAGCAGCGGGCACGAATCCTGCGAATGTATAGTTTTTTCTGAGGTCGCCCGGCCCACTACTTGTGTGGTTTGAGGGGACCGCGCAAAGCCAGCGTTCCTTTCTTCGGTTTCCTTTCTCCCTTCTGTGTTTACGTCCAGTTGATGACTGCAAAATGACCATAGCAGTCGACGCACTTAAAAATCAACTAAACTACAAAAACTTAATTTGTGAGCGTATATTACCAAACTTTGACTAAGATTTTCATGCCCGTAGCTTTCCAAGATATGATAAACGCAAACTAAAGTACATTTAGATTGAAATGTATAACTAATGCTAAAGGCACGAAATTAATTGGAGAAAAAATTAAAGAAAAACAATCTGAGAAATTTTGAGAGAAGATCCGTCCTATAATCGAGGTTTATATACTAGTAAGAAGAGGTAGTTGCATTGTAATTTGTTCGCGAAAAATAGAGGTTAGGGTTATGTGTAAATGTTGGATAGAATAGGTTGAATCAATATAAGAGGAGGTTAGTAAAAGATGTGATCTAAAGAGTACCGTCTACCAGTAAAAGGGGAATAGATTGGTGCCTTGGGGTAATATCCCTCTCCATATGAAAGCAAAAAAATAGGATAGAGCACGCGATATTTTTCTATCCAACTACAGTATTAAGTGGGTGTTTCCTCCAGGACATGGCCATAGAGAAAGAAAGGAGAAAGAGTTAGGAGGCGTTTTTCTCCGTACGAGAGCTATAGGCTAAAGGTAAGGGTCTCAAACACAAGGACCGCGAACCTCATGCCATCCGCGATTAGAATTTCTGCTGCCCACGAAGTAATTCCCTTTACAATATATTACGGCCCAACCTCAAATGCATCTATCGTAAAATGTTTCACGTAAATATTTGTAAATAAACGCATGAACTAAAATACCAGAAGCGTTCCGATCCGACGAAAAGGTTGGACGAAATAAATTTTTCCCGCTCAAAATAAAAATCAACTCACAAGCGGGGAGAAAATCGGCTATAGTAAAGTATAACGTGTATGAACGACCTGATCTCACTATAAAGGCAAAATAGGCAATGTTCGTTGTAATAACAGCGCTAGAGGGGGAATTATTTTATTTGAAATTCCGAACGGGAAATTTTTCACGTGACTGGAACCTAAGCAAAAACCAATTTCATTCATTCATCCCTCGCTTTGAGTTGTGGACGCGCTCCATGAAAAAAACCGGTAAAGAGAAACCGGGCAAGGGCTTCCTAACATGAGCATTTCTTCCCTCATCCATACTTATAGCCTCTGAGTAAAAACGAAACGTTACGTTTAATTCTCGGAAAGCGTTCCATGCTAAAGCAAAATTGATGGGCGTTTGAAAGAAAACAGTGATAATCCGAAAACATTTAAAGCTTAACCACTCAACTCGTGAGATGAGCGTATTAATGGTATTTAAGGCGAAAAATTGCACATTAAGGAATTTAGAATAAATGCTGGAAAAATTTAGATTTTCTGAATGTGGGTATACCCATGATTTTAAAGACGAAACATAATCCAGTTTTTCATTAGGAGGATAGAAAAAATAATTTTGTGATTTTAATACTAACTGGATTAGCCGTGTATTGGAAATAGACTGATTAACTAAAATGCGATTAAAGGAAAAATTTGCATCCAAAAGAGGAGGAAACAAAAAAGAATCTGCTATTATTGGAAAAGGTGGGAAAAAGGGAATTGTGAAATAGGTAGCAGAGATCATGACGATATGGAGAGCCCAAGTTTCCAGGTTTCACTAAACCATAGGTCTATGGGCTAATGAATTTAATTCGCAAATAAAATTATCTTAAATCATTTATTATCTGTTGGGGTTATATGAAAATGAAATCATCTAATTCAGGGATGGGATTTTGGTTGGCCCGCAACAAAAAAAAGTGTTAATTGACTGTCTCTTTAATATTTTTCCATTTATAGCACAATATGAAAGATTGTTTCTAGCTATGTTGTAATTAAGTTAATAATATAACTAACAGTGACCTTTTGTTCGAGAAAGAGATGCTTGTAGCTCCATAATTGTTGTTCGGCCATAAATGATCTGGGACAATAATCATAAATCGAATTTTATGTAACCATTCAATCGTTTTCTGAGCTCTAAGTCTTAGAATAAATGATTGTAGTTAAACCATAAAATTATTTAGCTTTGGATGTATATTTTAAATTGGCACGTACCTTACAAAAGGGCAAGTCAATTTTTGTAAATTTTGGCTAGCGAACAAAAAAAGCTTCGCCATCCCTTTTCTGGTTCATATCTTAATATAAATAATCTTTCCGGGCTCCTTAATTTAGATTTAGCCTGCATATAGTCTTTATATATGTTCTCTCCGCAACCCACGGTGGAATTTCAAGGATATAGATTGAGCAATATGACGGGGATGGTTTCTTTCTAAAACATGGTGGCGCAAGATGAGAGAGTAAAAGAAACAGTGGATGAACAAAGAATAAAATTAGCGCGAGAAACAATATGTAAGAATAAGAAAGAAAAATACAGAAAGAGAGAGGTAGGGTTCATTTGAAGCCCTTCCTCTAAATTCCCATTAGGATACCACGGGGCATTCGGAGTATTATAACACCCGGTATAACAGGCTCTTTACCGGTCTCTAACCGCCCTAGAGTTAATGACTATTCTTTTATCCACGTTGTGCCTCTAAAATTAATAGCAGACTTTTGGTATTGTAATAAGGGAAACCACGGTCTGATAATAAACCACATACGAAAATGCCCGACCCAACCCAGGAATTCAAAGTTCCATAGCATCGATGACTCGAATTTGCCTGTTTTTCGAACTTTGACTAGTATAGTCCGGCCAATATTATCCTAGACCAGCCAAAGCCCAAACATTATTTTAGACATGAACCAAAATCATATAACTACGATTGTTAACGGCCGGCCATTATGGATACAGGGCAGATTCAGAACTTCTGCCGTAACACAACCATATGCGAGCGCGCGCACACACACACATTTACACTAATTTATTTATTTATTTATACTTTTATCATCTCTTAAGCCTATCACTACCAGTGACGCTAGTATGTTTACACTGTATATACTGCAAACTATAAAATTCTTTCAACAATTTTTCTATCCTGAACGAATAACAAAATTCCATTTCAAACCTCGCAAGAAAAACGACATTTTTTCATTCCAAGGAACGAGAGAAACAGCGGAGATACTTGCAAGAAAAATCTCGGGCGCTTTACTGAATTTCATTTTTTTTAACTAGGTCGATAACCCGAACCGGGAAGGAATGGAAGGGATTGATAGCTTGTATTCTATCCCAGAAAAGTTTGTGAGAGTGGCTGCGAATATTGGGTTTGAGGACGAAAAAAGTTCCGAGGGTCTTCGAAGCATGAGAAAAGAAAGGGTGGACACAACAAATAAGGGAGCAAAGGATAAATGCGAGAAGGGTGAGAGAGAGAGAGGGAGGATAGCGGGTGAGAAAAGAAAAATTCCGCAGGAAATGAAAAAAATAAATAAGAAAGTTTGTCGTAAAATAGTGAGATTGAACTAATGGATGAGAAACTTAAGAGGAAGAAATAGAGACATCGAAGAGGGGGCGATTTTGTTAGACAATGCTCTGAGAAAATAAAATGGAGCGCGAGAAGATTATCCACAAACCGAAGAGAAAAACTTTTACCAGATTGAAAAATCGATCATCGCGTTGTGATTTTGTGCCTGTGAACCTGTTACATCTCCTTTTCTTTTCGATAAGTGATTTTTTTAAGCTGTTAATAGAATTAATAGAGATTTATTTTGCTGGTAGTCATAATTTAGTGCTAGAAAATTTATTTTCCCATCGAGTAAAATAAACGTTTTTCTTTAGAGTAAAGGTTGATATTTGTTAAAATGTACACATATTTAAACTAAAGTATGGGATAGCTGTGAGACAAGCTCAAATAGTAATACAAAAAGGAGAATTCTTATAACAAGCTAATAATTTTTAGCATAAAATAGTTTAATTTTTAGTAGTTTAAAGTTTTAAAATAATAAAGCCCCCTTTCGTAGCTGAAAGTGTTTCGTATTTCAACTTAAAACCATATTGTGTGAATGGAACCATATACTCGTTTACTTCAGTGCTATAGAATTAGCGAAATTATAAAAAACTATTTTTACATCCTTACGAATTATCATATTTTCATCAAAATCCGCATGCCGCTGCTTCTTAGATATGTCGACGAATTATATTAATTTTTTTACCAATTAAAAAAACAATTCAAACTATAAATTTATATAAAACTCAAGTGTGATCTACCGTTAAAGGATCAATTTTATTGTTTACCAACAAAGAATATACATGTAATTAAAAAACTCAACCGCAGCAATTATTTTATATTAGACCACGAATAAAAATGTTAAAATTGAAGGAGGAAAGAAAACATGCCATTTATGGCTCCAGCCATCCTTCTCTACTCCCGGATCGAATCGCTGGATAAATAATACCCATAATTCATAACGGACTGAGAAAAGACGCCATGGGAAAAGCGAAATGACAAGTCCAGGATTTTATTCTCCCAGCGAGATGAGAAATTGGGATTACGCGGGGGAAACCAAAATGTCTACATTGACGACGCTCTAGTGCCTGCGGGGGTGGGGAGGAGAGGGGAGAGAGAAAAGGTGGAGTGGAGAGGAGGGGTGGAAAGAGGAGTTGGAACGTGATTTGATGGGACTAATAAATTATGAGAACGAAAAATGGAAGTAAGAGCTCTGGCTCTTGTTTGGGCATGTTTATGCTCGTGGGACGAAAGCTAGAAAGTGACATCAGAAGTGGTTCTCTTCTCTCCTCAGGGTAGATTGGGAAGAAGAGAGAAGGATAAGGATGGTTTAGTTGGAGGTATGTTGTAGAGAAGTGGATGGGATTAACCCTCCCCCCGAGTGTGAAACTCTTGCCAGTTCTCGAACCGGGAAAGTTTCGTTGGAAACAGTGCGGGGTAGGTAGTTGTCAAGGGAATATTTGTAACTTCACTTTTAGCCACGTTGATCGGTTATGCTCCTCTAGAAAGGAGAAAACAAATCCGAACACGACATTTAAACGTTTGTATTTCGAGGATAGGCGTGAGCTCGATAAATTGGAAACGACTCTTCGACCAACATGTTTAAAATCATTGCGAGTTTTCGTTTGCATTCGGAAAACGGACGTAGTCTGTGTTCGAGCTTCGCGTGAATTTAACGAGTCATATTATAAAATATACCTCAAGTGTTCTTCGTTTTAAAGGGTAGTAAAATATCGAAAATTTTAATTCAGCGAACTATACGGTATGGTAGACTTACAATCCACATAAAACCTTCCTGCATGATAAGAACTGCCTTGTTTATTACCTCATCATATGATTTCTTCGAAATGATTAACCCTCTGAGAGCTATCTCTTTGGGATTTCCAGCTATTATCGTAAAGAGCCGGAGAAGCTAGAGAGAGTAATAAGAGTTAAATCTACATCTTATCCTGCAAAGTGGTGGGTGGCAGGTGGTGCAATCCCCCAAAATCCTACCTAATAATTTTCTCTCGCAGGTTTGACTTTTCTGTCATGATCTCGTATTATCCTCAAAGAAATAAACGACTCCCGATAAGGCTACGTTACGAAGGACTTCTCGAAATAAATGCGTTAGTTATGTCGAATAAAAAAGCGAGACTCTTATAGAAATTCCATTTCTTATGGCGTTATTCTGAAGCAAGTGAAAGATGGTCGCGGCTTACTTCGGAAATATATGGGAGAGAGACAGAGAGAGAGAGATATGAGGAGAGGGAAGGAGGGAAACAGAAAATGGATATCACGTACAAAGAATGAAAACGTATCACGTAAGGATAGATGACGGGAAAAGAATAGGAATGCAGGAGAGGAAAGAGGGGAAAGGCATCGCGGAGGCGGGCGGATCAGAAAAGAAACGGCAGCTATCCTTGCATCTTATGTCTTTCTCCGCAAACTCACGCTGGAGAATACGTTTGCGTGGAGGTGCGACGTAGATGTGAGTAAATTGATAAAAATCTTTCATTTGTTCTTCATTCATTATATCCTCTCTATCATTCTCCCATTGTGGGAATTTTTATACATGCTGACACCTAGAGCGTTTTATGCTCAACTAAGAGGTATTGTTCAGTACACCTTTCCCATCATCTCTACTACTTTCTTAAGCCTTGGATTAAGTTTTTCTATAGCAAAATTCAGGAGGAATGCAATTTACACATATTTAGACGTGTTGGAGTTAAATTAGATTCGTTTTACAATTATAGATTTTATAGCATGTATATATACGTGTGATGACGGAAAAGATCCAGAAATTTGGTCAACATATCTTAATCGTACAATATTAAAATTCTAAAAGATTAAGCTGAACATGTAAACGATGAACCTTGGCAACTACATTCATTTTTAAAATACCGTTGTAGAGATAGCCTCATTTTAATTTCGTGAAATTTCTAGAACATGGAAAGTGCGGTGAAATTTCAGCGTGGAATAATTTTCTTTTCGTGGAAAGAAAGAACAGCTGCAGTAGATGAAATTCCTGAGCGATTGCGGTCTGTTTTTGAGACTCTGCTGAGACCAAAAGTATTGTATATTTGTGGATGGGCGGGAGCGGTCAAATGTAGCAAAGCAATATTTGAGAAGAGCTTCTCGTTTTGGAAAAGGATCGGCCATTTCTGAAGGAGATGAACCGATTTACAGAAGAGGTTTTGGTAGTGGGAGTGATGGCAGGGCGGAAATTAGAAGAACATGGATTCATTCCGATTTTTTTAGTGTCCGAGGGGAGGAGGAGATGGAATTCCTCCATTCGGGAAGTCGAGAAACGGAGAAGAGGGTGTCTCAGATAAAAAACCACAATGCGTGCAATGATGGGGTTTCTCTCGCTTAATATTTTTTTAATAAAAAAGATAATACTCTCTTCCTTTTGACTCAAGCTGGGCCAGACCCATGCATATATAGAGCTACGAGTTTTGTGATTAAGTTTTATGGTTTGATAACCATGTGGGGAGTGAAGAAATGGTTCGAGCGACTGATTCTGAATATTTAGATTGGAATCCAACGAGGCGAAGAGAAAATTAAGACGGAGATTACTTCTGAGGGTTGGCAAATTCTTGACGAAATGAAAAAAATACATAGCGGGAGTCTCCTCGAGAATATATTTTTAACTCCTCTGGCGACGAAAAGCAGTTTTATTTTTTAGTTTGAAGAATGAGGAATATTAATAATTTTTAACGGAATATTTTTTGGAAAGCGCTTAGTAATTTTAAACAGCAGTAATACTACCAACTGCGATTATTCAATGAACAGATTTTGGACAGTTAAATCGCGTGGGTTTCTGGCATTTAATTTGAATTTTTGTTATTTACGGGTGGGCAGTATTTAATTTTAATTCACTTTTACTGAGTAAAATTATTGTGAGAAAGGGTGAATGTATTATTCGAATATTCCACAGCAGTGACCAAAATAAGCAACACTCAGCATGCATGAGTAAACAAAGTTATTTTTGACAATATCCAGTGTAATGTTAAGTCAGTTATGATAACTCGAAGAAAAACAAACGCAATAAAGTACATTAGTGCTGCTGTTTAAGTTTAATGCATTTAATATTTAAATATTGTCCTTTTTTATCGTGCATCGGTCTTTTGAATTAGTCTCTGAAATAATCCTCTTTTCTGTCTATCTTCCCTCGCTTTTACCCAAAATCATTTATACTACTCAATATTTGTACTATTCATACCTCATGTAGCAACAGTGGCTTTAAAAAATACTAAACATTATTTATACTTCTCTACCATGATGATATAAAAGAAAAATTAATCAGGAATAAAAATTGTAATACATGAAAAAAGGAGTAAAATTCCAGATGGGAGAAACACAGCTAAAAGTTACTTTAAATCGGGGGACGGCAACCTTTTCTGCACGGTGTAAATATGTGAGAAGGAGGGAGAGGGGGAGAGATAGATAAATAATGTTCTTTATTAGGGCGAGAAACTGACTAGGAAGTCTATTTTTCCAGAGAAGGAGATAGGGGGAGAGATAGGGAGCAGAAGAGATAGTAAGGAAGGGAGAGATGAAAGGAGAGAGGGAGGGAGAAAGAGAAGGAGGGAGAGGGTGAGATGGTGAGGAAGAGAGATAAATGGGGAGAGAGGGAGAGAGAGGAGGGAGAGGAGTAGAAGTAGAGAGTTAGATAATGGTTTATTAGGACGAGAATGAGACTCGGGAGTCTATTTTTCCAAAGAAGGAGAGAGAGGGAGAGGAAGGGAGAATTGGAGGGAGGAGGATGGGAGAGAGCAGGAGAGAAAAGGAGGAAGAATGGGAAATGCCTTATATTTAATACTTAATCCCCACATACCCGTCACATTTGACGGGTAATTACGCTAGTCAAGAAATATTCCCCTAGCCGCCAAAACTAACTTTAGTTAATATTCCAGGAGTTAGGAGACGCGAACTAATCCTAGTCGAAACCTTCCAGGAACGAAAAACGAGCCGACGCGGTTTTCGAAACGGGCTCGTCTCCCTGAGCTAGCAAGAAGTCGTAGTGCATCATTTCGAGTCCAAAAAAACGTAATTTTACGCGATCCTGCCACTCGAAGAGAGGAATGGGCTATTATAATGTTTCCATTTTTCGTCGCCATTTTAACATATCGGACAGAAAATTTTCTTTCTGGGAGGCGTGCGCACGATGCCATAGAGAGAGGTCGACGAAGGCGGAGATGCAAATGGATATCGAAAAACACTTAGCGGGGTTAAAAATTAGCATTTCTAATTTACATCCCGACGCGAAATTTAATAAGGTCGGTGAGGGATGGTTGAGTAATAAGCGGGGTCGTAGGATGCGGTGGTAATGCGAGATTTCGGGGATGGGAAGGCGATGGAATTTAGTCTGGAGGGAGGCTGTGTGAAGCGGGCTGTTTGTCGGATGGGGTGAAGACGTAAATAATTAAGGAGTGGAGAGAGAAGGGAAATAGATGGAGAGACTGAGAGAGAACTACAGAGAACAGAAAGAAGGGGAATATATAGAGAGAGTGAAAGAGAAGCAGGAGGAAAAGAGAAGTGAAGAATGAGGATGAATATAACTGAAGGATGAAAAAAGCGAATGATAAAAATAACGCGGGGAGGTAGAGATGGAAATGAAAAAAGAGGAAGAAATCTCTAACCGTTAAATATGCTACAGAGACTCCCGATTCCTTTTCCAAAACATAAGCCAGCCAAGAAGGCATATTTTCTTTTTCAGGTGCGGTAAGTTTTTGTTAAGGATGAAGGTGAGTCATAAATATCATCAATAAAGTTTATTGTCCGAGCTCGGTGGAGAGAATGATGGCGTTTCTTCCTCCAAATTTAAGGGCGAAGACTCAAATGGATGTGTGATTGTTTAAAAGCTCTTCATGAAAGGACGAGGTATTGCACTAAAAAAGCTAATGAAAAGTTAACAAAATATCGATACACTACCGGTAGTATAACTGTAGCTATACATGAAATAAGGGGAGAGGGCGATGTTGCCAAATCATACACAAAAAAGGGACGGAAGGAAAAGATGAGGACAGCGATTGTGCATGCTGTAGCTACGTTGCTGTTCAGCGATTGGATGGAACTCTTTTTGACAGCTCCCCAATCTCATTTTTCTTGGTTGGCTGAACTCAATTTAGATTGCGCCTGTTATAATAGTTTTAAAAACACTCGAATGGGACGAAAAGAAGAGCGACATAAAGAGGAAAACGAATAGCATGTAGACAGTAAAAACTGGAGTGAGGGAAAGGCTCAGAAGAGAGAGAGAGAGAACTTTACGACAACAGATTGTCTGAGAGAGATAGAGAGAGGGAGACAGATAAGAATGTGATATGTATGCAGTCGGAGTTAATTGCCCTTTCACCGCTTCTATAATGGAAGAACGAGGATGATGGCAAAGGAAGAAAGGCGATGACGCAACTAGATCCAGAGGTTAATAAATAATTGCGCCAGCGAAGCGGAGATGGGAGAAAATGGTACGAAAATTTTAAGATATTTGGGGGTCCGTCCACCCAACCCGGCCTGATGACTGGCTTCGTTCTAATATGTGAGCAAAAGAGGTTTTATAAAGGCGGCTCGGATAAGATAATATGCTCTCGATTTATTCATGATGACTTTAATTTTTCATAAATAAAAAATAACGTTTTTTGTATTCATCAGATGTTTTTCTTAGCCAAAATTAACTAAAATCTTTCATCTATAGATCTATTAAAGTTCTGAGCTTTTATTTCAATAACAAATGTTTATAAATGCAGTTTTACACGCACTGCTTCTATGCTTTATCTTATGGGGGATTCTGTTACAACAACGGGAAGTTTAACTTCCCGTACAGTTATGTTATTGGAATTGTAGAAATTTCCAGTCGGTGCTCAATTTCAAATCTGTCATCCTTCAATAAGTACCGTAAATTTTATTTTATTCTATATCGTATATTATTTACATTTAAAGAGATTTAATCACAATAAACGAGAGTAAAGAATAGAATGATCTATACTAGCTTGAAATAAGTTTTTCCGTTCTTCCGTCCGCACCGTCTTCGAGATGAATATTTATTTTATGTTGTTTCAGTCATCCGCCGAGATAAAATTAACATACGTATGGATCAGAAGAGGAAATTCTTCCTTACCTATATCTTTGTGGTTATCCCGATATTCATATCTGCTCGTCAAAGATACAAGCATGTTATGAGATGAATCGCGTACAACCAAGGTTTATTCAATTACAAAACTTAGATCTTAGGTTAAGCTATAAGACATAAATTAACAAAATTATCCTGTATTATATGCTAGTTAAATGTGTACCGGTAAAAATATCAGTTGTTATTTGTGATAATTGGGAATCATAAACTCCGGAATACCATTTTATAAATTTAGAAATATTCTCGATAAGAAAACTGATACAACAATCGTAGCATGCAAAATAATCCGAGAGCGAAATAATGTACACAAGGTTCGACTAACGAACGGCTGTTATATTCGTTTTGAAGTGTTTAATAATTTTTTATACGGAAAGCAATTTATCGAGGAATTTCAGTTTCTTCTTTATATCTGTAATTCACAGCCTTTTCAAACGGTGATATACAACCACTCCAAGAGACAAAATTCCAGCGGTATTCGCTATTAATAATCGGGGTCAGTCAGGTTCGAAACGAATATTGCGAGATAACCCTTATAATGACGTCCTTGCTGATGGGACGAGAGAGAGAATGATGAAGAGAGGAAATGAGAGCGAGAATAGAATAAAACGTGAAATAAAAGGACGAAAAAGAGAGGGGTGAATTAGAAAATGGAAATTGGAGAAAATGCAGTATGCTGTGAATGAGAAGAATAATGATGAAAGAGGGAGAAAGAGATCGGAGGTTAAAAAGAAAGAGAGCGAGAGAGAATGGAGAAGTTTTCCCCGTAATGGAAAGGATATGAGGACATTAATCGCACACTTTTTTATTCTAAAGGCTTATGGAGGTATTTTTGTTTGGAAAGATATGGAGAGAGAGAGAGTAGGAAAACAAGAGGGAGGATACATACATCGTGGTGTAAAAATATCTTTATATTTATGGGTATATATCGCGAAATATCTCGTTTTTATTGGAATTAAGCATCTCTAGAAGAATTTATATTTTATATTAGTTTTTAATGAGTGCCTTTACAGCAATACTATCGAAGTCAGAAAACTCTGCATAGATTCTGGTCAATTTCTTAACAGGTATTATTTTTTTCCATTATTTTTAAATACAATTTATTCCATGAGAAAAGGTTTCCTTACATGAATTTACATTTTTTATTGGGGAAAGAGGCATCAATTCCACTACACCGATCTGTCGCTTTGCGCTGTACATGAAAATCAAAGCAAATCCGTGCACAGTTGAATCATTTCCCGACAGGAACGGATGATGTTACATTTAAACGCCATCTTGAGTTCAACGTGCGACAGTTTAGTTTCTTTATTCAAAATTACTTTCTTTATTCATCTGAGTCTTTTATGATTTTTAATGCTTAAAAGCCGTTCCTAAACCATGCAAAAGTGAACTTGATGGCCGCGCAATTAAAAGTATTTCTCAAAAACTGAAACCAGCACAAAACAGAAAACGCGTAAATCGAAAGTGCGCAAGGTGATCGGCGGGTGCAATTTAAAAGTTTCGCTCGTTTACCATTTTAGGAAAAATTCCTAATGATTGTGAGTTGCTATATTAATAATTGTGAAACCTTTCCGTAAAAAGGTCCCAAACGTTAGTTCTTATAAAGGTGCACTTACGCCCTAACAGTAGCAGTAACCGTAAGTCTTACGGTTACTACTACAAATATGAACGCTCTTCTATTTGAACGTGAGATTGCTTCCACATCAAAGTGGTAGAGTGGAACACAAACTAACACTATTTGAATTGTTTATTGGGTCCCCTAATTGCCGCTAACGAAGTCCATGGATTGAGTCTCGGGTTTAAAACAACCTTTCGCTGTTTGAAGTCACTTAAATTTGAGTTTGGCTCTCGTCTTATGCGTAATTAATTTAGCGGAACGGTAACCTGGAGATTAAGAGGTTGCAGGCCTAGAAAAATTATTCAAGTGATCGATTGCCTTGATATTTCAGCGCTCCCACATCAGACACCAGTTACAAAACGTTATATTTTAGTGAATATTGGTTTTTAAATCTCTTTTCTGGTTAATATAAAATAATATTCTAAATGAAAAATCCTAATTCAAAGCTTTGAGAGAGGTCAAGTTATCAATACGTTTTTAATTCATGATCATCGAGGTGAATGTGGGATGTAGATAGTCTGACAGAATTTGGCACGAGCCTCTTTTTCATTGCAAAGTCTTGCAAGGGAAGTTAGTTGAAGTGGAAATCCGACACATATCTCTCAGATCCTAAGGTTAATTGGTATCCAAATTTTATAACATTCAATTTGTAACGTCCTTCAATATTCCCTTTTACCGGAATTTCTTAACCTTATCGTATTCCTGGACGACCCATCAGAACAGAATATGAACATTGACTCACGTCAAACATATTTCGGTAGTTTTAATCTGCTATCATTCTCCAGCCGTTAACCCTTCTGGGCAGTAGTTGTCTCACATTCATCGAAATAGCTTCTAGATTTTTGCTTCGTAGTTTTAACACCATCACGTATATCTACAGCAATAGGTGGAGAACCTTTTAGACGTTTTCACTATAACTTCCATCTTTAATAAAACTTAGCTTTTACTTCTATCCTTCATATTTCTCAAGACTTTATAGGTAATATCGCTAAAAGCCTTTTCCATGAAATTTTTTCTTGAAGATGTAAACAACGGGTGTCAAGCATCTACCGTAAACTTTGCACTCTCTGGAATGTACGTGTGTTACTTAGTGAATAATGGGTATGAAAGTATTCCGTACACAAGAACGAGTATTTAGCTTAAAAAATAAACAAACTGAACCATTTTCTTATCGTTATTGTAATACCTGAGGGCAGACCCGGTTTAATGGGAAGGCCCTGTTACAATTAATTTTTGATAATTTGTTGCTGGTAGATCACATTGAAAAAATGAGTAAAAAAGTAGATCCTTCGTACCGAAGGTTCAAGCACCCTTTATGTATATATTCTTTGTTACTATTCGATTAAATCGACTGGTTGGTTTGATGAAATATTGTCTTGATATTCTGTCACATTACCAAGAAGCTCAGCGACTGCAAGGTTTATTTCCTTCTACTAATGTCTGCTAGGAGCGCCACCTTAACATCATCTGTTATTTCCTACATCGACTAATGCCCGCCAGTAGAACCACCTTAACATCAACCGCTACAACTACGTCGAGCAGAGCTTAGTCAGTCACAAAAACCTCAATATCTCGCCAACAGTATGACCGCTTTCAATTTTATAATTTTTCTGCAGATATGCAGGTCGAGACGTGTAATTTGATGCATCACACATTAAGGTGACTGTTACCTCCGCTTTAAAAATCTCATTTTTTACGCTATTAACCACTCATCTGGGTATTTAATTTTTTGAAACTGGTGGTGGGCATTTAATTGAAATTGAGGTGAATTTTATTTTTATCTTTCGCAAATCAATAACAAATACGTTAACTATTCAGTATTTGAGTTGTTTATTCTTAAAATTTGTCTTAAATTATTTTTACCACAATACATGAATTAAAATGTTAATATATATTTATTAATACAATAAAAAATTAATTTGTTAATAACATTTAATGATATAAAGACATTCAAAATGTACACAATTACTCAGTTATTAAAAAATAAAAAAATAATAATATTATAAATGACAAATGTTGTCAATTTTAAAATTAGGATAACATAAATGCAACCCGCAAAGCAAAGTTAGGGTCTAGATACGAAAAGCGTATCTTTTCCAAATAAAGAAGTGAAGCCCATTTACTGCCGTGACAGTAAACTTAAAGAATGTAGCTAGTTGCCGGAGAAGTTGTGTGACGGAATATTACGGAATACCAATATCAAACAGCCGAGAATGCAGATTCTCACGGATCCAATCAAGATTGGCTACCAAATAAGTCTACCAGCTGAGCTATTAGACTGTCATTAGTTAATTTTATCATAATTTTGTGTTTACCCATCGGCAGTTTGTGAACCGGGCAGGCTTTCAACCTGCCTCAGTTGTTACTCTTAGGAGGAGGCATGTGATCCAACAGCGTGCCGTATATATACGGCATACCCAGATGAGTGGTAGATCCTTGAAGTATACGCAGTACCAAGTACAGATATGTTATGAGGCAAACAGCTATATCAGGGGAATCAATTTTAAATGGAAGATTTTGATCCACTACACTTAATAAAGTGACGTTTATTTTCTGTATCATGAGAATAAACATTTCAAAACTTGGCCGTATTAATTCAAATAATCTCATTTAATCTTAGAAAAATTAAATCTCTTACAGTATTCGCGCCACTTCTACTTTAATTTCACACACACGAAAACACAGGATAAACTAATGGTTTTTCCTTGATTCTACTATCGGTCAATTATAACTGATGACGGCTGCCTTGTAGCCGAAATTCACATTTGGTTTTCACAACTATTTTATTGCTTTTGGATAATTATGATTTATCAGTTTGATCTTAGACATAAGACGAGCTTGAAGACTAAAACATGAAAAGGAGCAATAAAATCCTAAGGTAAAAATTTTTGACCGTTTAAAATCCTCACGTACCCGTACAGCTTTGATGTTTAAAGATAAATATCCAGAGTTTCCATTAAAATATTACTCCGAGACTTTTTCGCAATATGTGTGGTTTTCGTTTTCACATTTCATTCAGGAGATAAATTATTAACACAGTTATTCTCCGATTACCTTTTACCATCACCAATCAAAATGCAGGTTTCTTTCGGACACAGTCACGCAATATTCACATCGAAGTAAATGTAAATGAGGCGTAGCTCTTTGTATAAAATATTTTAGACATTTATTATACGATTGAAACGCGATTAGTATTTCCTTCGGCATTTTTATCCAGATCGCAAAAAACAAAGCAGCATCAAACGAATACATTTTAAGCGATTTTTTCCATCCTTTCCGCCTCGCGTGTGAACCACCCCCTCTCCCCCTCTATCTGTTCTTCCATGGCAATGCCCTCTAGTACTCCTCTTTCTTCGCAATTCAAAAAGATAAATCTAAGCGCCTGCCGTCAAAGACATAAAAGGAGAAGAAACACGACAGTACATTAACGCGATGAAACGTCTTTTGACGTTCTCCTTCCCTCTTCTTTCCCATCTCTTCAATCCCTCTCTTTTTCCATATTCTTTTTTCCATGCCCTCTCCCTCTTCAAATACCTCCTCCTCGTAACTCTCATTCTCCTCATCCACCCTCACTTCTCCCAATACACTAAAACTTATCCCTCGCAAAAAGGCGTGGTCGACCATGTCCGTCCTGCCCTCCGTCCATTTTCCTTCCTTTTTTCCTTTCCTTTCTTCTCTGCCTCCCGCCGTTTCTTTTTTATTTTTATTCTCTATCTTCCCTTTATGTACCCGTAGTTTTCCATTATTCTCCTGTGCTGTTCAAAACGCTTCCATAACCTCCTCTCCACGCGCATGCGCATAAATAGAGATAGAGAAAAGGCTAACAACCGCAGAGAGAAACAAACGTGCGACCGCACGCACTAACGCTCGCGCGGGCGCGCACACACACGCACGCACGCACACACAAACATACAAACTCAAACAAATACGCACTCAGATAGCCGGCCGTGCCAATCGTTGGAAGGTAAAGTCTTTTCAATCATTCCTTCCTCTCTCGCTCTCCTTTCTTACTCTGACTTTCCCCTCCCTCATTCTCCTTTTTCCTCTCTCCCTTCCTTTTTATGCCGCCTCTTCCAACACCAACGGCCTGAAATCAAGGAGCCGTCTTGCCGCCTCCCTCGCTTTCTCTTATAACTCCTTTATGTGCCTTTCAAATCCCTTTATCCAAAAATCCCTCCCCTCCCTTCAACTTCATAGCCCTTCATCTCTTCCTGCGCCATTGCTCTTTCTCTCTTTCTGAACACCTGTCTCCATTTCTCATCCTCCTATCCACTTTCGCTTCCTCACACTCTTCCTTTCTCTTACGCGCCGTATAAACCCAGCAGTTTGCACGTTATTTGCAACTGCTTTTATTTCTTCCTTTATACTTCGACCCTCACCTCCCGCGTAACAAAAGTTCGGGTTGGATTCCAAAAGGAGTGGTTTTTACCTTCCGTCTTTTTTTTGTTGGGAAACATAAGAAGATTCAAAAGGATTTATACGTCTTTACGAGTTTATTTTTTTTTCTTCTCGCTCTGTGTGCTTCTTAGGCTTGCTACTTTATTCCGGTTTATAAGCCGTTCTTACGAGTTCTTTTCAACAATTTCTCGCATTCCGCCGCGTTATTGCCTTATTTCTCCAAAACTGCTCTTGTTTTGCCGTGTCTTTTCCCATAATTTTCAGCTCCCTCGAATCTCGGTATCTTCTTTTCGCATTCGCTCACTCCTGTCGCCTTTATTCTAAAGCCTCCACAGTTATAATTAAACAATTTCATAGACATCTTATTTATTTTCTTCTCTTACCAATATACTTATTTTGATATATTATGAAACAGTCACATCGGGAAATCATCCTACGTAACTACGCGCTCAATCTTTGTATCTTAGATTTTTAACGCAACAAACTCTGGTACTCTTTATAAAACAATTTATATTATTTCAACTATTGCTTAAACTTATGTATTGATTAATGTGTGAGTATTTAAATTCTGTAATTAATATATTTAAAAAATAAACCAAAAATTCTACATAGGATAATTTTAACAAAGTAAACATCTAAATTTTGAACTCTCCTAGATATCATTGGCATACGGAACTCATTTTATGGTTTCTCCGTATTTAAATGCATAAATCGACGTTCATAGAAAATAAAAATATAATTTATTTGCAGCAAAGCATAAACTGAGAACAAGTCACTGTGGAATTTAAATTCATAGAAAGTACAAAAACATGTCATAACGTTTTGTTTGACATTTTTCAGCAATGACTAAGCTTGTGTTTACCGATGAAACAAAATAGTCACGCTCTTAGTGTCTGAAATATTATTAAAAGCCTACAGAAGGACGATTGGTTTTAAGTGAGCTCCTTTGCCACGGTATGCATCCGTAAAAGAAGTTTCATTAATTACGCTATTTCATTTTATTTAAATTTCCGTTCTTTTATTACATTTCATCATTCCTCTCTCGGAGAATAGGGCATCCGAGAATGAAGTGACAGAAATCCCCTCACATCAACCCCTCTCCAATTCCCTCTCCGTCCCCCCTCTCCGTCCCCCTTCCCCCCCTTCTCCCCCTCCCATTCCTCCTCTCTCATTCTTACCGAGCGATGCAGATCGTCTTATTTATTCCTCGGCCATCTTTTCCGCCCTCTTTTCAAATTCGACTTCCACCCCATATCCCCGAATCCCTCTCAATTCATTTTCAATTCCGTCCTATACGAGCCCGTGTTTTATGCGCTCCATCTCAAACCGTCCGAAAATGCGTATCTTTATTTTATTTCCTTCGCAATTGCGTACCAGGAGCCCCTTTAACATATCCAAACAGCTCGACTCAATTTATTGCTCTCCATTTAAGTTGATTATTCTTCCAGCCGGTTCAGGATGTGATATGTTATGTTGAAATGCTATCCAAATTCTTCTCACGGTAATGCTTCGATATGATTCAAACGTCATTGCTTTTACTAAATACTTGTGTCAATCCTCTTATAATTATTGGCGTTTACAAGATTTTGGTATTTATTTATAATTTTCGTCGTTTGTAAATATGCAATTCTGTCTGTCACGCTATGGGACGCGGAAAACTCGAGAACGGTTAATTCGATCTGGACAATTATTTTCATGTGTTTCGTCGGCTTCACATCCAAAGAGGATTTTGGATAATAAACGCGTGCAATAACGGCCCGAGCGCCATTTCAGGAGCGTTTCATTCTTCCATTTCAATAACACTAATCAGTGCAGCGGATTGCCTTGCACTTTAAAATGACTCGTAATCATCGTACAAATTAGGACCTTGAACCTCATCAGCATGCTGCTGTCCGAAGACAGGTTTTAACTGAATCGCTACCTCCATCTCTCTCCCTCTCTGGATACCTCATTTATATATCTATAGGTACTATATTCCTGCTTTAAATTCTCTAATATTCCTATTCTTTTTCTCCGTCTTCCTCTTGTTCCACTAATTTTGCCTTCTAAGATCGTCCTTTGCAAACACTGTCTTCTCAATATGTGCCCTATCCAATTTGCTTTTATTTTCCCGATTGTTTTTATTAGCGTCCTTGCTTCTCCCACCATTTCTAATACTTCTTCGTTTCTCTTTCTCTCCGTACATTTCACTTTCATCATCCTTCTCCATACCCACATCTCAAAACTTTCTAAATATTTTCCTCTTTTCTCCTTACCGTCCACGTCTCTGCGCCATAAAGAGCTATGCTCCATATGTAGCGTTTTGCTACTTTCTTCCTGTTTCTAAATTTATTCTCTTGCCTGTAAGAAGCTCCTTCTTCTCGTTAAATGTTGATTTTTCCTTTGCAATCCTACCTCTAATGTCCTGTGTACTACATCCATCCTGCGCTAAGATACTGCCAAGATATTAGAAACTACTTATTTTGCTCCAATTTTTGCACGTTTACCTTTATATTTAATTCGTTATGCTCCTTTGAAACCACCATGACTTTTGTGTTTTCCGTCATTGATCTTCATTCCATATTGTTGGCCAACCTCCGCTAGCCTGTCTGTTATCCTCTGAAGTTCTTTCTCGTCTTTTGCTGTTAATCCCTGAGCAACTGCGTATTTAAAGGTGGTAAAACTTTTACCTCCTAACTGAAATCCTTTCTGTTCCATCAAGGCTTCTTCTGTTATTGTTTCTGCAAAAATATTAAATATCGCTGGTAAAATAGGACATCCCTGCCTCACTTTCCTCCCTATTGAAGTACTTTCTGTTTCTTCTCCTTCAACCCTAACTCTAATTTTTTATCTAAATAAAGGCTTTTAAGCAATCCTTTATCTTTCCAATCTATCTCTATTTTATTTAAAATACCCAACATTTTAACCCATTTCACTCGGTCAAAAGCTTTCTCCCAATCTACAAAACAAAAGTACATATCCTTATTGACTTCTAGCGCACTTTCTATTATCATACTCAAACATCCTATAGCATCTCTTGTTCCTCTTCCTCTTCTGAAACCAAACTGATTATCTTGCAGTTCCTTTTCTATTTTACCTTCAATTCTTTTGGTTATTATTCTGGTTAGAACCTTAGCTGTATGAGAGATTAAACTAATAGTTCTGCAATCCTTACAACTTTTTGCATTGTTCTTCTTCTCCAGTGGTACCATAACAACATCTAAAAAATCTTCAAGCCATATGCCAGCATCATATACTTGGTTAAAGAATTTTCTGAGTTGCTTGACTGCTTTCGACCACAAAACCTTAAGAACGTCCACTCATCACTCCCAACAGCCTTCCTTTTTTTCATGTCATCAATTGCTCTTTTAACTTCAGACTCGAAAATACTTGGTCCTAGCTGATCTTTTTTCACATCCTCTTTTTCATTTAATTCAATATTTCTTTGCTTTCATTCTTTGTCATACAGCACCTCAGTATATTCTTTCCAGACATTCTTTATATTGTCTGGCTACGAGACTATTTTACTACTTTTATTCATGATTCCTTTGCGTCCTATCTTTCTTGACTTTTTCTTGAATAGTGCCCTTGCTTTACTATACATGAGGTCTGTTCTACAAATTCTTTCGCACTCTACAATTTCCTCGCATTTCTCATTCATCCATTGTTCTCTGGCTTTATCTGTTTCCTTTCTGAAAGCATTATTTAACTCCTTGTACTTTCTTTGGCCTTCTTCAGTGTTTATGTTCTTACACTTTCTCCTCTCTTCCATTTTTTGCAGCATGGCTGCTGTGACCCAGAAGTTTTGTTTCTTTCAGCCGTTATCTTTCCTACCTTTTTTGCATTATATCTTTAATGTTGCTATGGATGTATCTCCACTCCTCATCTACATTGTTCCTATTTTCTTCAGCTATCTCCCCCAACCTATCCTTCAGCTCAGTCATGATAGCCTCCTTGTTCTTAAAGAGTTTTTCTAAGTTATATTTCTTGTTAACTCTTATTTTTCTCTTAACGCTCTTCAGTCTACATTGTGTTTTTGCCATCGAAAGATTGTGGTCAGAATCAACATATTCCCTTGGTAGTGTTTTCACATTTTTAATGCAGTTTCTAAGTCTTTCATTGACTAGTATGTAATCTATCTGGTATCGTCTCTGGTCTCCTGTGCTTCTCCATGTGTGGTGCTTAAACCATGTATTAGTTACAATAAATATATTTCTATAGCAGAATTCCACAAGTTTCTCCCCTTTCATTTCTCTTCCCTTGTCCATATTTTCCCACTATGTTATCTTCCTGTCCCTCTCCGACTACATTGTTCCAGTCTCCCATTACTATGGTGGTGATCCTTCCTTTTCCCTCCTCCTCCAATATCTCCATAATCTGTTCATACATTTCATCTACTTCGTCGTCACCAGCATTAGTTGCTGGCATATACACTTGAATTATAAGCATTTCCACTGGCTCCATCTGAAGTTTGATGGCTATTAATCTATCATTAACTGCCACTACCTTGCTAATTCTTTCAGCTATCTCTTTTCTCATTATAATCCCCACTCCCCTTTCCTTTTTCTCTCCTCCCGAGTAAATAATCTTAAATTCGTCTGAATTTATCTTGCCTTCTCCTTCCCACCGAACTTCACTAAGACCTACTATACCTAAATTATTTCTTCTCATTTCCCTTTTTAAGTTCTCTAGTTTCCCCCCTGAATTCATAGTCCTAACATTTCATGTGCCTATTCTTAATTTCTCACTACTTGCTTTCTTCTTATTAATGCTACATTTCCTCTGTGGATCCCCTAGGGTAGTCCCCACCCGGAGATCCCATTGGAGGACTATTTCACCAACGGAATGTTTTATCCCTGATAGATCCATAGAGGTATTTGCAGCTTTTCAGCCTATCATGGGAAATATAATGAGGTAGTTTCTCCTTGCTTTCCTCATCGCAGTTTCACAAGGGTGATTGCCCATCTGTAGCTGCTCAGATCCACACGATCACCACCTACAGAGATACTGTGCAAGCTGCTGCCCTTGCACAGGGGGATGTAAAACCTCCAAAACTGATTCTTAGTCTGACCCTTCCCCTCAGACCTTTCCGGCTTGGATGGCCATACCAGGAGAATTATCTCCCGCCGGCATAGCTCTTTGGTTCACAAGAGTACAAAAACCCTCCCACCTCTGTAAGGTTATGCAGTCCTTAGGGAGGGACGTTGAACCTAACAACGCTTAAATATTCAAAATTCCTTTTCCAGCCGTATATTTTAAATTTGGGTCCAATCGGTCTAGAAGTTTGTTTTGAACACGAAAATTTTATGTTTTCTGAGAATAAAGTCTTTCGTCGACGTGGGCTATCGTATTGTTGCTAAATTGCTTACCTTAACTTGGATTGAATGAAAAATTAAAATATTCATATGAATTTATTTTCTAAAGAAGTCAACTATTAAATTTACATAAATATATAACCAAAGTTGCGCAATTTATATTTTAAAACAAAATTAAGCACTAAATTTTAATTAAAGTAGCTTCGTTTTAGCTAACCAATAGAGAAACCTAAATTAATACATTGAGGAAGAAGTGTTGTTAAGGGAGGAGAGAAAGTTGAGAGAGAGGGGTAGGAAGAAAGGGATAGAAAGAATATTGCACAATAAGTTTATTTGGTTATAATTTTTAAATTTTATTAAAACTTTTATTTCACAAAGAATTTTCGTCTCCGCGATTAAAAATGTATCAAAATGAAGATAAATATATTAAATTTCATGTCCCGTCACTTCTTTGTTTTCCCTGGTTTTCTTCATTATAAGTCTATATTCTTCATTCTTGATGTATCAACTCTATAATAAACCTTATGAAGATGTCTTTTGTTTCCTTTCGACTAATTTTATAAATCCAATATGTCGCAGGTCACACACTGCCTATTCAATTCGGAGGAGGTTTTTTTTGTGGAAGTCAAACTTCAACTTATTCGCACGCTGATTTCATATAATTAGTAACGGAACTTCTAGAACTGTAACCCTTTGAATTTCAATGTTCTTTTAGATTGAGTTGGTTAAATTTAACATTAACATAAATTATCTTGAGTGCATATGACTTTAGGAAAAATATCTCGTGCAACGGTACACACCAACACGCAAAAATATCATAAGCACACCATTTCGCCACATAAATTTCTTGTTTTTACGCACTTTTCTCTCAGTTATATACTTAATGCTGAAATCTTTTTCCAGAGACCCAGCCCTTTACGTGTTCCATCTTTTTTCTCCATCTTGAAACCCTTGTATTATCTCGAAATGTGCGCTAAATATTCATATTTATATAAAAAGTCTTCACGTCCTTTCTCTCCTCTCGCGTCCGCTTCTTTTTTCACGTATCATTTCCTTCATCCTTATTTTTTTAGAAAAATTACATTTTCTCGAAGAATATCTTTATTTCCTCACATTCTGCCTAACCCCCCTTTTGTTTCGGGCCTTGTGCACTTTACGTAGTGCGCATATAAACTCCGGATATGCTCCATTTATTTCTCATCTCTTGTCCTCTTCTCCTCATTATACCCTCTTGAATCTTTTCTTTTGCATCTCAGTGAACAAGCCATCAACTTTCTCCACTTTTCCCTATCCCCTTTACAGTCGTTTCCTCAAATCTCTCGCTTAAATGCACGTGTGTCTTGGCGATAACTCGCACATTTTTCTCTGACGCAACAAAAGGTTAGGACCGGTGTCGCCCAGCGGGGGCGTTCTGGCACCCTGGGGCTCCAAAAATTGTCTCTAACTAGCAGAAAATGTCGCACATTAAATAAAACTACCACTTTATAGATGCCTGCATGTTTCAAGGGTGAATATTTTTCTCAAAATAAACACGCAGAGTTGTGAATTTCTCATATGAATGCTTACATGAGTTGATTTTGATACTCTGTATGTGTACATGCAATCCCTTCTTTCTAGGTGGGATGTCGCGAATTTCTGCTTATATAATTTGAAGTGCATCGTGCCTATAAAAAACCCTAGAATATACTGGTTTAGGGCATGAGAAAAGTCTCGTATCTTTGGTTTTAACGGAATTCCCCCGGATTTCCTTTACTGTGGAACAATTCAAAACAGCGCGCAAAACATTATACTAACTTAGTTGAGAAATGACCCAAAAAATAAAGTAAGGTCATATAGCTAGAGTACATTTTTCATTTTAAAGACCCAAGAATATTAGTAGCGATCCCATGCGTTAATTTTCCATGCGATGACAGTAAACTCGTAAAAATAAAAACTTGTATGAATATATAAGAGAAAGACGGAAATACGTTAATATACAACCAGCAAGGACATTCTTTATATAATTTAAAATACTAGTGCAACTGCCCGTCAAAAACTACAGGTAGAGATGAATGAAGTATTAAATAAAAATTAAAACATTAAAAGAGAGGTCCCCAGCCCGCGGCTCGCGGGTAAAATGCGGCCCCAGAGAGCACTCAATGCGGCCAGCGAAGCTATGATGAAAAAGTGACCGGTAAAAATTGATGTAGACAATTTCACATGTTTACAGTATAATTATCGTCTCGAAATATTTTCTGGTGGAGCTTTAACAGTAGTAATTTATTTAGACTTGATTTTTCACTAATGTGAGACCAAAGAATCCCTTGGTAACTTCTAATGTAAACACTCATCCGGCTCGCCGAAGCTCTCGTGACTTCCAATGCGGCCCTCCGAACCATTCACAACTACGAATGCGGCCCGCGATATAAAAAGGTTTGGCTACACTGCCCTAAAACATGTAGCTATATCTCTCAGCGATAGGATATATGCACCTGGATCGTATGCCGCCGACGGCGTATATGTAGTTGGTTCGTACAGACAAAGAGACAAAATCACACCTGCCCCATTATAGTGAATAACAGGCAATTTATTCTGTGAGTTTTGGAGGTTATGAATAAATAATTACTACGATTACTCTAAAACCGCACTAATCGTTTACCACTCAGAAAAAATATTCCGTGTCTTTCTTTCTACAATAACTCTTTCACTGTTTTTAATAATCTCACATTGTCGCCAAGTGCCCGAATTGTCGCGGATTTCGAACTTTTTCCACGCGGACACGCAAATCTTAGCGTGTATTTCAGGACGCGGCGATGCATCGTGTTATTAAAAGCGCGAAAACCCAGACGCTCGGATGATTATTATCTCCGTCCCTCTCTATAACCCCTCCACATATATCTTCTTACTCTACCAGCCATCTTCACTCCTCCCACCCTTCAATTGTGTCCGTTCGCCACCACCGCCCTCTTTCTCTCTACTTCCCATTATCTGAATCCCGGTCTTTCACTCTTCCTCTCTCCCGCCCTCCCCCCCAGCCTAACCCATTCTCCACTCACCTCACTCCCTCTTCTCTTTTTGTCTCCTTCAGATATCTCTATAATTCTCTCTCTCCCTCTTTTTGTTGCAAGGTATCTGTCTTTCTATCTCTGTGTCCCTTTTATTCGCTGTTATCTCAATCTCTTTCTTCCGATCTTTTTACTTTTTTCTCGTTCCTTTCCAATCTCCCTCCATATATAACACATCATTTCGTTCCATTTCTATTTGACTTCATAATTTTCCTATATTTCCTCATTGTCATGCGTGATTTTAATTCCACCTCGATGTTGTCTGCATTTTTATCGCTATGCGATGTTTATTCTTTTTCCACCGCATACACTCGCTTCAACTCTCTCGCCTTCTTTATTATTTTATAAATGCGTTTATGATCTTAATCTTACGTGTCTGAATTTATTTCGAATTTTATGTTATCGCTTATTATTTTTTTTATCTCTCGTTATCCCACGCTTGCCATTTGGTTAACCCTCTCAATGGTTTCACATTTCCCATAGCCCATATCTCATGTGTTGATTCGGTCTTTGCACCTTCTTTAATCAACACTTGAATAATTCCCCCCCCCCCCATGGCGCATTTTCGTTTTCTGCTTCTCACGTCTTTATGTCTTCATAATTTCTCATATTAATCGACTCTTTATTATTTGGTCGTTAAGCTATCGTCTAATCATTTCTCCGAGTTTTATGCCGTAATTTGATCCATTTTGGCTTCCGGATTCGTTAATTATTTAGACCGCGCTTATAAATGATTAACCGAGCATTCATGTATTATTAATGTGCGGTAGGAATGGAGATGGGTGGCGATAAGATTAGAAAGCCCTTTTAAATATTTTACGTCCGGTGTACCTCTTCTAGGAATTTGCATTACTTTTTTCGGTCACTATAGTGGTTTCGGGGACCCCATTAAGATTTCCTTTCTTCGAAATAGCTCTCATTTACAATTTTAAAAGTGAAATCGATGACATGGTGAATACATTTCCATTCGATTTAACTTCAAATTCTTTATCATAGCTTTTGTTGGCAATGCTGTTCGTCAAACTGAATTTGCTAAATAACGACATTTATTGTCTTTCGTTGTGGTTACTGTTGTAGAGATTCGAAGTCTATGTTTATCTACATATCCCTACATATTTTAATAGAAAATAACGCAGATACATCAGTTAAATATAGATTGTATACATAAAAAAGAAATAGAGGTGTGTCTTTATCATATAGCAGACGGACATTCTTCTACCAATACCGTCTTTACTCATGTACATAATTATGCACGAATAAGGCTTATTTCAATGGCTATAAAAATAACGCTAAAATAATGTGCCAAGCAGCCGCCATCATTGGCGATTCACAAGTTGTAATTCCTAAATTTAGATGATGGTAAATTTTTGCAGTCGAAATGCGCATCTGCTTTTCCCAATATTTTTTTCTCTGTAGGAGCTGCTTCATTTATTCCGTTTGCATGGCGAGGTCGCTATTTTTAATAAATTAATTGCTCTATAGCATACAGTCACACCATAAAAAAGGATATATCAGTGGAACGCTTACAGCGAACGTTCGAAGGAATATGAAAATGATTGCGGGATAACAATTTAAGGGCTTACACCCACGTAATAAACGTGCGACGCATATATAAGATAGGTATTTTTAGATTATAGCTTCCCATACGTAATCCTCTATCCCATTAGGACCGCTCCGCTCCAACCTGCTCTCCCTCCCATGCCGAAACCTTCCTTTGTCCGTTCCTATCATCCCCTTCTCTCTCTTAAGGATTTCCTTGTCTCTCCCTTCCTCCTTTCTCTCCCTCTCTGCTATCTCTCAAGAGAACTTCTCCACTTCCTATACGGAATCTTCCCCCCATCGTCCCTCTTTTCGCTAACGCACTCACATTACGTCTTTTCACTCTTCTTCCTCCTACTTCGCTCTCTATCTCTTTCCCTCTCACCCCTTCTCCTAAACAACTCTCTCCTCTTCCATCTCCCGTCGATCCCATTCTCTCTTTCTTCTTTTTTATACCTCTTCCTTTGTCATTTTTATCAGCCGCCCTTTCCCGCTGCTCTCTTTTCCTCCTTTTCACTCCATCTCCTTTTTTGCCTCCCCCCCTTTCTTCTTCCCTTCCTTCTGGCACGTATTTCAGGGAGATAAAAAATTAAGGGAGGAGAAATGGACCTTCTCCTCCTCCTAACTTACATATTATACTGTATTTTTTCCTCCCTTCCTTTCCCTTCCTTCTCCCCTTCTCCGTCCTCTCTCTCTCTTCATCTCCCTCTTCTCCTCCTACTCCTTTATGCTCTCTTAGAGAGGTCTTTGCTTGCTTTCTTGCTGCTGCTAAAGCAAGGGGGAGGGGAGGGGGAGGGTTGGGTTGGGCTTCTGTGCGGAGTGAGGAATCTCCGGAAAAAATTGCATATCGATTATGCCGGTTGGGGAGCTTAAAAGCGCGGCTTGAAGGGACTCTCCCGGGGTTTAATGAATCCTATAAAAGGTTCCACCGCAGTGAGAACTAGCGCCTTTAAAGGGTGGATCTAAGGAAATAATCGTTGCCAAGGGAACGTGAATGCCATCCTGAATATCCGTAATAGTGGCGTGAATTGTTTTCGTGGTCTGGAGACTTAAAAACTTCTTTGCCGGACGTTAATGAATAGCTAATTCTATCGGTTGCTGAGGTAATATATAAATGTTACACGGTTGGCGCCCTGTATCAATGAGGGGGATCTTTATGGATATTTTATTCAGCGGGGTTTGCATAGGTATTATGGGAATAAAAATTCGCCGCAGGTATTCCTAATATAATACATATATATTTATCGTATTTAGTGGATATTTTTAATATGCTAGCATTTACCAATTTAATGTAACGATGTGAGCGCATGTTTAACATATCACTATCCGCCCTTCATAAATATACCCAACTAGCTTTTAGTACCCGGCGTTGCTCGGACTTCTAATAACAGAGCATCGAGATTTCTGAAAATTTCAAAATCAAACTACGATATTATGATTAAGATTAATTCATATTGTTTATTCTTTTAATTCACATAAGTTAAAGAAAACAAATCGATATATGAGGACCCGCTGTATATCCGTCTGTCTGTCTGTGCGGGGTGGTTGTCGGGGTTCCCGGGTGCCCTATGTTTCCCGTAGGATCATAGGAAGTCACTTTGCAAGGTTTGGTTCCGATAGGTAAAATGGTGTGGGAATGTATATGGAACAGACAGAAAAACGGACATTCAATTTTATATATTAGATTAAAGAGGGAAAAATCAGATTTCAATACCTTTTTTATGATGGTAGACAGTGAACAATTTCTATTTTATTTTAATCTTTCGGAAAACGATTCAATTAGAATATTTTTTCCTTTTCCGGAATATTCAGCAACTCGAAGAAGTTAATCATTCCTTTTATTATCCTTACATATAATTTGAACTGTTGCTAGTCGAAAAATATTTTCTACTTTTTATGTTCCTTATTAAAGAGGTTCGGCTTAAATCAAATAAAATCAATTTGATGGTAAAGTAAACATACCTATGTCAATGAGCAATTCTCACTGATTTATTTTAAATTTGTATTATCATTTGATAGCCTAATTTTCTTTTCCTTTACTTTCCAGGTCAGTACTCAAATTTTCCTACTATGTTCTCCCATTTGCTGTATGGTAAGCAGAGTATTTTCATGCTTATTTTACTAGAATATTAATTATATATCGACCGAAAAATGCACGATTGTCAATCGATTTACTTTAGTACAGTAATGTCATGATAACATATATATTCAAAGCATATAAACAAGGAGGTGATTTATGAAATAAAAGGAATATTACATAAAACAGTAAAGCGTTTATTTTATAATCATAATTTAACTGAGTAATCCGAGTTTTTGTATAAGCATATGGAAATTCTGGGGATGAAACTTTTCATAAACTTTCAATAATAGAGATAATGCGGCAAGGAAAATTGTTTGCTTATTAGTGGAAGTTTTTAAAAGTCTTCATTATAATTGTTCAGCCCTTTATCCAAGGAATATTCGAGTTGTTACCATGATACTTGCGAACCAGCTAGTTATGTTCTTCATCCACTATTCAGGCGCGATCCGTACTTTGAGAAAAACTTTAATAGAGTTAAAAAAATGCTCCTTAATCTAAATAATATTTTACCGAGTTTTTGCAACATTACCTCATGGAATAGAGACATAAAGGATTTTAGTAACAAAGTAACGGAAAGCGTAATCAAGCGTAATTGCAGGGTAGCTTCACCTTTCGTATCATTACTCGTTGCCGTGAACCTTTTTATATGAGGTTTTCGGTGGTTCAACCTCAAAAAATTTTTTACCTTCTTTGTGCACTCCCGGATGTTTATTTTCTTCCCGAGGGACATCATGTCCGAGAAAGCTCGCTTCCTCTTCCTCTTTTTTTATTTCGCTCACCCTTGGATTAGCTCGCGATCTAGCGCATTTTATTCCGTTTTCCTACCTCCATTATCTCCAATTTCTCAATGTTTTTTTCATCCTCACCAACCTCATTCCTTCTGCATCTCTCCTCTTACCTCTTCTATTCACTCACAACCTTTAAAGAAACTCATTTACGTTTCATGTTAGAGCACTCCGACCCCAAACTCTCCCCCCTCTCTAATTGCGTTAAATGTTTCCCCCCGAAAAGGGAAGAAAAAATATAAATAGAGAAAAATGTTTTAGGGGTCCAATCTGCTTCGGGGAGACAAGGGAGGGAGGCGAACCTGATTATTTGCCATGTGTCCTTTAAAATAATGGTATGCGTAATGTGTAGACGGTAGGTTACTGTAAAAAATCGCATAATCTATTCTAAAGAATCCTAATTCTTTCTGTATCGTTACCCTCACCTCTGTTACCGTTTCACTTCCCTTTAACTGACAACTACAGACTTCTCTCGTTATAATAAACTTTCCGACTTAAAAGGGTTGAAAGGGGAGGAGGGGAAAGAAAGGAAAAGAGAGAACCTCAAAATGCGGCATCTTGCTGCTCGATTCCGACTTCTTAAAGCTTCGGTTCTGAAATCACTGTTTCGATTCGTGAAATTTTGTGGCAGTTCGTATCGAAGATCGATGGCAGAAAAAACGTTTCTTTTCGGGGATAACGCGCGAGAATATTCAAAAGCCATTCGTTTTTTTTCCTTTTGAAACCAAGTGGCTTCATATTTAGTTTGTTTGATTCGTAAAAGAGTTTAAGGAACTTAACTCATTGGTTGGTATCTTACATATTATTATAGATCTTTTATAAGCATGTAAAGTTTTGATGGAGATTTATCAATGTCACCTTATGGATAAAAAATATGTTGGCAAAATAAATACTTATCTCATGTATCTCTAAGAGTCAATAAAAGGTTATGAAAAAACCATATGAGCATTTCAGCTGTCAGACAGCCGTCATTAGTAGTACTAACCAATGGTTCATTTTAAAGAAAGCTATCTATGAGTACCACTTATGAAGGCAGAATGGTAGCCGAAACGCAAATTTGAATATTTCTCATACCTTGTAATGGTTATTAGAGATAATAATGTTTACTTTTTCAATTTGAATTTTATGTATTTATATTGGCAGTGTAAGTTTTTTGTCAGCCATATAAAAGATAGGGTACTAGTTAATTAATAGTAGCTAAATTAGAATTTAACAATGTGCATGAAGGAAGAATAGCACATGGCGCTTCTCCCGGGTGATTCGGAAATCGGTATTTAAATTATTGATCCACTGCAAATTTGTAGCCCAGATACATTCACGCAATTTTATCATAGTATCAATTTATTTCAATAATTTTAAAAGCTAAAAGAAATTAATGGAGTTATAAGAATATGGAATCCAAATTTCAAATTTTGTTTTTGGAATGGGCCACCTGAGCCCTGGTTGAGGTGTGTAATGACCCGGATGTGCCAGTTTCACGATCTTGAAGCGATGGATGTTTTCATGCGTAAAACATACGTAATAGAAATTTTTTATCGCAATTTTCCGAAAAATTAGTGGTCATGAAGCAAACGTATATGACATTAAATGTTTTACTTTACATGTTTCCAATAGACGCTCTTTCTCCCAGGATGCGCACCTGATAATCTGTGAATTACAATAGAGTACGTTTAATTTGTGGCAAAAGTTGAAACACGTTTTACTTAAATGGTAGATGGATAATAAATAAAGTTAAGTAATTTATTCGTTTACTCAACGTAACCTTCAAAACCTTGAATTGTTGCATCTGCCAAGGGAAATGGCTGTAGACGTGCAGACTAAAAGGATCATTAATGAGTAAATTTCAAGGCAGTAAAAAAAATCGCAAAAGCTATTTAATCCGAGTTCTCAGCAATGTAGAGAATCTATTTCCATGAAACAGAGAAAATCTCGAAAACCTTCACTCCGCCTGTAAAATCTTCGAACTAATCTCGGACACGCAAGCCCTAACAAATGCACGGAGAGAGTTTGATTTTCTATTTTTAATTCTAAAAAGATGATGTGATAATATTTGATTTATTTAGTGTTTCCAGAAGTAGAATTTTAGCCGAGCGTTGAAAGTACATTAAATATGCTCATTTTTAATGCCTTTTGCATTTTAAATTAGGTGATTTGAGGAGAAAACAAAAGATGTTTGCTTTCAATTTGCGGATGCGGCCTTTTGCAAAGTTGTACTTTGCCTACGTCTATTTTTCTACGCTCAACACAAAAACTACCATCGTTTCATTTGAATTCATTTATTTCAAAACAAGTTATAAATTTAAAACGAAAAATAACCAAAACTGGGAACCTTATACTAAAAAAGGAATGCAAAAATCTACATTTGGACTACGAAAACATATCGCAGACGAAAACAGCCGATATTAAACCTTATAATTTTTATATAAATCTCTTAACATATTCTTGAAATTAATTCGTTCTAATTCAAGAGAAATCGTTGCAATATTACGATCGATCGCTCGATATATATTCATTCTCATGAAAATAATGTTCGGCATTACTAGGCTAAGAAGATTTATATACTGAACAATGCAAACGGAATCGCTAGCAGATGAACCATACTCACCTTTTTCAGGGTCTCCTAATCGGGCTCAATTGATGGAGGGAGGCGGTATATCTGTTTCTCAGTACTACGGTACACTGCTCATTAGGAATATATGATCTTGGTATTGTTTTATTAATCTAGTTAACGGATGACGCTCATAACCTCAAAAAAATCTTAGTCTCAGTCACCTCGCTCATAATGACGTAGTTGTACTATGGCAATGGAAATAGTTTTTCAGCGGTGTAAGGAATTAAATAATTCCGTCCTACTCTATGCAACATCAAGGTTTTTAATAACCAGATTATTTATCCCATTTGTTTAGTAATATATAATGGATAAAATTATACGAATTTTTATCATATCGCATAAAATCAAGCAAGTAACATAATAATCACGATATGACGAATTAAAAAAATTCAGTCCGTTTTCTTAATAAATAAAATATCGTGTGGTGCCATTTCAACATTCGTTAATCTAAAAAATCCCAGTTATTGAATCCACGAGGTCAAAGTTATTGCATGTATATAGCAGTGCGAGCGTTAAACTTCGAAGTAAGTTAAGGTCTCAGAAAATATGCGAGATTAGTGCTCATAAGGAAATGGTTTAAAGCAGGGATGGGAAACATTTTCTAGATAACGGGCTACATTGGTTAGATCGAACCATTCGGGGGTCCGCTTTGGAGGTTGTCAATACTTTGCCAGACGGATTAAAATTTAAATCGGAAGTTACTTAGAGATTCTGAGGAATCGTATGAGCGAAAATCAATCGAGGTTTTTAGGGTTAACATTTCAATATCTAATGCTTCATTATCGTAATCTGAATTAATAAAATATGAATGTGTTTCATTCTCATTTTTCATCACGACTTCTAGGACCGTACAAATCGCTCTCGAGACACGCATGCGGCCCGCGAGGCGTGGGTTCCACATCCCCGGTTTAGAGGCTAAAAGTAAGAACGCTGAAAATAAATAAATATTGAGAGGTTTAAAAATCCGCGAGGTCCCAATTATTCGCAAAATAATTGATTCGACCGCTTCCAACGTATTGTCCATTCTTTCTTCCTCCCCTGAACGAAAACAATCTTTCCCCACCCGTCCATTCTCTCTCTCTCTCTCCATTCCATCTCCACTTGTCCTTTGTGGTACGACACGATCCTCTTGCAGGATACCGACACTCCCTCTCTTCTCCTTTCAAAAAGAAACGTCTCTCCGCTCCTCCCTTTCACTCTCTCCATTCTTTTCCACTCCTCTCGTCCATATCTCTCCCTCGCATCACATCCATCGCTCTCTCCTATATCACCATTCTCTCTTCTTTATCATTCTTTCTCTTTCTCTCGTCTACTCCGCCATTCCTTGCCCTAAGGATTCTTCACCTATTGGCTGCTCTCGTGTTTTCCCGAGGCAGAGTCGAGATAGAGAGAAGAGACACCAACGTCAACCACCACCTCGAAGCTGCCAACCCAATTCCTTTTGGGGCCATTTCATTGTCCCCATCCGTGAAATCTCTCCGCCTCGCCTCTCCCCCTCTTTCTTTTTCGCCACGCCTAACGCATCCCGCTCTCGCTCCCGTGACATCCCCACATCCACTCTCCTTTCCCTTCCAAAAACATCCGAGTCTCGCACAACGCTAAACCATGACTATTTTTTCCCTTCGACGGCTCCTCCGGGTTTATTCTGCTACAGTAGCTCGTTGGTTACGTCAGAAAGGAGGCGCCAGAATCTTTACCCCGTCGAAGAACGATTTAAAAGTCTTATTTTTGTTTACATTAATATAAACATGAACAAAACAAAGTAGTAGATTGCGAAAAAATGGCCGATGAACTTCATAGTGCAGGGTGTTTTCATTCTAAGCCGCATTAACTTCAGCAATGATATTAATGGTAAAACAAGTTGAGTGTTATCTATGAACGTGTATAAAATCAGTGCGCTTTTTCTTCTATTCTTACATTCGGTAATGTTTTGCATTCCATTTTGCCATGAATATTTCTCTCATTAATCTAATCGACGAACAGAGATGAATTTGAAAGTTGATCACCTGTTATATGCGTAAATTTAGCTTATCTTATTTTTTATGCGGTTATATCGCCAAATGTTTAGCCATTAGAACTTCGTTTGTAAGTGGCATCAATGTAAAAATGTGCTCTCAAAATTTCAGCTTTTAATCTTTTATACATTCGGAGACATTAAAAAATATTTGAATGGGATCCTATTCGATCCAGTATATTTTCTAAACACAAATCTAAAAAAAGCAAATAGCAGTAGTACATTCCAAGTTTCAGTTCTCTATCTTTTACAGTTTCGTCATAATTTTAATTTAAACGAGTGCACAGAGAGATACAAGCTAAAGTGAAACTATAAGCGCATTAAAAAAAAACGCGCTAATAAATAGGAACATTGTTTTATATTCAAATGAAGGCGTAATGATCGAAACTGTTTTAAAACTGCGAAAATTGATCTTATGATTTCAAAGTCACTTTCTCATCTTACCATTTGAATAATTGCTTCTGTCAAATGCTTAGACAATAGCTATTCTAGGTCTCCCGCTGGACTTGACTAAATGTTGTTTCCCATGCAGAGGTGTTATAAAAGCGTTAACACCCAGGTACAAAAGTTACATTTAATTTCTCAATATGTATTATGAAAAAGAATAACAACTTTTCGTAGCAGAATACACCTTTTGCTTGGGAGCAGTTCTACCGCATTTTGGAGTAGAATATAATCCTAAGGATTTTATTATTGTTAATGTAAATTGCCATAAAGTTAAGGCTCAAACAGCCAACTAGATCTTTATAAGTCCTCTATTTTTTCAAGTAATTTTCATGGTCTAAATACAACGCAAGCAAAAATATCGTTCTAACTGGAACTAACAACTTGGAAACCAGTTCAGATTTCGCAAGACCGATATATTACACATTTCCGCTCCAATTGTTTTTTTGTTTGCATTCACGGCTTCAATCACGCCATCTATATCCGCTGACATTTTCTACTCATTATGCTCCACCCATTTTGCTATTCCTCCCTCCCGTCCCTCTTTACCTCCCTCTTCTCCAACTTGGCAAACCCGTCTTCTTAACACCAGACCTAAAGAAAAATTGAACTTTATTCCTTGGACCCGATATGCATAGCCACTCTCATTTCTCCTCCTCGCGCACGCTCATTTCCTTTCCTCCCCGCTGTCGTCGCCTCGACCCTCGGTCACATTTCCTCCCCTCCCTCCCTCTCGGACCCAAAACACCCGCTCTCTCCACCCTTTCTCTTTTCCTTCTCCGGCAAATGGCATAGAAAATAAGGGCGGATAAACAATTTTGGAAGAAAAACCTCGAAAAACCTCTATAGTTGGATAAAAAAAAGGGAAATGGGGGAAGAGAGAGAGAGAGAGGGTGAAGAAAGAAAGGAGGGGAAGGAAAGGGTTAGAGTTAGAGAGTGAGAGGAAGAGACAGAAAGATAAAAGGGATTTGAGAAAGAGATAAAAAAGGATAAAACGGATGAAGGGAAAGAGGGTGTGAAGATAAAAATGAAAGAAAAGAAAATTACGAACAAAGAAAAAAAAACAGAAAAAGAGTGAGAAACGAATAAAATTCCTTCTATCCAAAAAAGAAAAAAGAATGAGAGAGAAAGAAACTGAGGAAGAGAGGAAAAATCCCTGTGGCTTGGCGGAGGACAAAAAAGTGAAGAACACATCTCGCAATCCATCATCTCGCACCCTCCTTTTTTCACCCATACGACCATCTCTTTTCTCTCTCTTTCTCTCTTCCTTCTCATATCTTTCTCTCTCATCCACAAACTTCCTCTCCGAGCTTCTCTCTCTCTATCCCACCGGGTTCTCTTCTGGCGCTTTACTCGAATATCATCTCGGATGGAAAAAAAATTAGAAAAAAGGTGGGAGCGACTCAGGACTAGTTGTCTCGCACTCACAAAATATAAGAAAAAACATAACTTTTACATAAGCATGAGAGGGATAATAAATGAAAAAAGAGAAGGAAAGAGATCAAGGAAGAAAGGGAAAGAGGGAAGAAGGCATATACAAAAAGAGACGTGGTGAGAGAGGACGATAAAATGTGTGTGAGACAGAGGGCGATAAATGGAGAGATAACTAAAGGGAAGGGGAGATAAAGAAAGTTCTAGATTTAATTTCAATTGGTAAACTGTTTGAGTCACCTCTTGCTGTTTTTTATTTCTTATTTTTTCGGTCGATTATTCGCTAAGAAGGGACATGAAGATATAATTCAGTAGTTTATAGTTAGGCTTTCAAATATAAATAACTTATCAAGGCGAGGGAAAGAGAGAGGGGAAGAGAAAGAGGTGGAGGGGTAGAGAGCAGAATAGGGAATTCAAAATTGAAGAAAATAGGCGATAGTGGGAGGGAAATAGAATGTTTGTGAGAGAGCTGGAGAGGATGAGGAAGAAAGAGGGGGAAGTAAGGGAAGCGAAGAAAGAAAGCGAGACGAAAAAAGAGAAAATGGAGAGGGAGACAGGAGAAGAGAATTTGAATTTGAATGCCCAGCCGATTCGCCTCTGTCCTACGCATAGTCGGTATCTCAGAGGTAGTGCAATGAAGGGAGGAGGGAAGCCCGGTGCCGGCATTTGCCTGCTCTTACGAAGAACACCAGGGGGACCAACGGCTTAACGTCCCTTCCGAAGGACGGAACAGCTGACTTTGCGCGGTCTCCTCAAACCACACAAACAGTGGGTCGGGCGACCTTGGAAAAATCCTACTTGCGCAGGATTCGTGCCCGCTGCCTTTTCAAGCGGCAGGCGAATAGCAGTCAGCGTCCTAACCACTACACCACCGGCACCCCTGGGAGAAGAGAAAGATGGAAACTGAATGAGGAGAATAAAGAGATGGTGAGAAAGATCGAGGGGAGGAAAAAGGGGAAGAGAAATGAAAGGAAGAGAGGGCTACAGGAAGAGAACAAGAGAGCGAAAGAGAAACGGAATCCAACATGAGTGAATGAAGAGGAATGGGGCGAAATCCCGGCGGTGCGTGCGTGTGTGCGCGCGTGTATATGCATGTCCCGCGCGAAAGAGAGCGCGACGATCCCGCCACCTGAGCTTAATGGAAAGAACTACCGATCTCCTCCCACCACTCCTACCTCCTAATCCCAGAAAAAAAGCTAAGGTTGATGAACTCCCATTTGGAGGCAGGAACGGTGAAAGGGTTTCCGAACGCAAACTGTAACTCTAGCGATCTCTCCCTAGGATGAAAAATGGAGGGAAGAGAATCTTCTCCTCCTTTCTCGCCGTCCTGTTTCCTGATCCTCGTCTACTAGCAACGGCAAGCGAAAGAAAAAAAACGAAACTACGAGGTCGAGAACTTCTTTTCCTATTCCACATTGACGGATGATGGTAAAAAAAACAACGAAAGAATCCTCACTCTTGGGCAAAAATGAGAAAAAACGCGTCTTATCCAATTCCTACATGCCAGAGTCTCCTGCTTTACCTCAAAAGCGAGATTGCAAAAAAAAATAAAAAGTAAAAATTCTATCGGACGGACCCCATGCTCAAGGGAAACAAAGGGAAGAGCAGTAGAGACAGGAAGAAACAAAGACAATCTCAGTGCGAAAATACGGATATTTCCCTTTATTTCCTCGGGAAGGTTTTACGGGTTCAATTTCCTGCAAAATGAAAAGGCGATGTCGCTGGCTTTTTTCCCTCCTGTTTTCGAATTTTAATTATTTCTTGCTCTTCGAAACTTTTAAATTTTCACAAGCCCGCCACAATTCGATTCGTCGATTCGTACCGAAAATATTTTTCCGTCCAGAATGATGGTATTCTATGAAACAAGGCGAATTCCATCTTGTTTCTGTTGAGATGATTCTTTAAACTCTCATCTGGAATTGTGAGATGAGTTATTTTTACAGAAAAAAGGAGGAACCTGCGATAAACTACCCAGTTTAGAATATCTATAAGTGCGGCCATTTTGGAGAAGGGATTTTCCTGATTATTGCTGGTCCACGTTTATGTAATTTATTCAGGACTTACACCACAGACATAAATCCTCTTTCTCCAAGGTAGTTTTTGCCGTTTAGTTGTTAATTATGGCGATTCAGTAATCCTATATAGTGAGAACCGTCTAGAGTTACATATATATTAATATAGTTTAAAGATTCTAGGTTTTTATTGTAAAAAAGTGTTAGGATATGTAAAATGTTCAACAGAGCAATCAAAAAAGTTAATATCTCTCTCGACGCGTGGCTGCAATAAAAACATAGTTTGTTCCAGCTATTTTATAGCCATCGGATGCTTCTTCATAACATAATAATAACATAATGGGTCATTTGATTACAGAGAGGGAATTTTTTTGCTTGAAAGTATACTCACATTTATACTCACAATTGCTTTGGTATCATCACAATTTTTTACTGCTTTGTCTTTGCTCGTATTGGAGAAGGAGAAAATAGGGGAGACCACTTTAGTGATGGAAATGTTGAGAGAATATATTGATTTTCTACAATTTTTTTAAAATATGAAAGGTTTTGCGTTAAAGTCTGGCCTTGCTTCCGAATTATTATTTTCTACATTGAAGGTTATTTTAATATATTCCGGGCCAATGTCGCATGATATTATTAATCACATAATTTTACTCGTAATATACGCAATCATGTACCCACATTCTATCTATTCGGACAAAATGGGAGTTTTGGCCAATTCTTTTGAAGATAATTTATCTCTCGATGAAACGGTAAAATAATTTTCAGATTATTTTATATCGGGCTATACTTTTTCGATAAAATATGTATTTATCTAGAAACTTTATCACTTAACTAGCGACCACTACCGACTACCTCCATGTTATGGAGAGCTAATAGCTTCCTCAAGTCTATGATGGCCAAGAGATTACATTTTACGCGTTGAAAACTTGAAACTGATATGCACAAGTTATTCTATGAAATTATAGTTAGTATAAACAAAGGAAGTTGTATTTTTTTAACATTTCAATAAAACATTCATTCATTTTTATTCATTGAAGTTAACGTCCAATGAAATGCCTCGGCACATCACAGTCACTGTGCGAGTTATTTTCCTCTAACGAAAGAAATTACTTATAAATTTGGGTGTTCTCAATCTGTGAGACAGTAAATAAAAATAAACTACTGTATTCATCGCATTTACATGGGATGCGTAATGAATATTAAAATTCTCATCAATACTATCACTTCAGAAGGACGGAGTGCTGATTTGTCCATTCTTATTTTCGTTTCCTCGTTCTCTTAGTTCGCGCACACACAAATAGGAGGCCGGGCGACCTAAGGAAAAAATCTTACTTTCGCAGTCTTCTTTCCAGCTGCCGCGGTATGCTGCTTAAGCAGCGTGGGAGCAACACTATACCCCCTATGCCCGATATATTTTTAATTAACACGCTAAGTAATTGTTTGTCTGTTATTTGCAACATTACGGATCCGCTTTTTCTAAAACCTGTAATATCATGACAACGGACTTCTCGCCCTGAAATCGATGTTCTATAATATAATTTTATCTCATTAGCGCTATTGGGTATAACATGCCAATATTACTTTTAGTTAATTATTTCTATCCGATTTGCTATCTGCATACGTCAATCAATCTAGACGCCATTTATGTTGACCTTCAGAACCTTTTTTTGACCCAAAAAATAATCCAGTCAACTATATGGAAATCTGGATTTTTCTCGTCATAGCTGATAAAAATAATAACTCAATCGAATAGATAATTATTTCAGTTGATAATGCCGTCACTACCAGGTTCAATTAATTTTAATACTCTCGTGTATACTAAACTCGGATACATATATTTACATTTATGACAAGAGAATATTAAGACAAGTGAAGATATAGAAATGAATTTTTATAACCAACTTTTATATAGTTAATACTTTAATATGAATAAATTCTATATTATAATTATGATAACCTTTCTGCTTACATGGGCCTAAAAAGTTGCAAAAGTGTCTACCAGCTGTTGAGTGATGTGGGGGTCTCTGCATTTAACCTTTAATCTTTTTACAGTTAAGAGTAAGGTAAACAGAAGTAGAGAACTCAGTGACAAACGTAAGAATGTTTGATATTTCAGTTGTAAAAAGTTTGATAGTTTATTTTGTTTCATTGATGAAAATACTGTCTTATCCATTCATATTGCTTAAAATCAACGAAACTATACCGCTAGTTCAAAATAATTCACCTTTAGATACTAGCAGGAGTGAAACTGTTGAATATTTCATATTTTAGCCACCTAAATTAAATGACAAAAATAATTAACTATTCTTTTCCTAACATCACATCAACCATCCATATACAACCACTGTACGATATAAGTATAGTTAGCCGAAGAAATGCTAAGCTAGAACACTACATTTTAAAATGTTTTATTTAAATTCGTTTAAATTAACTTCCTTTACAACAGTATTACCTATCATAAATACTGAAAAAAAGGAATATGATACTTAAATGTAAGGGCTTTTAGAAAAATACAAGAACAACTGGTTTTAAAGGCCTATAATTAGAAAAGATTTCATCCAAAGTAAAAAATAAGCCAAGTAAACAGTTCCAAAGAATAAAATTATGTTTATGGCATAAACTACATAAACAAATATAGTCATCTAAACTAGTTTTCAAATGAATTTTCAATGTGAAGATCGAATTAATGATTATTAATAGTAGAGCAATACGAATGTGATTATAATGTAATAATAATAAAATGCATGTATAAGGCAATATTATAATAGTAGCGAAAAGAATTTAATATTAATTTAATAATAATAAAATTCATCAAAGTTTACATGTTACTTGATTTTCCAGACGTAATTCTTAAGAAACTCTCAGTAATCATATCAATCACAATTCACCAATGAGTTATTAAATGGCCTTTACATAGGGAAAAAATTCAGAATAATCTTAAATGAATAAAGACAAAAAGTTTTAAGATAAATAAAAACTTACTATCAATAATAAATACGATAAGTAAAAACTTAGAATTATTAGCAGAAATATCCCTTCAAAAAACGTAGGAATGGTAATATCAATACAAATCCACATTAAAATAAAGAGATTTATATTACTCCATGAACAATGACAATAGTTTGTTTAATCTTGTTACTATGATGGACGCTTGTAAACGCAAATCTAAATTACCATTTATCGCATCGCTAACGCGTGCATCTGGGGGCCGAGGTGACTAAAACACTCGTCTTTACGCGATGACATGTGAGGTGGTTCGAACCCTGCAAGCAGCTTTGGATTGTTATCAGATTAGACGGGATCAAAAACATATATATTCTATACATAATATCCTTATTCTGTCCGTTGGTCCGTCCGCCGGAACGCTCTATAGAAAATCTTCATAAGTGAACACTTAACAAATACCGCTTTTCTCTTGCAGGCTTTTTCCTTTTGGAAAATTAAATTATAAGTAACTGCCTCACGTTTTTTAGACGGGAACCAATTGAAAAAGAAATAAACATAAATTCTTATTCTTATCTTCGGCTTTTGCCTCCGGTTCTAAATCGCTCAAGTTATGCGTTTAAATCACATTTAATGGAAAATTTTAAGCTTTTTAAAGATGTGCTGTCTTGCCGACCGTGTCATTGTTAAAATTCGAGATTTTACTGTCGTCCTTATACTACATGCGTAAGGAAAGTGTGCTTTGAATTAAAATCGCATTTTTCATTAATTTCTTTTCAGTTACCTTCCTATTGAAATTTTTTGTAATTAACTATTTTTGTAGCTATTCTCATAGTTATTTTGAAGTACATATTATAAATAACTAACCGGAGTTATAAATTCGCCTCGCATATATGAATCACGCAATAAGGCATTCGTTAACATGCAGAACTTTTTCGTTTACATTATAAAATATTTCAAGGATGAGGTATTTAACTTTGTTATGCGAAGAGAAGAATTTAAATCTCATTCGTAAATCTCCAAAAATTACGTTTTAATACGATTTTCACGTTTTCACGCATTTTATTTAAAATGGGCCACTGTTGTCTCAATTGTTTAATTCTATTCTTGGCCTCATAATAAACGTACCAATTTAGTGCTTTAACACGGGTCAGACTTTTATGCATGGGTATAACGTATTTACTGAATCTATTAAGTAATTAGAGGGAGGAAGGAAAAGAGAATGGGAATGAGCAGCAACTGAGAAAGAGGAAGAGGACGTAGCATTTGTGTATGATTAAAAGGAGCTAAAGTACAAAAATAACAATAATAAATTATAACTGATTATTAAAAATGTTATACTATTGAATCATGCGCCATTGCCAAATGGTGGGAATTCATAAAACTAAATATAGGTCACGTAATTTTCAATGGATTTCTTTAACTGATAATAGAGCAAATATTTCGAACCGAATATCAAATAGGATTGAAAAATAACATTACTTTTATGTAAATTTATTTAACTAAAGTGGTTTTTCTGGAAAATTTTGAAAACTAATGTTATGACATAAAAGAAAAGTTCGATCTTAAAATATAGTTAAACTCATTTCAGTTCATGTAAATATTTAGTTAATAGTAAGTTACAACACATTTTTCAGTTTTTCAGTTCTTTCACATTTTATGCTGTTTTTACGAGTTAATAAGAGTAAAATAATTCATTCATTGATTTAAATTCAATACGTTTTAAATAACTTATAATTTGCTCAAATATTTCAAGTATATTTCAGTTACTTCTTTATGCATTATATCTTATTATTTCGATTTTCATCTTATTTTTAGCAAATATTTGGATAATCATTTGGCCTCTCTACTAATAATTACTTAAAAAGTATAATTAAAACAAATATAACTTTCAAAAATACTGATTTGATTGTGCATGAAAGCCAAAGCAGATCATAGCATATCTTACTGATTTTTTTATATCGAAATCATATATATTTGGAATACATTTATGATAATCCCATCATATTTGACGGGAAATTACGCTAGTAGGTATATATATACATACATATATATATATATATATATATATATATATATATATATATATATATATATATATATATATATATATATATATATATATATACATATATATATAAACGAAGTTATTATAAAAGATGGTAATAAAGGCATTTGGTTCAAATCATGTCTCAACTGCTTACTAACCTTTTTTTTATTCCCACGCTCGTTTTGGAAAATATAAATTAATCCCTATTATTTCTTTTTGCTGAAAAGTTCCTCTTATTATCCTTATATTACTTGCTACAAAAAATGTCCCAAAAAGCGTCCAGGAGAATTTAACTTAGATGTGTAACTTTTGAATAAATGGGGTCTATATGCCGAATTAGCTGCAAAAATAAAACAACAGATCAGTATATCAGTCGTGGCTATTTTTATCACGGCTCTTATACGCATTTAGAGATATCGTTTCCGCTATATACCGTTTTTTGCAACGTTGCAATGATGATGCGTCCTAAGTTGAGAAAACAAAAGGAAAATCCTTCCGTTGAAAAAACGATACGGGAGGAGGGCAAAAAAAGAGGCCCGACTTGGTCTGTATAAATAATCTGAGTGGATAAGCGGTGACAGAAATGAAGAAGATGGATTGTCTAAAGCATTGACCTGTATCGCACGAGGTAAAGCATTTTACGCCTCTCTCAATTCCAAACTTAGCAGGGCCAAAATGAACCCGTTTAAACATCGTAGAGTCGAAACAGCTTTTATCGAATTAATCCTAGAACGGTAGTCATGCATTATTTTTCATGATAAAGGATATATGCCTTTTTTATGCACGCGATAATTACTCGATATTGTTCGTACCTATTTATACGAGTGATGGGGACGACTACCCTTTGGTTTATCTCTTATACTAGAGTTCGATGATTATTCAGTTAATATAACTTATTTAATGCTAATTGGCACTTGGACGATCTTTCTCGATGAGTATAACAACTATAAGAAAGATTAACACGTACGACCACGCGCTCGTCAGGATTCGAACTCCAGAACCTAGACACGCTAACCACCCTTCTCTAAGGCTGGAAAATTCAATAAAATGAGCAAAACTTTCAGGAAACAAAATATTTTATGGATTTTAATTATCTCCACCTCCAAAGCTAAAAAAAGGTTCTATCTAAAATTTGAAATTTGAAAAAGTCTCAATTAATTGTTTTAAAAAAAGCGTTATTCTACGCAAAAAACGCTCTTGAACAAAGAGAGATTCGGTCTAAAATAGTAAAAACATTCGCGCACATGATTTAAAAAAAAACTAAAAATAAAAAGTACTCCTGCAGTTGTATATAACGGATGAGATTTAAAAATTAAGGCGAAGCTTACTTTGGCGTAAATAACAAAAATAAGAAGCGAACAATCGGATAGCTATTTAATTTCGTAATATTTCGCTACTATCTACTAAAACCTCCGAAGTGGGAAGAAAGTTTGTGATTCGATATTAATTTTTATCCTATACTCACTCGCCTCCTTGTAAATCAAAGTGCAACAATGGACGGCGGAGCTGATAGGGAATGAGTAATGAAGTTCTGATATATTTTCAAGGATCCGACTTTAAAAAACCGCATCCCCTTCTTGTAAAAACTGCTTCTCTAATATCCACCTCTGCTGAACGCATAAATAAAATCAACCATACTTCACCATCGTTATGAAAGTCGTTTTACGCGGGATGAAAAATTGTCCTAAAATTTACGAGTTTACCGTAGGTCGTGCCTGTTCTTAACTAGACAACAGGAGGTTCTTAATACTTTTCCAATAACTACTACCGACCGATGTAATAACAATACACTCCCCTTCTTCATTTGCGTTTAAATGGTTTCGTGATGTCGATGCTTAAACTAGGTCAGCCTAAGTTGGCCCAAAACAGAAAGGAATAAATAAAAACGAGGAAAACGATTTCCTTAGAACTTGAACAAATTTAACGCGGATTTAATTCAAGGCCGTTTATTATATTTTAATTGGATTTTTTTAAAGGGACAGATGATTATCTCTAACGACGTCACACTGATGTGCACACGGCCTTTTTACCCATAGGTATATAAAATGGAAATACCGATCATAAATTATGTTTACGTTTCGACCATCGGGCTGAAACAGGAACAGGTCCGTGAGTTGCATGTAAATGGCCGCAGAATAATGAGACGGGCCCTTGTTTAAGCTCCGAAATTGATGTCGCCGCGAAAGCGTGTAGCAGTTTAAAAAAGAAATGAATTACATTTAATAGTCCACACGTTTGCCGAGCACTTGATAGTATTTTTTTATACTTTTCTGCAATAAAATCTTTAATTAATTGTCAGTTATTTTATGTTTTACTGGGACAAGGCACTGCGACACGAATTTCATTTAATTTTAGTTAATACATATATATATACATATATATATATATATATATATATATATATATATATATATATATATATATATATATATATATATACAAGAGTTGATTTTTCTTTTATTCAGGTAAAGAAATAAATTTGACACAGTTGTCTACCGTATTCAAACGATTTTTATTATCTCTCTCTTAGCATTTGCTTTTTCGGTAAGTTATTCTCGAAAAAAATTGTTAAAAACAATTTCAATGAATGATTTTTCTAAAATACGGACGAAAGAAATTACTTATAATCAAACAAAATATTGCTATCGGATATTGAGAAGGCATCAAAAATATTCAGACGTGGCATAGTATTGGGTATACTGCACCATTTTACGTACCTAATGGAAAACGACGAAATTGACCAAAACGGCGGCGAGGCGCTGAAACGATTTTTAAATTTAAAAAGGAGCGCCAAATAATACTAATAAAATAGAGAAGAAAAGAGAGAGAGACAGACAAACGACTTTATTTATAGCGAAATTGAGACTATATAGTCCCTTCTTACATTTGAGACACAACTGTCTCATTTACATTACTCTCTGGTAATTCTCAAGATGCGTAAAATACAAAAACTATACAAAACTTCTTAAGTGACACTGCTACTGCCAACAGGAAATCAAATATAACACAATTGTAAAGTGGCAAGAAAATGCTTACAACTATATTGGAGTGAAATTATACAAAGCAGAAATATACAAAGATATACTCAATAGAATTGTCCACTTGGAGGGAAAAGTAGTTGAATTACAAGGATATTTTCCCACTGGCCGGTTCAGGCTGCTCTCTTGCTGCTTTCTTCTCCTCACGTTCTCTCTGTCTCCTTCCTCTCTGTCTGAGGTTCGACACTCGTGACATCTGCGTCGCGTCCCGCAACGTTGCCAGCTTGGATGTCCGCTCGTTCGATCTGTTCTCGAGAAGAGGGCGCACCACTCGCGAAAGTCAATTGGTTAAATCGCACGATCTTAGCGTTCTCTTCTGGGCTAATGTCTGTTGCTTATAAAAGTAGGGACTCAGTACGTACGCGCAAAGCTGAAGTACTCGCGTAGCCGAAGTACGTGCGTATGCAGGGGTGCGTGCGTATGCAGGAGTGAGTCGTTTGCAGGGGTGCGTCGTTTGCTGGAGTTCGTAATATTGTTAGTTTTGTGGGTCGAAAAAACTGTGTATCAGCTATGATTTAACACGGAAAAAAATGTCCCTCTGCGGAAAACACCTACGAAGAGAAGAGAGGTTTAAAAAACCGCGAAAAAAAGAGGAAAAAATTTGAAAGAAAGAGAAAAAAATTATTTATAAATACATACATTGATATCTATAGAAGGGAGGGGGTGAGAGGGAAATAGGGATTTAAGGATAAGATATGCCTGAGTGAATACAGAGTAATTATAATACAGGAAGATAAAGTAAAATAAATTATGAATTTTATGCCCAATAAGCGTATCCTAGCGACAACCTGAAAGAGAAGATAGGGAACGCTTCAATGGATTGAGTGTGAGAGGAGGTACTTGTAATAGAAGCGTTTAAAAGTGCAAAGAAATGAGAGTTTTTGGGAGGCCATTGCAGAGTTTGCAAGCAGTGATGGTAAAGGATTATTGTAAATATCTGTTCTATGAAGTGGAGTTAGTAGTTTACCGCATCCTCTGGTATTGCATTGATGAACTGTATTAATGGCGAAGAACTTAGAAGAAAGATAACAAGTGATGTTATTTTTAAGAACTTGATACAATACGGGGAGGAGGTGAAGGTTTTTTCTGGATTAAAATTTTAGCCAGGAGAGTCGACGGAAGTATTCAGAGATATGATCAGACTTTTTAAGATTAAAGGCTGGTTCACACCGAGCATTCACACTTGTAGGGGAGGACACGTAAAGGCCTCGATACGAACCCCTTGTGTCGCTCGAGGAGGCAATATTTGTCCCAAGCCCCTTCGGGTCCTAGCCTTTTCGGTTACCGCGACCGAAGCCTAACCTATCCGTGTGAATGGTCTCCATAAAAATATTCCTGTCCCTAATAAAGCTTTCAACGCGACCGTACCCCGTCCGTCCGTCCGTCCGTCCCCTCAGTGTGAACCAGCCTTAAAGGTGAATCTGATGCAGGCAGAGAGAGACGTAGGAAGAGAGAAAAGAAAAATGAGGAAAGAGGTGGTGGAGAATAGAGGGTGAGATGGAGGGCAGAGACTAATAGAACGAAGAGAGGGAGAGAAGGAGAGAGAGACAGGAGAGATAGGGAGAGAAATGGAAGCAAAGGAAGAGCAAAATCAGAAGCATAGATGAGAGAAAAGAGAAAGAAGAGAGAGGATAGATGGAGACTAAGGGAGAGAATTGTAAGTGCATTAACAGAGAGAGAGAGAGAGAGAAAGAGAAGTGAAGGAAGTGAGGAAAATTGAGGAAGTAAAAGAGAGAGACAGTGGGGAGACAAACAGGAGTAAGAGATACGGAGAAGAAGATAGCGAGAGTGAAAGAAATTGTGAGTTGGAGAGATGGAGAGGGGGAAGTAATAGAGGGGTAGTGAGAGTGGCACGGAGAAAGGCGGAAAGATAAATGGTGAGTGAGTGAGGAGAGAGAGATAAAGGTGGAAGAGATATATTTGGCCAAAGCAAACAAATGAGTCCGTCAGTCATGCAAACGAAGGATACAGGGAGTAAACTAGAAACCCTCGTAGGCACTAAGCGATATACAGTTCAAACTCTCTGATCAGAAAACCTGTTTCGGAAACATCTCTGGTTCGGAATAATTCCGGAATTTTGAGTAATCCGGAAAAACATCCTTGGTCCAAAAATATGGCGTTTATATTTTCCAATTCCCTGTTACCGGAGAGCACAAAAGCATAAATACGTTAAAAACGTCCGTAAAACGGAAAAACTTTCCGTTTATCTATGATCCCATCTGAATCTGGTAAACCAAACTATTTGTACAGGGTGTTGAACAAGTCTCTGTGCACTTGGCAACTAAAACTTACATGTAATAATAACAAACCAACTAATTAACTTAGGCATAGTGACTTTTTGAACATTTTGTATTAGAAACCTCATGCATAGACATCCATTTTTACATTATTTTATATTTTTCCATGCATTATTTACCCCTATCCTTATGTTATAGACAACTTTAGGTATCGCGTTTAAAAAGAGGGACGCAAAGTGCCGTAAAAATTATAAATAATTCTCGCACGCACACTCTAGAGACGCGTAGGTATACGGGACGTTGCTCCTCTCGATTACGGTAATTATATTCCCTCCTTTTCAACATTATCATATTGCCGTAGTGCTTAACCTTTTATTTTAATTTAGGTATTGCGTACAACAACAGTACAGTCATAAATAATAACCACTCGTGGCTAGGAAAATTCTAAAGTCTGGAACACCTCTGGTCCCGAGATTTCCGTATTTGAGAGGTTTAACTTTAAAGAGGGTCCAGAATGATGCAAAGCTAAGAGCAAAGCAAAATGACAACGCTTCGAGATGAAGGGACATCCTATTACTACCATTTATATCTGGCTTCGTGCAATTATAGCAGTGGATGAAGTAAATTTTTAGGAGTGGGAAGAGGTGAAAATGGGACGCAAAAAATGGAGGAGGAACTTAAGGGGTAGGGAAAAAGACGGCAGTGATGCACGGATGGAAAAACTAACTTTTTCCCATTTTCTCTGCATCCCAATGCTGCCCTTTCCCTTTTTCCCCTTCGCACCTCCTTCACCTCCATAAACTTTTTTTGTGAGGTTGGAGACGATCGGGTGATTTTTCGGAGGGCACGTTCTTATGTTTGACGGAGGACTTGAAGGGCGGGATGAGACGCGCGGAAAGGAACACAAATTTTTTTGTCTTTTATTCACCCACTCACGACAGACAATGTCTTTAGGATGTTTTTCAGTGGATGGTTGAAGAGAAAGAGAGAGAGAAAGATGAAGGAAAGGTTTGAGAAGGAGAAGATGGAAAGAAAAGAAAAAGGGTTGCTTTTATTTCTTTAGATAAGGGTTATAGTATGAGAGATGGAGAGAGAGAAAGAAAGAGTGGAGTGAGACGAAAGGAGGGAAGTGAAGAGAGAAAGAGAAAGATAGATTGTGAGAGAAGGGGAGAGAGAGTGAAGAAAGAAGAGGAAGAGAGGAGAGGAGAGATAAAGATAGAAAGAGTTGGAGATGAGAGAGATAGAGATATTGAAATAGGTGGAAAGAGGGATAATTAGGAAAGAGAGAGAAATAAGATTGAGAGAAAGACAATGACATAACTATAAGGATGAGAGGGAGACGGGAAAATAGGAAGAGAGAAGGATTAGAATGAGGAAGAAAGTTTCAAAGGAGACAGCGTTCTAAAAACACAGAAGAATAAAAACTGAAAGTAAAGAATTGAAGATAGAGGAAATTGTTTAACGTGTGGCTGCGAGGAGGAATAAGGTAAGAATGAAAACGGCGAACAAAAAAAAACAGTTTGTAGGCAGTTATTGCGATGGGATTGCAATACGGCTCAGGGAGGTAGAGAGAAGAGGATGAAAAAATAGAAGCCTCAGGAGGTGAGGGAGGGTGGACGAGGTGGAGGTAAAGGTGGGATGGAGTGAGAAACTTAGTCGCGTAGGCGTGGATTGGCCACAGAGTGCTAACATCTGCCGCAAACGGTTGAACCCCTAAACTTAGGCGGAGGCCATCAGGATTCCCCTTAAAATTGAGGAAAGAAGGAAAGAAAGAGAAGGAAGAATAGACGGGAAATGGAAAAGAGTATGAGGAGAGGCGGAGAAGGAATGGTAATGGAAATAAGGAGAAACTAAAAAAAACTGCTGCTCCGTTAGAAGGAGACAGTGTATACCGAGGATTAAATGGACGAAATTTATCGAGAAGGAAGGTGGAAATAGAAAGAGATGTTTTTTTTTACCCGTCCATGAAGACGTGCGTGATCGTTTGAAGGTTAAGAGGAATGTAAAGAATAAGTTCCGTCGGTTTTATGTTTATGGGCTCTGTTACCAGAATTGGTCGTCGGTTTGGGCATATCCCAAAGCTCGGTTTATTTTTCGCGCCTTTCATTTCGCAGCGAAAGTATAGAGTACAGAAAAAATGAAATAAAATAAAATAAAAAACTTCTGCTTTGTACTCTTCTCTGACGTATGTGCGGACCGATTTGATATTATTTTGTGGAATTTTCGCAACGTACCTGAAATTCGCTGTGGAGATGCGACGAATAAAATTCATCGACCAACTCGCCCACTGTGATTTTTGTTTTTTTTTAGTCCTTAAGAAATTTCGTACCTAGTGACAATGGATGATTTTGTCACGATTGAAAGGAATTTGAAAAAAATATGTTTTTTATGTGGAAAAATTAAGTAGAAAGATGCGAGGAAGGATTAGGAAGTTCTTGGTCTCTTTGTTGAACGGACGGATGTCTACCATGCCAGTTAATGTTTCAGATGAAATTCTATGTGCCAAAGTAATTAATGTTTCTTTAAAATAAATATGAAATGATCTATATAAAAACAATGAAAAATAAAGAATTGCAGTAAAACATATTGAAAAATCTAAACTCTAACTACACATAAGAAGAAAATTGTTACGTTTGAAAGAATGGAAAATTGTTTTTTCACAATTATTATTTGTATAGAGCTCAAAGATTTCCAAAAAAATACATAATTAAGTTTAAATTTTGAACCATTGTGTTGCAAATCTATGAAGCATCAAATTTGTGGAGAATATTTTCTGTACATTCTTTATTAGCAACCGAGTTTTAGAGAAAAAGAAGAACCGTTCGATACAGCTTGAGGAACTTACTCGAAAAGACCTACTTTTTAGGCTTATTTTCAAAATCTTATTTGGGCGCTTAGCACTTTTTTTAAGCTACGGTTTGGGAACTTGAAAATAAACAAAAACGTCTGCATCTAACTAGAAAGGCGTGACCTGGAATTTTTTTTAAGGAAAAGAACTTTCGGAAATCTATTTTATTTTTGCCTCACATTCTTCAACCTTTGACGTAATTTAGACCGAAGTTAACGATTAAATTAAAAAAAGTGCAAGAAAACGTTATGAATTAATCTTGATCGAAATACCGGTCTTGCACTTCCCAGCTTTTTTTCGGATCACCGTCTAAACTCACTTATAATGCTAATCTGTGGACGAAAGAAAATATATTTTGTTGATAATACTGATTGGGTAAGGTTCTAATAATCCAAAATTTTGTATTGAGTATTTTTAATGTTTAGTGTAAAATTTATCGAATCAGAAACACCGTATTTACACTAAAAAAACTTTACTTTAGATAAGTAAATACAATATCTCACGTAACATTCTCTAGCAACGAGCTTAGGATATTATAGATATAACATTTACAGACAGTATGTTATTATGCATGTCCAAAACAAATATATATATATATAACAACTTACGGAAAAGGAAAGGTAAAATGAATATATGGATGTCAACAAAGTGTTGGGATGAGGAAACCCAGTGAGCACTCACCAATCAGACGACTTCAGGTTGGCGAGGCCCCGGGGATGTCGAAGCGACACACGTAAAATAACACAAAAACACAGAAACATCACAAACGTAAAGCTTTCGGAACTACTCCTTCTTCAGCTACAGAGAGAGTTCTCTCTCTGTAGCTGAAGAAGGAGTAGTTCTGAAAGCTTTACGTTTGTGATGTTTCTGTGTTTTTGTGTTATTTTACGTGTGTCGCTTCGACATCCCCGGGGCCTTGCCAACCTGAAGTCGTCTGATTGGTGAGTGCTCACTGGGTTTCCTCATCCCAACACCTTGTTGACATCCATATATATATATATATATATATATATATATATATATATATATATATATATATATATATATATAGTGACACACTGGGCGAGGAATGACAGGGTGATGTGAGAAGGTTGATGATTGGAGGAGACGGAGTGGGAAGGGTGGATAGCCAATAATGAGAGAGTGTGGTATGGTAAAGCGCGAATAGCTACAATGTAGCTATAGGAGACATTGTAAGAGGGCATATATATATATATATATATATATATATATATATATACATACATATATATACACACACACACATATATGGGAATGAGTACATCGACGATCGAATGCCCATCGAGAGATAGAGTTGAGTTCGTGTGATCGGATTCTCAGTTCGTGTGTCTATAGTTGCGACGTATTCATTTAGTGTGATACTTGATCGATCATCTTTTCCAATCATCGGAGACGATATATCTGCATCGATTGATTGGATCGATTTTGAGCATATAGATCGATCGGAAATCGAGTAGCCCCATACAAAGTGCTTCTACGCTGCCTGTGCTCAGTGCCCCAGTGTTTCCCCTGCAGTACGCAAAAACATCGCGACAATGAGAGCATGAGACCCACATTTGTGGTAAAATTACTACCAAACCATTCAAGAGATAGAAAGGGTACATACACATAAATTACTCTATTTGTAATTTGCAAATTTTGAAATCGCTTTAGGATGTTTATTCAAAGAGAATATTTTAGATTTCTTTATTTACAATTACCTCTACAGAAGCGGGTCCATTTGTTGCAATTTCCTTTCGAGATTCGTTGAAAATATTTTTTTACATATTTTATAGGGAAATATTCATTTCCTACTAAGAAGTTTTCCGTATCATTGGGAATATTTAAATTTGAAAGATATTTGGAAAAATCTAATAAGATAGTAAAAAAAGAGTTGTTTAAAATAATATGGCACGATTTTTATCTTATACTATTACTAGAGGAGCTGAAAAAACAAAGCTAAAGCTTTTTTGCCCCTGGACAACCTTGAAAACATTTCATGCTGTACATTCTCGATATTATTATTTCTCAGTTTTACTATGTCAATATAAAACTTTTACTACCTCTTCAATTATTAAGTGCAATTATTCCTGTTTCTAAATTGTATCAAATAATGAAACATAATAAATAAAAAAGGTAAAAAATTACTTCCCGCTCCAGCTATTACCATAAAACTTCACTTAACACACCTAAGCTCAGCCTTCCCAGGAACAGGGCAAAAACCAAAGTATCGAGATAAACGTACGCCTAGAATGTAACGGTGTGGAAGGTAACTACAAAAAGAAACAGATAAGCGCATAGGCTACAAAGCAGTCTTCCGTGAAAATCTACCGATAGGTGATTTTAAGCCTTATCTTGACATCGATGATCAGTGGATCGCTAATAAAGCCAAAACATTTGTAGCTCATATGCGAATCTAGTTCTTTCAGAGGTATTGAGACTGTTGGATTTATCTTTATCATTAAAATATACCGGTAAAATAATTTTTAAAAAATCGATGAAATATGATTTTATTAAAATTAAAATCAAAAATTAAAACAACACGTGTATTTTTAATTTTAACAACGCCACATTTCATTCATATTACGGAATTCCACGAAGTGTCGGCCTCGTCTATTAATTTTATTTTTTAGTATCTAAAGCTTTGATTTTCATAAAAAAATTGCCAATTGAAGCTACACGTGTTATACACAAGCATATAGAACATATTCAAGAATTAATTGAATAAATGATCCAATTGCACGATCCTTCGGCTCCTTAGATTACAAAAGCGATAAACGATAAGTATTTGGATGTAAAATAGGATGCAGTAAGAATTACGTATATTCACAACATATCCTAATCCAATTACATATCTCGCTAAGAAAATATTCCTTGATATTAAAAATCAATCCATCCAATTTAACAGAAGTTCTAAAAATAATAGAGTCGGTATACATTCATAAAGAAGTCAGATGATGTCAAACGTCGAGAATCTACAAAAATCTGTAACTTTCCATTATCCATGAGTTATCCGTTCAGCGGTAGTTTCAATTATATATACTAGCGCTTTCAGCTGAAATTGTTCATCACCAAGTATTTTTTGTCCCTTTGCATTTTATTCCAGAGCTTCAGACTAGTTGTGCACATACAGTAACAACTGAACCTGTAAAATAGCTTAATTTTAATGTTCAGTAGTCAAGTAACCTTGAATTATTAACTATCATGTCTCATTCAATTTAACTATTTGGCAATATCTGAAATGAAGAAGAAAACGCGTACTTGGTTAAAAAAACTTTAGAGCAGAATGCTCATTTTGACTGTCGGAAAAGAAAGTCTGAAATCTCGAATGTGTTCGGCACCGAGGTTTACAGGATTTCCACTCCTGACAGACTGGATAAGACTAGACGATACCGTAGTCGCTGTAGAGTGGCGGACATGTTATCATGTAATTCTTCGATTGTGATTCAAGACATGAACTCCCGTTGAGTAAGTGATCCGAACTAGTGGGCACGATTCCCAAATCCCTAGTACTCAAGTAGACATCCTAGTCCAAAATGGGATCGCAAGGCAAAAGCAAAAAAGTTTTATTTTAGGATCAGACACGCACCTCCCTAAAAAGGTGCGGGATACATAAATCGAGAATTCCTAGTAATCCTCGCAGGAAGGATGCTTATTCAGATGCGGGACGAATGCATAAACATTCTAGAAGTCGCAATTTTTATCGAACCATACATCTCTATCTCCATCACGAGCCGTAAAATAACAATACTTCGCATCATAGTTATATTTTAAAAAAATTCAGACGCATTTCTAATAATTAGAAAAGCTTTACGTTAAGCTCAAATTAAAAAGGTTTTTATTTTTTATTTTTATTGCAGAAGACTTCTTTTCCATATGATTAGGCAATATGGTCTCTCAATTGTATTTGGATCACATGAGAGCCCAGTTTGAAAGCATTCGATATTTATTTTTTTTTTGTTTGTTTAAAGCATTTTTTTAATGACTTGTTTTATCCTAATTTTGTAAGATAAAGAAAAATCAACAAACTTTATGCAATATATAGTATATATTCTATATCTTTTGCTACATAAAGTTATGAAAATCATTAAGTTTTTCACAAATCGCAGCTTCGTATCATTTTGCAAGTGCTGCCATCCAGAAAATGTTTACTAATATCCTCATGTTGCGTCTATAACCGGAAAATTTAGTCCATGTACCTACGCGAGTAAACACGAAGCATTTATTTCACCATAATAAGTTTCCAAACTTAAGATTTTGCGGAAGATTCTTCCATAACCCTTTCCGTAACTCATTTCGAAACTAAATCCATTTCCCCAGGAAACATATATATATATATATATATATATATATATATATATATATATATATATATATATATATATATATATATATATATCGGTACAAAGCGCGTGCAGGTGTTTCATCCTATTCCAAGATGAGAAATAGTGGCGGATCCACTCAAATAAATAGCTAAAAGTTTCTCGGGCGAAGGCTCAGCCGTTTCTTCTACTGATGGTGTGGTATTTCTCATTCTCAAAGTCCGAGGAAAGTTTTAAACTAATATGTATCAACTTGGCCACTTTTTATTCGCCCTTATGATATCCTTCCAATTTGCTTGAATTTTACTCAAAAGGAGAATCCATCCGTTTAATAAAACCAACAAACTTAAATAAGACTCCCACGTACGCAGTTCCTAAATTAAGTTCCTAAATTGTTTTCTTAACCCTTCATCAGAACAGAGCTTTTCCGTATATTTTCCAGATATTACGATGATTTGACTGAAAATGTGGTAGTCTTCAACTGAATCGGAATATATGTCTGACTTTAACGGGATCTTAATTTATTTATATGATTTTAATTAGCTCGTAAGCAGAGATTAACCAATTTTTACAATGAGTGCACCAGCGAAAAAAATACGAGTGCGTTGGGCCATACTCTAGCCAAGGTTCGAACACACGGGAGTCAAACAGGCTAAGTCTCCAAGATCCGGTTCAGACCTATGACGCATCAAACCTAGTATTTAACAAAGAAATAATTTAGGAGTGTTTAGACTTTAAAATTAATAAGATTCAGACTAATAGAACGGAACTCCATGCGTGTTTTATTCGTGCTTTACGATATCATGGCAACGTCCCCAACAACTGCATTTTTCAAGTTAATTTATTTGTCCATTTCGTATTTTAGAATCGAAGATTTTATCTTAATAATAATGATTTTAATGATAATTTAATGATTAATTTAAGTAAAAATAATAAAATTAATAGAATAATCTATAGGTAATTACATTATATTACCTATACGCAATGTACTATACATATGCATCAAACAAAAAAAAGTGAAAATATAAGAAAACGATTCATTATTATAGAATAATTTTATTATATTTTTTCACTTTGTCGAAAATGAGTGAATACGACAGATGCTGTAATAGTTTGCGGAATGTAAATAACTTGGCGAAGTAATTGGATTATTCTCCGAGTTGGTGCGTAGATATTTTATTTTCTCACACAAATTAGAACTCAAACAGATGAATAATTTTTAAGTTTATTTTTTTTAATCTCTACGTTGAAATGAACACATGTCCATGCAATCCAATTCCTACCCTCCCCGAGCCCATTCAAGCACGAACAAGGGATAAAACAACCTCACTTTAAAGCCTCTTTATAATTCTCTTCTAAAAGTTTAAAGGCTTCTGTTTCACTCGGACCTCTCACGTCAGACTACAAACATTGTCGCACAAAATTTCCAGGTGCCGAGTAACCCGCGAGTGCATTTATCCTACTTAAAACTCGGAAAGAGAAAGGGAGGGACTTTGTAAACCTAAAAACCGCCTTCATTCGGTAACTAAGTAGATTAGAACGCCCTCTCATACTTCTTCTCGCCATACCTCGCACGCTCGTCATTATAGAGACGCATGAATTTTATCGCGGAGGACACTCGAAAAAACGAGGAAAAAGAAAAACGAAAACTCCGTGCGAGGAGTTCCCAAAATCGTAATATCTTCTATCCTCCGCCTAAAACGCGGAGCTCTGGCGGTTTCTTTTGAGTCCTCCAGCTAGTTATTTGTTCGCCCTATTATTTATGCTAGACTGACAGTGATATCGTTCGAGTCTAACACTTCCATTGGTCGCACTTAAGGCTCGCCTCGGAGGAAGAAGTGAATACTTGTTAAGGCATTGGAGAAAGGTAGAGGAGTAAAAAGTTGAGAAAGGTGTTTGTGAGGAGTGTACGACAACTCGCCGCCGCCGATTCGCCGCAAGGACAATTCGCAACCGGACGATTCGGCGCAGGACGATTCGTCGCTAAACCAACCTTGAATATATAATTATTTTGTAAAACTGTGGAATAAAAACTAAAACTGCACGTAGCTTGAATAAATAAAAATATGGTTAGTTATGCAGTAAAATAAAAATCAACAAAATTTGTAATATGGATGTATTTATACACAATATATTTAAAAATACCTATCTTAAGAGAGTCTACTACATGGTTTGTAGACGAAACATTCAAGATAACACCTTATATATTTCCTCAAGTTAATGTTGTGATGGCAGAAAAATATGGAGGAGTTCATCCTATACTCTACGATTTGCTTCCGAATAAGCGGCGGGTGACATACGTTAAATTTATTGACATAATAAAACGTATCGAAAATAATGTAAAACCGACATTCATATACTGTGATTTTGAATTGGCAGCAATTCGAAGTACCGAGGAAGTATTTCCTCATGCTGAAATTTGCGGCCGCTTTTTTCATTTAAACCATAACATGAAAAAGCATATTGGTACACTAGGTTTAACTACGAGGTAAAATACCGACAATAACACTCATTTACATGCTAAAATGATAGCAGCATTAGCATTTGTACCCGATGATGATTTGGATAAAGCCCTGGTTGCATTAACTGGAGATTTGGCAGAATAACTGACACCATTATTGGATTGGTTCGAAGACATATATTGGAAGAGATAATAGACGAAGCGAAGGAAGACGTGCACCTCTTTGTAGAGCAAAAATTTGGAATGTTTACAGGCGTACTTTGTCTGATGATGCAAGAATAAATAATTATGCAGAAGAATCTCACAGACGCCTGCAAATAGAGCTGGGTGTACGTCATCCGTCAATTTGTAAATTTATAGATGGATTGCGGACAGTGCAGAAAGGAAGAGATGTGGGCAACTTGTCGCCGGTCATTGCCCACCTACTAAATTAAGAAAATATCGAGAAGCCGATGAGCGAATTGAGAATATAATAAATGATTATCAGCATCGGACGAAGATTGGATATTTAAGAGAAATTGCACATAATTTTAATATGGACTAAAGTGATAATGCGCAGCCTTGTTATTTTGTATGTGTGTGAATTTAGTTTGTGATTACTTCAATTATATGTATTTTTTGTGTATTTCTGTTTATTAACGAGCGAATATATTTTGTAATTTGATTCAGTAATATTATCATATTATATTGAATACAGTAGCATGTTTGTATTTTTAAATATATTGTGTATAAATTCCTCCATATTACAATTTTTGTTGATTTTTATTTTACTGCATAAGTCACCATATTTTTATTTATTCCAGCCACAGGCAGTTTTAGTTTTTAGTTGACAATTTAACAAAATAATTATGTATTCAAGTTTGGTGTAGCGGCGAATCTTCCTGCGGCGAATCGTCCGGTGGCGAATTGTCCTTGCGGCGAATCGGCGGAGGAGGGTTGTCCCAACCCGTTGGTGGGGGGGGGGGAGAGGGAGGAGGGGGTCTCTTTGGGAAATGTGGGCCGGAATGCGATACGGGGCAGAATGGCGAAGCATGCGGCGAGACACGGGAAAGAAGGAGAGTGCGAGCAAGTAGGTAGGATGGAAAGGAAAGGAGGTGGAACGAGGGCGAGATCGTACCTGAAGGCATGCGTAATTGAAAGAAGGGCGCCGTGTGGAGGGACGCCGGTTCAAAAAGAAACGTCGATAGATTGAAGGGAGGAAAAAAGAGGAGATTTTTCGTCGTTATTCTCTCTCTCTCTGTCTCTCTCTCTCTCTCTCTCAAAATTGCGATTTCCCATTTCGCGCTCGCCCATTCGCAAATCCCTGGCTATTTGCTCTAAAAACAACGTTTAGTTCATATGAGGTGCCCTCTCTCGGACTGGAAGTGTAATGGGAGGGAGCGATGGGATGCAAATGCACCGTTTGCAAATCCTCCGTAGCCTGTAGGCCGTGAGGATTTGAAAACTGAATTCTTGGCGGAGTGAAAAACACAAGAGGAATGATAAACTTGTGAATTATGAGAAGAATCACAGGAAACAGAGTAATGGGATTGAAAAATGTGAGACGAAATTTTGAATCGAATCGGCACGTCCCATGGCGCTTATTGAAGTAACTATAAGGTGAACAAATGCGCTTTAGATTGATTAAATAAGTACTTAAAATAGTTTATTGGTATTAAAACTAACAACTCCACGAGTGAGACGTATTATGATGAGATTAAAGTTGAAATTGAGAATAGTGAAAACCTAAATGGATAAAAAATAAAGGCATTTACCATAAATTAATTTTGATCGGAGAAACGGGTATTTCAATTGATATGATATTCTTCGATAGGTTATTTTAGTTATGAATTATGTAGTTGAATTTCTTTAGAGGCTTAAACCTTAATTTGTTGAAAATAATTTTTGCCGTCTATTGTTATTTAACTATGCATTTTTGGTGCTATGTTAAATAAAGTAATCCACAACGATTTCATACTATTTTGAAATTTTTAAACATGCGTTTCTAAGGTCGGGTGAAGTAACGGCACTGTTTTATCAAGGAATGAGAACCTAACGCATACTAATATGAATTCTGGTGGTTAAAAACAAAATAACTAAGGCGAACATCAAAGTAACTACGTCACATATAAAAAAAGGTAATTTAAAAAAGAAATTACATAAGGGAGTGCACCCGAGAGGTCCGCAAGTACCATAACGAATAGCAAAATAGTATAATACGGAAGATATGTAAAAAATCTCGTCGAAACTTTCAAGCCGTTTAACATAAGAAAGGCACGAGAGAACAAAAAAACCTACCCTAACTTAGTTCTTAGAGAGGCGAGGTCCAGATGCGATTAGCAAATGAGTAGATAGTTAAACGGATGACCCTTTGGGATGCAGCCCCGAGAAGAGTTTTGTAAGTGGAAGGGGTCAGCGGGCAACGAGATAAGATGTTAGAGCAAATTTTGCAGAGATAGGAGGAGAATGGAGGGACATAATGTTTGCATGCTCGTGAGGAGTTTGTGCTTCTGGAGTCGAGGAAGAGGCGAAGGAAGAGTGACGAGAACACGAAAGAAGAAGGTGCTCTAAGCGAGCGAGGGAGAGCAAGAAAGAGAGGGGCATAAAGGTTATGAGTGAGGAGCAAGGCGGGTTGGGGTCACGGACCAGCGCGTGGGAGGGACTTTGCGGCGTCGGTCTTTTATCGGCCAAGTGCTTCCCCTCTACACTTTGCTACTTTGCCTCGCCCTCGGCCGTTTCCCCGAGTCGGTTCAGAAGTTGACAGTCGGTAGAGGAGACCCCTTTGATGAGAAACTCAAGGGGACTAACAGGGGAAGATAAGTAGAAGCGCCGCCTCGAATACGGGGAGGCAGGTGGAACTAATAAAAAAAAACGAGAGATGATAAAAAAATTAGAACAGACGTGGGCGAGATTTAAAAAATGTAAGAGAGAGAGAAAGAGGGGGATGAGGAAGAGCTTAGAACAAGAAAGTTCTCCTTGTCCCCTTGTAGCGTGGGAGGGGATTGGGTGGGGAGGATGGGGAAAGGGTGTAGGGATAAGTTGATGTAATTTCATTGCGCCCACTCAGAAATCGGTCCAATGGAAGTTTTGAAACACGGACTTTTGAGAAATTGGGCTCAATTTCCAGGATAGATTTTTTCACCGGCGAGAAATTAAATCGTTATAATTCGATGTCTTTACTCTCAAGTTCTTTTAAAAACGGGGTTCAGATAGAGAACAGAGGATTAAAAAGTCGTATGATGGAAATGGCACCATAGGTTAGCATAAAGTGTATTCTCAAACTAAAGCAATGGTTTTTGTTTCGATTCAAATGCAGTTTTGGAGTTAAATTTATGTGTAGGCAGTTGACCAGCTCTTAATTGATTCAGGATTCTGCGAGTAGATGCAGAACGTTCTGTTAAAGCTGATCATTTAGGACAAGTTGTACTCCTATTGCAAATGCAATCCGTGTGTGTGTGTGTGTATTTTTGGCTAATCAACCTCGTGGATCATTATAGCCATAGCTCTTACCACACCGAACACACTCAAAAGGGAGGACCAGGTGCCGGCATTAGCCTACTCTTAACGAAGAGCACCAAGTGGGTCAACGGCTTAATGTCCCTTCCGAAGGACGCAAGGCTGACTTTGCACGGTCTCCTCAAACCACAAATAGGGGACCGGGCAACCTTGGAAAAAATACTAATTTCGTGCCCGCTGCTCTTTAGAGCAGCAGGCGAATAGCAGCCAGCGTCCTTACCACTACACCACCAGCACCAGCACCCCCAGATGCAATCCGTTCTGATCGTATTTCGCCATAAATAGATCCAATTTATTGATTTTTTACATTAATCATATGATTTTGAAATTAGAAACAGATCCTTCTTTCTACTTCATGATTATATCCTTGTTATAATATTGTTTTAGAGCGATAATGCGCTCTTCCTTTTTTAAATCGCAAAACCATTTGAAACTAACGATTATAAGAATAAATATTTAAAATTGCTCTTAATTAAAGGAATAACACAACTGTGGCCTAACAGTCCTCAGTTATACATATATTAAAAATTAAGTTTATTAATTGAAAGCGCTGCGTTACATTTGGAACATCCTGTATTAAAGTTAGGTGCCGAATTTTTTAAGAAATATAGTGTCCATTCCGTTGCATGTACTTTCTTTTTTTTAAACGTGCGAGGAATCACTTAACAAATGGAAATTCGATTGGAATCGGATTGATTTGTAAAAATCATCAGAGAAGCAAACAAAACTTCAGCTAATGGGGTTATATCAACATTCTCAATCCATTTAGAGGATTTCTGGCTATTCTTGCTCAACGCTCTTTGATTCGACTTGGAGATGCTTATGGAGCCAACGGATAAATGACGTACATTATCAACATTGTAAAAACGTGCTCGTGTAAGCTGTCATTAGAAACGTCATTTCGATAATTGATTATTTTCCCACATTTTCTTCATTCGAATGGAATGCAAAGAAAACGTACATTTCCTTCTCTCAGAACGTTCCAAATCGAAAGACCCTTCAGAGTCCTCCATCACCAATGACTTTTATCCCGCGCTTGTATTACCTTCTTGCATGCACGCATCTTCTTAATGAATCGTAGGAGAGGGCGAAGGGGGGAAAAACAGTTCAAAAAACAGAAGGAAAAGGAAAGAGAAATGGTGATAGCCGAGGAAGAGAGAAAGGAGAGGTGGAAAGAGAGAAGAGATTACGGGGATTTTCTAGGAAAAAACGACGCGAGAGAAGCAGCCGACAGGACCAATGGGTGATGTAGGTAGGGATATTGCGAGATTTTTGTGGTTCGGTCGTACGCTTAAACACGTAAATTGGCTAGAATAATTCAGAAGGGAGAAACAAAAGAGAGAGAGATCAAGGGTTGGGGGAGTGAATTTTGGATAAATTCTCACTCTATAAGATGTTTTGCTGCAAGCTAGTGGATAGAAAATAAGTAAAAAGGTAATGTACTGAAAAGAAGTTGCTAATGCGGGCGCCCAGAAAAAAGTAGTTATTTTTATTTGGGGTATTGGGAATCACCTACTCATAGTCGAATCCCCATCATACTTGGCAGCGGTTCGTTTTTGTCGGTGTTTTAGGATTTTTCAAAGCTACGTTTTATTATTTCACAATAATAACACAATTTCCTTAAACTATTACGGCTTGGCAAGAAATTTTACAGAAGATCATTGTTAAAAAAATCATGAAAAATGAGCGGTGAGGAACCGACGAATGCTTTATGATGTTATGATGTTATTTATTGTACAGTAACTTTTAAAAAATTAATCACTTCTGCTATAATATTTGTACAGTTACTTTTCCAATATATTTGATTAACGTATCCGTAATCAATACGCATGCACATTCCTATATTTAAAAATTAGGCTTTCTTTGTTTTTACAAATTACTTAAAGATAATAAAAATATAAAAAAGAAGAGAGAAATTTCATGCAGTTAAGTAAGCGGTAAACGTCGATAACATTTTGCTTCTATTGTCTCACTTAACCAATTAGTACCCACGAAAAACAATTTCCAAATTTTGTTCTGATTTTTTAGTATTTTTGTCTTAGTTCAACCTGCATATATGAAAAAATAATTTTAAAAATATTCAATCATGGCAACTAAAGTTGCCATTGGGCACTTACGGGACTGTGTCCCACAAAATTTTTATCAAAACATGGCAAAGGAAAATTATAGATATTACGACTTTTTATTATAATATAATTTATATAATATAACGCAGGGGCTACTTTTAAAATTTAATTTTTTGGAAAAAAATATCGCGTTATATTCTGGACAATACGGTATTTCATTTAGAGAATATATATTCTTAGACATACAAAACCTGATTGTTTGAAAAGAAAAATGTCATAGTTTTACATTTATTTCAGATTCAAAAGAGATAGAAAACATACATTATTGCAGATGATCTTAAAATCAGTAGTTAACGCCTTTATTTTCAGCATGTCTAAATCTGCACAAAAAAGTGCGTTGTTAGTATGGCTAGTGCCCAATGGAAACTCCAATTGCCAGAAAACTTTACAGCATGATATACTGCAAATAAGTAAAAGTTAACAACAAATAAATATATATACAGTTACAATGATTCTTTTATGTCATAAATTAGAAATAGTTTACAAGGATCACAAGAAATACTGTACAATACTTACATGCGAACGGACCGATGTCGAGTAGCAGACTGACTAGCTGTGCAGGCGCAAGGCATTTCCCTTCGAAGAACCGTTATATTTTATGGAAGGATAAAACCCTTTTAGGCATGTGCTAGAAAGCACATTGGTTCTGCATGCCAGCAGGAATTTGAAAATTCTTAGTCGGAAAGGAGAAATGAATTCTCAAATCTAGTAGAAATTTTTGGCAACTCAGGTTGCCAGTGGGCATTAATGGGCTAATTCTGTCGCAAAGCCGATAATGAACGTGACTAGAATAACCGCCATAAAAATTATTACGTTATTACAGGAGGGGGATTTTTTAAAAAATCCTAGCCTCAAAGCTATAATTGCATAAAAAACGCACACCACGGAACCAAAACACTAATTCGCATTAAACGCGAGTAATCACGCCGAGGTAATTAACGGAAACGGCCAAATTTCTCTGGCGGAACATTCCGAAGTGATAATACGCCGCTTCCATTCAAAAGTAAAACGGAACTGGAAAAAAACCTATGTTTTATGCCTCAACTCTCGTTACAATTAGACTGGAGCCGAAATAAAAAAATAAATGTAGACGAGGGAGAGAAAGCACTAATGACGTAGGGGATTCCGGAGGAGGAAAATATAGTGGACATTAAAGAAATGGTTACGCGCGCATAGCCAAAGAAATGTTCTAAGGAAACGGGAGCCATTTTGCGTGAGATTTAAAAAGAGCTGTTCGGAGGAAAGGACGAATCATAGAGAGAAGAAACACACCGGGGAAGAAATTAGAAACAGCGGAGCAAGTAAGGAAAAAATGTAGAATTTTAAAAAAACAGGGAGAGTAAATTTGGGGGAATATAAAAATGAGGAAAAATTAGTGGAAATGGTAAGGCAGTCAAACAAAATGAGGGAAAGGTAGAGAATAGAGAATAAGGAAGGATAGGGAGAGAGAGAATGTTAAACCGAGAGTTAGTATAGAGAGAGGGAGGAGATATAGAGGGAGAAAGGAAGAGATGAAGGGAAAGAATGAGAAAATAGGAGGAAGACAGTTAATAATAATAGTCCGTCTTTATTGGGGCGATATTTAAACAATCATGTCCATTATTACATATAACCCTGATATGACAACCATAAACATCCATGTCCTAGGCGGGATTCGATCCCGCGACCTTAGCATCCGTTGACAGAAACTCGAACCATCCCTCTACCAAGGCCGACAAGAGATAAGAGAAAACGGGAGAGAGGAAGAGAAGAGACGAAGAGAAAATAAGAAGAGAGAAATATATAAAAGAAGCGAGAGGAGAATGTGGAAAACAGATGATGATAAAGGAGAGAGAGGCAGGAAGAGACGGAAAGTGAAGATTAGAGAAAGCGAAGGAGAGAGTGGGAAAGGAGGGCAAGGGAGGAGAAAGGCCCTGGGACCGGAACACGACTCCGAGGAATTTTAATATTACGCATACCTACGTTAGTGGTGTTGGCCAGCAAAGCCTCAGGACAGCTAAGGAGGACAGCTAGATGGAAGGAGGGAGAGAGTGGGAGGGAGGGTGGGAGAGAGAGAGAAGAAGAGACGAGGAAGTGAGAGGGAGAGAGTGAGAGATAGGGTGAGAGAGAGAGAGAAAGAGGGTGTAAATGAGAGGAAAAGATGGATAGGGAAGGAAATAGAGAAAGGGAGGTTGAGAGGTTTTGGAGGATCGTGAAAAAGAGCGGAAAGGAGAGGAAAAGAGGAAGAGAATCTGAAAATGGAGTGGTGTGTGTGTGCGCGAGAGAGAGAGAGATAGAGAGAGAGAGAGGGAGTTTTTGGAGTGAAAGGCGATTATAGGAAGGACTTGGATCTCGGCAGGACGAAGGATTGCGACGAATGAGGAACGGGTGGGGGGAAAGGGTTTTCGTTGGAGGGGATGGAGAACCATGGCGACCAATAGACGGAGATCGGGAAGGAGAACTTGTCGAGTTAAGTTTCCAGCAGGATGGAAAATTCCCACACCCTCTCTCTCTCTCTCTCCCTCTCTCTTTCCCACTCTTTCTCACTTTATCCTCCAAGCTCTTTGCTCCACTATTTCTCGCTTCCCCTTTTAATCTCGACTTTTCCTCTACATTTTCCTTCCCATACTCTCCCAATCTTTATCCATCTTGTTTCTCCTACGCCGACTCCCCTTTTCCTACTCTTCGCCTAACTCCCCCTTTACTTAACCCTTCCTATTATCCTCTTCTCTATCCTTCTACGCTTTTATCTTCTCACCTTAGTCCATTTCCATCTCTTCTATCGTTCCTCTTTGCATAATTTATTACGCCTTTCAACGACCAACGCTATTTTTACCGGGATCTACGCTATTTATGGGCACTTTCCACGATTTATCGCTGACCATATCGGGTTGTAAGCACTCTCTCATTTTCGCTCATTATTTTAATTTTTCTTTTCCCGTCCTTTGTAGATCCTTTCCTGCTATTTTTCTCACGTTCCTTAATCTCTCATTTCGATTCATCTCCCTGTCACGTTGTCAATGTTTAGCTATGCGTATTTTTCCTCTCCCGATACCTTTTTTAAAGATTTATTCGTCATTTGACATAAATTTCATGATAGCCTGTAGTCGATCTACCGCAAAAATTATGGAAAAATCCTTTTTCCAGACAAATAATTCGCTTCATCTTCATGAGAATTGATGAAATCATATAGTCGCTGTATGAAAGTCTAAACCCAAACAATTTAATCACTCGGAAACTCTTTGTAATGGCTTCACCCCTATTCAGTCTTTATCTTTATATATTAATACTCAATGCCTGTCCGTCCGTCTGTCCTTCCGTCCCCTCTTTTATCTCTTGAACAGTTTTTCATACAGAAATGCTGTAAAAGCCATTTTATTTCTTCCAACTAGGAGACCCCGGGAAAACTATTTTATTTTATATAAGTGTCCCGGATTCTACTACGGGAGACGATTACATTTTCCCATATGTTTACACAGAGCTTTCGATTTTTCAAGATGCCAGGTTTATTTCTTTCATTCATTAAAATACGTAAATTGGAACCTATTTTCTCCGTATTTACTTTATTCAACGGCTAAAACTATAAAATATCTTGTTCTTGCAATTTTAGACGTTATACGGAAGAATTTGTCAGAAAAACGCATTTCTTTTCGAAATTTTATGGTTTTTTCGTACTCTTTCCTCTGGTTGCCAAGGCGACCCGCATTCTTGCCTCCGATTAAATTAGCGTCTATTAATCCTTCAAACAGACAAAATAATTGCGTTGTTATTATGAAGCTTCGCAATTATAGTTGTATCAATGTCAAACCTAACGTTGCAACGTTAATAATTGAAGATTATTATTATTCAGTAAACTGCGTGTGGGCTTTGGGCATTTTTAACGATGATGATTTTAAACATGCTGATTTCTGACTGACATCGCAAAAGTTTTTGCGGGTACCGCTAGTAGTTATAATTTTGAATAAGCAACTTTTATATTCAATTTAACAGTCAATGTTTGCACTGGTCTTTACCCATCGTATGACAACCATAATAAACCTCGGGAATAATATGTATCAAAAATAAATAATTCATGACTAATTTACGTAGCATATTTTAATTAGCTTTGTGTAAAATGAAGAATTTCCGTTTCTACGTTCATACCATGAGTAGGCGGACCCTCTTTAGATCTAAATAATATGAATCGTTTTAATTGAAAATTAATTTTCGATCATTCATATCTATTTGAAGTGCGCAACCATATTTTCATCGCTCCACCCTTTATTAATTATTTTTGATTCGTTTCATATATTTAACTTGACATTTTAACCTTGTTTCGATCTTTCAAATGTTACTTTTCTATCCTCTTGTTATATATGTATGTATATCCTATTGTGTTCCTCCTTTGTCGTTACGATAGTCTTTTCTTTTCTTTCGCAATACCCAATGTCGTTTGTGCCACTCCTTGATCCTAACTCTCCCTTCCTTTTCGATTATATTTTATCGATTTTCCATTTATTTCATCATAGATTTCTTCCCGCCACATTCATTGTTGATTCTGCCAGGGGAGCAGAAAGAGAGAAAGTTTTTGAAAAATAGTAAAAGAAAAGACGGCCGAAGGAGAATGGATGGAATACATTTTTCAATTTAAGAAAAATAAAAGAGCGGAAGAAATAACACCATTTGTTATCTTCGGCAGTTTTTCCCCTACATCTGGATGAAACGAATTATTTTCGGGTCAGAAAAGATGGAAGTGAAATAGACGAATGATTGAATGACTTACGTCCCGGGAAAATAAAAGGAATTTACGTCTGTTGCCTCTCGTTACGATTTTCCAGGCTAAAAAATCTTAAGACTTTTTAAAATCCACTTTTCTTCTAAGAAAAGCTGTATCCGTGGGAGCGGAGAATATTTTATTTATTCGCAAAAATAGCTTCGGTTGGCTTCGGGAGCTTCTTGCATTCCTGTTGCGGCCGCGCGGATTTCGTCTGTACGAGGCACACGAAATAGATATTTTCTTCTCTATTTTTATATATATCCGGAAGATAGTCTCGCCAAAGAAGTTCGTAGACCACTCAAAAAAGAAAGATTCCAGCGTCGAGGAAGGAAACGATGGACAGTAAATATCGTGACTGCCGCCATGCCCTCCCAATGCTTAAACGACGTATAAATCATATTTTAACTATGAGCTATTTGGAGGAAAAAATTTTGGAAATAACATCAGGATTTTGATTGCGCAATATGAGATTAAGAATTTTGCAGAAAAGTATTTTAAATAAACCATATCTAACGTATCTCGAAAATAAAACAATAAATGTTAAGTTATGGTAATCATTAAGTTTAACAGAGGATATAAAATATTTGTTATTGGTTTATAACATTTACTAAAGGAAAGTATAACTGGAATCATATCAGGCTATTTATAAACACTATGTCAGTCTTGTCCGTGGCGTCGTGGAGGAGGGGTGACTTCAGAGGACACCAGATACAACCTTCGCCCGCCGATATTTTCTGAATGACCAAATATTTTACTAAATTTTACTCTATTCTCCTTAATACACATTTTTGCAAATAGCGTGATGCATTTAATAATTTAATAGTTAAAATATTTATATTTTTACCATTTAAAATATAGCGAGAAGGTAGGGCGTAATATACTCTCCACATTTCCTTGCTAAATGCTCCTCAAACTGCAATATCTGAATATGGCGGTATCTATGATAGGTAAGAAGTAATTAAAAATGCGTAAAGAAGTTGAAATCTTGAGTAAACGCCTATATCCCTCTTTCTTCGCCAACTTTTACAGCTATGATACTTACGTGAATACGTTAAAACCTCACTAATAATAACTTGAAGTTAAATTCGATGCAATTTCCGACGAAAATGATTTCAATGACATTTTTGTGGCTCCTGCTTTTTCTGAATAGATATACACATGTGAGGAAGTGAAAAACGCGCCCAATAATGGGTATCTGTGTAGATTAACACGGATAGTTAGATTAGTTATCACGAGGTTATCTTATTTTTTGGAGCGAACATCTAATAGGCACTCGTTTAAAAACCCTTCTTGAGATCGCTGGAATAAAATCCCGCAATAGGGCATTCTTCATTCCCATCTCCGTTCTTTCATGGTGGAAATCTGGAACCAAATGGTGCGCTGCCGCACCTTAATCTCCTCCAACGGAATCCCCCTAATCGCGCTAGAGAGGGATAAATGAATTACAAACATTTAATTTCTCGCCATAAATCCTTCTGGATGAAAAACTTCCAAGAAGATGAAAAAATAAGGAGATTTCGACGTCCTTTATATATTATATAAGCGACATTCATTCGGAAATTAATTCATGTAAATCTCGATAGATGGGGCTGACCGTGAGTTTTGGAGATTTCGGGAGATTTGGCGAAGGTTAGGAGGGGAGGATGACGAGACTGGAGGAAAGAGGGAGAGAGAGATGGGGGAAGACAGGAAAGGAGCGAGGAGTAAAAAGACGGTAAAGAACGAAGTAGTGAAGGCGAGGTTATATTGTCAAGGATATGGAACCGTGGTTTATGAATGCTCGAGGAGACTGGAGGGATGAAAGGGGAATGAATGAAGGGAGGAAGGGGCGAAGGGGAAGGAAAGGAGAAAGTTGTGGAAAAGAGCCGAAATGGCGAGGTGAAATGGATTTTTAGTGGGGACTCGAAAACTCAGAATGGTTCAACTTCATTCCTATGGAAACCCCATCTCCCTTCTTCCCATCTTTTTCTCCTCCTCTCGGCACTCATCATCATACCACGAATCTCCTTTTAAAAAACTCATCATCGTCGCTCTGTATTCTTTATTTATGCGAATATAAAATGGAGGGAGAATTCACGAGCAGCGTCGCCAAACCCACTGGAAGATCGTTAACTCCCACTCTCCCCTCCCGAGCCTACCTACCTACCTACTAGTGATAATTAAAACTAAAGCTTTTTAATTTATTAATTTTTCGAATATTATTCGTTATATTTTTGCAAATTCGGAGATATGCGATTTTGCCTCGACTTAAGACTTCTTATGATTATTTTTTAAAAACATTTAATCTTGTTAAATAATTAAGTTGATGAACTGTTCAAGAAAGAATTACAGAGATAATTTCATTACTGAAATACATTGAAAGACTTTTCTCTCCAATAGTAATAATAAAGCTGTGTAAAGCGTAGTGTAATAGTTGTAGGTATACAGTGTAATATGTTAACTGTGGTAATTATCATTTGCATAGGAAATAATTAATTCTTCAAACTAAAAATAAAATAGGTGCTTCATCTAAAGAAATTTAAACCCCTGGATATAAAATAGAGAATATTATAGGTACCTCTATAACAAAAAAGAACGGGAGTTTCCCATATTATTTTTACGAGCCATAAAATGAAACCATTCATTCATATTTTACAAACATTATTCAAAAATATAGCCACAAAACCGACGACTTCGAGATTAATCATAAATTTTTGCATTTAAAAACATTCAAAAGGGTTCGCCACGAATTTTAAATTTAATTTCACTGATTGAAATGAAAAAGGTCAAAATGAAGTTCGATTCTGTTGTCCGTAAATCTATGAAAATTAAAAAATAGGAACTTCCCATTACTTTACCTTCGTGCTTTTATTCGCAAATGGCAAAGAAATGAATTTACTACGAAACATCCTGGAAAAAATTAAGACGATTTATCCATCGTCGAACATCTCATTTCATTTCGCCCTTACCTCTTCAGAAGTACAATTATAAACATGAACAACATCCCAACCTTAGTCGCACATTTGATAAATTTAAATCGGAGAAAAAATCGTTTTTTCTGACTTCGACCCAACAAACAGACGACACGAGAAATAGAAAGAATGAGAGATAAAAATAGAGAAACATATGGACAGTTAATTCGCAGAGATTTGATCTCAGACCACAGAGATTACTCCTTTTCGCCTTTGTACTTCTCCCTCACTTCCCCATCTCTTTTTCTCCATCTTTCTTCCTCTCTCTCTCCAATCTTCCCTTTCCTCTCTCTACATCCACTAACTCCCTCTCTCTTTCACATACCTTCTCATCCGACCACTCATTACCCTATTCTTGCCCTCCAGAAGCCCCTCGTTTCCTCCTCCATCTCTTCAACGTTCTCGCTCTCGTAATCACCCTGGCGCCTATTAGGGGCAACCCTTTCTTTCATTCTCTCTTTCTCTCTCTCTTCCTCTCGTTTCCATCCCCAAGGCAACGTCGGACGAAGTCGAAGACGACTCCTCCTCTTGCGCCCTCCTGCGGACAGCCCTCCAAAATTCAGGGTTCCTTCTCAGTCCCACCTTTACAATTCAACCTCCCTCTCCTCCAGGGTACTCCCCAACGTACTCATCCTTACTCCCCAACCCACTCTCTCCCTCTCTCTCTCTCATCGAATGACATGCAGTCACCTTTTTCTCCCTCAACCTCTCACCCGTCCCGTATCCCGCCCTTCAACCTTAAGAAACCACATCTAACCATCTTAACCCTACAATCTTTCGCATACTCAAAAGCTCTCTCTCTCTTCCCGTGCCCCTCCTATCCCTCTTCAGTATCTCGCTCTCCCTTAACACTAATTCTCACAATCCCCTCTTACTTCCGGCTTGCCCTCCATTCTGCACCATTTTTTCGCTTCATATTTATCTATGTTTCCATTCTGTTTCCTCGTACTATTCTCATTTTCTCCATCTCGTCCCATCTCTTTTCATCCTTGTTCTTGACCCATTCTCCGTCCCCATTTTATGTCCCCGTATTCTTGATATTTTTTCTCGCCCTTTTGCAAACTAAGCTGTTTCTTTTCCCCCCACTCTTGCTTCTTCCAGGTAGTTATGCTCTTGCCTCTTTTTCTTCCCTGATTTTTTGCTTCCATTTCAATTTTTATATATTCTTCTACCGCCGCCATTTCTGGCTCATTATGCGTAATTCTGCTTCATAAGGCGTAGATTTGAGGGAAAACGAGTTTGCATTTTATATTTCTATTCATTAGTATTTACGAATATATAAATTATTAAATTTAGTTCAATAACATGACACGATCCGACACATTAGTTAACGGATGTAACCCCTTGATTACATTTTACAATTTAAATTAGGTAGATAAAGTAAATATTGAGTAATTCGACTTGTACGGTCATTAAGGTTTACCACTCAGTAAAACTCATTCAGTTGTTAACAGGGGTTCAAAAATGTTTTTTTTTAATACCCCATGCGCTATGAACCCACTCAAATGTCATGATTATACTCTCATAACTTCTTAAAAAAGAAAGTTCTTTCGCGTAAATAAAATTCCCTGCTCATTTTATTATTACCACTCAATCGCAATTTATATATCAAATAAAAGAGTTTTATTGTCAATCTAAATCGAATTCCTCTGCTCCTATTATTCGCTTTAGAATGTCACATTTTGATCGGATGTGCATAATTCAAATTCAACGCCCTTAAAATTAATTATTGGGATTGTTTGTATTTTTTCTGATATTAGGTCTACTTTTTAAAAATCCATTTTCGTAAATGTGATATTTTAATTATTTGGGGCCTTTAATAAGATCATCTTAATAACAATATCACAACATTTTCTATTTTAACCAACAACCCACGCCTTTTCTCTGCCATTAAAACACCATATTCCCATAAAACATATTCCACTATTTTCCCCTCCATCCTTATTTTCCTATTTCCAATCCCATTACTTCCAGTCGCTTTGCCTCCTCCCATCCGTAATATTCCATTCTCCTATCTCACTTACCGCCATCTCTCTCTCTCTCTCTCTCTCTCTCTCTCTTTCATTTCGCGGTATTACCTTTTCTTGACATCGCTCCCTATCATCCCCAATTTCCCTATCCGAGAATCTGCCTCCTTGTAATCCCTCTGTCTCTCCGCCTTTTCCCCCATTCTCCTCATCTCTCTCTCCCAGCCGTTCTTTCCCTCGCACCCCCCTTTGTGCCTTAGATATTCTCTCAGTCCCAAATTCTTACCTATTCCGGGCCTTCGTCGTTTTCCCTCCCGCCTCACTCTCTATTTCTCCGCTCTCCCTCACTTTCTCCCCATATCAAAACCTCCCTTTTCGTTCACGGCCTCCTTATCTGCATATCACATCTCTTCCTTCTTCCCTCTCCCTCCAACCTCTCTTACCTATACAACTTTCCCTCCTCGCGTCCCATACCTGAGACACGCATAAGGCGTATAAGTCCTCCGCTGATGCCTTAGGGAAGAGGTGGGGGGGAAAAGGGAAGGTGAGATGGAGGATATTAGGAGGTTCTCGGATTGGTGGTAGCGCACCTTGAGGCAGGGGCAGGCGCTCACGCGCGCCTATACGCACGCACAACCCTTCTGGTTTCACCTCTCTTACCTCTTCCCACATTACTATTTATCCCGCTATCCTCTGCCTTTTCCTCCCGCTCCCCTAACTCTATCTCTCTCCCCCTCCCTCTCTCTCGCACGCACACTGGTACTGGGACAAAAATGGCCTAATTGGGGCTTTGACATTCCTTCCTCCTCCTTGAGCGCCTCTGTCTCTAACCACCCCGATCTTCTCCTCCATTCCCGTATCCCCGTAACCGTCTCCCAAGGTATCTTTCCCTCGTAGAAGGAAAGAGAGGAAGGTAGAGAGAGAGAGAGAGATCCACAGTCTATTCCAATCTGCCTCAGGGGTTTGTGTGGAGAGCGGGAGTTCAACCCTTTTCCTACTACCTCTTTCTATATCTAACCCCTCGCGAAACGGCTTTCACGTTGGGAGGTTAACTCCTTCAGACCTACTCTAAAATCCTTACCTCACACGTCTCCATACATATACGAGTGTGTGTGTATATGCTATATATATACTCGTGGATATATGAATTTCCTCCTCCGTCTTACCCAGTATATCCCTTCTCTCTCTGTAAAGGGAAGAGAGAGTGAGAAAAGAGGTGACAGCTAATTTGTATTCCACAACAAGGATTCCGGAGACAACTAATGCAGTCAAAAGGTCCGTCTGCGTTTATGAGGAGATTTTATGTATAATACCCATTTTTCAGTTTCGAAGAATAAATTTCTCGATGGCGATTACAATTCACCCACTGAATAATAAGAGATGAAGATCAGTAGGTGAAAAACATTGACGGTGGTGCAGCATTTAAAACCGTGCGATTTTTACCATTATCAATCATTTTCAACGGCTGAGCGATCAAAGTTAGGAAAATTGCACTTAAATGCAATGTATATAGTTCATGATATTTTTTATTAATGCTAGACCGATTTGAAACAAGAGAATGTGAAGTATAGCTTCTTAGAAAAACGCCGCTCTCTCTAGAATTCAGGGGACATTTTTATTTAATCGTCTTACAAATTTAATACAACAACGCCTCATAACAAGGAAATTATATTTTAGAAAACATTTTCACAATCAATCCTAGGCTTCCAGAATGCATTACAGCAATTTAGTTCTTCTGCTTCTGTTTTCAAAGCGGTATCGCTTAAAACTTTAACTTCCCTTTTTTAAAATATATATGTATTAGTAGTTGGTGCTTGCATACTGCAAGCATATAATCTCACCTTGAAAAAACATTCATTTTTCAGACAGACATTTCATCATTACTAATATTCTTTTATTTCTAAAGATTTCACCTCCGCAGTGATTTTCGTTTTTCCCACATTTAAAAATAATAGTTTATAAAAATCCCCAAATGTTGCAATTTTAAACATTTTACACTTTTCCATTATGGGGTACTAATGCTACACACGTCAGCCAATTTTTAAAGTTGTAGCACTTCTAGAAGTAAAATAATATTTTTCAAATCGTTTAAAATTTAAACATTTTTAGCGGTTGCCGCAATATATATTTAGAGAGATTGAAATGTTTATTTGTGCAAATGCACTGTTTTGTAAATAATTTGAAAATTACAGCTTCCTAGCTCATCCTTTAGTACCTAAAAAATTAATAAACTTTATTGTACAAATGGGGTTAAAACAACCCCTAAAATTCACAATTTTAAAATTTTCGATTTTTATAGTTGGTTATAAGAAAAGTTCTATAATCTTGCAAAATTTCAGCTTCCTAAACTTATTAGATTGGTCTACACACTGGATTGCGTTTTCCCATGCTAACTTATGGGAGATATTCCGAGGTCTCTGGAGTCGAACCCAAGGCATTGTAAACAAAATTGACATAAATTCCTAATAGATATTGCGGCCCTCTAGCAACTCTGAAGATTTCATTTTCCTAGCTTACTGGCAAGTGTCCAAAATTAATTTACAAAAATGGCGCAATGCTTTTCTTATGGGAAATAACGTAAATTTCGGAATTTCTGGAGTCGAATTCATGTCACTTAGGTGAGAAGTCTCATTTTATCTGTAGATTTCTCCATCATATCTACAAAAACTAAAACTTTCAGCTCTCTAGCTTTTGTAGTTTGGGCTGGACATTAGTATCCTCCTATATGTTATATCCTCCTCCTCTGTAAGAGTCGTCGATATATAATGATACGAATAGTTGGTGCTTGCATTCTGCAAGCATATTATCTCAAGATAAAAAGACAATCATTTTTCATATTTCATCATTACACATATTTTTAATTCTAAATATTTCACCTCCGCAGCGATTTTCGTTTTTCCCAAATGTAAAAATAATAGTTTTAAACAATCCCCAAATGTTGCAATTTTAAAAATTTTACACTTTTTTCATTATAAGGTAATAATGCTACACATTTTAGCCAAATTTTAAAGTTGTAGCACTTCTATAAGTAAAATAATATTTTTCTAATTGTTTAAATTTAAATAATTTTTAACGGCCGCCGCATGTCATATATGGTAAAATTGAAATGTTTATTTGTGTAAATTTACTTTTCTGCAAATAATTGAAAAATTTCAGCTTCCTAGCTCATCCCGTAATGTCTAAACAGTTATCTATTTTTTAAAATTTTAAGAATTTTTAACTGCCGAACAAAATAAAATAACAAAATTTGTATAATCCCTATTTCGTTTTTTAAGAATTCTACTTTTAAAAAAATTTCAGCTCCGTAGCACATTCGGAAATGCCAAAACCCTGAAAATTTGTTTAAACAATTGCGAATTTTTAGCGGTCGCATTGTTGCATTTTTTCAAGATTTTCGTTTTTTCTAGTCGGTTTTGCACAAAATCCTATCTATGAAAAAAATTTCGAATCTCCAGCACATCTGGAAGTGCCTAAACATTAGTATCCTCCTATATATGTTATATCCTCCTCTGTAAGAGTCGTCGATATATAATGATATCACTGCCATTAAAAATGCAGTGATCCGGTTAGATGCTTAGAAAAACTGTTTCGGCAATTATTTCGAATAAGGAAAAAGATGAAAGAAGGTCATTGCTAAATCAATTGACTTCCGCAAAACAAAGATTAAATTCAAATGATCGTTAAACATTAAGTCCTTTTAATCCGCAAAAAAATAATGATCGAAGTTTTTCATTCGCCATAATTCGAAGACGTATTTTTTCCACTTTGCAACCACAAAAATGTCTCATTGACAACCACTTTTCCACGAAATTGCATCCCATAAAAAAGAGAGCTAAATTGGTACCCTTTTTCATTCATTGTCACCGCGAGTCCAAAAGTCTTTGTAATTTTCAATCTAGTCTATGGAAACTCGTCGCTTTTCCCCCGAGAAACCTCCATTTTATCGGCATCTTCCTCCTTTTCCTTCCTATCATGATTTAGCCAGATTGTTTGCATTTTCCTCGGCACTCGGCAATTTTTGCTAAAATAATTCTCTCCTTTTGAGCAAGTCAGGAACTTTTTTTATATAATAACGTGGATTCATTGTCGGGGAATCATATTCCCTTAATGCGTTCCGCTGCCAACAAAACTGCGACAACAAACCTATTATCCTCCTACTCGGCGTCGAGCGCGATGGTCTTGATTAACTATGGTGACAATCGCTGTTTACGCGGGCGCTGTTTCTGAGGATATGCGAGTCGGTTCGTGTCAACACACTTCGTTATTTTCCTTTCGTAATCGATATTTTTATTCAAACAATCCTCCGCGCCTCGTCCATTAGTCTTTGAAAGGCATAATTGGATTTCAAAACATTTCACAACGAACATTCACCTCATAAATTTCAATGCCAGATAAAGAATAATCGATGCCACTTATATTAAAAGAATAACATTCATTATTCCCTTTCAGTAATATTTTATTCAAATGGAACTTAAGTATGTAGGACAATTTTTTCCGTTTAAATTTAAGCTAAATGACAAATATTTTAAAAAATTGATGAAATGAGCGACTGTATGCGCAATACATTGATGCATCTTCTAAACCAACGAGAGGAGTGCTCGTAAAATACAAACATTTTTGCATTATCCGCGAGAGTCTCAAGCCTTAAGAAGACCTGTGCGCTATTCCTGTCCCTTCAACTTCTTTTTCGGTGAAATGAATTTCATGAAAATAGTACCGTATCGGTGTTAAAAATTTACGCGAGTTCGGATCTAGAATGTCATTCCTTTTAATTTTTTTGGATCTTACTAGATCATAGCTTAGGAAATGCCCTTAACACTTTCGAAATATGTATTAACATGGAACGATAGGTATATTAGCCTACAATTTCTCCTATCAGAGAATAGTAAATATGGGGTGTAAATCCTTCTGTTTTCGCCTATCTCGCCTTCTGCTCGGCGAGCAGATTTCACGCGCTTTCTCCTGTAAATTTATGCCACATTTTTCCTTAGTTATGTTTTTACTCGCATTCTAGCGCGAAATAAAATAATGCTTTTGCTGACGCACGCGACAAAGTGGGCGTCTTTCTCTCGAAGCCGCGCCGCACAAAACTCCACCTCTTTGCCGACAAACCATATCCCTCTCGTAACGTCCTCTTTCCTTGGCTCAACCGAGGCGAGGACACCTTTGATAACAACCATTCATTGTTGCGTCACTCTCACTTCTCCTTTTATATCTTTCTGCATTTTTAGAGCTCCATTTTATCCCCCTTTCTTTCCTCTTCACCCTATGCAAGGGTGACCAGACGACCCGTTATGTACGGGGAATTGTCCCTTTGTCATGAAAATATTTGTCGGAACGGTTAAATGTCCCGAATTTGAAACATTTGTTTAAACAGTCACGAAAATTTATTTATACTCATATTTAATAGAAAAATTCACGTCTACTTCGTTTACACGTCTACTTTTTAAACAGGTAATGTAAACAGTAAAAGTGCACAAAGACGGGCGATTTCACCACTATACTTGTTCCAGACAATACGCATAGCAGAAACTAAAAATTTCGATGATGTTATGGATGAGTTTTCCGCATTAAAATCACGTAGAATAACTCTTTAATATTAAAATATTTATACTTTCTGTATTTAAATTATATATGTAGGTAATTATATTTTTAATTGTATATTTTAAATATGTGCATTTATTGTGAGAAATTACATCATTTATAGTTTATTTTTATTTCTTAATTGTTCACCCAAAATCCATATGTTAAAAAATATTGATATGAGGGAATTTTTGGAGGGGGCGCATATTTGGTAGTTTGCCCCGAGTGATAAAATAGCTAGTAACGGCGCTGAATTCATACAAGAATATTTTCACTTGAAGGTTTACCTCTTCAAGTAACAAAAAATAGCTGGTGCAGAAAAAGTTCATTGTGCAAACACGAAACGTTATTTCTTTTGTTGTATTTTTTCTCCTTACAAATTTTGCCCAAGGTGATGATTTTGACAACCAACCTATATGAGAAAACATATATTAATAGATCATTCACCCCTTTTACTAACTGAATCTTGATGATTAAACCAAATTAGCATTTTGCATATCGGTCACGAGAATATTGTTCTACCAGACTGAAACTTAGTATATATTTAACCTCAAATATCATAAGCTAGTATTTCAAAATCTAGATATTTTTGATTTCGTATAATTCTTCCAATCGCGTCGTTGACAAATATATTATATCGCGAATGCAGATAGTAAATTATGTTTTATCTCTTGAAAATGTTTAATAAAATCTAGAAAACGTTTAATTTATGAAATCCGAACAATATGCTGTTCATTTTGCCGAGAAACATTTTTTTTAAATTTGCGAGTTCAGCTTAAAGGCTTTTAGATATTCGTTGATAGCAATTAAGGATTAATAAAGGAAAAAGCATTAATGATGTAATTGTCGCAATAAAATGTTAGCCATCAAAAAGGAACTATCTAATACTTCACTTTGTATCATTTGTTATATTTCATCACTGTACTAAATATTCTCTTTATTTAATATAAAATATATGGAGAGAAAAGTTAGACTAAATTATTCAGTGTTCGAACAATAGTCTTACCGCAAATCCTGATTAAAATGTGTTTTCCAATCGGCAAAATACTTTACAACAAATAGAAAATAAACATTAATCCTTAATCCCTCTTCAATTTTAAGTATCGATTGCTAATTTATCTGCATTTTTTAAACCATTATATATAAATTGAAATTTACCAACCTGTAGCAAAGGATGATCGAGCCAAAAGCAAGAGAGCGGAACAATCTTTCCTTGATAACTTTTAGAGAAAGGCTGCCAAAGTGTGGGTTCATTGTATACGAAGATGTGTAAGTAAATACAACAACGTCCATCTATAGGATAAACCCTATCAAGAAATCGAGGAACATTTGTTCCAGGAATACACTCCACGGAGTATATGCGTGGACGGGGTAGCAATACGTTCTTCAAATGACCACCGAAATGCCTTTCTTTCGAACCTCGTTTAACAGGGGTCGAGAAAGTCTCAGCAGTATATATTCACGACCTTATCTCTATAGAGACGCTCACAGAATATCAAACCATTAGGTCGGCAAATATAATCACAATAACCTCAAAAGTTCTAAGAAACACGTGTTCTCAAAACTAACCTTGCGGTTAACTGATTGTTCAGAGTAGAAGCGTTAGCATTTCAGAAACACGCTTATTTGAGTGTAAGGAAATACCCGTACCATCTACCATAAATAAGTTTAATTTGCTTTCTTGCGCCGACTGCTTATATAGTAAATGAAAGGAAATGGATTATCCACGATAAAAAATGAAGTTAAATACGTTCATTTTCGTTACACATACACAGCTTTTATAAGTGAATAGAAATGGATAGTTTACGACGAAGGAATGAACGTGAACGTAAAGATCACTATTACTCATTTCAAGTGAGGTATGTTTTAAAAGATTTTCAAATGTTTTAGAACTTATTATAAAATAAATAATTGCTTAGACATTCGACAAAGCCATTAATGTTTATCTTTTTTCGATATGGTAATATAAATCTTAAGGAACACCTTTGGAAACTGTTTACATACTCCGACATGGAGTACCCCTTTCCACACTTGTTCTAATTTTTATAGAGTCCTTCTGATGCGTGGACTGTAAGCGTCGTTAGCCATCGTGCGTAATCGCCAACAATGAATCTTTCCAAATCCGCGGAATTTTTGTTGCCTGAAAAAGCACACCACTTACAAAACAGTAAATTTAGGGGATTTTTCGTGTTTGCCTGGTCTCGTTCTCGTCCACTGTGTAATGGAAACTGTCCCGTTTTTGTGTTTTGTGTTATTGGAGCTCTGCATTAAGCGGATATTTTGAACTTAGGACTGAACTATTGATGTACCTTCAGACACAAGATTCTCCATTTTCCGAATTATTAAGCAATATTACCTTGCTGCCTCAATTAGCCTACATGGCAGACGGATTTTATCATCGCAATTTGTTTGCAAGGACGAAACAAAAATATTATTTTGATGCTGGATAAAGTTGTCGCCTTTATAAACAAAATGAGAATATAGTGCACCTGTCTTGAAAAACGAAAATTAGAACCGTTTTCACCCACTTGAGAATTTTTTATTGAATTTCGAAAACATGGTGAACATTCAGTCAGAGCGAAAGGCAGTATAGCAAGACACATTCGTGAACCGCAGTCAACTCTTGAACTACTTTCCTTCAGAAGACGGAAATCTTGGAGAAAGATGGATACTTAATCCATTCAATTTAAATACTGTTTAAGCTGCTGAACTTAAACCACAACTACGCGAACAATTTTCTTCTGTTGATTTGGTTTGTGTTTTGACTGTCACGGAATAAAGAGTAGCCACAGTTTCGTAAATTCACTTCCTTTTGCCGAGTCATACCTTAGCGAATTAAGTTTTGACTCAATGCTACTTACTATAAACCAAACAGAGAAACCGTATATCATTGGTTTGTATTTGATTGCTTCTTCAAAATATCTGTTAATACTTTTCTCATCTGCATAACTAAATTTAAATTCATTTTAGATATAAAGTTTTGAAATACATAATCTTTTCTTGTTTATCATCACTTTTGTTTCCTTTTGAATGGTTTTTATGAAAAAGTATAAATTTTTATGCAACGCGACCCATTGAAAAATCCTCCGCGAACCCCTTGGGCATGGAGCGCCACAGTTTGAGAAGCACTGCCTACTAAATGCTATTATGTCCTCATTTTTAGCCTACTTTTCCTAAAATGGAAAGTAGTCTTATGAGATCGCCTGGGTGTCCGTGTGTGTGTGTGTGTGTCTCTAGCATCTTCTTCATGAATGAACCGATTTCAACTAAATTTGGTACATAGAGTCTTCACATAAATTAATGACGAAATTGATATGTTTAGAACGGATCGAATTAGTATGGGTGACACAATTGCAAAGTTAAACTTTTCGGTAATTATGAATTTGGAAGGAACTGGCCCAACTGATTTCAACGAAATTTTGTATGAAGTAGACGTGCAACATAACATAAGGGAATCAAGGTGTTAAGTATAGATATAGAAAGTAGGGCTGCCACAATACAAGGAATAAAAATATTCTTTATACATTTGTGTTGACCTGCTCCCATCAATTTTAAACAAAATTTAATACTTATAATATATACAAAACCATATTAGCATATTTAAGCCGAATCAGCCAAACAGAGGTGCCACAATTACAAATTAAACTATTTCAGTAATAATGAATTTGGAGGGAATTGCCTTGACGGATTTTAACTAAATTTTACATATAAGATTTGTACTACGTATCATAATAAAATCAAGATGTTTAAATCTGAGCAAAAGAGCAGGGCTACCACAGTAAAAAGTTAAATGATATTATTTACACGTATTTATAGAGAACTGACCGCATGGATTTTAACCAAATGCGGTGTGCATAATCTACATATAAATAAATAACAAAATTTTATATTTCAACCGTGTCGACTAAACAGGGCTACCGCAATATCAAGGTTAGAATTTTTCTGTAACTATGAATTTGGAAGGTATTGGCTGAACGGATTTAAAAGAAATTTCGCTTGTAGGGCGAGTATAGAATGGGAAAACGAAATTAATATGTTTAACATGGATCTAAAATGCAGGGCTACCACAATATAAGGAAAAATAATTTTCGGATTTCAAAGCAAATACATTAGTATACGATTATACTACGGCGAATTTGACGAAAAGCACTTTTGTACCACGGGAAATCTGTGTACACCCCTACTTGCTATATATTAAAATTGTATTGAAAGGAAAGTAGGCGGATTAGCTCTTTTCAGAACTACTTGTATATTCTGCGCCCGTCACGACATCTCTTCTGTTTTTGCGAAACTATAATGACGCATCTTTCTCTACATCTTTAATAATTTTGTTCTTGTCTCAATTTTTCTGCAAATAATTTCCCTTCATTAATTTCTTCATTGTGTCTCTACTTTACTGGATTTTATGCTATCAATGCCTGCTTCGAGATCAAATTGTCAATCTCGTCTTATGGCTTATATTAAATGAATTAAATTAAAAAATTACCCAGAGATTCAGTGGTATGAAATCTGCTAAATTTTCTAGTGTATGCAATCAAAGATTTAAGACCATATAATAACCGTTCATAGCTAAAAATCACAGGCATCCGGTTTTCCAAATTGTTTTCTATGGCTATACGAGAAACAAAGTTTATCAATTAATACCTGCTGGAAATCCTCCATTTTTGTCCCGTCTTCATCCAAAAGAACCAATTTTTCCCCCCTCTCCTTCCACTCATATTCTCCTCTTACCTCTACAGTAGTCGCTTCTTCTCTTTCGCACGCTTCTCCCATTCCTTCGCAGACATTCTTTTCGCCTTTCATCCCGCCTTTCGTCAACCTTCCCTGGCCTGACATCTCCTGAGTCTTACCCCCCCCCCCCCCCCCAACTTCCATTTCCTGTCTCACTCCCACTTCTTCCAACTCACCCTCGCCTACCTCCATCTCTCTCTCTCTCTCTGTCTTTCATTTGCCCCTAAACTACTTCTAACCTCCCTTCCTACTAAAAAAAGACTACGCATCCGCTCCTCCCTCAACCGCTCTAAAGACTCGGGCGAGAGACAGAGAGAGAGGTAGCCCAGAAGACGCCCGAGGCATGGGGAAACAGACCCGTTTTCCTAACTTGGAGCGTGATAGACGACTTGTACGTGAGTCGGGCTACAGTTACGCGACCGCATTAGCGGGATCTTTGGATTCGGGAGAGGGGTGCAAGGGAGGGAGAAGAGATGGTGCATGGCCCCGAGAAGGGGGGATGAAGGGCGTGATGCGAAAGAGGTTGGTGGGGAGGCGGTATATGGGAGAGGGTAGAGTCAGAAAAGTGTGAGGAAGGGAAAGAGGAACGTTCGGTGGTGGCGAGAGGTAGTTTTTGAAAAAATTCTGAGGGAGGCTTCGAAGGGTTTGGAAGTTAAGTGGTTGGAAGCAGTAGCGATGGAAGTTATGGGAGAGAAGCAGGCGAGGAAAAAAGCGCGAGGTCGGAATACGCATAAAAAGGATCGAACATTTTTACTTCCCTCTTTCTCTCTCTCTCTCTCTCTGGGAAGACAGCTAAGCCACTTTAACGAGGTGATATATTTCTCGTTTCTTCGGAAGTTAAGGGGAAGGAGTGAGAGAGAGAGAAAGATTGTCAAAACGCGGCGAAACGTTTTGTTCCAAACGTTCCTGATCCTCTGAAATGGATTTCTTCCTTTGGGTAGTTGATTTCCAAGATTGTGACTTAGAACGAGATGGAAAAAGTGAAAAAAAAATGCTTGGCATGCAAACTTTGGTTGTTTAAGCTTATGCGGGTCGTATTAGAGTACAAATAGGAAATTAATCAATAGTTCGTGGGGTACTAAGGGTGAAAACCATTATTAAATATTTTTAGCGTTATGAATTCTTCAGAAAAGATTTTTTGTCCATAATTTTTGTTTAAAAGTGTGAAGTTATCCGTAGTAAAATTTCTCGGTTCGTTTTCGTGTTGGCGAGCCACATGAAATACTCTCGCGGACCTAATGTGGCCCGCGGGCCGTAGTTTTCCCACCCTTACGGTAAATCATTAATCCTTTGGAATGAATGGAATTTATTTTCACAAGGATTATCGCAAGCAGGCATTTGAACGCAATGAAATTATTGGCACATTTTTATTGCTAGTGAGCTCGTTCCATAATGCTGAATTAAATCGATATCTACGTTATGGCACTAAAAATCAGCAACAGAATATTGAAAAAAAATATCCTGGAAGTCCGAAAAACGAATCTGACCCTTAAAATTGAAAAAAGGGGGAAATTTATTTTTTTTTATTAAACGCGGAAGCGTTTTAAGGTCGCAACATAAAATTTTACAATGTTGATTCCCAGTAGTATGAGACATACTTACGCGTGAAACATAAACTGATTTCAGCTAGAAAACTCTTCATATCCGAAAGGTATTCATCCTAAGTCGATGGAAGTGACATCCAAGTTTGCGACAATAAAGTTAATGAGCTCCTATGTATTTGTACTATGACAAAAATGCGTAATTTACACAATGGGAGATGACAAAATATCTAACTGACGTCATATCCGTTGGAATGCAGACATAAATAGTCCAGGTCCATAACATAAGCAAACGTAATATTTACTTCATTTTGTTAATTCCTTTAATATTCGAGTTCCTCCAGTTTTTCAGTACCAAAAGGATCGTAGGTGCATTTTTTTCATACGAACACTAACTGTTGAACCACTCATTCCAACACACTGGATTACCCGGGCGCTTTGGGAGATTTCTCGCGTTAGGCGACCTGCTTAAAAAATAGCACGAAAGGCACGTAGCGAGCGACTAATTCTAGAGAGCGATGCAGCGCGAGTGCCAGAGCGGAGAAAACGTGGACAAGCATTCTATGGAGAGATTTTTTGTTTTTTTCGGAGAAAAGCGAAAGCCGTCATCGTCTCGCTATTATCGTCGCAACGACAGAATACAGCGTCCACGACGCAGTTTATATACGAGAGCTACGCTTAAAACTAGACCTTCGGACTCTCGTTAAAGTATGCCTGAGCGTTAGAAAAAAAAACCTCAAACTTTTTGATTTACTTCTCCTAACTTAATTTTATATCTAGATCCGTGATATGAACTCAATCATCTAGTCCTTACATTTTTAGAGTTACATTTCCGTATATATAGGTTTAAGCCTTTATAAGAAACTAGTAATTTTGTGGGGATGTAAATTAAATAGTGAATCAAAAAACATTTTTAAATAAGCCTGATTATCGACGGCTAAACTGAAATTTGTCATTTTCACAATTTTGGAACTGTCTGTTCGATGACTAATTAGCATAAATGATTTGAAGGGCAATATTCAATCGACTTCAAAGACAGTAATTCATTTGTATAAAATAATTACATTTTTTAAACGCGAAACAAAAAGAAGCGAAGTTTCAAAATTATTACTTGCGTTAAAAACAGCTTTATGATGATTAATCTAAAAATCTCCTAAAACTATAAATAAATACATTTATCTAGTCTGACAACGTCATATCAATGTGTTTTTGCAATGGCCAACTAATTCGTAATTCACTGCTATGGTATTTTAAATTTGAAAAGTCTTTTCATTTCAATAGGAAATCTTTGAAACGCCCGTGTTTTAAAATCCTCTAGTAAAATCTGCTTTTCAAACCCTGATTTAATGCTCGTAACAATACCCTAATAAAAAATCACAGAAAATTCTATGGCTAAACTTGAAGCTTAAATATCGTAGTTTCTTGATTAAAGAACCAATAAGCTCATTAAAGAGTCTTAAACAATAAAAGTGCCTAAAAATAAGCTGAGACTAACTTTATTTTTATATTCTCAGAAACGAAAAAAACCCGTTTTGTTGGAAAAGAAGGCCTATCCAGACGAACTTTAATGAAAGGAGAAGGAAGATTTTTCTTTTTTTTTCGCTTTAAATAATAAGTAAAAATACATAAAACGGAGGATAAGAAGAAAGGGGAAAATGAGAAAACACCGTAAAAGGCATTTCTCTTCCTTTATATGTATATATATATATATATATATATATATATATATATATATATATATATATATATATATATATATATATATATATTCGGCAAGCATTTCATTTCTCCTTAAAAACATTACTTTTCCATTGTAGATTACCAATGCCACACATTTCTGCCAAATGTTAAAGTTATAGCACATCTAGAAGTGAAATAATATTTTTCTAATTGTTTAAATTTTAAATATATTTAACGGCCGCAATAAAAACTTCATGGAGACTGTCAAATGTTTATTTGTGCATATGCACTAAGCTCTAAATAACTTTAAAATTTCAAGTCCTTAGCTCACACCGTAGTACCTAAATATTTATCTATTTGTTTTAAACTTTAAGAATTTTTAATAGCCAAACAAATTACAATAACAGAATTTCTGTAATTTCTATTTTGTTATTTTACAAATTCTATCTTTAAAAAAATTCAGCTCCGTAGCACATACGGAAATACATAAACCTTGACAATTTGTTTAAACAATTGCGAATTTTTAGCGGACCCATTGTTGAATTTTTTCAAGATTTTTGTTTCTTCTAGTTGCTTTTGCACATAATCCTACCGGAATAAAAAAATTCAAGTCTCCTGCTGATCTGGAAGTGCCTAAATATTAGCATCCTCCTATATATCTATATACTATACTATACTATACTATATATAGTATATATATAGTATATATATATATATAGTAGTAGTAGTATAGTAGTATATATATAGTATATATATATATATATATAGTATACTATACTATATACTCAACTTGGTGAGTGTCCGCTGGGCTTCCCTCAACACCTTGTTGCCACCCTCATCACTACCTTTTCTTTTCCTTTAGTTAATATATATATATATATATATATATATATATATATATATATATATATATATAGCTATGTCCTCCTCTGTAAGGAACGTCTATATATAATGATTCATACAAACCCACGCAGAATAGATAGTTGGTAGACATCGAAAACAAAAACAGCTACGGAAAAGGAGGAAAAATCAAGTGAAAACTGGATAAACTGAAAAAAATTGAGTAGCAGACGAAAAGGCCGCAAAAGTTTCGGATCTTTCCTCTCTCTCTCCCCCTCTCTACCTCTCATCCCACCCAACTCTCGATATAGATTCGTGGGAAAAGAGAGGTAAGGAGGATGGAACGCGAGCGAGAGACGGTGGGAAGAGTGAGATAGAGGGAACATGTTTACCCGCGTATGTGAGGAGAAGGGTGCAAAAGTGAGGGAGGGAGAGAAAGCCGGAAAATGACGAGGGGGAGAGAGGCAAGAAGTTGGGAATACGGAAAGTTGAGGAACAAGTCGTGGTCGCCGGGAGAGGTCCGGGTCAAGATAGGGGATGACTGTAAAATACATATTTCGGAGGTAGAGAGGACAAGGGAAGGCAATGGATGGAAAGGGTAGGTCTTAAAGGTTAAGGGAACGTTCCTCGCAAGGAAGAAAAAAAACACGAAAAGCGAGTAAGTTTCCAGAAAACGTGGTGCCAGGATGAGATATGGAACGGATATGGGATGGGAGGAAGGCAGAGAGAGAGATAGGGAGGTAGACGGAGGGAGAGATGAATGAGTGAGAGAGAGGTAGATGGAGGGAGAGGAGCGGTGGAGAGAGAAAGAGAAAGGGAAGAAGACCTGTGCAAGGATGGAAGAAAAGGGGTTGGTTGCATGTGAAATTGGGATGTGAGTGAATCAGTTGAATGATAAGGCAATAGATAAAGGGGATAGCAATAAACGGACGGAACATAAAGAGGAAGGGTTTGCGTAGAGAGCGATTTTTGTTGAAACCTTATGAATATATTTATTGAAACGTGTATTGTTTTTAATATAAGTTTTATAAGCAAAGGAGAAAGACTCGGTGAGTGTGAGAGTGTTGGAAAATTGCTTGGTAGAGAGATGAACGGTTTTCACTTCGTCCTCCTCGTGCGCACTACGGTAGAGGTGAGGACATATCTTGAGGCTCGGGAACACAAAATAATTACTAAATTTTAGTGTTATCATTGTTTAGTTGAAAATATATCGATATCTTTGTGATGATGATGATGATGATTGCGTAGCTAAGAGTTGGATATTTTGTTCTACTGGTTGTGTTGTTTAATTATCATAATAATCACAAACGAGATTCAAAGAAGAGCCGAAACAGCAAAGAAAAATTGTAAATGAGCCTAAAATACTTCAAAAAACTATGAGCAACAGAATCCACAAGAGAAATATGGATGACCATAAAAAGTTACCGGCAAAAAGTGGAAACGTGAGAAACCCAATATGTACTAGAACTAATCCGTTACAAAGAAAAAAGCTGAGAACGAAAGGAAAATATTAAAGGAATGAAAAGGAAATGTAAAAAGAAAAATATCAAGGTGATATATGGGAAGCGCTGATATCATAGCCGAATGATCAAATGATTCATCGCAGGAAGTAAAAGGCGAGTTCTCTCTCGAGAACGAATTTCAATAGGGGAGACAAATTATATATCCTCCCGTTTGCCACGCGAGCCCATTACTGGCACGCTTAAAAAGGAAACGGGGTGACAAATTGGAAGGAGGCGCAAGAAAAGTCACTATGAACTCCAACAGGAAATGAGAAAAAGAGAGAGATGTGAAGCGGCAAGACATGAAAGCGAAGATCATGTTGACATGATAGGCAACGAGGGAAATGCGAGAAGAGGACAGAGAATGTAAGGGATGAGATAAATGTTACTGTTGCAAATTAATAGCTTGTTTTAATCACTCGGTTTAACAGGAAGCAGAAGCAAGAAAAGGTATTGCAACAGATTTAGGAATGGAAATTTTAAAGAGAAAAATTTACGAAGATTTCTGTACAGCACCTTTAAATTTAGGCAAGAAAAATTTACAATAAGAAATTTTGGTACAGTTCTAATAACCGGGTGAAGGTCAAGAGAGCGACAGTAGCGCTGTCGATGGCGAGAAGGTGGCGAGAAATGGTACTACTACGGAGCATGGGCAGTAGCGCCGGAAAAGGCGATAAAGCGAGGGGACATTGAGCTACAACCTCGCTCCGAGTTTCTGCAGAAACTTCACACTAGCTTCTTCTCCGACTGGCACTTCGTGATACTTTAGGGGAGGCACCAACCCGAGGAGGGGGGAGGAAGTGGAAAGGAAACAAACTAGCCAAACCAACCCAACCCGGAGGGGGCAAAGAGCTTGTTATGCCGTAGTAGCACCATTTCTCGCCATCGACAGCGCTACTGTCGCTCTCTTTACCTTAATCCAGTTATTAGAACAAAACCAAATTTTAATGAGATCTGAAGGGAATGGTTCAGATAATAATAAAATACTCAATGGTAAATTTATGTTCAACTAAAGATTTATACTTAATATTTTATTTAGCTTTTATCATTAATTTTAAATGCGCATGTAAAGCGAATTCCGAATGAAGACAACATGTTCTCTTTTGTAAGATTCCACTTTTGACTTCTTAGATTGCCTCAGGCTTTTTCGAAGTGATCGAGCCACAAGTTTGTGTCGCATAATATATTTTAATAAAATTTTAATATTACAAATTTTATTGAGGAATATCCTAAATTTACAGAAATTTTTAATCCTCAAGACATCTCAATAGCAAACACATTGAGAGAGTTAATTCAAAGTTATTTTGACGTATCTGTTCCATTTTTCTAATCGTTTAATTTTCGACAACCTAATAATTTTAGCCATTCAATTTGGGTAGCTATTGATCAGTATACGACTTCATTACGCAGTTCCACTTTTGAATACTTCTAGAGAGAGAAAATATAGTTTTCAATCGGCAAAAAAGCTCCCTCGAGTTCGGAGATCTCTTTGACAATGAAATGACTCAAAATGTTACCCTCCGAAAGGCTCGCCTGGATAAGAAGAGGGAAATGAGAAGAAGGAAGCACCAATTGAAAATTCGCATCAATGGCGTGTGTGTATATATATATATATATATATATATATATATATATATATATATATATATATAAATAAGAAAAAGATGGGAGGATTCCTTTCTGAAAAGAGATTAATTCAAAGTAGGCGGAAGAATAACAGGAGGGATACCAACAGGATGAGAAGAAAAGAAGGAAGAAAAGAATAGGATGGAAGAAGAAGGGCGTTAAATGGAGGAGAAGATAGGAGATCAAATCAAGCGAAAGCGGAAAAGGGAAGGAATTTCGAAGAGGTGGAATAGGAGAAGGCAGAAACCGGAGCCGGATATATAGCTCAGGCGAGTAATCTAGATCTTCTTTCGGGTCGAAAGTAAAAGTAAGGGGATGATGATGCGTTCGGAGTGGATGGAAGACGTCCGGAAAGTGGAGAAAAAGAGAGGAAGATGGGAAGCGAAGAGAAGCAGGGTGAATGGAGGAAAAGGGATGCGAAAACGTAAGATTTAAGTCAATTATGTGAAAAGATAGAGAAAGGAAGACGGGAGCAGGGTGGTCGGGAAAGGTGAGTGGAAAAATGAAATACTTTCGCCTTGAGCAGCTGGTTTAAGGAGATTAGGCATAATGAAATGGTGGTGGGAGGAGGAATAAGGGGAGATTATATATACTTATATAATCTCTCCATATTCCTCCACCATATATATATATATATATATATATATATATATGTTGGAGGAATACATATTCAAACAGATCCTCCTGGATAATTGAAAAGAAGGGAGATTTGAAACTTTAGAACGAGTAAGGGAAAATAGAAGCCGCAAAAGACATATTTTTAGAATTGGCAATGTAAGTTCAAATTCATTTATATTTTTATTTATTATTTTCTTAAATGTTAAAGGATCCTATAGTATTAATCTCAGTTTATTAAGTCCTGAGATGATTGGATATTAATTCAGAACAGTATTTGTCAAAGTAATTTTCTGTGAGATTTTTCGAAGATCTGAATGCATTCCATTTCAACTTAAAATATTATATTTGAAAAAATTTACAAAATTTTCGAATAAATATAGTAAATTATTTTTGGTTACCACAAGTGGCACCGAAAAAATATCCGGCTAGGGTGGATAGCATATTTTTATTCATTACAAAATATTAGGTAAATAATGAGAATACTTATGACAGCACTTAATGAAAAAGAAACTTCGGGAAATATTAAAAAAACAAGCAATTTAAAAATGTACTTGCCTTAGGTATCTACAATAGCCACGAGTTTAAAAACCATACGCACATTTCGGTTACAAAGCAACTGTCATCAGTGGTGATTCACCGAAAACAGATTCTAAAAGATTCCCGTGAATTACCACTGAAGACGGCTGCTTTGTAGCCGAAATGCGGATATGATTATTTTTAACCTTGTTGTGGCCATTGAAGATACCTAAGGGAAGCATTTTTTAAATTGCTTGTTTTTGAAATTTTTTCAGCCATAAGACAAGTTCGATTGTTCCCAATTGAATTCGGGAGGTATACAATTTGATGCTTGTGCACTAACGTTGCATAAAAGTCGTGCTGCATCTCCAACATGGATTATAATAAATTTAGGTATGCAACAGGAACGGGGTTGAGATGGTAGTTAAATAATAGCAAATAAATACAGTAAAACCTCACTTATCCGATCTTCCGTTTAACCGACAAAGAAACGGATGAAACGGCGAAACAGTCAGAAAGCGCATGGCTGGTTACGTCTCGCTTTAACCACAGAAAGTCGGTTCGCGCGGAGACCACACAGTGCGACTGAGCATCCCTCGGAGAGTTTAGTAGCAGAGCACCGTGCCTCGCAGACACTGCGCTATGCGTGTGCTCAGGCTGCTTATTTTCGCTTTTATTTCTGCTTTTAAGTGCTTCTTCATCTTTTACGGATTATCCGACTTTCCGGTTTATTTTTCGGACCTCTCCACCCATTTAGGTCGGATAAATGAGGTTTTGCAGTAATAAAAATTATCAAACATTTTTGGAGAGATCTAAATACAAATGATGGAAAACCAACTTTAAGCGAGATATTAAAGCAAAATAAATAATATAGTTGTCATGCTTAATGTGTCTTCGATGCCATACGGTAGTTAGTGATAATAAGTTTAAAACAAGTTAGGAAAGTGTACCACAAATAGGCACGTTTCGTGCGATGGAGTATTTGATACTATACGTTGTAATTTGACCAAACACACACCATAAAGCAGCAAAACACCACAACCCGAATATATCCCTGTCTATTAAAAATTTCTTTTCCTCCCTTAGTTGACTCATCAATAAACATATTAAGTAATTTTAATTACTAAATACTGCAAAACGATGTCATAAATAATTCATAATAATTCTTACATCATGTTTTATACGGCATATGCTATTAATTTGTAGTCGGGACTAATTTTTTTAGTATTTTATATTGCGATTAGCTCATTTTTCTGCCTACATTATTCAAAATTGCTGGTTGAGCAGTCTCATTTAATAATTTGGAGAGAATTTTTTTCGAATCCGCTTAAGGCCTGTTCATTACCTAATAAAAAAATAATCAAAATTCAGCGGGTGCATTTAAAAACTTTAAGAGTCGTACCATATTGTACCAAAGCAGAGTAAAGCAAATTCAGAAAAAAGAGCTTCGCGAAACAAATTATTCCTCGCATAAACTTTGTTCCGTTCCCGCGGTAGGCGTTGCGGAAAAAATCATTTGTTGCCAGAGAAACTTCCCGAGGTATTCTCACCGAGCAAGAAATGCCGACGGAAAACTTCTTCAACCAAGAAATTTATAATTCAGCCGTACGCCGTTTTATTTTATTTTTTTAAAGCCGATGAAATAAAAAGCGCCCTTCCTTAAGAATCCAAAACACCCACAGCCATCTCTCCTCTTATCTTACTTTGCGTTCGCAAAAATCATCTCCTTGATTTGTCCCACTAACTATAGCCACACTTTCTCTCTTACTCTCCCTAGCTTAACTTCCCAAAAACTCTATTCCGTATCCTTAAGAGATAGCGAGGTCTGAGGGAAAGGCCTAAAGAGAGAGAGAGAGAGGTGAAAGTATAGCGAGAGATAAAGAGAGAGAGAGGTGAAGGTATAGCAAGAGAGGGAGAGAAAATGGAATGGAGTGTGAAGATAGGTGAGAATAAACAGAGTACTAGGGCGCGAAAGAAGAAAGAGAAGCGGAGAAAGAAAGCGTCGGATCCCTTTTAACAGGAAGCTCATTAGTGCCGCTTAAAAGAGAATCTCGCGACTTTTGATCCCTTTTTGTTCTTCATACGCCGGCACAAGTTTCCTCGGGAGTCGCTCCCTACCGTGTCTCCATCTGCGACAGTCTTTTTTTTTTCGTCTCCGTCCCTTTACCGCACTCTCTTTTTACTTCTCTAGGGCCAAAAAGAAATCTTTGAAAGTCTCCCTCAAAGAATGTCCCTTTTGCAGTCTTAGTTTTCCCATTCATCAGACAACAATCGGTGTCTTGTCCCGTTTTGCATATACGCACGCTCAAATACACTGTTGGTTAATCCACGCAAGCAATCAAGAGTTTACCACGGTTTTGCGAATGCAAGGAAAGTAATCAGAGTACGTGTTATTATGCTGTGTCGAGGAGAACCTCGAAAAATGTTACAATTTGGCATGGCATAGCTATTCTTTCTGTTACGCATTCTCACCGAAGAGAAAGGCGGAGCCAATTACATAAGCACGTGCCCTTCGCGCCTCATTTCGTTTCATATTCCAGGTTATTTTCGAACGCGGGATGGGCAACGTCAAAAAACCTTTTTCGTTGTGTATGAATTGAAATTCAAAATAATACTAAGGTTTTTCCTTAGATAAACGGTCGTAATTCCATTGTTATCGATTGTAAAAGTTTGGAAGATTTATTTATGGATTTTTACGCAATCGCGAGCGAGGTTTATAAAAGAAGCGTTAGGCCTTGGCGTATTCTTTCTAAACATGAACGGTATTTCAAATCCTTGATATATCCTTAGATATTTCTATCAAAGCTTTATTAATTTATGGAAACTTCCAAAAGGTTAAAAGAGAAGCTGCAAGTACGGGTTTATTAACGATTATTAAAGGAAACGTGGCAAGTTTTTTCAAAAGCAACTTCCACAAAAATCACTTTCTCCCTTTCCCTCTCTTCGTGTTTACTTCCTCAGATTCTTTGAGCGCCAGCATTTTTTCCTCCTGTCCACCAGATTATCCTTGACATTTTTTTCGCTTTTTTTATTAAATCAGTTATCTCGGCGCATCCTCGGAAAAGGGCGCCCTCAAACGGAAATAACGAAATCAAAACGTCGCCGATTCAAATGTCAACAGGGATGTCCCCTCCCCCTCCAGTTATGCCATCTCCGCCCACGTTAAAAAGCGAGGGGGAGGGAGGAAAAGAGGAGCGGAGGAGTAAAACTCCCTTAGGGAGTTGTTTTATTATTATTATTACCATAGTATCGATTTCCATGCAAAGTTCATGTTTGCTGTAGTAGAGAAAGAAGGAATTTGTTCTTCTATTTTTAGTTTTATTTTTTAAACTTGGTGTTATTTTTTAGGAGGGTTGTGCTTGGTCGGATCTTTTCGAGGAGGAAAAAAATTTAAAGAATATGTGAAAATGAGTAAATATCGATTAGTCGCCATATCGTTTAGTTTATTTACAGCCCTATTAGGCGACGGAGCAGTTAAGTGATGTTGTTTAACCATTTTTTCGCCAACCTGAGGCTATCATTTTCTCCGGTCAATCACGTTGGCTTCGGAATGACGGCAAATAAAAAATAAGTCGAATTAGAAAATTTGTTCGCTGGCAATAGATAAAGAAAAACAAAAACGTATTTCATCAAAACGCCTGCACACATACGTGAATTTGTTACTTTTTGGCATCAATACCGTTACTTTATAGGTATTGTTAAAATAACAGTTATGAAGACTAAGGGCATGAAATGATCCATTTATTCGCACTTTTAACAGGTAATCTATAGATTATATAACTGTGCTCTTTACCATGTGAGAGTGTGAAATGAACTACAATTATGCAATAAATGACTATTGCGCCGTTGCATCATTCGAGTAAATGTAAAAGTGGGAGAGGAGTCAGTAAAAAGGTATCTTGAGTTTATTTTTCTAAATAAATAAGGTTTTAGGCAGTAATTCCTTCTTTCTTTAGATGGCATAAAATGCAATACTATACCTGCAGTATCTCATCTAATGATCCCCTGTATTGTGGAGTATTTGACTTAATAGATCAATATTATGGGAAGATTTAAGTCGGGATCGATCGTTTATAGTTCCCATGACTGCTGTGGATTTAGATGTACAATTCTGTATAACTCGAGAATAATTATTTGACAAAGATCACAAATTTACCGAATGATCACCATGGTAGATGTAACGTGAATGTAATTTTTTAGTTAAGCGGATTCCATTTAATTAATCACTAATTTAACTAACAGAAATCAGTAGTTCTATCAATTTCAAAGCTATAACTTAAATCATACGTAAGTAGTCAATGGATAATGGAAGGACATGGGAGAATGGCAAAGCTGGATCACATAGTTTGTAGGAATCATAAATATATGATTGATAGAGCCAGACAAAGGACAAATTGGGGTAAATATTCATTAAGAGGGTGGGCGAATAGAACAATATGCCTGCAGAGGTACTGGAGCCTTTTCCTCATCATGTATGCCTCTTCAAAGCAAGGATAGCATAAAATATAATTCACTATGCGTAATTAAGGATATTTACGTTTGTGAGGAGAAGTGGGGGATAGCCTGATTGGGTGATGTACGGCAGAGACTTGGTGGGCCCCGGGACCGCTTTGGTAACCGTGAAGGGCTTCCAGAAAATCTGACAATCCTTTAATTCATCATTTAGTTTGTAGTTGAATTGTAAATTTCATAAGCGTAGACTTATTAATTATACACTTATATTAATTATAGTTATTGTAACTGTAAATATGATTTGTAAGTTATATAATATTGTAGAATTAGGAAGGGATTAGTCGATGATAACTGTAAATGTTGGATATTTGTAATACTATTTAGTATATACTGTATATATAGAGTCTATTAAATTGCTACATAGCCTCATGGCCAAGTTGTAATCCCAAAAATACAATAATAATAATTAACGAAACGCAATGCTTGACATGTAAGTTGTATAGTTTCCAACTATACTTGCTAACTTGTATTAACACTTTTTTCATTGGATCTCTCCGTTTGCATTAAAATGATAAATAGTGAGTAAAATTCAGAACATTTTTTTGGGTCTATAAATAGACCTGAACATTAATCTTGCATTGTTTCAATAAAAATTCCTGCGAAAAAAATGATACATGTGGTGGATTCAAAATGCTTGCCTCGTGAAGTTTCTTTCGAATCTTATAAATATATAAACGCATACATTAAAAATCCCGATATCAGAAAAATTACAGTTATTTGAGAAAAATGTAATAACTCCAATTAACGATTTGTTTAGACTTTTATTGGAGTAGCCTGCGAATACAAGAGGAAAAATTAAATATTATTCAACGACCGATGGATATCTTTACTGTTACGACCGAACTGATATTTACAACTCCCGATTGACTAATGTTTACAAAGCTGTGATTCATAAAATGCCAGAGGGTCCGCCAAAACATTTGATTCGTCCGCAAAGAGTTGGAAAATAAATTAACGACTCCTAGAGGCGTTAAAAATAAGTACAGCCATCTGGAGAGCATGTAAACATTTTTATTCCTCTTGCGGCTGTCTTGATCGCTCTAAAACCTACAGTTTCCCTCTAGAAAAAGGGAAATAAAATAATTTAACGAGAAGTGTTACGTTTTATTGCCTTCGAGTTTAGATGATGGCCCCATGAATCTTCTTTCGTTTAAAAGAGAAGTTCTTCTATTCTTTTCATGCTGCGGAAATCCTCTCATTTTTGCGTTTCGGCGTCCTAAATTAACAGTCCTATATTCTATGGATGGTTCTCCAAATCTCTTAACTAAAAATATTCGCTTTAATATATCCCTTTAAGCCAATGAGATAGGGTTATTCAAAAAGGTAATCATTTTAAACAAAATACATCAAAGAAGTAAAGCTAAATTGTTTAAACTTAGTTACACAGAAGGAAATTTAGCATTTATTTTTAATAGGTTTTCACAACGATATAATACGACTAATGAAGAAGACTGCGATAGACACGAAAAGTTTGAGAAAACCATATGCACAACTCGGCAACAAGTTTGCCTTCTTCAGGGAGGATCCATCGATCTTTTTGATTTTTCTCTATTCGTAATCGAAGGTTGATAGGTCACCACTGAGGCCGGCTGCTTTGCAGTTGAAATGCGCATTTGGATTGCTGCGCCATCGTGTCATGAAGTCAGATTACAGTCATAATGCGAGCTCAATATTTCATTTATATAATGGCGTATTTTATTTTAAATCTAAAATATATTATTTAAAAATAGAAAATTTATGAGGTTTATGATTTACTAGAAATTGTTAGTATAGTACATTAAACATTAATCTGATGCACATCGAGTGTACATTTGTTAAAAATCATTAACGATCCCATCAAAATGATTTGGAAACAACGTAAATTATTCCAACAATGCGTATCCAAGAAATCAATGAAAAATTAAAACTACCGCGTTGCCTTATTTTATGTCAAGAAAATTAACCACTCAGCGGAGGATAAAACCCACGTTTTCAGCGGAGAAAGTAAAATATTCCGCTTTGTATTTGAACATTTCTTATCCTTCGAAGAGTCGAAGAGAGCATAATTAATCCTGAAATCCCCTCGTCGGATCCGTTTAGGTTGCTAACCAACTAGAGAGATTGGGAGAGGGTTCCAAAGGGTATTCATCAGCTGCTTGGCAACCATATTAAAGCCCCGAAGGTCAACACCCTCAGAATTACTTAGGTTTTGATAGAACTACCTCGCCGCTACCAACCTCCTCCCCGCTTTAACAATCTCCGCCACAGCCACCCAAAGGTCTTTGTACAAATCCTCATCTCTTTCATCACATCTAAATTGATGTGCCACTCATCGGAAGGTCGGATGCTTATCCGGAGGCCGTATACTTAATTGGATGCGATGCCTGTGCGTGATCTCCTATTGTTGTTGATGCCGCATGTCTACAAACGCAGGTGCCACGCCAGCGGTAATGTCCATCCGTAGAATAAGGAACGATCGTGGAAAGGGCTTTCTGTTTCTCTGGAGGAAGTATTGCGCAATTGTAGGAAATGTATGACTGGCCATGGCTACGGATCGCATAAAACCCAAGCGTTTGTGAATTCGTAGAAAAATGTATTTGCGTGCATGCTTATGTCATCATCATTGGCAATCTGTCTGGTAGTCGGTCAGTATGCTAGCGTCAGATGGAAATAAGGAGGATCGGAGGTGTCCAAATTAGAATCAGTACCTGTATTCATTAGCGTCTATTATTACACGAAGGCTGTTGCAGATAAATGAATAAACAAGTGCTCAGATAATAATCTGTTGAAGTATTTTCCGTCCGTAGACAAGACCGTGGTTATTATTCTAGGTTAAACCAGGTTCTCCACATATTCCTACTTTGCGCAATCTTCCTTATTTATTGGTTGCTCTTTTTTCACTTCAAGTCGTCTATCAGCTGAAACCTTTTCCTTCCTATTTCTCCTTTTCCTTCTAACATTTCTTTGATCATAATCACAGGCAATCTCTGATCCAACTCGCTATCATCTCTCTTATGGTCTTCATAAACATTCACTTTCCACTCATTCTTCTCTCCATTCCTTCGTTTATAGCCTACTTTTCAGAATAGAAATAGGCTTCTAGTTTCGTCGTTGTATGTATCTGTCTGTCTGACCCCCCTCCTATTGACTTTTGAACCAATAGACCGATTTTCATGAAACTTGGTGTAAATCTCTTGCTACTTGGGTAGAGTTCCCGAGGCTAGTTTTTGTTGCGAAGGTTGAAAGTTCCGTGTTCGATTCCAGGAACTATTCCTCCCAATCTGAAATCCACCGTGCAGGGTAATTTTCTCTTTCACATTAAAATATCTTTGAATTATAATATCGGAGCGGGATTTGTAAAGTTCGCTGAGGAAAGGAATAGAAATTCTAATTTTTATCGTATAATTATGCTTATCGATTGTATTTCCTAGAATTTCGCGTAAATACTGACATTTTTGCAGTTGTTATCGCAACGACTATTTTAGGACTCGGATTTGGTTTGGTATATTATGGTACACGCACGCATTAGTTTTTCCACACAAATACGCGTGATTAATTTAGTTTTCCGATCGAATGTATTTGTAATATTTTATAACGGTAAATTATTAAATTTTGGAACACAAAGAGCATCTCATCCGCGTTGATTTTAAAGCTACCAAAGCCAATATAAGTAATGAATAAATAATTAAATGAAAAATAGGCATCATAAGTTCCGTTTGGATCATCTTATACATTCTTTATGTCCATTTCACCTTCTTACATATTCTTCCCAAATACACTTGTAAATTGGAATCATTGATCCAAGGGATACGTTTTCAATTTAACCGTAAATACAGTCACCAGCTAGTGCGCTACGTATGAATGAATGTGGACTGGTGTATTTACCTGTCAAAGGTGAAATGGAACATTTTGTAGACTATGCAAAGGCTCTTGTTTATATTGAGACTCGGTGAGGATTACTATCTCTAAATATTTTGCAATGGCTGGGCATACGAAGCAGATGCAATAAAATGAAAATAATGACATTTGAGGTACAAATGGGGATTAAAGATAAGGAATATGAAATGGGAAAAGAGGTAGTGAGAAGACTGTAAGAAGGAAGTTAGCGCCGCCACCAAAACATCTGAGGTGCAAGAGGCTCTAGAAAGGTTATTTACAAATATTACAGACTATGGAACCAATCATCGTTTTGCTAAACGAAACTGTAGATATCGTTTACAAATAATTCACAAGACGGACAACAGAAAACAGTTACTCTTACTAAACATAAATAAGCTGTTAGTAAAATTCAATTGTAATATTATTGCTAAGATACTAGTAATATAAATTCACGCTTGTGATAATCTTAACGATTTCTCAACTGCTTTGTTTTTATTATATTTTTTGTTTAAATAACATATTTCATTATCAGCTAACGCCTTAGTTTTGCGATTATAAATTTCCATATTTGTCGCGAACCTCTTTATAGCGATATATCAAAATTCCAAAATATTTGGTACCTTTAAGTTTAATATATAGAGGTTTTACTGATTTTTATATATAACCTCGTTTAATGTTTCAATAAAAACAACGTGTATAAAAGAAAGAGAATAATGTAACAAAACAAATTTTTGCTGAAGTTTCATATCGCTAAATTTTTTATAAAACCACCCCAATGCTATTTCCTTTGAGGCAACTGCGCAGAATATCGCGCGGTTTCAATACCCGTTTCGATAAAATTTACTTCCGAAAATTTTACTCTTCAACTTTTGTCATCCTAACGCTTCAAAATAACCGCTTTTCGTGGCAGCGAAAAAAACTCCATTTCCCACTCGGATTATATTCGCCGTTTTACCTGCACGAGGTTCCATGCGTCAAACCGACAGGGAAAAAAAACAATTTTCTCCCTTCATCATGGGACACCTTTAAGCGAGAGTTTGAAATTAAAAAAAAAAACATAATTCGAGCTGGCGAATTGAACAAACAAATAAAATAAAAAATTTATAAAATATAATTTAAAATAAAGGCGTACGTTCTGAACGAAACCCGACCCCGTCAGATCTAAATAAAAAAAATAAAATAAATAAAACATTTCAAGATCCTGTCGAGATGGGAGAAGTATAATTAAATTTGCAGCTTTCCGGCGTTTTGAAAAATTCACTAACCTCTCGTCTCCCAATCTGGCGGCGGAGGTCGAAACGAACGAGAGAAAGGAGAGCGGAGGAAAAGGGAGATAGGAAAGGAGAGAGTGAAAAAGGAGAGAAAACAGAGAGAACGGCGGATAGAAATAAATAAAAACCGAGGGAGTGTTGCCAGAGAGAGAGCAAGAGAGAGAGAGAGAAGGCCAACCGCGGACAACTTTCACCTCGTCAATTTAAAATAAAATTAAAAAATCCGGCAAAACGTCGTTTTTGGCGAAGCGAGAGGGTAAGGTTGGTTGGTATCGGGTTTCAGAGGCAAGGACCTGATTCCGGGGAATTCTTCTTTTCGCTCTCTCCCTCCCCTCCTCCCCCCTCTCCCCCTATCCTCCTCCCCTCCTCTCACCCTCCCCTCCTCTCCCCCTCTTCCCCCCCTCCTACCCTATCTCCCCTCATACCCCATACCCCCTCCCCCTCTCAACTACCACTACTCCCCTCCCCCCTCCTCGCCTCGCCAACCCTCCGCCGTCATTCCCGCCTCATTGTGCTACTCGTGCTCTCAGTTTGAATTGAGGTTGGTGTCGCTTTCTTCTGTTGCGGCCGTGCCACATGGCACGACTGATTGATAATCCGATTGATCGCTGGAACTCACGCGCAGGAATTCGACAGTGCTTCGGCGATAAACGAACGCCTCGAATCAATGTAGTTTTTCATTCTTAGGTTTTCCGCCCAGTGGAAATTGTTGCCTTCTGTGTTTATTGGAAGATTAAAATTTTTCTTTAATTAATCCTGTGTATTATCTTTTGTACATAAACAACTGTATTCTTAAATTTTTCTGAGAAGAATTTTTCCGGAAGTTCTTTCGCATGTCTTTTGTTCAGAACTCAATTTTCCATAGACAAAATGTTATAAATGTTGGTTAAGTTCCATATCCAGTCCATAAAAGCCTATTTAACGCACTAATAAACTAAAATATTTTACATTTGCGATAAATAATAGTAGAAAACAATAATGTTGTAAATTTTAGTTTTACTTTGGATTAACCTCTCGATCGTGGAACGTACAATTGATAGAGTAAAAGCGTAACGAAGCACTGTTGCTAAACATCCCGCGAAAGCTGGACATTACGCTCCGCCGCCGCAAGTAATTCTCGTCAGCGACGACTTGATCGTACGTGCGAGATGGAGATCTTTTGCCGTATTTATTAAAATATGGAGCTTCTATCGAAATAACGGACATTCCCAAGTCTGGGACCGCATGTATAACAATACGAGACGATAACAGAAAAATCTGCGAGTAAATCTCACAGATAGGCCCCATTGCATTGCACCCCCAGTCCCCCACCAGATTGGTGAATTCCAGGGTAACATGTAAATGTATATAAGTCGTAGCCACAAGCCGTAATTACACAGTTCGCGAAGCGTTTGGTCATTTCACGAACTGCTGACAGATGCTGTAATGAATTATTTTTACTGCATCTGTCCAAAATGTTTAGATGATTCGTGGGCTGCATAACGCGGGTGACACATAGGTATGTACCTTAATGGAATGTAATATCACAGAAGATTAAGGCAACCCAACCCGAGGAGGGGGGGGGGGCGTAGCGGACGTGGGAATAAACCAATACCACCTAACCAAACCTACCCATCCCGGGGGGGCGAGGAAGCTGTTATGCCGAGGAAGAGAAATACTTAAAGAAAAACCATAACATTGCCTGAGCTACTGGAGTGTGTACCATTGGAGTTCCACAGAAACATGTAGTTTCTGCATGATGGGGCATCATCACATTTTTTCCGTGCTTCCCATGATTACCACAGCGCGACGTTCCGAGATCGTATGATCGGTCGTGAAGGTCCTGTTTCATGGCCACCTCGATCACCGGACTTAACTTCGCTGGACTTTTTCTCTGGGGCCACATGAAGAGCCTGGTGTACGAGATCCCCGTTGACACAGAGGAGGACCTCATCACCCGGATCATTGCAGCTTGCGGCAAAATTCGCAACACACCGGGTATCTTCAAGCGGGAGCGTCAGAATATGGTGTCGGTGTGGTCGGTACTTTGAGCAGGTACTCTGAGCAATAAATTCTTGCAAGAGTGATATTTACTTAACCAAGCACTTTCGGATACATGACGTATTAAAGAATTTTACTTATTTTTGCTTCCTTAATATACCCTAAAAGTTTGTCGGTATAATTTTGCAACACCCAGTATATGCATACGTGAATCAAGTCTTTTAATAAAAATTATAGTTTGTAAGTAGAGCAATAAGATATAGGTTTATGCTGTTTATTAAAACAAACTCGTTATTACAAATCTTACGATTTTAAGTTCCTTGAAGTTTTTAGTAACGAGGTTATATTTTGCGCGTGCATGTGTGTGTGTGTATGAATTAAAAGTTAGCATTTACGAGGTTAGATATGTATAATGATTAATCATTAAGCATGATTTTTTCCCAGAAGCCTCCTATTTAAGGGGGAAATATTTTACGTTTAACGGACTGATGCATTCTTACAAGATGTATAACGTTTATGTGCCTGTTTTTGAAATTTGACGATATTGATGGAAGACATACGCATACAATCCAATTTGTGGTTAATTGTGACTCCGAAGTAGTCTTATTTTGTAATTCTAGAAAATGGTAATCACTTTCTAAGCAATTGCGAAAAAAGCTCATATTTTCATAAAGATTCTCGGGTTGATCGTTATCCTTAATAGGGATGCCAAGGTACCTTGTTTGTATTCCTTTTTTTTGCGGCGAAAATGATAAACACGGAGATTTTTTTACGAGAGAAATTAATGACTTCCGTCGTTAAGGTTGTATCTTTGCTTACCAACACCTTTGCCTCTTTTCGCTTTTATGTTGTCAGCAGAGATTTTTATCGATCTCATCCGGAAAAACGCTAATAATACTTCCCGCTTTGTTCCTCTAAGGATAAAATAAATTCTAAGCAACTATTAATCAATCGGAGGCAATGAAGAAACGTTTAAAAATACTCGTATGGTTAAATACACGTTCGGTTAAAATTTTACAGTTCGCGAAACGATATCATTAATTAACAACAGTAAGTACATAAGAGTTTTATTGTTATAACAAACTTTTAAAAATCTTTATTATTTGCCTTTTCTTAATGTTAAAAATATTATATAAAATTTAATAAAGATACAAGGCAATAAATGTCGTACAATTAACTATACATTTATCTTGCTATTTAAAAACCATTGTTGAAGGTAGTACTTGCACAAAATTTATTTTGGAGAAAATAATAATTTAAGATTTAATCTTCCTTGAACTTAACTGCCTATCTCAAATATTTTATCATGTATACTACACGATGTTAAAATTTTATCAGCAACGTGTAGAATTAATCGAGAGTTAAAACAATCCCTTACAACTAAATGCAACGTTTACGCCGCGCAAACATTTCGAACCGGAATGCTGATGAATATCTAATACCAAATAAACATTTAATTAAAAGAATGAATTCTCTTTGTATTCACGGCAGCAACGCAAATAAATAAAGAAGAAAAAGGGACGAAAGTAAACGATCAAGCGCGCGAGCGGGCGAAAGGAAAAAAATAAACGTTTAAAAGAGATTAGGCGAATAAACAAAAATCACTCCTCCGATGGCTCGCGCGTTTCCTTGCTTAAATCCTGGAAACGAGATTCCGAGAGAAAGCAAAAAAAAGAGCTCGACGTTTTTATATTTTCTCCCCTCCGCGCTGCAGAGCGGAGGTTTTCATTTTTTCCTCGAAATTTCCTGGAATCGGGCGGAAGTGAGGGGCTATTTTCACTGACTGCTCTCTCTCTCTCCTCACATCTCTTTCTCCCCCTCCACCTAATAATCTTCGGGGGCCTTGCTTCTAAAAAAATCTGATTTGGCCACCACATGACTTTCTCCGTAACTGTAATATTTATAAAAATTCCAAATTGGTTTAATGATAATAAATATTTGAAGGAACTGCGACAAAAATTTAAAGATTTTACAAAGAACAGAAATAAACTCCGACTGTAGCCTTCTAATATGGGAAAATAAAAAGGAGTGTAGTGTTTACAATAGTCGCCGGTAGGAGGGGTGGCTGTGGCAGCTAAAATATTTAGTTTTTAAAATATCTCTTCAGCAAAGCATCATATAGGAAAATGTTTCGAACAAACATTGTAGAAGATTATATTTTCTACAACTTCTATCCCAACACCTTTTTACATATATCAAATGTTAACGCAAATATTTTGAAAAAATAACGGATGTGACAAGAGTAAACACCCACTTACGTTTGACCCATGTTTAATATTAATATTAATAGTTTTTGAGTTAGAGCAGCCACAAAATTCCGGTCATAGATGGACACACATCCACAGACATTGAGAAAATAGTCAGAACGTGTTCAGGGGACCTTAAAACATGTTTCCGTTGAAATCTCGAATTCGATTTTTTCATGAAAACAATACTTTCTCTATACTTCGTATATGGAGAAAGTAAAAATATAAAGAGAACCGGAAAATAAACAAAATTCCTCCGTTCCCAAACTTCTCCAGGAATCCCTTAGCTGTCTCACCCTCCCCTGCTATCTCTTATCCTCCATCCTCTCTCTCTCTCTGACCACAGTGGAGAAATCACTCCGTATTGTAGAGGCAAGTACGAGACTCCTGGATACCCTTTGGGTCCTATTTATCCAGTCACCTCATTCTCCCGTTTGACTCCTCCCGCCTCCGACTAACGCCACCTACCTTCTCCCCTCAACCCCGACCACCGCCCCTCGCGGTCCCTACGGAAACCTCAGCCAATCTCGTACCATCGGGACCCGTCTTTTTCGGCCAGCCCCAAACTCCTCCTTCCTCTCCTCCTTCCTCTCTCCCTTTTCCCATTCCAATCCCACATCACTTTCCATCTCATCCCCATGGTTTCACGCCCCGCTTCCTAACGGCCCTCCTTTTTTCTTCCCCGAAACCTCCAAAAAGGCCATCAGAATCAACGAGGCCTGAGACAGTGCTTGATTGCGCTTTGTTTGGGAATCTCTTTTCTCCCTCCCCCTCCTCTCTCTCTGCTTTCTTTCTCTCTCACCATCCCTTTTGGTCCATCCCTCTCTCTTTCCTACATTCTCTTAACTCCTTTTCCCTCTCTCTCCTTCCTCCGTTTCGCACTATTTCCTTCTCAATTTCGCTCTTCCTACTCTGCCCGATTCTCTCGTATTTTCGGACATTTTCTCGCGTTTTAAAAATGATTTCTTTGCGCGCCGTGCAAGGAACCAAAAGCGTAATTGTGAGGTAGCGTCTGTCTCTCAACGCATTTAATATCAAATAGCGCTTGGCTGATTTTTATGAGATTTAGTAGGGTTGGTCCAAAATTAAATTTCGACGGGTAAAATTAGTTTTGGTGAAAATTAGCCGTTGGGAGACCTCCTTCGCGCAAAGGTCCTAAATAAACTTCGACCTGTATCTCATTAATATGACGCACATCGTGCAGGGTGAAAATTTCAATTATCAGACTAGTGATCAAATGTTATCATTTTTGATTTTTCAGCGCAAGCTATAAAAGTCTTAGTGGGCATAGGATGGCATTTTGTTCTTGCCGCTCATTTTCTATAGTCATGTTAACCGTCTATAAAAGCCTTATGGAATATCGCAACATGCAAAAGATTCTTCTGGACACAGTGAACACCAGTTCTTCCCATGATGACTATTTTCACAAGGACGATAATAATAATGCCGATTCCCATAACGTGCAATTTTTATTTGATGACTTAAAAAATTATGAAATATACAACGAGATTCAGAACCAAACGATTGGTCAGTCCGCCACTCTCAATGGTTGTTTTTTTCAGAAAGACTTCAAAAACATCAAGAAGACAACCCTGATGATCCAGTCTCATTAACATCAGGGGGAATAATAAGTTCGGATAAAGCGATTAAGATATTTCGTTATGGGAGATTTAAACAATAAGTTTATTTTTGTTTGCGTCTGGTTTCATGAAAACTGCAATTATTTTTAGATATGGGCATTTGATACACGTAGATATTTCATGTTAGTCATGAACTGTGTTCTTCCTTTATTTTTATTTTTGCGTCGATATCCGTTATATTGCATTCAAGCGCATTATGTAATGTTATGCTTGCCTGTTTTTTTTTAATTTGTAATCTTTTTTCATCTTTTATTCCCTTATTTATTGAAAAAATTAAGTTTCTTAAGGCCCGCTGGAAACGTAATCTTCTTTTATAGCATTGCGGTTATGGGAAATAATGCTTCCAATAAAGCTGATCCGCATAAAATTCACTTTTCCAGGAGCGCAGCTGGAGCGTTATGCGAGTAGCGTATGCATACCGAAAAACAGTCAAGCTTTCGATTCTGCTCTTCATCTTTATCTCCCTGCTTACTCCGTATTTTCCTATTTGTCCCTCAGTCCTTTCATTCCTTTCTTCTTTATTTATCCACTTCTCTAATTCTTCACTCAACTTCTGCCACTCACTGTCTTTCTTCCTCTCTCATACCATCCTTCTTTCCTCATTCACTCCCACCTTTCCACCCTTTCTCCTTTCCACCCTTTCTCCTTCCCTGCCGAGCTCCTCCATACCCTCCCTCTCTCTCTTCCGCCCTTTTTAGCACGATTCCTTAATTGCAAAAACATGCTAATATTATCACTCTGCCGGTCCGTCTGTCCGTGTGTGTGGACAATCAACTTTTTTTTGTTTTGAGAGATATTTGGAAAATTCTTTTCGAATTAGATAGATTTTATCAATCTATGAACTTTCCACCTATTGGATTTTCCAAGTAGTTCATAGATTTTTCGTTAGGTGGCATTAGAGCCGGAATATTGGAAAGTTTGTAATGGCATTGCTGCCAAATTACTGAAGCTAAGGGAGTGAAGTTTTCGTAGATGTCTGGTGAGGATCTACATTCCAACGGTACGGGTTTCCTCTTCCCCAAAGGGAGATGCAAACCAGAACCCTGACAAGTTTTAAGAAAACCCGCTTCCTCCCCTTACTTTAGCAAGGGTATCTTACTTGTCCTCTCCCCCTTTCACTTTCTCTCCCTCACTCTTCCGCCTCTCTGTCACTTCTCTCCGACCCCACTCCAGCCTTTACCGCAGGATGCCGCGCCCAAAGAGCTATTTCTTCCTACCCGATGTTGTTGGGGAGAGAGAGAGAGAGGGAGACAGAGCGAGAGGGAGGGAGAGATAGAGAGAGAGGTAGGGAGAGAGATGGAGAAAGCGAGGAGACGGCTCTCCCTCTTTTTCTCTCCTCCTTCCTTCCCTCTCCCCTCAACCCTCCACATTCCCCTCCGAATGTTCCATCTCCGTCTCACGGTCTTTATTGTTGTTTCGTTTTCTTTTAAGAAAAAGACTTGCGAGGCCGGAAGAATGGATGCGAAGAGAAAAGGGAAGGCTGAAGAGGATGAGTTATGGCTCAACGGGATCGAATTGATGGCGCGACCGATATGTCTAATGCAAGGGTTTGCGTGCGTGTGTGTGAGTTGGGGGAGGGAAGCATTTTTGTGTTTCATTTAAAGACGCATGTTTTATGAACTTTCAGACGATGCATTTTAGTGATTAGGATACCCTTGTGATCGATTCCCCTTTTTCATCGCTTAAATTCGTACGCGTTTTAGACGAATGGTCTTTAATTACGCCAAGATCAATTGCATTTGTCTGAGAGTAACTGAATTGCGACCAGGAAACTTTTGATATCAGAGGTTATATTTTCTGAAAATTATAATTATTAGACCATTTACCTTCAAGTATCGATTTGTATTTATATGCAAGATTGTGACGAACAAAAATGGGTTCATGATGTACAATGTCAAAATCCACAAAATAATTGTGGTAAAATATTCTTAATTTTTTTCCAATTCAAAAGTTATATGCGAATTTAGCATAAAAATATTTGATTTTTTCCTAATTTCTGCAAGATACAGAAGAGACGATAGCCTCCTCCTCATCATTTAAAACAACCGCTAGAGATTTATTTCACTACAGAGGAAGTAACTTCGTTGGACTGGATTATAATAAGCAAAAACATAAGTTTATGTAAAGTTGTCTTGTTCCTTATTTTATTAAAATGCCAGAGAAATCATAAATAGGTGTAAAAACAATAAAGAACAAACAGTAATTTAAATTTATAATAAATGGAATCTATTTCAAGAAATTTTTACACATCACCTTGAGGTGAAGCATAATATCGTTTAATATGAATAAGGCCAGTTACTCATTTAAAAATGACTTTAGAAATGCTCTGTTGTCAATCAATAGTTTTTTAAAACCGAATAACACCATTATCACACAGTATGAATGGCTTTTTAACCATTTATTGTTCATTTAAAATATATTCTAAGAAACAAATATTTTTCATAAAAATAATAGGTAAATGATTAAACTTCCTCTCGATACATGCTCACAAACCACAATGACCTAAAAGGGAAAGGACGCCGAAGAGAGTTTTGATTTTATTAAATACCCATAGCATAAATACAGCTTAATCTACTCTTTCGAAGAAAAATTCCGAGCGTAGAATCATGTGACAAAAAAGCGAAATGAGCACCGATCATCAAAGAGCATGCGCGTTAAGCAGAGCGTAACAGATAAGAACGCCGGGGGTAAAAAAACACAGCCCAGATATACGCAAGAGGTAAAAACAAGTGACGAGAGAAACAATAGCTCGGCTGACGTCACGGAGAGCTCGGTTTTCCCAGATAAGGGTGGAGAAATATCAGGTAGATAATGTATTGGAGTAGGTCCCTGTGTTCAAAGTGAAAGGGAGTCGAGAGAGAGAGAGAGAGATATGAGAAGACAAATGGCTGTGGCGGAGACTTTAGGACTGTGTTCTTCGAGAAGAATTTATCGAGATGATTGATCAACGGCGACGTTTCGAGAGGGCAAGAAACTGATTCCTCTCCGGCGTCCCTCTCGATTACACCGATGCTTCCCGTTGAGTCCAACCTTTCGCGCGATATAATCCTCTGCGCGGAAACTAAATTGGTTTAATCTTGCGCTGTAAACTCGAATACAAAGCCATACAAAGACTTTGCCTCGATTCAAATCCATCGCGATGACGGGCTCACTCAATCATCATTCCACGCGAGTTGGCGCCGACGCTCGTCTGTTTGCCGTATTCCGTTTATTTTATTATTTTTTTTTTAAAGGTGACAATGGTTTCACTTTATTCGTCCTTCCGTCCGTCTCTTCTGTACTAACTAGAACTAAAATTGTGGCCGAGTCAAAGGGCTTGGAAAGGTGAAACTTTTGGACCGAACGGACGTAGTGTAGCTATTAATGAATGCGCGCAATCTCTCGACCAGTGCATAACTGCTTCTGCGTCCGTGCGTCCTGCAGTTAGTGAAATTGAAGTCGCGCTGAAAATCAAGGTCAAGAAAATTTGAAAATGTGAGAGGCCATTCGTTGTCGTTTCCCCCGTGGATTTGTAGAAAGTGGTTCTAAACTTCAGATTTTTCTTATATTATACAAGCTGAAACGCCCGGCTTCGCTCGGGAAAGAGTTTCCTTTTAAGGAGCAAACGACTTTTATTATTTATTATTTTTATTGATATATCACTTAAGATTTCATATTACAATAAAATTTGAAATTTACTTTCTTTTACTGTCAGGAACCACAAGTTTTCAATTGCTGGATGGGTCCAAACTTTGTCAAACCTTCCCCATTCCTTAATTACGTAAACGATGTTTACTATTTTATGTATTATATTGTAAATCTGAAAAATGAATATCCGTTATTATAGGCGTCGTTTAGTGCAAGTCCCGTATTCATATCGATATTTTAAGTGATTTTAAAATGCAAATGAAAAATGTGCCGCAAAAGTGCAAACACACAAAAAGAAGGACAGAATTCTCTTTAATATATATGTATTAGATGTTTACAAAGCTATTCAGAGGCTATAACAATTCTAGAGTCCATTTAAAAATATCTTAAAAGTCCTGATTTTTAAGACTTTAGAGGAATTTTCTGCTGAACCTTTTGTTCCCCATTCCTTACGCAAGCGATGTTAACATTAACATTTACTATTTTGTATTGGATTGTAAAGTTATACCATTAATATAATTACGCATTAACGTCTTACTTAATATTTACATGGATAGATGCACCGAATCCTTTAAAGCAGCAATAAAATTATGTGGATTATGTCGATACTATTAGCCAAAATGTAAACAAAAAACCACATCTTGGTTACCGAACAAATGTAAGTAGATGTATCGATTTATGTTGCGATGAATCTTTCAATGTTAATGGTGAAAGAACATGTTCTAATATTCCTTAAAAATCATTTGACACGTTTTAAAAGTATTCACAGACTATATTTAGGCATGAATTAATTCGTATCCTTTATCTTGGCGTTGGCTATTCTTCCTATATGGCGCGCCAAGTCGTGGATTTTTCTTGCATTTACGTGATCTCCCTTTGAAGAGGACAACAATTAAGAAATTTAGCTTTGTTTCCGCCTGGAAAATATTAATAAATTTTGCGCTTAAAGGATAATTTCGAGCAATTTAATATGTAATACGACAGAACACGAACAGAATTAAAATATTCAGTCTTTCATGCGTAAAATAAGACATTTCCTGTGATCGTAAGTTTATATATATATATATATATATATATATATATATATATATATATATATATATATATATATATATATATATATATATATATATATATTAGTTATTTTAGTTACCGTGAAAACTCAATTACGTTCCGAATTTCCCGAAAAATTCGTTTTTAATACGAAAAAACGTGACTTTTAAACAATGAGAATTGTCAGTTACCATGACCACCTCATTTGAGCGAGTTGTAATATTGGGTGTATACTCGCGGATCCCTTGACGATATTACGTAATTTTGTTTGTTTACATGGATTTCAAATATTTTTGGAGAATAAGTGAACCTTTCCCCTTTGAATTAAAGAATCATTTTATTCGTTATTGTAGCATCGCTTAAAAAATTAATTAAATTAATTTCTTTAAGCAAAGCGAAAAACATTTTAAACAGTATAAGATTAAAAAAGAACCCCTTGACGATATTACTTCATTTTGTTTGTTTATATTTATGTCGATTTATGTCTTTATGTTGAGCCTGTTTATTCTGTAATATTTACGAAAATATAAGTTTAAAAGAACTTAGCAAGGTCAGTTATTTTTATTTGTAACTTAACTCGGAAAATTAAAAAATTAAATAAAATAATAATTAAATTATACTATCCTTAATCCTAATACAGGTTAATAATAAATAGAATCTTCTTTTCTATTTACGAAGAAAGAAGTTTACATCTTTTGTCAAATAAATGTCTGGTCAAATTAATTATTTAAAAAATCAAAATCAACTTGTGACAGCGAAGCGACACAAGCTCTCTAGTATACAATAGTTTTTATACGGAGTCAATTTTTCATGAAAGCAACTCAAAAATGAAAATAACGAATAAAGCAAGGCAAAAAATTATAAAACTTTTCTTGTCACATGATTAATTTTCCTGAAACATTCCTCAATAAACTCATTGAGAAGTAACCGCAATAAGGGCACGAACGTTTGCAATGTATGCTCTTACGCTATATAAATATTTCCATTGAAATGAAAAACTCAAAAGTTGTTTGAGAATATCAAACTATGTTTGTTTATGTGTCTCTGGGCAACGCCGCGGTATTTCCGTAAACAGTAAACTCTGCGATAATTTAATATCGCTTTTATTGGGTTATTAGGCTCAATGAATTACTCTTTATATGTTTACGGAGAGTTCATTAATTGCTCTTTACCTTTCAACCGACAAATTCTGACTGCAGTCGCAGTAAATAACTGTCCAATTTTCCGGTCGATTCGTAACACGAAATTACACCGAAATTTATAAGCCCAACTTTTTCCCTCTATCGCATAATGATAGCCTCTGGAAATGGAGATAGTATGTTGATATTCGAATGGACTAGGTAGTTAAGAGAGACAGGTTCAGGTTCCAAATGAATCATGTGATATTTTCCGTAGCTGATCCATCATGGTCTGGCTCTAAGGCAATTTTATCAGAGTAATAATTTATTACCATAAGCAGATGAGCAGATCAATCGCGGTGATTAAAAGGAACATCATAGTTCACATAAGCTATTCCTTTAAAGAGAAACTTGAGTGAAAATAGAATTCAAAACGGGAGTGTATCTGATTGGCCAATTGCATCTATTTTGTTTTTGGTAGTCTGCTCTGGGAAATATATTACACGCCGTTTCAAAATTTTTTATGAATTTTGTTTGAAAATTCCAGAGATAATGTTTATTACTCCTAAAACCGGATCACGAAAAATTATTAGTATCGACTTGTATTTTTCTGCATAAGAAAATATTTTAATTTCGCATCGAGAAGGCAGCGTTTCCATGCACTGAACAAGTTTATACTGCACTCTTTGCATTACTTTAAACATTTTTCACTATAGAATATTTAAGAACAAGCACTTAAAAATAATTGTCTCAAGTTTCGCCAATCCAATTTGCAGATACCAGAGACAAGTATATTTTAAGTGCTTGTTCTTGAATTTTTTCAGCCATAAGACGAGTTCCATTATTCCCTGTTGAACTATTGAAAATAAGAATTATACCTATTTTAATCAATAGATAATAAGCGAAAGATTTATTTTTTGCATTAACATTTCTCATTACAACGGAAATTCAATCCTTGTATATTCAATTCATTGCATTATCTCTGGAAATTCTGATTTATTCATTTTATTAGAAATTTTCTAAAAAATGCAGTAGCAGGAATCCATAAGTGAGATTATATGTTACACTTTTGTTTATAACACTAGATTTATATTGTTTGCATTGTATTAATAGAAATTTATCTTCTTTGCAGGTGAGTGTAATTTATCGAGTCCCAGGCATCCCATTTCAGCTTCTCAAAAGTTTTCAGTTGTTATCGCATATACGAGCAGTAAATTTGTAAGTATGCAAGCATTTAAATTTATGGAAGCACTGTATCTCAATAGTTAAAGAATTTTCTTTTTTGCTTTAAGAATAATGTGTATCAGGTAATTAAATTAGAATGTAATGCCTTGTATACAAAAATAAAAATATGGTTAAATAAATACTGGGGATAGTAATATCACCAATTTTTATTTACTCATATATTTGTTTTTTAAATTGTTTGGTGTACAATATGGAGTTGAATTTTCATTTAACCTCATACCAAAGGCAGCTTATATACTTATCTATTTTTAATTTCTCGCTACACGAAGTATAGAGAAAGAATTGTTTTCATGAAAAAAAATCGAATTCGAAATTTCAAAGGAAATACATTTTTCAAGATCCCCTGAACACGTTTTGACTATTTTCTCGATGATGTTTGTGTGTGTCTGTGGATTTTGTGAATGCTCAAATTCAAAACTATTAATCAGGTCAACGCAAAATTTTATATTTGATTATTTTGTTAAAGGCAAAAGTACTGATTATTTTTTGGTAAACATCGGTCAACCGGAAGTGGGCGTTTACTCTTGTCAGGAAAGTATCGTTTTCATGAAAAAAAAATCGATTTCGAGATTTAAAGCGAAATACACGTTTTGAGGTCCTCTGAACACGTTTTGGCCATTTTCTCGACGATGTCTGTGTGTGTGTGTGTGTGTGAGTGTTTATGTGACAGATTTTTTGTGAGTGTTCTAACTCAAAAAATATTAATCAGGTCAATGCGAAATTTTATATTTAACATTTTTATGAAAGTTGCAAGAATTGATTAGTTTTTGGTTATATAGGACAACCAGAAGTGGGTGTTTACTCTTATCACTTATCAGTTATTTTGAAATATTTGCTTTAATATTTGATATATGTAAAAATGTACTTGAATAAACGTTATAGAAAATTTAGTTTTCTACAACCTTTGTTTGGAATATTTTCCCATATAATGCATTGTTTAAGAGATATCTTAAAAATTAAATTATTTAGCTACCACCACCACGCCACCTACCGACGACTATTGTTAGCAATTGACGCTTAGTTACTTCTTCTTAATTGTTGGATCTTTGTAGCTATATCCAATACCAGAAGGCTATGGTTTGAGTTAATTTCTGTTCTTTTTAAAGTCTTTAAATTTTTCTCGCAGTTCCTTAAACTATTTATTATCTTTTAACCTCTTTGGGATTATTAGAACTTATTACAGGCATGGAGAAAGTCATGTGGTGGCCACATCAGATGTTTTTAATATTTACGTATAGGAATAAAAGTTGTAGGAAATTTATTTTCTACAATGTTTGTTCGAAACATTTTCTCATATAATGAATTGCTTAAGAAATATTTTTAATAATTTTTAGCTCCCACCACCACACCACCTACCGGCGACTATTGTAAACACGTTCCGCTTAGTTACGTCTTGGAAACGCTCCTTTATATTTTCAATTCAAGCAGTGCGTTTCATTCAAAAATTGCCAAATTAACATCCTGATAAATTGGTATCGATAAAATTTCAAGCATTCGCAGTCGAAAAAGAGTACTTTAAGATTGATCGTGAAAAAAGGAAACGTATTTTTTTCAAATTTCTCATGCACTACACCAGATAAATTGACCAAGTGGTAAAATTTAATGAACGCTGCCACAGAAGAGTTCCCACTTGTATTGAACTCTCCACCTGGGTATCGCATTTTAATTGAGAATTTCGAGAGCAATGAGAGATTTTCATCTCCTTCACATATAGCTGCACAGAAATATCCCACGATAGAGGGATAATAGGAAGGAGGAGAGACAGTAGAAGAGAAATGAGAGAAAGAGGGAAATGGAGAGAAAAAGGTAGAGGAATGGAGCTAAATGACCTACTTTTGCCCTTACACGCCCGTAATTGAATTCCAAAAGGTGCAAAAACAGTAAGAGATTACGCCTCCGGGGCGTTCTTCTCCGTTAGGAATTCTGCGAACTGAGAAATAGCGCTGGCAGGAGAGCCAGAGAGAGGGAATCTTTTATTCAAGAGGGGATAAAATTCCCTTGGATAGTATCAATAAAACAAGCAACATCGCGGCGAGAAAATTATAAAAAAATAAGCGTAGAGAAGATCTTCGAAGCAAAGATCAAAGGCAACGAAAGAATTTGAGTTTTTTTTGTAGATGGTGAAATTTGACACGATCTTCCTGATACGAAATTAGCGCAGCCTATAAAAATCCTTATATGAGCGGAGATCAATTTAGCAGAGCAAGGGCCAACTTCTCCGTGCTCGCGCCTCGCTATTTTACCCACACTGTATTTTGTTGCCGAACTGCGTTATGGCCAGAAATTTTATACTTTTATTTTCTACATTGAATATACACCAAATAATTATTTGGACGAAAGCCATGTATCCTTTTGACAGATATTGAATAAATACGACGCTGCACGCGATTTTACAGCGCAAATTCGATAAAAATAATTTTATTTAAAAAACCGGGGGTTGGATAAAATGCTTCCGTGGGCCGAATGTAGCCCGCGGGCCCCAAGTTTGCCATCAATGACCTAATGCAAGGGCCGGCAACGTTTTTTTACCTGGTGCCACTCTTTATAAATATTCATAATTTGTGACACTCTGCGCGTGCCACCCAAAAAATTGTTTGGTCCGAAACCTTTACAAAAATGTTTCCTATATATCGAAACACCCTGGATGTAATGCGGTATAACTACAATACGGATTACAATTGAAATAAAAGTAGAATTCGTTTAAAATTACTTATTTTTCTCATTCTTCTCTGAAATTTCGTGCCATGCAAAAGCTCTCCGCGTGCCACCTTTTGACACGCGTGCCATAGGCTGCCGACCTCTCTTATTTATATGTATATTATACACACCGCATTTGGTTAAAATCCATGCTGTCAGTTCTCTGTAAATACGTGTAAAAGAAATATCATTTAACTTTTTACTGTAGTAACCCTGCTCTTTAGCTCCGCTTTAAACATCTTGATTTTATTATGATACGTAGTGCAAATCTTATATGCAAAATTTAGTTGAAATCCGTCCAGACAATTCCCTCCAAATCCATTATTACTGAAATAGTTTAATTTAAAATTGTGACACCACTGTTTTGCTGATCAGGTCCTAATATGCTATTATGGTTAAGTATATATGTGATATTGTAAATACTAAACTTCGTTGAAATTGATTTTGACATTTCAACACAAATACGTGTAAAAGGATTGTTTTTTATTACTTTGATTGTGGCAGCTCTGATTTCTATATCTACACAAATCATATTGATTTTGTTTTTTTATGTTACATACCTTCTTCATACAAAATTTCCCTCAGCCCATTCCTTCCAAATTCACAATTACCGAAAAGTTAAACTTTGCAATTGTGGTACCCCTGCTGAGTCGTTTTGGTTCAAATATGTCACCTTGGTGATTATTTTATGTGAATATGCTGCGTACAAAATTTTGTTGAAATCGGTTCAGCCAATTCTTCCCTGATATATGCGTACGGACGTACTGACATCACGAAGATAATAGTGCTTTTCAGCAATGACGAAAAGCCCTAAAAATGGACAGTTGGGGCGAAATTTTCATATCCCAGACGAATAAGAAGATGGAGATTTTGAGCATTTTGCTTCGTGAGATGTCTATCGACAGCACCTTAGTAAGTCATACTTTAAGACGGACACACGCCCTAAAAAACATGCAGATGCGCGGTGATGCAATGGGAGCGAGCGTGTGTGTGCAAGTACTAGGGCTAGAAAAATAGAAAGAAATAACGAGTGATGGAGTGGGAATGAAGAAAGGGTGGAGGAAACGACCGGGGAGACTTTTATAAGGCGGAGAGTTTTCCAGCTCACGAACGAAGTAAACTCATATCCGTCTCCGCGCGCTCGCACACACACACACGTCCTGCGTCTCTCTCACTTTTCCATCTTTAATCCTGCCCTTCCCCTCCAGCGGAATAATCTTTCCACCTCTTTTACAATTCCCTCCTATCGTTTCCTCTTTGCTCGTTCTCTTCTTCTCCCCTACCTCCTCAGTTTTCAATGCTTCCCATTTCCGAGTATGGGTCAATTCTTCAGTACCTCCATCCACATCCCATTCTTCAGGACCATCTCCCCCTCCCCCCTCTCCATCACATTCTGACTCCTCACATCCGTAAATCATTAGCTCTTTTTCAAAAGTGTAAAAAAACGAGCTATTGTTATCGCTTTGTCGCCCGTCCCTCCGTAGAAATTCAACTTTTTTGTTTTACGAGTTAGATGAATAATTTATTTGTGGTTGGGTGGGTACTAATAAAATATTACAATTCGCACTCCACGAATCCTCCATTGGTTCGAAATTCCATTGTTAGATGGCGCTAAATTTGTAAAACGAGTTAACTTTAACTTAACAGACTATTTGTGCTATAAAATTGATATTTAGGAGGTTGGGTGTGGTGTTAATTTAATAAATGATACATATAAGTCTACTGAATTAAGTATTCTCCAGAAGAATTCTTTAGAAATATTAAAACAATTTGAATATGAAACAAAACATCACAGACGGGACACTCACTGCAAGATAAAAAGCAATGAGTTTAAACGTGGCAACTTTTGGCCCAGGAAAAAAGGAGAGAGTAATCAAGGAAGAATGAGCTATTTGATGGCAATAGATTAAGCGTCGAATGGCATCTCTCGGAAGATGTCGGAGATTCAAAGACGCAGCTTTTGAAAGTTTTTCCATCAATACCGACGCTTCGATGACATAATCCACCCATAATTTATTTTATATTTATTAGGCTTTTTTGCTTTGATCGAAGCGGCAAGTATAAAAGACGAAAGAACCCATCGTGGAGGCGAATGGAAGAATATATGGAACAGAAGTTAACAGAGGAAGGACAAAGTAAAGGAGGTTAAAAATGAACAAGGATTAAAGAGCGAAAAACGAGTAAAAGGATGAATAAGGTAGAAGATCACAGATTCAGACCCTGCAGCAGAAAAGGAAATATGCCCGTTGGAGATATACGTCTTTCTGACAAGCGATTAATCCGAAAGTCTTCTCGAGATTGGGAGAAAACAGTTAGAAACTGAGAAATATTTAAGAAACGATATGTAGACCTTCATTCTTCAACATTTTAAAATATCTTACGATCGAGACTTTGACTCGAGATTACTACCATTTCACGCAGAAATAAATGAATATTCTTATTCTTACCGCCGATATAATCGAATTCCAAAATGCTATTTGAAAGCAGATTGTGAATTGAAAAAACTTGGGAGGGTAAATTTTGACTGCAGAACTGACACAATCAATAATATCACTGTTCTGAAATGGTTGGATAGTAAAATTTTCCATGGCATTTCTTCATTTGTTGGAATTCATCCAGTAGAAGAGGTCAGTCGTTGGTCTGTTGCTCAGAAAAATTATATTCAGGTACAGAGACCAGCTATGATAAAAGTCTATAATGACTCAATGGGAGGAATTGATCTTAATGATATGCTTGTGCCCTTATATAGAACTGATATTAGGGGCAAGCGTTATTATTTAAGGATAATATTTTATAAGTTGGATGTGTGTGTTGTAGATGCATGGCTGTTGTCTAGGCGGCATCTTGTGCAGAGTATAGAGAAATGCTTCATGCCACTTGCAAAATTCAGGGTTCAAATAGCTTGAAAGAAAGAGGGGCAGACCAACAGATGACGCAAAGAATCCCAAACGAAAGACCTTGAAACCATGCCCAGTTAATGATGTACGGTTTGACCAGATTGCACATTGGCCTGCACCCATTGACAACAAGCAACGTTGCAAATTGTGTATCTCCTCATACTCTAGGATGAAGTGTGAAAAATGTGATGTATGTCTAAACAAAACCAACAAATAATTGCCTTAAAAAATTTCATACCAAATGATATCATTTTGTATAAATAGCTGCTAGAAAGGTTTATATGTATGTGTTTCTGAGTGTAATATATGTGGAAAATATCATATTATATAAATTGCTCATAAAAAGATATATGTATGTGTTTTGGAGTGGAATATATGTGTGAAATAATTTTTGAAATAATATCATGAAGGTACTGTATATCATTAGTAAATATTTCATTTAACATTTTAGAATTATTTGTATTCACAAAAATCATTTTGTATTGTATTGTGTAAAGTATTTTTTTTTAACTTCTACAGTAATCATAATTGGTTTTATTAATAATAACAATGTCTTCAGTTGTTTCATCTGTGTGTATAATACTTAATTATATTTTACAATAAGACTTTGTGAATTACTTTGATATTCAGAATGAAAATGTATTTAAAATTATAATGTTAATGACATTTCATGATGTTATGAAAAATATACTCTCATGATGAGTTTATTATAGATATTAAAAAATTTAAAGTTGTAATAATAATATTTTCCATTATTCTAATAATTTAATAAAACTTTTATCTACAGCTATCCATGATTTCATTCACATACGTAATTCCCAAGGATGCCAAATGGCATCACATAAATATTTCAATGAAAAATGTGTAACAAAGCAACATTTTTAACAAAATATAGGCTTTAAGAGATCCTTAAATACATATCTTAAAAAAAATTTTTTCTTAAAAAATAAATATTTGTGGCTGAAAGGGTCAATTCGTGTTTGCTCGTATTTTAAGTTTATGATCAATTTTCTCCGATTTTTCGAAATTTCAACAAGGAGGTTGCCTGGGCAGCCGGCATTGTTCATCTCGGAATTTTGCATTTTTAGACTTGGGCTTCAAGTGCATTTGAACTAAGCTTGCAATAAAACAAACGCATGAAGGACAAAAAACAGATTAATCCTCGAGTGATGTCACCTCTCAGTATAAACGCAAATAAATCTGCTCGAATTTCGACAAATCTTTCGCCTGAATATTCGACGCGAACTCTTGCAGCTTTTAAGCGGGTATTCGTCTCCCGAAAAAGTATGGGTACGATATCAGAAATGTTTTCGCTTTTGCATTTCATTAACACATAGTCGGCTGGAATACGATGTGTAAACCTTTAGTCTTTAACATTTAAAATAATTTACGATCGAAACTTTCACTCAAGATTTACACTATTTCACGTATAAATAAATGAAGATTCTTATTCTTACTTTCATTTCTGGTGTTTAATTTGTGTTTGCTCATTTTATTAGTTTATATTCCATTTTTTCCGATTTTTCGAATATCAATTGTTGATCTCGGATTTTGGCATTGTTAGACTCAGACTTTCAAGTGCATTTGCACTGAGCTTACAATAAAAGAAACGCACAAACGACAATAACCTACTGAAAATTTGTGAGAAGTTTCGTGTAAATATAAAACAACTTAAACACGTAGCTAAGAAAAGGACTATTCCAATGCATTGTAATAATGGACAACTTAGCATTTCAAATAGAAATATATTTCACGCATATATTAAAAATTTCGTTTCGTTTGCAAGTTTTATTGAGCATTTAAGCAAATTTCTATGTTGATAATGTTTGTGATTAATTGCTTTCGATATTGACGCGTGCCTGGTGCATTGATTACTTAATATTAAACAAACCTCAGAACATACAATATGCTGTATCACCAGAAATAGTGAATAAAAGAAAAAATATTGTGTACCGGTAGTGTAAATCATGTAGGTAAGTGTTTTTGGTTATGAAAGTGGTGTGATCTCTATAATTATTTTAAGAGGGGCAATAAAGTTGGTTCAACTAATAACATTCTTTGTAACAATTTTTTGTCATAGGAACTATCGCATTGGGCCACTTCACGCAAGGGTCTCTTGATGTTTGCAGGAAGTACTGCAACGGTCCCCAAGTTACTTATATGAGAATTGAGACAATGGATGGGATCCCGATTTTGACAATGGCATGGTTGTCAAGGCAAATTCTCATCAAATCGCAAAAATTTTTCCAAAACAAGTAATTTAAACGTTATGTTCGAGCGTTTTTGAACTGAAGAAGACAATTGACAATAAGAATAAGAAACTTAGTTCATTTTTCTTTAATACAGTCCCAGTTTTAATAGCAACGGTCAATTTTTCTAATTTTTATGAGCAAAAGAATGAAAACCTACGAGTCACTAAATTGATTTTTACGTACTACATTATTGGAAATAGAAATTATCTTCTGGGGTCGAACCGGGGTCTTTTTTGGAGATTATTTTCGAAAATGGCTTTTACTATAAGAATCAAACATTCCTACCAAATTTCAATCTTCTATCTACTCGGCAAGTTTTTAAAAATTGCAGTACAGTCAGTCATAATTACTTCTCGATTCTCCCGCTCCTTTATAACGCCTTTTTAAGAACGGCGCCACAGTCGAACATTACACCTGACACATAACCTAACAAATTGTGTATATGATATTTATTTATTTATTATTGGCGATTTGCTGAAAGCAGATTTTATAATCTCTTATCCTTGAATTTATCTCTAGCCATAAGATGAGGTTCGTAATTCTTTAATGAATCACAAGAGTGTTGTACTTGGGTTTGTATGATGCATAAAAAATAACGCATACGCAAAAGCTTCCACGAACGCAGACACGCGTTCGCACTCAAACATATAACAGAAGAGGGACAAAAAATAGACGGAGAAGTGAGTTATCGGGAGATAAAGATTGTGAGGACATCAGGGGCGGAGTAATGAGCACGACAAATGAAAGTGGAAAAATCCGATGGATTAGGCATGGACGCCGATAACGAGTAAGGTCGGTGAGAGATAGTATGGGAAGGACAGAGAAATTAATTAAACGGGAATGAGATGGAGGAAGATGGATGGGAGTGATAAAGGGAGGGAGAGAGAGGGATCGATATAATATCTTAGTCCGAGCAAGAGAGAAGATAGAGAGGGTGGGAAGAATACAAGGCAGGGAGAGAATGAGATAAGGGAAATGGCAGAGAGCAATTAATGGAAAATTGGCTTTGGCGGTGAGTGGAGTTATTGGGAAAAGCAAAAAATAGAGAGAGAGAGAGAGAGGTAGCGGGTGAAATGAATAGGAGAGTCTCATAGATGTAGACAAATGAAGAGAGAAAAGACTAATAAGGCGAGCCTAGTTCAAAGGTTTAAAAGGTTTTTTTATTTAGACTTATCCCATAGTCCTACTTTCCTTCTTCATGCGCATTATAGGGACTCGCGCTTATTAAAGGATTTAATTACAAGAGGACTGGAGAACGGTCGTGGCAGCAGGACGCGCTGAATTATTGAAGGGGCGCGCAGTATGCGAAGTATGAAAAAATTTTCGGGCACGCGATTATGACTTGAGGAAGGCGTGATGGCGGGGCAATAAAGAAATGCATCCAGATAACGACTTGGAATTAACCAGGAGATTGCTTACTCTAGTTGATGGAGATTAGGGCATCCGGAGAGGAAATAAAACCTACTACTTAGGTCAGTTGGTTGAAACGTGCTATGCAAAGTTCCAAGATCAGATCCTAGTATGTTATCCTTTAATTGGATCTAAAAATAGGCGGAATGCTTAAAATTAAGTAAAGTCAAAGCATTTAATTCTTTAGTAATACAGATCAAGAAGATGACGCAATAGATACGAGCAAATTTCATTTTTATTTCAATTCAAATATAAATAAAATTTCCGCAATGTAAGCCACGCGTTAATAACTTTATAGAACACGAAATGAGATTTACTATTAGTGCTTTTTTGCTATAAACTTGCAAATTAATACATTGCATCCCTTTTACTTTCGTCAAGTGGTAAATATATGGATATGAATGCATCATTTCTAGCGTCTTATTTGACACCACCCATAAAAAATAATGTACAGATTATATTGTATATGTATGTATGTGTGTGTGTGTACACACTGTAAACCAAGGTAAATTAAGTTTAAATGATTACGTAGACACATCGAAACGAAGAGGATGTAGATACATTAAATTTTAACACGCTTTGTAAATATCTTGCCAACTGCTATAACAACAACAGGAATAAAAGTACTCGCACGTTAAAAAACAAAACAACAGGTTAAAGCAGCGTTTCTCAAAATGTGGGTCGCGACCCCACGAGGGGTCGCAGCTGGATATGGTTGAATGTCTAATGTATAAAAAAATCTGCTTCGTTCATTGTAAAAATCAGGGTTAAATCTAAGATATGTTATAAGCACTCGCTCCACTAACTAAATCACAAGACACAAGTCCTTTTTCCCGCTTACATGGCCAAATTGGCGATTTTACTAAATATACTAAATGTGACGCATGATACGGCTCTCCGACGAGTGAGAGCGACAGTAACACCTCCTATAATACGCGACACGACAATGTTAGGGCTCATGTTACAACGCTGGGACCACATAGGAAGCTGACCGCTGCTCAGACCTCACGACCGTCATTAACTCTGATAAGCAGTTCGAAACTCGAGTATTCGTCCCAAAACCGAGCTCACAATCATGTACCTGCCCTCTCTCCTGCCTACTAAAGTATTTGCAATAAAATTTAAACTTTTTCATGTTGTTAAATTAGTGAGAAAGTAACACAAGCATCGAATCCGGGTAAATTTGCTGATTAAGAGCGTATTTTGAACTTAATTTTACGATAAATAATAAGATATTCACACTTACATGTAATCTTGACGCCCAGGAATACCAACCATTTAAGAGTTTCTGGGACAGGATTGTATTGGAAACAGTTAAACGCTAGTCGTAGTAACAATTCTGGCCCATTCTGTTAATTTATTTGGCCGCTAAGTTTGTGCTGCAGCCAACCCAACCCAGTTCAACCAACCAACCAAGCAACCCAACCCGACTTCCATATAATACACATTTTTCATGTTTTCAATACAATCCCGTATCCTCTGTAGCTTTCTTCAGATTTCGACAGTTTTGTGCCATTATATATTGCTTCTATTTTTATCATAGTATTGGTAAGTGTAGTAATGATAAAAAATCCAGGGTTAATGAAATTTTATTAGTCGTCTGTTCGTTAGTTTATCATATTTAAGTATATTTCTTATCACAGGAACAGTAGCTAGAAATAACACTTCATCTACATACACTTCTGCGAGCGAAGGGATAGCTGGCAGTATCCCCACTGAGTATCAGTGTATGTAGTTGCCGATTTGAGCTGGTCGGGTCAGTATCTTCATAAGACATCCCCTTTCCGCGACTTCAAGAGCTGTCTTCTTTAATCGGCCGCTCCAGGCGCAACGCAAACTACTACGTCAAACAATTCTTCACATTCACATTGTCGAACGTGTAGTGTGTGAAGTATTCACTCAAAATTAAAGGTTTTTCCATCAGTAATTGACGCTGATCACGTGATTACCGATAGTAAGTGAGTTCCATTCATCTACGGAGTGTGAGTTCCATTATTTTATCAATTATTATAAATTTATAGAAAAAATTGTTATTTTATATCGTTAGCCCTACAACATGGAAAAGGTTTTGTTGGGTGGTAAGAGAAAAGGTGATGAGAAATCAACAGATAGTGCTGATAATAATAGGTTTAAATTAAGAAAGTATGATGAAAATTACATATCTTTTGGTTTCACGGGTGTTTTTGTTTCTGGAATAGAACGGCCTCAATGTGTTATTTGTCAAAATAACACTATCCGCTGAAAGTATGAAGTAAAGCAAATTAAAACGACATCTGGAAACAAGTCGCGCAGACATAACTAACAAACCTCGTGATTTTTTTATTCGAAAAAGAGATGAAATGAAACAACAAAATGTGTCTACTTAAATATATAAGGGTCCCTTCAAAAGCACAATTAGCTTCTTATCAAGTTCAATACAGAATTTCTAAGTGCAAAAAGCCCCACACGATTGGAGAGAGCTTAATACTTTCATCGGCTATTGATATGATTACGACTATGTTGGGGGAGTCTATTGCAAAACAGCTTTTAAAAGTACTCGTAGAAAATTAATTTTTATTGCCTCAAAATTTTCATCGAAATTTTCATTTTGTAAATTTGGTGTAAAGAATAGAAGTGGGTGGACAAGAATAAAACAATATATGCAAACTACTTATATGTGAAGGCCACCCACTGGTATTCTTCACACCAAATTTGCAAAATGAAAATTTCAAAGAAAATTTTGAGGCAATAAAAATTTATTTTCTACTTTTGAGTGCATCATAAAAGTGTGTGTTATTGAAAAATCTATTTTTTATTTATTTTATTATCTACTTTTGAGTCTTCAAACTTTTTAAAATTTTCAAAGTTATTTATTTACATAGTCCATATTTATTTATATGTATTCTCAAATGAAATTGTAGAAACGCGTACCAAAACTTGAAAGATTACAATGTACCACGAAAGTGGATTATGTGCAAAATTTCAGCTCTATGGCGTTTTTGAATCCAAAGATATAACGCAAAAAGATGTTGAACGACGATAACGCTCAAGCAAACTTCAATAAAAGTCGGAATTGGAAAGTTTCGATGACTACCAAAACTTGAGAGCTTAACATGTACCAAGATTGTGGATTGTATACAAAATTTCAGCTCTGTAGCGTTTGTGTTTCCAGAGATATAACGCATCAACGATGTTGAACGACGCTCAAACCAACTTCAATAAAAGTGTGTAATAAGAAACAAATCATTTGCCATTCAGAGAGATGGGGCAACGGATAACGTCAAATATACTCATTAAATAACGTACATTAGATTTGTTGATGACTGTAAAATAAATGAAGATCTGCTCTTCTGTAAAGAAATTACAGGAACGAGTAAAGCTGAGGACCTTTTCGATATAACTGATAGCTTTATGAAGTCAAATCTCTTACAGTGGTCGGACTGCGTGGGCATTGGCACTTCCGGAGCACGCTCTATGTCAGGCTGCCATAGATGACGTTAAGCATTAATACGACAAAAATCTCCTGGTGCTGTTTGGACACACTTTGTGATTCATAGGCAAGCTCTCGTTTCGAAAGATTTGAGCTCTGCATTGGAGAATATTCTACAAGCCAACCATAAATCCATCGATGTATCCGGTCGCAAGACGGAGTCTTTATAGCAGTTAGCAATAAATACGAAAGTTACCCAATACAGATTAACGCTCGTTTACACGATGTAAGTTGCCCGGCGCGAGTTGACACGCGTGGGTGCGCGTGCAGAACTTGTACGCTACTTGCGTCGTGTAAACACCACGTGCAAGAGAAAAGTAAGTGAAGTACAACTCATTTCTCAACTTGGCGTGTCCCAAATTTTCGTGCGAGTTGGTCGTGTAAGTAGCAAGGTGTCTAACAGGAAATGGACTTACTCCGATACCTGTGCTTTCGTTCAACCGTACGAAAGGCATGAATGTTTGTGGAATTCCAATTCCACAGAATATAAGAATAAGGGTTACCGCAACGTCTCTCTAATGGTTATGGGTGAGGAGTTTGGAATGACTGTTGAAGAAGTGAAGAACAATATTAGGATTATCAGAAGGACCTATTCGCAGGAGAGAGCAAAAGTTGCCAATTGCAATAAATCCGGTGTTTCGTCCGATGACATATACAAACCAACGCCGTCTTGGTATCCTATGGGAAACAGACTCCTTCAAAAAGTGGTTTCTTTGAGAAAAGGCTTCAGCGATTTTGCAAGTGCAAATCATTTTTTATAAATTGAAATTACAATTAGAATTAATAGTATCCAAATTATCATAAATATGTATATTTTTCTAAGCATGCTTATATCAAAGGGAATGAGTTGATGAGGAAGGGCTAGGGAGTGAGAGAAAGAAAGAGAGATAGATAGTATTGCAACTAGATATATTTCACCTTTATCATTGATGAAATAGTTTTTTATCTAAATTCTGAATATTATTCTAAGTTTTCAGAAATCCATAATTCACTCGATAATTTGTTACTCGTGATGAATTTCGAGGCGTCCGTTATTTCACCATCTTCCACTGCCAGTCAACAGCTCCATCACCTATAAAATAATCAGCGTAATTTTCCCTCTTTCTTGCAGCTACTTGAGAGTAGTTATCGCTTTTCATAGAGTTCAAGTCAACTAATGCAGAATTATGTGCCTCATTTTGCCATGAGCCAGGTTGCAACGATGCATTGCCAACGTTCTCTTGATCGACAAATCCACTGGGTAAATAAGCATTCCCTGCAACAGTTCGGATCCAGTTTTTAATGGCGGAAGCAGCTTTCACCACATCATCCACTTTTTCAGGAGTCAAGAGCAATTGGTTTTGTGAAAACTCTGAACCTTGAAACTATTATTCGAAAGCATTTTCAAATACACGGCGTGCCTGTGAAAGCCGGTAGTTGAATACCTTTTCCTTGACTGATAAAGACCGTTTACTATAAGGTTTCATAAGGTATGTTTTCAGGGGGAAAGCGTCATCGCCAAGTATAACTCCCCATTCAGGAAAGCTCAGTTGTTGTGCATGGTTTTCAATAGCTTCTCTTAAGGAACACTCCCTAAATATTCTGCCATCATTCGAACACCCATTTGCTCCTACGCTGACGTAAAGAAATTTGTAGTTGCTGTAAACGGGAGTGAAGAGAACTGTTTTGAAAATCCTTTATAATTCAAGAAATCAGAACCACTGTTTGCCGGACCTGAATTCGAACATGCTTTCCGTCAAGACTGCCGCAACAATGTGGAAAATACCAACGCGCAGAGAAATTATTTGCTACACTTTTCCACTCTTCCTCAGTAAAAGGCACCTGTTAAAAAAATAATGTTACTTCTGCTTTCACAATATTGTGTTTGACATTTATTTATTTTCCAGATTCTCTCAACCGAAGAGACTTATACGGAAACTACACAAGGGAGGTTGAAGAGACAAATAACACTAAACAACTAATTGGACCTGACTAAACTGTATAGAAAACTGACTCTGCTAACAATAAGAGAGCGCATGGAACCAAAAGGCAAAAGGAAACAATAAAAGCTGCAAATAAAATGAAAACTTCCATGCCGAAACATATCAGTGAGGGTATTGGGAAATTACAAGAACTGAAAAACACTGCTCATAGAGAAGAAGATGAGCTTCATTATTTCGGTATGAATATGGAATCTCAGCTTAGACAGCTCCCGCTGGCAATTTCCGTGCTTTTTCAAAGCAAAATACAAGAAATTCTGACTGCAGAACGCGTGCAACTTCAAAAGGAATACACAGCAGACACAATACGTTCATCATCAGCACTTGCACTGATCAGCGTCAGGTATCTATCAAATTTCAGCAATGCTTCCGTACTGCCCGATGAAGAAAACAGTGACAACCTTCAGTTTGTTGAAAGTGCTATCTCTAGTGATAATGAACCGAACAATGAAAACATTTTAAATATGGTCATTAGGAGCATGGAATGACTTTACGGTGTAATTTGACTTTCCCTGCTTTTTACCCTGCCATGGATGCAAGTAAAGAAAATGAAAAATGGAAATTTATAGCAAAGCTAACTTTTTGGCTAAAAACATTTTTTTAGTTGATTCATAAACAATTTAATCAATATTAAGCTATCATTTTTGTTGATTGGCAATATATTTATAACCATATCTGATCTTAATAAATCATTAAATTAGATTTAATTAAATCCAATGAATAACAATATTTAAAGTAACTTGCCTTCAAGTAATTATCCAGAGCTGAATAAATGGCTTTCAAAACAACTGGAAGAAAAAAGAAATAGTACACTTGGGGACCCTGTACATATGTTCCAGAGTAGCGAATGAATCTCTTGTGGCTAGGAACCTCAAGGTGAATTGGAGCTTGAGGTTAGCGGGAAGAGCTTCTCTCATTGTTGTATCCTTTTTCCAAATTGCAGGATTAAACTTATTCAGCAACTCGTTCTGTTAGTCGTAAATGGTTCCTATAACTTTCAAGGTTTTCGTACCTTAATTCTTCTAACAGCGTGTTCGACAACCACAGATCCTTTCACCTTCTAATCCACTCACGCACCGATATATTTCTTTTGCGCCGATGACGTATTTTTTCGGACCAAATTACTAATTATTTTTGTATCATCTCCGCGACGACAGCGATACCCGCACACAAAACCTTACATTCAGCCATTTTATCTAGCTACTGACTGGATCGGTCACTTGAGTCGTGTAATCGGAACTTGCGTCCTAGTTCAAGTGGACCGAGTCAACTCGCGCCATTCAACTTGCATCGTGTAAACGGGCCTTTAACGACGGCAAAGTCGAAAGTTATTGGAGTAGTGTGAAAGGAAGCGACTGTAAAACTGTAAATATATGCGCCTTTTATTGACCATCAAATGCGAGCGTGGAAAATATTTATTATCTGGAGAAACAAGTGGCGACACTAACTTCGTTTAATAAAGATAAATCCATTATAATCTGGGGCGATTTCAATCTTCCGCCAATTGATTGGAGGCATAATTGCTTTATTCTGATGGTAGAGAGCGTGAATCGTGCGAGGCTTTACTTGAAACTTTCCGTAAACACTCATTGTATCAGTTGGTTAGATTTCCCAAGAGGCTTAATAATATATTAGATTTATTGGCTACAATTCTTCCTGAGCGTATGAATAGGGTATCTGCTGCTGAGGGAATAAGTGATCACAAGGCAGTGTACGTGGAGTTTCAGTTAAACATTGAGAAACAGGTTAAGGCTATGAGAAAGCTTTATGTATTCGCCAAAGCCAATTTCGCAAGATTTAGGTCTTTTCTGTGAAATAAATACACAAATTTCTGCGAAGAAACAGATATTGCAGACGCGGAAGAATCCTGGTGTATGTTCAGAGATATGATGCGAGAGTGTACAGATAAATTTCTTCCAAGCAAACTGAAGCGTAAAAATGCAGAACCTAGACGGTACAACCAGGAAGTTAGGAGCGCTCTCCTACGGCAAAGAAAACTCCACTTTCGGGTAAATAACACATCCTCAACAGCTACGGTCAAACATAATGTAACGATTAGGCAGCAATATAAGGACACGCGCTTCATCGCCAGAGTATCAATGCGTAATGCATTTAACAATTACAAAAGAAGGCTTTACAGGATAACTTAAAAGAGAACCCGAAAGCATTTTGGTCTTACGTCAGGGAAGTTATAGGTAGAGGCCTCACTATTGCGTCACTGAGATTGGAAACGGGAAATGTAGTTCACGATAGTGCAGAGAAAGCAAACCCATTAAATCTACACTTTCAGAAAGCTTTTACTCCTAATGAAGATGAATGTGAAACCCTTACTCCTATGCATCAGAGCGATTTGATGGAAGCTTTGATATTTTTGGGAAATGGTATCACGCTCCAACTTCATTCAATTAAACCAAATAAATCTCCTGGGCTGGAGGAAATACCCGCGTGCGCATTGAAAGAGTTATGAAATCGCGCCGTATTTGAAAATTATACCCGAGAAATCCATTACGGAAGGTGTCGTTCCTAAAGATTTGAAGGTGGCACAAGTTACGCCCATCCATAAGGGCGGCGACAAAGAGAACCCCGAAACTTATAGGCCAATTATCGCTTATCGAGAGATAGCTAAGTGAGTGCACAAGGTTGGAGCGCATGCAAGGGAGTCAGGAGACGAATCACGTTCGATTCTCTCTTCACTATGATGAATTTTATTGAGAAACAGAGATATACGGCTGACTGGAGCGATATGTTTATTCTTTCTTTAAGGCGTTCTTTGGTACATTAGGCGAAGCAAAGGTCTGCAAGGATTTATTTTTATTTTTAATACTTTGATGAATAGGATCAAAAGTGCGTCATGGTTATAAAAAACGATTGGCGAAAATAATTAATTATAATGTTAATTTTTGGGAGTAACGATAATATTTCGTGTCAAAGGAATATATAATAATTGAAATCATAAAAATGCAAAATTTTTATTCTACTTATGTCAGAAACACGCTTTTGACCAATTTATTTTTAATTATTGAGCAAAAAATCAGCCGTACCCAAAAGAAAATCTTAAATATCTAGTTGAGGCAAAACAATCTCGAAAATACGTTCTAAAAGTGTTTCATTTTTTTAGTCGCCTAAAAAAAATGCTGAGCATAGAAAAGAAAACAAGTTAAAATGAAAAATTATCATAAATTTCACAAAATTTAATAATTTTATTGCCTACAATTTTCAGTTTTATAATTTTACAGAATATTCATGTATTTTTATAATTACTCGACAACCAAAGATTATTTTGTCATAGCTCATAAGAATAATAATTTTTTAAATAATTTTTATTCGAAGTCGGAAATTCACGGATTCGTTTGCATCTCTTAGTTTGAAAATGGCGAAGTTTTATCCAGGTTGAGTCGAGTCGAGGGAGAAAAGTTTCGTTACCAAACAATTTTTTTGGACTACCTATTCAAACCTCGCGAGATTTATCGTAGAGACATTTGGAGGCCTGGAAAAATGTGTATCTACAAGGAGATTTATAGCGCCAATCAAAATGGTTATCCTGTTGGATTATGTGATCAGACCGACCGAATTCGTTACTGCACACGTTACGAATGAAGACGAATGATTTATAAGCATGACATAAAAACTTTGGTGTGTCGCGATCGAGCGTAGCTACTTGTAAAATAATCGGCGTCACAGATATATCTGTCGTATTATTTTAAAAGGTATGTTCGAATCGCATAACGTCGAGTGGAATTTTTTATTATACCTAATAGTAACAAATCAAAATATTAAACAGTATTGTATATCAGCTATTTTTATTTTTGTTTTGAAATTGCATTTTTTAAACGAAGTCGAGGAATGACCATAAAATTATTTCGGCACTGGTTTCATCGTAATTCTTTGGACTTTATGTAAACGACGAGTGGTCTTCATAAACGTGTAATATATATGTCGTAATTTATTTTCATTGCTTTTTGTAGCTAAAATCATCGAATTTTTCCTCTTTGCTCTCACCAAAAGTATCCTTTAATCTCTCGAAAACGTCGACCATTATTTTAATATTCTTTCATCGTATCTTTTCTTGCTCCACTTTTACGAATATATCATTAAATTTATACCTCGGAGTCAGGACGGATGAAAAAAACAAGCGACTGGTTTAGATTTAGGAAAATTCCTGCGCCTTGTTTTCCAAACTATTTCTCATATTCTTACAGGGAAAAACACTGCCCTCAGTATTTTTAGAGCAGTTCGCTATCCTACAGATCTTTCTGATTAAACGATTTGAGACGTTTATTACGCAAAATCTTGCCCCGATTGCCTTTTATCGTTAAAAGCCCTAATTAAGAGCAAATCGACACTTAAGAAGCGCTCGGTCTTGACTGTACTTATAAAGAGTTCGCCAAGTCAAAAAATTAACATCGCGGAAATTAGCCGACATTATTTTTCAAGCGACGAGACAACGATTTAAACGCAGAGAAACGATATAAGTTTCTACCTCAAAGAAATCTCCCATTTCCTTCTCTACCCCTATATTTCTCACATTCAGCCCCGCGCCGGGGAGAAGGAGAAGAAAATATCATTTTATACGTCATCATTTTGTGATTTCCAATTACTTTCGGTAGGATGAGTTCACGAGCTCTCCCTCGGCGGGCATAAATCCTTCTCCCTACCTCCTTCCCTCCCCCCTAGAACGCTTCAAACCCTCCTCTCCTACTCCCCTACCCCTACGCCACCCTTAAAAATGTTGGGAATCTTACACTCCTTCCATATCCTCCATTCCTGCCCCTCTCCAAACGCACTCCTTCCCCATTCCCTTTCCACATCTTCGAAGACGCCTAGAATTCGAGTTTATCTTTTGTCCTCGTCCCTTCGGTCTTCCCCTCTCGAATCATATCTCGCCCAAATACTTCAAAATCCTATTCCTTCTTCGCACTTTCTCGATTCTCTGAACTTTTTCGTCGTTCGTTATTTTTTAACGGCGTTCATTTTCCGTGAGCTCCTAAATGTCTTTTTGAGACACACATCGATTCCCTATTTCTTCATCCCTTCCAATCCGATCACATTTATATGAATGTACTATATTGAAAGGTAGTAGTTTTAGTTTTCTGCCATTTCGTGGAGAGAAAAGAAAATCTCCGAGAGAGATTCTATCGTCCCTATCCCACTTTTCCCCTGTAATAGAGGGAGATTTTTGGTCACTTAGATGTAAAGAAAACGTGGACAGGCGTTTATTTTTCCATAGAGCTGGACAAATTACATGAAACCTTAATATATATAATACGCTAGGTCATCCAGTCACGCTGCAAGATGGCAGGTTGATCGACCTTGAGAAAGACGCTTGTAACTCAAACACTTTCCGTTCCTTTTTATCAAACTTTCAGTAATTACTTTGCGATTTTACTATTAAATTTCACGCTACTCGCCGTTTACATTGAAGTAATGGGTTCGATCCTAAGATTGTTTATTTTCCCCATTTATTAAGAGCGAGACGAATGTGGTACACTAATCATTTGTTTATTGATAATACTTCAAATAAAAGAGCCGCGTTTCTCTTTCCTTCCGTCGATTTTCAAATACGCGTAGAATAGACTCATAAATTAGTTTTTCGCTAAAAAATTTGACCTATTTTTACGTGAAAATCTTTCGTCATCAAGGTGATTTGTATTGTTTCCGGTTTCGTGTGTTTGTTTGATTGACTGGGATTATAAACTCGCGTCGCATCTGTTAAAGAAACTTCGACGCAGTTTTGAAGTTTCAACAAAACCGCAGTCAGGATAAATAATGCAACGGTAACTAAAGTAAACAAACAAATTATTCAATTATATCTTGTTAATGAGCACAATCAGATTTAGAGATAGAAATTGCTGAATTTTTTCAAGTTCTTTGAGGAAGTTTTCTGCGAAAACTGAGTAGGTACCTAAGTACTTAATCTTGGAGAAAAAAATTAAATTTATATAAATTAATTTGAATGAAATCATGGCGTGTATGCAGTAAAGAATTAAAAATAAATCTAAAATAGACATAACTTTCTGCTGGAGAAAAGTAAAATAGTATTGGGCACATAATATTTGCGTAGCGTAATGGTTAATGATCGATTTTTCTTTGCCACAGAAATTTTATTTGCCCAAAACTAATTTTACTTTCTAAAACATTCAATTATTTGAATTTTATATTTATTGTTTAATTTTTAGTTCATATAAAAGTTGTTTTCCTATTTTTTATTTAAATTTTATTTTTATTCAATAATTAACGAGCGTATACCCATTCTTCTTGACGGGCAGTCACACTAGTGATTTAATATTTGGTCCGATCGATGAGGAAGAAATCGTAAATTGCGGTAAATAAAGGACAAATTCTACCGCGTTTATGGCATATTTTGATACAAAAATATTATGTTCAAAGGTCATAACAAATTATCGAAGTAGAAAGCTATTTGGTGATGAATACCGCGAAAATTAGATTTAACTAATTTTTGATAATGGATAGCCTTTAAAACTTCTTAAATGTCTTTTGGCTTGATATATACCAGGACACTTTAAAAACGCAACACCAATATAGCAACGGTCCATTATTTATTATTTAATTATGTGACAACAAATGTAATTATATGAAATTCATGATATAATATTTATTCTCGTACATCAGAGCACCGTTCACATTTTTGTTTGTAAAAATTAGAATAGAAACTTGTTCCCGAAAAATTTTGCGTGTAAAAAGTTTTCCCTATGTTTGGAAGATAGCATTGCTAACTTGTATTAATACATGTTTAAAATCACGCTTGATAATATACAAGCCTATTCCTTTCATGAGTAGAAACATTATAAACTTTGATATTAATAAGCTATAATCAACAGTTCAGTTAAATGAGAATCAAAACTGTGACGTAAGGTGTTTTTAACTTTGATAACTAATTTAAATGATAAAGCGAGTTTTCATTTTGCACTGGCGTTGCGGCCATCTAGACCAGTATTTCTCAAACTAGAGGTCGCGGCTCTCTAGGGGGCCGCAAAATTATTTTGGATATAAAGTGAAATCCCAAGTGAATAAAGTTTTCACGAATAACAAAATTTTATAAGGAAATTTTTTAAAATTCGATATGATAAATATTATCAATAGTTACCTAAAATGAAGTATTTTCAATAAGGTTTGTCATTTTTACTATTTTAAATTCGAAAGGTTCCGCATGATATTCAAGATGGTCGCGATAATTGAATGATTAAGAACCGCTGGTCTAGACCACCTTCCAAAAATTATTTTAAGAATTTACTGCTAGGTATACTACTTCTAAGTCCGTATCATTCGTTTCATGGTTTTTATTTTTTATGTTCTGAAAAAATCCCTTCTTTGTGTACTCGTTTCTCCAGTTAAGTCGCCACTGATCAAACTGAAAGTTGAGTTGAAATCTGACCAGCCGTTCTCCAGCTATTGGCAGGAACAAGGACATGTAAACACTCTATATACGTGGATCATATATGTATATCAAAGGATATGAACTTTGATAATACACCTCAATTGATTTAGCTTTCATTAAACTCAGGTATTATATTTCCTGCAGGATGTTGCATAAAGGAGGTCAAGAATGCACAGTTGGAGAGGACAGCTCTTAAATGAGACGAAGAAAAAATTGCAGTGAAACTCAATATATAGAGCATTTGCTCCTTGCTGGAGGAATTGAAATTCTTCGCCATATTGCAATGAGGAAGCTCGTGGCTGCGCAACTAATAACGGCCTCATCCTACCGTGCTCTAAAGAGAATGGTTATGCTGCATGCGCATCGGCCATGAAGCTGTGTATTTGTGTGCCGTGTGTGTGTGTGCGCGGCAAAGTTTCAAGGCACACTCCCTTAAGTGGTGGCTTTTATGGGAGAGTCTGCGAGTACATAGACCTGCGACCGCACATGAGAGAGCGCAAGCCTTACGGAGTACGCAGTGGGGTAAAATGCGGTTCAACCATCTGGTAAACAAGGCTCGAATTTTTTCCGTCCCTCATTCGCGCATGAAAAAATAGTCGCTTTCCGTCGAAAGTATCTTTCCCGGGTTCTTTTCGAGCATGCGTCTATAAAAAAATTAAAATCGCCTGATTAATTGCGAAAGTAGGGTAAGCAAAGTCTGCTGGATTTTGCATGTATTTTTTCGTCTCATGCTTGAATATTTATTCCAAAAGTGCTCAAGATTTGCAGATTGTAGTTTTCTCACGATCCTGACGACAGTTTAATATCCTGCGCGAAAATTGGAGTGAACTTCTCCCGAAAAATCCGTGACGAATAAAGCTATATTGAAAGCCACCAAGGTTTTATAATATTTTTTTTATTTTTAAGCTACACAGCCTCCGGATGAAGTATTTATGCGTATATATTTGACCAAGTAAACTCGGTTACCACATGTAGCTCGCAACATATTTTAGAAGTTTGTAAATTCCATTATCGAGTTAATTTTTAATTGATGCGCGAAAACAAAGACTTATGGGCCAGCAGTCATTTACATCAGCGTTTCCCAACCTAGAGTATGAGAACCCTTGGCAATTCGCGAGGTTACCGTTAAGGGTCCACGAATCTACAGCAAATTTTTAAATGTAATTTTATTTTACACTTGGACACATTCAACAGTAAAAATAATAGAAAGAGCCAATTTATGCATGTGTTTCTGTAAATAGATGCTGTATACATGTAAATTTGTAAAATATTATTAGGGTTTAAATGCAGTAAAATGTAGGCCGCCGAACGGAGCGCTGCAAACTGCCCTGTGTACGTGATAGGGCGTCCGAATTAAGTATTTAACAATCTGTCGAACATTGCTACAAAGCGTCACTAATTGGTCAGAAGTAAAAAAACTCGTGTTATATATAAAATAAAGTGGGTACCTATGATTAAACACATTGCCTGTTTAGCTGCTCATTATTAATGATGATGGTTTCATGAAGTTTGAAGGAAGTCCGTGATGCAGAAAAGTTTGCAAACCGCGTATTTACATCATCTTCTTGGCATACACTGATTTTATAAGATGCAGATATTTCGAGAAACGTCGATTCGCTTAAACGCTGTCAAAGAAAGGGGAACGAGTTTCATGTATACGTCGCTTGAGCTCCGCTTGAAACGTCATTTTATGTAAGGCGAGAACATTATTGTCTCGCGAGACTCGAATAATTGAACCGAAATATCACGCAATGGATAACTTCAGAATGACATTAACCGATTACATGTATGTATAGGTATACGTATCTTAATTTCTTTCTGAAACCTGCATTTCAAGTCTTTCTCGACACTATAGTTTTCGAAGGCATTTCTTCATTATAGATGGAATTTCTTTTTTGTCATTAACGAAATTCCACCGAAGACGTTAACATTTACATATTTCTTCGTAATTAAAGGTTTCAATCTCGGGCTTGGAACGCATATACGATATGGCAGTTTGCGTTTCAAGATAGCTCATTTCGAGATGCGTAGCGGACAGTAACTGGAAGCATTTGCTAGCCAAAATTTACCGATGCAATAATTTTCTTTTATAAAAAAAATAGCTACCGAATAAAAGTAACTTTGGAAATATTTCTTTTAAGGCTCTCTCTATCAAAAATGTCTCGCTTATTAAAAAAGGTTTATACAATTAAAGCTAGAAAATCAAATACTTTGAAAATGATGCTTCATAATATATTACTATGGTGTGCTTTTCGATGTATATTCCGTTTACAAAAAATAGCTTTTAGTCATAATCATTTCCTAAAGCTGATTAACGAGTTTATTCCTAGCTTATCTTAAAAAATTCTACCATTAAGTAAAAGCTTCCTATGTCTAATTAATTCTGTGTTTAAGTTTCTACCCATAAGACTTGTTTCCTTTATTCCTCGATTACGTACTAGATAAAAAAATGAAGAGGAGAAATGCTTTTGGTCTCGAATGGAAATCAAACCCGGGTCTAAATACTTAACGGTAGGACTGTCTAACAATGAAAGAAATTGCAGCCCAGTGATTGAACATAATCGCGGCAGGTAGGAAACCCTTGTTCGATTCTCGCGAGAGGCCAAAATTATCCTCCTCTACGACAAACTTAAATAGCATTCACTTTGGTGACGACTGACAACGCCACAAAAAAATTACACACGACATAAACAATTGAGTCGCCGTAGCTTGGATTGCGAAAATAAAATGCTAGTTATTCTGAAGAAGAGGAAGAGATTCGAAAAAAAAACGTTTCCATTCCAGGGGAACGAACGAAAAAAGAAGATCCGCCTAATTTCTATCCTTCCCTCCTCTTTAAAACCGAACCCAAATCGATTACAAGAGAGACGAATTCTAATTTGCTCCCGTCCTAATTTTTCCTCCGTGCTACTGAGCCGAATTTATATTTTCATCCGTCCTACTGTAAGCGCGAAGAAAACGGAGACCCGAAAGAAATCTCTTTATAGAAGTTCCACTCCCACTGTCAATAGACCCTTACGAGAGGAGGTCCTCGGCTTCCGAAGTAGGGACTGGGAGAGAAAGAGAAAAGGGAGGAGACGTGAGGAAAAAAAGAACGGAGGAATAAATGGCAGCAGCAGCAGTTGAACTCTCCAACGATCAACAAGAAGCTTTTGTTTGCCTTTATGACGGCGCATCCCGGCCTTCGTCTGTGTCCGCATTTTCTCATCCTCTCTCTTCCTCTCCATCCGCTCTGTCACCCCTTCCCCTTGGCTCAACTTCAGCAAAAGGCAGTCCCCACTACGGCGACGTCGAAAATCTTTCCACCTTTGTTCCTTTCATCTTTCCGCCCCGAATCCTCTCTTTATCTCTCATCCTCTATCCTTCTCGCTCTTCCCTCTATCTCTCTCTTTCCTTGTCCATTTCTATCTTTCCCTCATCTCCTCTCTTGGCCGCCAGAAGCCCGACTCGCATTGTCTTCAATTCCACCTTAAATTATTTTCCTTATTTTTAAGTGATTATTTATGGATGTGTGAGTAACCTTTCCAAAAATAATTTTTCTACGGACACCTTTCGTTATGTCTGACATCGTGCAAGTTAAATATCGCGCTATTGTACTGGGATAAATTCTACCTCACTAACCTTGCGAGATATACGAATGTAGTTACTCGCTTCGTTTTTACATTTAAACAAGTTGTATTAAATATGTACATATATTACAGAAAAAAGGATAGGATACAAGTTTCCATTTCGCTTTCCACTTCAATTAAGTTCTCTAAGGAGCAGTGATACGAATATAAAAGCTTTGAAAACTTGTAGCGTAACTCTTGGTCCGCTAGATGAGAAGTTAAAATGAATTTTTTAATTATAAATTAGTGAAGCTCAATTCGAATCTTAGAAGCTAATAGAATCAGACAAATCTTATTTCTAAACTAAATGTGAGAAGGGTAATATGCCGGAGCGTTGAGGATGGAGGTTTGATTCCTGCGAAATATCACCTAATTTATTCGAGAGAAGTATAATATTAGCGACAGCTTCGACCTCACTTGGTTTAACCGGACGGGAAAATGTGTCAAAGTGTCAGATACGATAATCCTGCAGCCCAAAGTTTGGAAAATAGCAATTTTAAGAACCTAGTTGTCTATCAAATTGGAAAAAAATCATCTCAATTCTTATTTTGGTCTCACTTTAGTATTGAAATATGAATTGTGGAATTCCTTCCATTTGGTAAACTACTAAATATATTATTTAAAACATACCTCACTTGAGTTAATAGTTATAATACACATTTACGTTTACATTCTTTTCATCGTCTTAGATAATCCATTTTCTTCCGCTTTCAAAATGCTGCAAGCTCACGTAAACGCATTTTCGTAATTAAAGCAGATCTTACTTACTACGAAGATTGATTTCGTTTAGAACAATTAAGACCCCATGCACACAGTTTTCTATGCTCAAAGCGAACTACGACTTTCTTGTTTGATTTTTTTAAAACTGCTACTCCTACGATAAAATATATTTTGCAAGACATTTTATTTATCTAGTTTTACAAGTTTTATTTTAAGACTTTTTCGATATGACTAATATTTCACGAGATATGAGGAAAAGTTTGTTTTTTGTTTCCAGTAAAGGGGCACATCTGATTGAGCTATGCGAACTATTTATGCCATTTCTTATTGCTTTTGCCCAAAAGTCCTAAATATCGAATTCCATAAAAAACCGTTCCGTGTAAGCCGAGAACGAACATGCGCACAAACAGAACGACGCTATTAGGCTCTCAAGCTTGAAACGAAACGCGCCTAAAAACGGCAGATTTTTTCGTTTTAAATCTTAATTAAGAGATATTTTGGTGAGCATGGAAACATTACTACCTTTCAAACATTGAACTAACCCTGACAGCGACGACATTACGGAGAGGTGGAGATTTCACCTAGGATGATTTAACCGTAAATATTTATCTCAGATGGGCAAGTGAGAAATGGCCCTGAATGAAAATAATTCGCGTAAAGTCATCTGACAAAACATTATATTGCATATCAACCTGCGGTGAATACATCAAATTGCGTGCCTTGCTATAAATGTTTTCCTCGATGCGACCGCTTCCTCTTCCATTCTTCCTATCCCTACATCCGTCTCTCTCTCTCTCTCCCTCTAACCTTTCCTCATCTCCATCTCTTTCTCTTTAATGCTTTGATGTCCTCCTTTGAAAAATCCTCTTTTTCCCAAGTTTTCGCGAATACCCAAGGGCCAAACTACCGGGTGGTTGCTAAGCTTCAAAGAGCCAACTTAATAATTCTCTCGCTGTCGTGGATGCAGAGGTCTATTTTACACGCCATCCCGTTTTAGTCCCTCGCGCTCTGTGTATCTCTTTTATCTCGCTTCCTTCTGTAATTTCGCGGTATTTGCTACACCCGACCCTCCTATAGCACGTAGGGAGCGCTCTGAAAAAGCGCTGTGTAATGCGAATCCGTGTTATGTGAACCAAGCTTTACATAATGAAAGGAGGGTTGTGCTCCATACCCCTTTAAGTATCCTCCTTCAGACCCAAAATTCTCAAATCTCTCTCTTATGCACATACCGTAGCAATAGGGTGGCTGCCGGATATCTAAGCTTATAATCATAGTACCCGGGTCCTTCAAACAGTCTTTTCCTAGCTAAGCAATCTGAAATCCTGCACCTCAGATAGCCAAACCGCTTTGATACGAGCCAGTATCTGCGTTGTCTGAATTTTTTATACAAAAACAAACCGTGCTTTTAGAAAATCCGCGTTATAATAACCCGTGGTATAGGATGTCCAGGTGTAACGCACACCTCAATTATTTTCTCCTCTTCTAATTCTTATCCTGCCCTCCTCCTCGGTTATCCATATTAGATCGCAGAGATACTTCCCTCTCTTCAACTACGGCAATAGTGGGCGCTTACGCTGTGACAAATGTGTTAGTCTGTATTTATGGCAAATAAACTTCTTGGATTACTATGGGTGACAACGCTGTGTTTGACCCTTTGTACCCGCATGTTACGTAAAATCAACGAAGTAACCAGCTTTGGGGTATGTTTCTAAATAATTGCAACTCTTCAATTCCTGCTTAATAGAAACGTACGGGCTAGAGATTCCATTCCGGGGAATGAATTACTAAGAGCTTCTTTTTAACGACTGTGATCGAATATGTGACCGTTGAATTTTCCCGCATCATCAACCCGCATTAAAGAATTATCGAATGTAACGGTTCCGCGGAGGTAGAATTAAGCGTGTTTAACTTTTGGCTTAGTCTTAGTACACAGTTTTTTTGTGACATAGTGACGTGTGCATTATTTCGCGCATTTACTGAGACCACAAATATACCATGAATGTTTTACTGACATGACCATTTCTTTTCATGTCTTTAAGTTTTGATAAGACGGAATTTACGTTGAAATATTTCACGTCTCCCGCTCTATAAGCCATTGAGGTTCAGACGTCGCAATAATTTAAGCCCTCCAATATAACTAGTAGCTATATTCATAAATAAAATATATAACGTCTATAACAGATCAACAATATTTTTGTAGGTTTTAGTTTACGAGATTTTGAGAGGCATTAAAAACGTGAGCTTTGGAAGCGGTTATATACTTTAGCGAAAGTATGAATAAATCTATTGAGTTCAAAAGAATGTTTTTTGGTTTGGATATTTTAGTAGATTTTACTAGAAAATTAAATTTCTGCGCAAAATTTTAGATTCACTCGGATACATGGAAAGGTATTTCATTAAAAAGATAAAGAGCGCGCTTACTTCGCATAATGGTAGAATGGATTTTTACAAAAAATATAAAGAGAAACGACATAATTTTCTATCTCAAATTTGCATGAATTGTTCGAGGAATCTGAAATAGAGGGTTTTGATAATTCTTATTAAATGCATAGAAAATAAATGGTTAAGTAGGATTGTGGGAGGGATTAAAAACTAACTGAAGAAGACGAAAATAATGACGTAAATAGAGAATTTCAAATTACAAGAAGATGAACCTGAGTTAGCTGAGATAATTTTCGTGTTTCATATATGTACAGTGTAACGTGGATAGAACGAGTACGGCATATAACGAGAACTTCAATTTTAACGAGCGTAAACCATCGATTTCTTAACCCTACATATACGGAATTTAATTTACGTATATTACGACTCGTAATTTACGAGTATTCGTTGGAACGAGTATTTTGACGAATTTCATAAATTTTTAATAGAGAAACCTATGGCGAGCACAAGGTGTTGTTTGCCATCGGTTAATAGGCTTAGCATTTAGACTTTTACAGCTTTCATGCCCGCAGAAAAAGGCTCTATAGGGATAATGATGTGTCGTGGAAAGCGGGAATCGCTTTCCCTTTCTTTACTCAACCTACTCCCTCTCTCTCTCTCTCTCTATATATATATATATATATATATATATATATATATATATATATATATATATATATATATATTCCTTTCTCTCCTCCTTCCCTCTCCGAAGCATCCCTCACGTTCTTCCCCCACTATCTCCTTCTCTTCCGGGACCATTTTATCCCCCTTCTATCTCGCTCTTTTTCTTCCGCCTCTCTCTCTCTCTACCGCTCCAATAGCATCCCACTCAATTTCTAACCCGCATAAACGGAAGTCAGGCGGTTCACTTTGAGAACTGCGGAAAAGAGAGTCTCATACACCAGTCACCTCCTCCGTCAAAAACTCTTTACTCTCTTCCCTTTTAGTGGAAGTGAATCGCTAGCTTGGGCATACAGGGGATTGGGAGGAAGAGAGAGAGAGAGAGGAAGGACGGCCGATATATAGGGATAGACGGCTGCTGCAGGGAATAAAACGCTTCCGATTGCTTTATTTTCTCTTGTGCCTCTGCTCTTTTCTCCCAAGCGGCAGTTTTCCGAGAGACTCTTCTTATCCTTCCATAGCTACCAATCACCGTGTGTCGTTAGCTTTAAGCTGACGATGAAAGAACTATACTAGCCAGCCTAAAGGTCAAGAAACATGCATATACACACATACATATACATATATACTGTGTGCCAGGGCCGGCTTGATGGAGGTGCCACCGGTGCGGCCGCGCATGGCCCCATGTTTACAGAGGCCCAGCGAATTATAAAAATATTTGTTGTGCTTATAAAGTACATGCACTTTTAAAAAATTGGAAAAAATATTTAACACTGTCACAATGAGAGAGGTTTCTTTATTTATTAAAATTTACTATTAAAAATTTTTGACGCGTAAGAGGCCCCTCGCGAATGCTTTGCACAGGGCCCTGCGATTATGTGTATATATGTGTGCACAGAAGCGCACACATACGTAGATGCACACGCCGAATTTCTGCGTGTTTTTTTTTCATCCGATTATTTTTAGCGGTTCGTTACACTTTCCGTCACTTTAATTCGAATTATTTTGTGGCATGGCTAAGGAAGCTTTTAGCTCTGGTTTTCCCTTTTTATTGAAGAGGCAATTTAACCGAGTTATTTATGAACGGTTGGTCATCTTTCCTATTAGGGACTCTTGAGGGTCCCTTTAATGGTAAAATGGTGAAAAATGAATATTTTACGTGGCATAACGGTGGCCACATGTTAGACCCCTGAAATAGTGATCTGATCTAAAAACAACCGATATTATGGCAGTCAGAAAATAGCCTTTTATTACATGCTTATAGAGAAAATATTAAATTAATATGGAAATAATTTCATTTAATATTTCTAAAGAGCAGACTAAAACGAAAAATAAATATTCCTGAAATATTTAAGTAACTAAGTATAAACCCATTACAAAACAAATATATTCTGCGCTGTTAAAGAGACTGATTTATATGAACATTCGAAGCGGTTAATTTTCATACATCTCACGACAATATTTCACTCTCTTGAAAAAATTATATTTCCGCTATATTTACGATTTTAATAAGCATAAATTGCTTTCATTAATTTCGGAAATGCAGTTTTTGTTCGGTTTGGTCATAATAAAGCGTTCGAAATATAGATTATTATTGATTTTAAGTTTTTATTTGTCTTAAAAACTTTTTATCTTTATTCATTTAAGATTATTCTAAAAATTGTTTTCCCTATGAATCTTGTCGGAATAGTTCATATTGAAAATTTTTTGAACACTACTTTAGATGACTATATTTATGTAGTTTTTGCCATGAACAATTTTATTCTTTTGAACTATTCACGTGGCTTTTTTTTACTTTGGATGAAATCTTTTCTAACTATATGCCAAGACCAGTTGTTCTTGCATTTTTCTAAAAGCCCACACATTTTAGTATCATATTCCTTTTTTCAGCATTTAACAAAGGTAATACTGCTGTAAAGGATGTAATTTGAACAAATTTAAATAAAACATTTTAAAGTGTTGTGTTGCAGCTCAGCAGTTTTTCAGCTAACTATACTTATACAATGGTTTTATATGGATGGTTGATGTGATGTTAGGAATAGAACAATTTATTATTTTTGTCATTTAAGTTAGGTGATTAAAATATGAAATATTCAAATTTCACTCTTACTAGTATCTAAAGCTGAATTACTCTGAACGAGCAAAATATTTTTACGTTAATTTTAAGCAATATGAATGGATAAGTCAGTATTTTCATTAATGAAACAAAAAAAAACTATCAAACTTCTTACTACTTATATACCAAACATTCTTACGTTTGTCACTGAGTTCTCTACTTCTATCTACCTATCTCACAACTGTAAAAAGATTAAAGTTTAAATAGAGAGACCCCCATATCACTCAAGAGCTGGTAGACAATTTTGCAAATTTTTACGCCCGTGCAAGCAAAATGGTTATCATTATTATATTACAGAGTTTATTCATATTAAAGTATTTACTAAATAAAAGTTGGTTATAAAAATTCATTATATCTTCACTTGTTCATCATATTTACATTGTTTTAATGTAAAATGAATCGCAATTACAACTCATGATTCACGTTCAGAAATAGATAATGAATACAATGAGAATTCTAAAGCAAAATATTTTAGAGAGCAAGAATGCGATTATAAATTTTACGGACACAATGTCATTTTTCACTGCTTAAAATGGCAACTAAACATCTGAGCCTCCGATTAGGAATTTCATCCTAACTGAAACATCGTCATTAACATTTGGAAGAAAAAACGAATGAGCGGAATATACAGTCAAATCCCGATTCAGCGCCCCTCCCTATATAGTGCCACCCCCGCATACCACTCATGAATCGTTGTGAACAAAACTTCTGTCTTACGAATACATAGAGCTAGCTAGCATATACCTCGATTTCTCGCAACCCCCGCTTTAACGCCAATGTCAGTGATGGAAAAATGTTGGCGCTAAATCGGGGTCTGACTGTACTTTCAAAAGATATGAATGGCTTAACGTAAAATTTGACATTTTCACTTAAGTGTAGGATCAATAAATTCAATAAAAACTCTTGTTCCAAAAATACACGGTAATTTCCTTACAATGAACAAAATTTTCCCGAATTGCTCTTTACGATTGAGGTCGAATATATTTCTCACGAAAACGTAAAACGTTGAAGTCAATGAATATCGTAGTTTTACCCCAATTCCAAATATCCTGCGTTTTTCATTTTACTTCAACCGCGGTATACTCCGCCGAAATAAGGATTGGTTTTTAAATATGCACGCTAACGGTTCCGCATTTCGGACGACTACATCTTTGGACCGGAAGCAGGAAGAGGAAGAAAGGGATACCATCAAGAACCTCGCATGGCCGCCCTCATTTCCTCCAAACTTCCCAATCCCCTCATTCCTCCTCCTCCCGCCCCTTCCTTTTGTAAACCCTCCGCCGCCCCCCTTCCTGCACGCGCAAGCCCCTTCTCCGCCGTCCACCATTTTCATCCTCACCTCTCATCAACCTCGCCCCTCCACGCACTCTCATTAATCTCTCTACCCCTCGAGACCTCCCTCTTCTCCCTTCCCTTTCCTTCAATCCCCTCCCTCTTTTACACTCCCACCTCCCGCCAACCATCTCCCCTACCTCCCCCACACATCTACCCTACCTCCCACGCCCGCATTCTAAAGTAACTTTTTAACTCGGTCCTCTATCCCTTGACCAGACGAAGGTTGCGGGAAGGATAGGAGAGGGAAAGGGTGGCAGTGTTAGTGCGTGTTTGCGTTTGTGAGCAGGACGAGTGAAATTTCCTTGCCGGAAGGGAGAGGACCATTCCTCCAATCCCCTCCCAAACCACCATCTACTACCCTTAATATTTTTAGACGCTCGCCTCCCCCATCTCTCTATCTCCCTCGCTCTACAAAGTCAAGAGAAGCTTGAGGGAGATGAGTGACCGTGCGGTTTTATTTTTCGCATTAAAATGTAGGCCCACGGTTTGGTGAGATGGAGGAAGCTAAGGAATATAACGCGGGACGTTTTGTGTCTAGCGTCCGGTCGTTTTATAAGCTGTTCCTTTCCACTCAGCACGTTCACTTTCTCTCTCTCTCTCTTCCTTTTCCATCTAAACTTCAACCGCTTCCTTCTCGCGTTTTATGCTGTGGCAAGTGCCGGTTAAAAAAAGAGAAGAGCCAAGGTCTTAAAACGGATATGACGCTCTCTCTCTCTTTCTCTCCCTCCCTATCACTCAAGGACTTGGATGCTTAAGAGATTTGAGAACTTTCACTTTCATTGCAAACTGAAGGTTAAGTTTTTTTCCTCGAGATTTTTCTTGAGCGACACTCATTGCGTTCTGTTACGTGATAAAGTGAAAAGGAGTGTATCGCGAAGAAAGACGAATCCAATGTCCTTGAGATGCTGCGAAAGAACGATTTTATGTACACACACACACACAACGGATTGTTTTTTTTTAGGATCAAATTATATGTAAATTATAAAGACAATAAATTCATACACATTTTCGTTATCATTTCGCCTGAACTACTTTGTTGTAATGATTCTCTGGTTAGCAATAACTCCTAACGAGCCCGGAAGTCGAGCGTGATATGGAATGGCAGTCAGAAAAACATTTCATGCCTTGTAGGTTAAGAGGAATTGCTATAATGATAGCTATTGTAATGGAGTTTGGAACAAGTAAAGCGTCATTGATTGACGATCTTTATAAAAAATCCATTGGACAAATACTGCAGCAGAATACACTCATTTTTGTCAAAGCTGTATAAATATATTGAGAAAAATTACGATTTTTGAAATAATCTTATTTTTTATTATGACATTTTCTTGGTCGTCCAAGAAAAAACATTATGATTCCCAATGATAGGAGAAAAATCGAGGTAATATGTGCTATAACGTTGAAAAGTCAGATTGAAACTTCTTCCTTGCCGTATCATCCATAAAATATATCGTAAAAATGCCCCAATAAATCCAATAAAAAAATTATTCTTCCGTATACGAAAGGTAAGTAATAACGTACAGAAGGTCCTCACGTTACGAACGGGTTGCGTTCCAAAAGTTCGTACGTATGTCTTTTGTTAAGAACTCACTAGATACAAAATTCTATAAACGGCGGTTAAGTTCAAAACCTAGACCACAAAAGCCTATTTACTCCACAATTAAGCTGACCTATTGTGCATTTGCAATGAATAATAGAAGAGAACTATACTACTGTAAATTCTAGCTTTGTCTTTCTTTATCGTCCCGATCGTTGAACGAACGAATAACTGAGTATAGCGGACCGTTGTGCGGCAAAACATCCCGCGGAGAGTGGATGCTACGTTCCGCCGCCGCAAGTAGATCCCGAGAGAGATTACTGGTTCATGAGTGAGAGATTGCGTTCGTATGCCCGATTTACTAAAATATTATTACCGTATGAGGCTTTGTTCTTGAGTATAGACGTTCGTAAGTCGGTGACCTGTATTGTACTAAATTTTTGTTTGTATAATTTGTTTCCAATACAGTGTAGGGCTCGCTGGCACCATTGAATATAACAAAGTTAAACTTTATTGTGTAACAGTATGCCACGATATCTTTCTTTTATTAAATAATTTTGATTTTAGTAGTACAGTTAAAATAAATATTTTCACCTGAGTCGAGAGGTGGCTAGAGTGTCTGGCTCATAATGCAAGGGCCGCGGATTCGAATTCTGCCGAGAGCATGGCCATACGTGTACATATTTTTTATCGTTGTTCCACACAATCACAAAAAAGGCCTTCAAATACTGTCTGTGAACTAGTTATAAATAATAATATCAATTAAGAGCCTCGCTTACAAACCCTATCATTCGACTCATTTTATTATTGTCCGGATTAATTTGTATATTTCGAGGTATTTTTATGTGAGAGCATTGTAGTCCGAAAAAGACTAATAGCTATAATATCCTTAAATGAAGAATATATATTTCAAAATTCTCGTAATATTCTACCAACGGAAGAGAGATTATTGAAAAACCTGGACTCATATAATATATTCGATGTTGCTAAGTATATCATTAAGATGTTAATATAGAAATTAATTCCATTTAAGTAGCACATTCGTGGAAACATTTCTTTTTAGAATATTCTCTCCACCGGAACATCTATTTATTTTTCTCCAAAAAGCTTATGGCACATAACGTCAGCGGTAGTGACACGAAATGCCATTTTATGACTTTGAATGACATCCTCCATAAACAAAATTTCTATCTCTTGCGTGTACACACTCACGCCAGCCTCTCTTCATTATGTAACTCGGACGAGGTTACTAAAACGCCTTTTAACGAAAAATACCACGACATCTTTAACAAACTACTTTCCGAGAAAATTAAAAGAATTACAAAAAGAAACAAGACTTGTGGGAATACTTTCGCGGAGAAAAGACCTTTAATAAACACGTTCGGGGAAGAAACTTCAAGGAGAGTAAACTAAGGGCTTCTTTATCTGGCTTATAGGAGTGTGCTGCTTGAGAGCGCGAGGCGGCACGCGCAGTATATTATGAAAGGGAACAGTCTTGGCGCGTGGAATTTGGAAGTGGAAGGTTGAAAATAAGCAATGAGAAGGGTTAGAGAACAGAACGAGAGAGCGGCAAATAGAGAGGAGAGGGGGAGAAATGGGACGAGGAAAAGCGAATTGGGGAAAGGGACACGTTGGGAGAGGAAGGAAATGAATGAAAGAGAAGTCATAAAAATATACTTATTAAGGAGAGACTAGAATACAGTCCCTTACTACATTTAATCCTTCATCTTATAAAATTGTTTATATTTAACAAAAAATCTTTATGTACAGATATGTTTAGTAGATGAATATAATATTATTTAAATGTTCCATGCTTTTATATTTATCCTTAATAGGATAATGTCTTTAGCTTGGAACATGTGGAGTAAAAACTTAGTAATAAGGCTTGGTTATCACATTAAAATCCGATATGAGGGAAGATAGAGATCAAAGTTAGATGTCCTAGGGAGAGCGAAGAAAAGAAAGGAATGTGGCATGAGGGGAAGAGAGAGGCATACATACGGAAAGTGAGAGACAGACAAACGACTTTTCAAGGGGGAAATTGAGACTATATAGTCCCTTTTTATCTTTGGACATGTATGACATAAGTTACACTTTAGTTAAATATTTGGTTAGTAGTAGATAAAAAAGTACCGTAGAATAACTTCAGGTTTGTGGGCTGAAAAAACTGTTTAGTACACAATAAAAGGAGAGCGAGGAAGAGAGATGGAGAGAGGAAGGGAGAGTGACGATGAGATGAAGGAGAGGGGAGGAGAGAGGGAGGAAGAGAGGTGGAGAGATAGAGGAAAGGGGTGGAGAGAGGGAGAAAGAGGTGAAGAGTGGGAGGGAGAGAGACGGAGAGAGGGAGGAAGAGATGTGGAGAGATAGAGGAAGAGAGGAGGGGAAAGGGAAAAAGAGAGGTGGAGAGAGGTATGAAAAGGGATGAGAGATGGTGAAGAGAGGGGAGAGTATGACCGAATGTTAAATTGGAAGAAGGGATAGGGAGAGGTGGAGAAAATAAAGAGAGAGAGAAAGGAAGGCTTATAAAAAATTGGAATAATGTATATATCGCGAGAGTGAGAGGAAAGAAAGAAAATTGGCACTTGAAAACAGAGATGTAGAGAACAGAGAGCGAGAAAAAATTGAAAAAACTGGATACGGAAAGATGGGAAGGTAGAGGAGTGATATCGGTATCTATATATATATATATGAGTGTTTCCTCTTAGAGTCAGGCAGAATCGGGTCGATAGGTTATCGCAAGGCAGCACATAACTCACGGAATGATCGATAATTTCGCCTCCTGTTCGCTTCAATGTCCTTCTCTTCCTTCTTCCACTCTCCTTTCTTCCTCCTCCTCCATCCCCTAATTCTCTATCTTCCTTTGCTTCTTCGTCACACTTTCTCTCCACTTTCTGCGAAACCCCCCCCTCCCTTATTTGAGCTACCATCTCTCACATTGCGGTGGCGTCGGACCCTCCTCACAACCATTCCTCAGCCACACGCACTCACGTCGAAGGCCATTGGGTAAGGTGATAGTCTTTTGATGTGCACGGAGGAAGGGGTGAAAGACCTTCGAGTTAAGGGTCGGAGAAAATAAATAATAGGGGAAGGGAACGATTTCCGGTAGCCATGGCCGCAAAATCAAAAGGACAATTCCGAGAAGTGAGAGAAAGACGACTTTCATTTCACCCTCTCGAACCTCCTCGAATTGAAAATTATATCTTAAACGTATAGAATTATATATATATATATATATATATATATATATATATATATATATATATATATATATATAAAAGCCCGTTTCCTGCGCGTTACTGATCAATTTGATCAAAAGGTAAACGCCCCCATCACTGGTATCGGATGCTTTTAAAGTTAATTAAAGCATATCCCACTGAGACGATTGCTAGCGCAAATCCTTTCGATGTAGCATTGTCCGCCTTTGAATATTTCAAAAGTTCTCAAAATATTTGGAACATTCAAGAGAGAATTATTTTGCACACCTTATGGCTTAAATCAAATAGGCAAATCGTATCCTTAACAGCAGGGGTCTCTAAGCGCTTTTACAAGTAGGCCACTTCCTTAATAAATTTTATGCTCGATGGTCAGATTATCAACATGAAACCCCTTTTGAAAATATCATCATTATCATCATGCTTCTGTCCGAAGACAGGTTTTAACTGAATCGCTGCCTCCATTTCTCTCTTTCCCTAGAAGCCTCTTTTATACCTCTATAAGTATTATATCCCTGCTTTATATTATCTAATATTCCTATTCTTTTTCTCCCTCTTCCTCTTCTTCCACTAATTTTTCCTTCTAAGATCGTCCTTTGTAAACACTGTCTTCTCAATATGTGCCCTATCCAATTTGCTTTTCTTTTCGTGATTGTTTTTATTAGCGTCCTTTCTTCTCCCACCATTTCTAATACCTCTTCGTTTCTCTTCCTCTCTGTCCATTTCACTTTCATCATTCTTCTCCATACCCACATCTCAAAACTTTCTAAATATTTTTCCTCCTTTCTCCTTACCGTCCACGTCTCTGCACCATAAAGATCTATGCTCCATATGTAGCATTTTACTAATTTCTTCCTTGTTTCTAAATTTATTTTCTTGCTTGTGAGAAGCTCCTTCTTCTCGTTAAATGCTGCTTTTGCCATTGCAATCCTACTTCTGATGTCCTGTGTACTACTTCCATCCTGTGCTAAAATACTGCCGAGATATTTGAAACTACTTACTTGTTCCAATTTTTGGCCATTTACCATTATATTTAATTCTTTATGTTCCTTTGAAACCACCATGACTTTCGTTTTTTCTGTATTGATCTTCATTCCATATTGTTGGCCAACCTCCACTAGTCTGTCTGTCATCCTCTGAAGCTCTTTCTCGCCTTCTGCTATTAATCCTTGATCATCTGCATATTTAATGGTGGTAATACTTACACCTCCTATCTTAAATCCTTTCTCTTCCATCAGCGCTTCTTCTGTTATTGTTTCTGAATAAATATTAAATATCGCTGGTGATATAGGACAACCCTGCCTCACTCCCCTCCCTATTGAAGTACTTTCTGTTTCTTCTCCTTCAACCCTGACTCTAATCTTTTGATCAAAGTAAAGGTTTTTAAGCAGTCTTTTATCTTTCCAATCTATTCCTATTTTGTTTAAAATACCCAGCATTTTATCCCATTTCACTCGGTCAAAAGCTTTCTCCCAATCTACAAAACAAAAATACATACCTTTATTGACTTCTAGCGCTCTTTCTATCATCATCCTCATACATCCTATAGCATCTCTAGTCCCCCTTCCTCTTCTAAAACCAAACTGATTATCTTGCAGCTCCTTTTCTATTTTACATTCAATTCTTTTGGTTATTATTCTGGTTAGAACTTTAGCTGTATGAGAAATTAAACTGATAGTTCTGTAATCCTTACAACATTTTGCATTGTTCTTTTTCTCCAGTGGTACCATCACAACATCTAAAAAATCTTCAGGCCATATGCCAGTATCATATACTTGGTTAAAAAATTTTGTGAGTTGCTTAACTGCTTTAGACCCTAAAACCTTGAGAACGTCCACGGGTATATCATCACTCCCAACAGCCTTCCTTCTTTTCATGTCATCAATTGCTCTTTTAACTTCAGACTCGAGAATACTTGGTCCTAGCTGATCTTCTTCCACATCCTCTTCTTCATTTAATTCAATATTTCTTGGCTTTCCTTCTTTGTCATACAGAACCTCAATGTATTCTTTCCAGACATTCTTTACATTGTCTGGCTCCGATACTATTTTACCACTTTTGTTCATGATTCCTTTACGTCCTATCTTTCTTGCTTTTTTCTTGAATAGTTCCCTTGCTTTGCTATACATGAGGTCTGTTCTACAAATTCTTTCACATTCGACAATCTCCTCGCATTTTTCATTTATCCACTGTTCTCTTGCTTTATCTGTTTCCCTTCTTAAAGCATTATTTAACTCCTTGTACTTTCTTTGGCCTTCTTCAGTGTTTATGTTCTTCCACTTTCTCCGCTCTTCCATTTTTTGCAGCATGGCTGCTGTGATCCAGGGTTTTTTGTTTCTTTCACCCGTTATCTTTCCTACCTTCTTTTCCATTACATCTTTAATGTTGCTATGGATGTATCTCCACTCCTCATCTACATTCTTCCTATTTTCTTCAGCTCTCTCCCCCAACCTTTCCTCCAGCTCAGTCATGATAGCCTCCTTGTTTTTAAGGAGTTCCTCTAAGTTCCATTTCTTGTTAACTCTTATGTTTCTCCTAACGCTCTTCAGTCTACATTGTATATTTGCCACCAATAGGTTGTGGTCAGAATCCATATCTGCCCCTGGTAGTGTTTTCACATTTTTAATGCTATTTCTAAATCTTTCATTGACTAGTATGTAATCTATCTGGTATCGTCTCTGGTCTCCTGGGCTTCTCCATGTGTAAAGTCTTCGCTGGTGATGCTTAAACCATGTATTAGTTACAATTAGTCTATTTCTATGGCAGAATTCCACAAGTTTATCCCCTCTTTCATTTCTCTTCCCTAGTCCATATTTTCCCACTATGTTATCTTCCTGTCCCTCTCCGACTACACTGTTCCAATCTCCCATTACTATGGTGGTGATCCTTCCATTTCCCTCATCCTCCAATATCTCCATAATCTGTTCATAGATTTCATCTACTTCGTCGTCGCCAGCATTAGTTGTTGGCATATACACTTGAATTATAAGCATATCCACTGGCTCCATCTGGAGTTTTACGGCTATTAATCTGTCATTAACTGTCACTACCTTACTAATTCTTTCAGCTATCTCTTTTCTCATTATAATCCCCACTCCCCTTTCCTTTTTCTCCCCTCCCGAGTAAATAATCTTAAATTCTTCTGAATTTATCTCGCCTTCTCCTTCCCACCGGACTTCACTAAGACCTACTATACTTACATTATTCCTTCTCATTTCCCTTTTTAAGTTCTCTAGTTTACCCCCTGAATTCATAGTCCTAACATTCCATGTGCCTATTTTTAACTTCTCACTACTTGCTTTCTTATTAATCTTACATTTCCTCTGTGCATCCCCTAGGGTAGTCCCCACCCGGAGATCCGATTGGGGGACTATTTTACCTCCGGAATATTTTACCCCAGAAAGATCCATAGAGGTATTTTCAGCTTTTCAGCCTATCATGGGAAATATAATGAGGTAGTTTCCCCTTGCTTTCCTCATCGCAGTTTCACAGAGTGATTACCCATCTGTAGCTGTTCAGATCCACATGATCACCACCTACAGAGGTACTGTGCAAGCTGCTGCCCTTGCACAGGGGGATGTAAAACCCCCAAGACTGCTTCTTAGTCTGACTCTTCCCCTCAGACCTTTCCGGCTTGGATGGTCCTACCAGGAGAATTATCTCCCGCCGGCATAGCTCTTTAGTTCGTAAGAGTACACAAACCCTCCCACCTCTGTAAGGTTATGCAGTCTTTAGGGAGAGTTGAAAATATAGGCGTACAATATACAAATGTACGGTATTTTAGTATTAAAAAGTAGTTTAGTGAATTAGGTAAATTACGAATTTTCCGGGAAATTTTTCGACAAGTCCAATTTAACCTTTATTTTTTCTTCACCGAATATAAATCGAAATCAGACATAAATGGAGCAAAACTTCGGTGGATCTCTGCCACGCTTTGGAACCAGAAATATCCCCGCTCGTCCTGTCCTCGGTGCATTTTATGACGGCATGACTACACATGGAGGCTAATAAGACCTATGATGATGAGAGAGAAAAGAAATGAGACAGGAAACAAGTGACGAAATGCCACACAGTAGAAGCATAAACATAACGAAATTAGAATTTTTTTCGCTTTCGTTATGTTTTTCTTTAAAGTTATTTTGAAAATTTCTTTCAAGTTTTTTTACGTTATTCAAAAATAATTTTGCTATTTCGTTACGTTACACAAAACGTTTTCCAACACTGATTGGTTGTTATATCTAGTAAAAACTCGCAAAGATTTATTACAGGCTCGAGGGCCACATTAAATGGGGTCGCGAGTCACATGTGGCCCGCGGGCCATAGTTTGGAGAACCCTGCTCAACAGGCATAAAGAGGTTGGCGGCTGCTTTGCAGTAAATATTTAGTTTTGTTTTTATGGCTATTAGAAAAACAAAATGTCAAAAATTGTAAACATTTGCACTGCTTAATACAAGAACTCTAATATAATTTTAAATTCTTTCGACGACAGATTTGGCAAATGATGAAATATAACATTGATAATTATAAGATTGATGACGCTACCAATCTGAATGGAAAATAGTGGTACATTTTTTAGATGAAAATTTACAGACGGCTATGCATTCTGATTCGAAAGGAGCGTTTTTATCATGAATTACAAACTACTCTTTAGGAAACCAATTTTTCTTTGTAATATCTCTATTTAAAACTGCAAACGTTAAGTGAATGTACTCCGAGGGGTACTATAAATATTATAGCTCAAAGGCTTTTGGGTTCACATTTTTTATTACAAAAAATTTGCGATTTGAAAAATGTACAACGTACTATGACACGACTTCCTCTGTAAAAGAAAATTAGTTTTTACTCTTTCAGACAGCTCGAGAAATAAAAACGAAAAACGGACCCAATTCGAAATGCACTCTGACATTTTAACTTTTTATACACCACGCCACCGCCGATAAAATGGTTTAAAATATAGTGAAACTTAAATCGGAAAGCAATCCTTGGAAGCCTATACTAGAACGCACCGAAAATAAATACTCCGAGTTGATGCCCTATAAAAGTCCTAAATTATAGCCCGAGTTCCTGTAAAAAAAAAATTATATCCACCTATGCTGCTTACTTCTCATTTTAAATCCGGAGAGAAAAAAAAAATATTTTTTATGCCCCGAAAAAAGTTCGTTTCTTTCAGAAAAAAGTTCTCAACGACTTGGGCGAGACTTTCTTCCTCCTTGCCCGTGTCTGTTTCACTGTCTGTGTGTCTTCCTCCGTCTGTCTGTCTCTCTAGCTCTCTCTCTCCTTTCCGAGAAATTTAACCTCACTTGAAAATACTTAAGCCTTCGGGTTTTCTTTCCTATTGCCCTGCTTCCTTTACAGAACTTCTCTTCCCCAGAGAGAAAGAGAAGAGAGAGAGGAAGAGGGACAGAAGGGGGAGGAAAGGGAAAGGGGGAGAGGTTTGGAAGGAGAGGGATCGCTTATAAAAACCGACCGACCGTTATCAACTCGATCGCCCAAACCCGTTCTTTTTACCTCTCTTCCTTTCTCTTTTATTCCCTTCCCGTATTCTCTTCGTTTCTCCCTCTCATCTTATCCACCTCTCCTTCGTTTTATCCCTATTCACCTCCTCTTATAGTTTAGTTATTATTATCACTTAATATGCTGATGCGGACATAGTTCACGGACGAGCGTTAATAAAACCAACGATCGATACACCTAGGAACAATACACCAAGCCCCTTTTCCTTTCTCCTCTCTCTCTCTCCATCCTTCTCCTTCATTCCTCTTCTTTCATCTTCGTCCATTTCATATAGATACTCTCGATATCCTTTCCCATCCCTCCATTTCCTTCGCCTCACCCACCATTCCCCCCTCTCTCCATTTTCCCCCATATACCTCCTCCCTGCCGTCTTTGGAAACCCATCCTTTCTTCCTGATCTTCCTCCCAACCCGAGAAACGTGACTTGGAGATCTTCGGTGGTCACTCGCATCAGGGGACAGAGAGAGAGTTTGAATCAGAATGGAATTTATAATCCCCCATCCTCTGCCAAAAAAGGAGCACACCTTTTATGGAGAAGTTAGAGTTAGGTGAGGGACACGGGAAGGTCCATAGGATCCCTGTAGTGATGGAGTCTATTATATGCTTCCTGCATTTAAACCCAAACCAGCCGAGGAAGATTTTCTCTCTCGTTTGCGGCGATTGAATGATCGCTGGTTGGCTAGTGAGAAGTTCTTTGGTGCGTATCATCTTACGCCATTGCCTGATTCCTCTTTCTCTCGTTTCATCCTTTCATTTCTCCCTTTTTATCTCTGTGACATATCTCTTTCTCTTTTTTCCGCCGAATGAGTACTCCCAGGACTGTATTCTCCTTTTGACATATAAAAAATGCAATCTCTTGCCGATATTGAGGGTTCTTTACCTTGCGGGGCATTTTGTATCGGGTGAGGAGAAGAGAGGATTCGAAGACTGATTACTTGAGGAGTTTTTCGCTTTTGGTCGACGAAGCATGGATTACGACTCGTACTTTGAGGAAAAATCCATAACACTAGTAGTTGGCGAGGAAAAGGGAGATTTTTAACTCAAAATATACTTCAAATATTATTGCTGTTCAGATCACCTTTATCTGAAATGTGATATTATTTAGTCTGGAGAGAACTAAACTGGCGTCATTCATGCCGTTATAATCAAAGCTAAATCCTCTCAAAGATTGTATTATACCTGAGTATATTCAGTTACTGTTGCATTATGCCTGCAGTGAATCTATAATAGGAAAAATAATACTTTAGTTAGTTAATAACTTAGAAAAACTTTAGTTATTTCTATGTTATTTGCATTTTTTCGCCAAACAATATTGTTTTCCAGGCATTCATTGTGATAGTTGGAGATATGCTGACCAATTCGTAAAAAAATAAATAACGAAAATTTACAAGATTTAAACGCATTTAAAGATAAAGATCACGCCAGCATCATAGTTCATGTACTAGATTTTCACCACGCGAATGGCGACTAAATATTCCTTCCTACTCCCCGTCTAATAATTCCCTACCCTTCTTCATCTTTACTTAAAACCTCCTCACGACTTGCCGCCATCGATCTTCCTCCTACCAACCAACCAAGAATCTCTTTTGGCTCAAACAAAAACCACTTTCGCTCCCCATCTTTCTCCCTCGCCCCGTCGACCACCGTCATCTTCTCTCTTGGTAACCCTCACCCGGAGGTTACCCCGGAAATTTCCCCTCTCTTTCCCTCGCTCAACAACCCTACCAAGGGAGAGTTTTGGCCGCTGTACCCTCGAAAAAGCCTCTCTTCCTCGACGCAACCCCTCAAAAAAAAAACATAACCTCCTTCTTCACTCCCTCCCTTTCTGACAAACCTCCACCTTCCCTACTTATACCACACCAAAGAGCTAAACATACGCCACCCCCCCTCCCCTCCTCAACCGCTACGTTCTTCCTCCCTCAGTCTTCAGGCATCACCGCTTGGACATGCTCGCTAACGCCTTGTGGGTATACCGCTCAACGCCCATGACTACGCGCTTTTCTACGGAACCCACGATTTTAACACACACACACACACACACACACATGCACTCGCGCGCGCACACATATTACATGCCGCGGGAAAATTACTTTACCAACCTCGGGACCGTCTTCCTGACACTTTCGCATCTAAAAGAAGTTGAGAAGATCCAGCTCCCTCCTCGTTCCGCCCCATTCTCAATCTTATCCTCCCATTAACGAGGGTAAAGGTGCGTGGTAGGGTGGTTATTTCAAGCTAGGATCATGACTGGTTTCTCTTAACACTACCCTCCCTCCTCTCTCATTCTCTCGCTCTTCTCTTTCAAATTTGACTTAACCCCTCTCCCTCTTATCTTTCTCACTTAAACCCTTCCTCTTTAGCTCTCTTCTCTCATATCTCTCTCTCACTCCCTTGTTGTGCCCTTATCACTTCCTCTTTATCTTTGTACATGCTTCTCTTATCGTCGTATTTTGCCTAATATCTCCTGATTCTCCTATTCCAATCTCCTCCTGCTGTATCCCTCTCTCCAATTCTCCATCTCTTCGTATCTCTATTCTCCTCCAATTCTCAACGACTGTAACTCCTTCTAGGGTATTACCAATTCTCTTTTTACAGTTTCTCCTTTCTACATCCTTCTTTCTATCGCCCTCAAAGAGATTTTCAATGGCGAAATCCTTAAATAGAAGGTTAAGAGGTTTTTGCAAGGAATAGTGGGTATTTATCACGCCAGGCTAATTTATGTGCAACGTAAGAATGGGTACTTGTGTGTGTGTGTGCGCTCCTCTGTTCTAGGATGCACGAAAACCTTTCTCGGAGGCAAGAGGGTAGAATATGAGGTGCTAAAAGCCGACCTTTTTTGACAAGACTAATGGAAGCGATGTTAAAAAAAACAACATCAACGCAAAGAGGTTTATTTCAGCGCGTAAAAGAAAATTTCACTTGCTCTATCTGTTAATAATGTAGATAATATTACAAAGGTCAGCACTTTTGACAGTGATAGAACCAGCAAAGATGATTTAACTCTGAATAATAACTTGAAATAAGATGATGAATTTAATGTCTTAATTATAAATAACTCAATAGATTCTCAGAATTGCTTAACCAACTACCCATTACAAACATTGGTTACTTCGGTTTAAAAATTAGGGTCCTTTATAATGACAAAAAATTCATCCAAACCGGAATAATACTTTTTTTATTTCAATCCCGTGGCTGCATATAAATGCGCCAACTCAAAATGCTATTGAGTAAAATATAGTTAAATATTTTACAGTAATTTGTTAGATAAATAAACTTGATTACTATAGTATTTTGTTCGTGTTATAAGAAAAAACATTTTCCTTTCATTTTTCTGCGATACATAAGATGTAATGAAGTTTGAACAAAAAATGTGGACACTTAAGTAACTGAAAGAAAAATGCATTTATGAGCCGCAAGTGGAGACATTTCATATTGAGTATGTAATGTGTATCACTCAATACAAATTGACTTTTAAAATTGATCAATAATAATTGGTCGTAATTAATGAGTAATCGCGTTCGTAGAAAAAAGAAAGCAAAGAAAATACAGAAGTTCACGAGAGCAAAAGTTACTATACCTATTAATTTCCAAATGACTCGCAAAACCAATAACGAATGAAGGCGCTGATCAAAACATTCCGATAATCTTTAACAAAAACGTTCGCTCGATGCTGATATCCACTTAGGAATCGTATAGTAAAAATATTTAATAAACTTACCCCCAACACGTGTCCCCTTTCGACGATACACTCAAGCGATTTACCACCATTTCTTTTGTCCTAAAAAAAGAGAGAGAAATATATTTAATTGGGTTAAATATATATCGTGGTCATCCATCAGTAATATTTTTTTAAAATTTGAGTAAATCGAAAACGCTCTTCGATAGCCTGGGTGGAGTTTATATGTAACCATAATTCATAAAATTTCTAAATACGTCTAGTACATTAAGGTCATCACGAAACCATTCTGAGCTAAATACTTATTATCTGTATATTTAAAAATGGGATCATTTAATTTCACAAAAATTAAACCTTCAAAGTATACTTAAGATTCAAGCGATTCCGAAACCATAGTCAAAGGAATACTCGACACAATTAACAAAATATTTAATCATATATTCTTATAATTTGTATTTTATGTTTGTCTACATTCATTTACGGTTTCGACCATACAATGTAAAAATTCCTTCATCATCTTCATTTTTGGCAACCCATCTTTCGTGACACATAACTGCATATACATAGTTAATTTATTTCCTCCCCAAAACAATTTAATAAATCCGTCTGTATTTATTGGCACGTTCCTTCGCTCAGAAACGTTAATCCACATAATTTGGATGCCGTAAATTTTTCTTTCACTCGCCCGCTTGATGAATTTGTCTTTTTTAAATATTTTCTCTTTCACTAATAAAAAAATAAAAACACGACTTTCTCTCAAAAAACGAATTTCCGAATTATTCATCGTCATGTTTTTCGATTCGGATTTTGCGTTTTCATTTCATCTCGGAGCGTTCCCGCGTAAATAACATTTTTCGTAAATTCATTACCGCCTATCTCTACAGTTTTTTATTTATTTTCTCCGTCTTGATATTAATTTAACTATATCGTTTCCCTCGTTCCCACGTTGATATCCAGCGCAAATTTCCCTCCGTAGCCGAAAGACGAAAATTTTCGTGAGCGGCTCCACCCCACGTGGAAATTACCTTTCGGAAAAGGGTGTTTTATGATCATATCCATTATTCCAGCTTTCCTTTTGTATCCATGCGTTAATGATCTCGTGAGAAATGCATGCGATTCCGCGATCCAGATCCACGAACCCGAAAAAGAAGACGAGCTCTTCCTCGTCTACTGTTCGTAATTGCGTCCATCAGAATCTGCTTACATTGGAAGTGGGAGGATGAGGAGGTACATAAAATGAGGACCCTAATGCATTTCGTTTCGGTCTCTATTGATAAAAAATAGAATGGTAAAGGGAGAGCTCTTTTCACACGCTTTGCGAGGCAATCAAATCTTTCACTCCTTATCGCCACTCTTCTCCCCTTTGCCTCGCATCTTCTCTCCCACTCTCATTTCCCTCTCTGCCCCTCTCTTTCCCTATCTCTTCGCATCATTTGCTGGGCTCCACTGCCCATCTTTTTAAGTTTCGTCTTTCTTCGCCGATGATGTTTCGCAGGCGTTTATTATTTATCAATATTATTCTCCTTCTTTGTGTCGATCATTTAAGTATCAAATATTGGTCTCAGATTTAGAATTATACGTTGACTGAAAAAATTAAGTTCATTTAAGTTCTCAAGAGAATTCATATTCCTTCCGAAAATTATCAATTTCTTATTAGTTTTTACGATAAGAAATATTAGTTATCACTGCCGCCGCACAATTTCTTGCTCAATATAAATTGAAAATATTTAAATCAAGGAAAGATTTTTTTTCATATTTCTAATGAACACTAATTATGATGCCCCCAGCCGTTTCGTTTACTCATATCCCTCGCATTTACTTTAGCCTTTTCTCTAAGTGTCTCACAATTTTTCAATCCCTCCTCCATTTTGCTTGTCTGGCTTCGAAACGCAATAACTTCCCTTTAATCTTAAATGAAAATTTCCTTCCTCTTCAAACCCTTTTAATTCCGAATTACATCTTATCTTCTATCCCTGCAGCATAAAAATTAAGCTCTTAGGACGTTTTACCCAATTAATTATGCACCTGACCAACCTTTTCGAATCAAGCCACCGCGTAATTTCTACCAACCTAAATAAAACATTCCAAAAACAATCTCTCAGTCGCCACTCCCAATCCAACCAAACGAATAATTTTAAAGTTGCGTTCGTGCCATATCTCTCCGTACCTGACCGCGCGCACGAAAATTTCCTTATCCAAGCCCCGAAAAGCAAACCGCCTCCCGTTTATACTCTTTCCGAAACATCTGCAAATCTTTTAATCCTTCTCAGCCGTTATTGGTTACGCCTCTTTATTTACCCCTCCGTGTAATGACGATAAACTGCACGTATCCACCCCATAAAGGTTTCTTTCCTACTTGCGTCTTAACGTTCCCACATTTCCTCTCACGACTCCGCCTCCCCTCACCGCTACCCTTTCTCCCACTCTTCCCTGACCCTTTTTAACTTTCCCTATAAAATACCTCTCTCTTTCTAAGTCCTACCTTTATTATCTCCCACCTCCATCCCTACCTGTTATCGCACCGCCCACTGGAGGAGAAAGAGGAATGAGTGGGATAAAAGGAAATACTCGCGCGTTTAAATCACCAGACTATTATGTGAAGGAGGGAAGTGGTGGGTTACATGGCATGGGAGAGGTGCTGCTGATAACACCGTCACTCACTTTCTTCACGTTCTTTTCGTTTCTAACTTTCTTCCCCGCGCCGTATCTCTCTCTCTCTCTGCTTATCCTTTTAATTGCGTCTCTCCGCTTTTGCCATTCGTCTCTTATTTTTGCTCATTCGGCGCGCGCGACCGGATTGCGTGCGCGGAAATGATTCGACCTCCGAGATTTTTGGCAGATAAGCGTAGAAAAACCTCCCTTTTTCTCTCTCCCTCTCTATTTATCTTTCTCCCTTTCTCTCTCTCCCTTTTCTCTCTCTCTCCCTTTTCTCTCTCTCTCCCTTTTCTCTCCCACACTCTTAATTTACATGTTGTGAGCTCATCGACCTCGGACCATTCCAACAGCTGCTCACTTAACCTCTTTAGCGAAAGGAAAAGATGGCTTCTTTTCTTTTTTCCACTCTCTCAATCTATCTATCCCTCTTTCTCTTTCTCACTCTCTCTCTTGCTAACGGTCACATGAGCGCATACACACGCACATATGCACGCATTTTCATGACAATCTACGCAATATACTTTTGCGGAAATGAGAATATGATATAACCAACGGACGTGAACATCATTTTGCCATTTTCTGGTGCTAGGTAAAGGATGGTGTTCTAAGTTTCTCTGACTTAGTTATCGTTGCAAATGCAAGAGAAGCAATTGCCTAGGTGAGTCTCAATTGCAATTACCATTTACCTAAAAAAAACTGAGAAAGTGATTGGTGACACAAAATAACGATGCCAGTATCGAGTATGGAAACCTTACTGAACCGATAAATAAATAAATAAATTGAACACAGGCATCCACACCCGCAAACACATTCACCAACATACGCGCAAAATTTCTCTGTCATGTATATTACGCATTTGCCCTCTCCATATCTCCTCTTCCATTCATTTCCTCGCTTCCGTAACTACGGTCCATTCTCGATTTCGCCTTCTCCCTCTGGGAGATTTTTTCCATTCTGGACATGCGGTAACGCTGTCTCGCTCGCATGGTTGCGAGCGCGTGTGATGAAGAGGCGGAGGAGGGTGATGGGACGCACTCCCGCAAACGAGCGCGGCGATCATATAAAGCTTAATCACCGGACGCATCCCTTTCGCACCAAAGCGCATTACTGTAGTTCTCTCTCTATCTCTTGTTGCGGAATTTCAATGAGAAAACGAGCTACCTGAAGACGGAGACCGAATAGAATCTTCCAAGGTGTTTCTCCGCCTCGGAGGCCGTTTTCTCCTATCGGCTGTGTAGGATCGTTGCTTGCTTTCTATTTTAGCGCGTTTTATTTCATAAACGATCCTACGTTTTTGCTCTGTCTATCCGTTTGTGGAATCAATTAAATTAAAATAGATAGATGTTATACGACAAAAGATGTAAGACTGAAATTTTCCGGGTGCATGTGTTCTATGACGCCATTTATTACGCCACCAAAGAATGTTTTGGAGAAATCGGTGGGCGGCAAGGGGTGCCTTCAAATGTTTTAAATTGATATTCTGAGCAAATTGTTCTATAAAAAAGTTAAAACTTTTCGCTATATGTGGTTCAAGAAAAAAAGTTAAAATTTTTCACTATTTGCGCGATCTTTAATGCCATATATAACGCTGCTAAAGGCATTTTCTTTTTAATCGAAGAGCGTCATGGGGGCCTCTTTTCAAAGAAATGCAAAAGCGTCAGCAGAGCCCTTTTTAGTAATATAGTATGATCATATCATAAGCCTATAAGTTATTAGATTAGAAATCTAACATGTTAAAGAGTATAAATATACTTTTATCATTAATTATTGAGTAAATTAGCTTATATGATTACATTACTATGCTCATAAAAAATTTTATTTTTACAATTCTAAATAAACCTCAATAAATAAAAAGCGCTTTTTTATATTGCGTCAATAAATTAAGGACCCATTTTTCAAAAACTCGAATGCAGGTTGTTTTTTATCGAGGGAATTAATCGCGCGGCCCAATGAAAAATTAATCGACGAAGTCGAATATGACCGCGTAAATTATTACGATTCAGTCTATAATCGTTCCTAGTAATCTTAAATTAATAATAATTAAATTAAATAAAATAATAATTGGACTATATTTTTCCTTAATAATGTCGTTTGTCTGTCTGTCTAATATTCTGCGAAAGAATTCACATCGCGATTTGTGGTGCGGGTTTGAGGTTGTTTGGGATCAAGTGTCGAAGGGGTGAAGAGGACCGCACGCGCGAATCAGAGACGTTAATAATAATTTGCGCGCAAGATGTTACTATTTCTTTTAACGAGCAAGTTGAAAGTCTTTAAGGTTGATTTGGATTCGTCTTAAATTACTATATATATATATATATATATATATATATATATATATATATATATATAATGGGCTTCGTCCCTCGCTCCGCTAGGTGAATTTTCCTCATTTCGGCATATACGTATTTAAGGTGGACATGTATACTTAGCCCTATTTTCGGGCTTCTCTTTCCCTTCCTCCCATTTCCCTCCCTCCCTCCACCTCCCTCTCTACTTCACCTCCCTCTTTACTTCTCTATATCCATACCTCCCACCAAACCTCCCGCTTTCCCAAACTTCCGCTTCTCCTCATCCTCTCCCTCCCCCTTTCCCTCTTTCTCTTCTCTCGCACTCTCTTCTTTCTCTCGGTCACTCTCTCTTTTCCCCACCCACCCGCCTTCCTCCGTTTTCCCAATAAGGTCCTGTATAGGGTGACCATACGTCCCGTTTTCTCGAGGACTGTCCCGTCGTTTTGGACAAAAAAGTCATTTTGTACCGTTTTAAAATCTATCGCAATAAAAATTCAGATTTTCTGATAGTACAGCTAAAATTAATATAATACACATACGATTCTCGGAAATATTGACCTTACTAAATCGTAATTCATCATTTTTCAGCAGGAAACAAATTTACTCGCTAGCATTTGGTTTTGCGATCTCCATATCTTTTCATTGTTTGCTCTACATGAGCTTTGGTCTCTGTAGTTGTATTTACTTTCTTTAAGCTTACCGCACAATTTCTCAAAATTGAAATGAGAAAAAAATAAAGATTACCATTATTTGATACATATTGTAAGCACTTCGTAATAATATTTACCTGCAGAATATATTAAATTAAAATATATTCTGCAACAATTATCACCGACATCTCATGCCTAGTTTATTATTGTATTAAAATCGAGAGCCATAAAGTTTATAAATAAATCTGTGCTAAATTTTATTTCCATTAGTATTAGGTTTTTTCGTGAAAAATGCAACAATTAAGGTCAACATAACGGAGAACGATTTTTTCGAAAAAATTACTTTTTGGCATTTAAAGGGTATTAAATTGTCCTTGACATTATTACAAAATTATAATAATGAACGCCTCTGCTGAGCTTATATAGCCGCATGAAATATTGTTCCTTTCTTTTTTATATAGATAACCAGATACACATAATTTTCCTATCTATAGAGTTGATCAAACTCTTTCAAATTATTATTATTATTAAAGTGATAAAAACAACCCTTTTAATAAAAATCGCGCAAAAAATTTGTCCCGTTTTTTAATTATAAATGATGGGAAATGTTCAGCTTTTATCTTTTTGGAATATGGTAAACCTGGTCCTATATAAATTTACGAGTACGGGAACAATTCTGATTGTTCTTGGCAACGAAATATTTTATTCACAAAGAACTTAAAATCAAAACAATTTTCTGAGTCAATTGGAATCGTATTTGAAAATCTACGGTAGAAAAATGAATTTTCATTCTTTTGTACGTGCAATGGTTCAAGTAACATGCACCATACCGTGGATGAAAGAATGAAGTTTATTTTTCCTCAAGACAAAATTGAAATCCATGCTAAATTTGCGTAAATATTCTAATTTTATTATAAAATTATGAAACTTTTTCGATTTTCAACAATGAAAAATATTAACTACTATAGCAATGAAACCAATCCCTTTCAATGGGAACTGATTTTCCATGTTTCAACAGCATTGATTTAATGCTTACACTGTATTATAATCTATTTGATTTCACCCAGCGACGTTTACATACGATGACGTGATACTTTTAAATTCATTTTTTTATCAGTATACGAACTAAAAGCCACGAATGGTGTCGCCATAATCCTAACGCAAAAAATATGCTAATTTATACATAAATTTTATCGTGGTATAAAGGCTATTTTCTTAATGATGATTATAGCTATTGCTGAAACAGGATGATCTAAGCCATGAAACCGAAAACTTGGACGCGAGCCGTTAGCCAGAAATTCCGAATAGATGCCTTAATTTCGCGGAAAAAGAAAATTATTGTCTTATTTATATATTATTATGCTATTGATTTTAAACTACGACGTGAAATTACGATGACGTCATTAACACACAAACTTTAGAGAAACATGAAATGTTTTTTAATGTTGATTCGTTGTTTTTCGAGAAATTTGAAATCTTTCCAATTATTAACTATAATGGCGTGATGCCTATTTTGCGATTTTTTAGGCGTTCTTTACCAGCAAATTGGTAATAGCGGAACGCCTCATGGGCACTTCTGGTCCGTCCGCCCGTCGTAACTTTCATCTCCTAAACCAGTGGACGGATTTTAATTTAATTAGGTATGAGTGGTCTTTATTCAAATTTATCGCCAACTTGTGATTTTCAACTGAATCCGTCAATTAGAACTTCCACTTTACATAATTATCTTAATAAACTTATACTCGTACTTCGTTAAATGGTATCCGTCAAGCAACAATGAAATATCTAACATTTATCTCACTAGCTCTTATATGATATGTAAGTTACAGATTAAAAAAATTATTCGGATGGAGGACAACATTTACTCAAAGAAAATCCGCGAGGCCATGTAATTACGAGTTATGGTTTCGGTGATATAAATTCTAGAAAATCCCGAGCAAAACATCGCATATTTTGTTTACGTCGATCTCTTAAGTGGTTCTTTCAGAAAACAACAATTAAAAATTCATATATTTCTCTCCCATTCTCTTATATGATCTGCAGCGTATAAATTAAAATATTTATTCGGATAGAGAACAACATTTACTACAAGATGGTCCAGAGATCACATAATTATGACTTATTGAGGTTCTTTCAGCAAACAATTAAAAATTCATATATTTCTCTCCCATTCTCTTATATGAACTACAAAGTATAAATTAAAATATTTAATCGGATAGAGGACAACATTTACTACAAGATGGTTTAGAGATCACATAATTATGACTTATAGTTTTGGATATAAAAATTCGAGAAAATCGCCAGAAAAACATGCACATTTTGTTTACATCGGTAGCGAAGACGGTTCTCTCAGCAAACAACAATTAAAAATCCATATATTTCTCTCCTATGCCCTTATATGATCTGCAAGGTATAGATTAAAAATTTTATTTGGTTAGAGAACAGCACTTGCTGCAAGATAGTCCCCGAGAATATAGTTCCGAGCTGGTCACACCACATACTTCCTCTTTCCCCTCTTTTGTTCTATAGCAAGACTATTCTTGTTTTTAGTTGCGTTCTTATTTCAAAATTTTCCTAAGTTCCTCTCGTAAAGAATTAAGAATTAGTTTCACACCTGCTCCAAGTAACGCACTCGACTCCACTGTGAAAATGCGCGGCAATATGAATTTTCACCGGAGATTACTAACCAAGCCATTAATTTTTAAGAAAATATTTCGTATTATTTTTTAGACTAGTAAAAAATAATAATTAAGAGTAAATTTTAAAAATAAATTTTATATGTTGCATTAAAATGTAAATAATACATTTTGATTTACTAGACTTGGTTTAATACTTTTGTAAAGGTTATATGACTGTAACCTTTTTGCACTTCTAAAAAGCTCTATAACCTTTACAAAAGTATTAAATGAAGTCTAGTAAATCAAAATTTATTTTTTACTTTTTAGTGCCGCATTTATGTTAGTTTTTTTAGTTATTTTTAGCTATTCTGTTTCGGGTGCTATCCGTTTTAAATTCCTCTATTTTGAGATGGCCTTTCACCCGCCTCTGGCGTTCAAATCTGGTCGTTTGCCTGTGAATAAATTTCAACCCGGAAAACTCGGTCTCTGCAAAAAATCTCTCACATCAAAGGTTATCTGTATCTGGCACAGCAACGTAAGACAAAAGATTTAAAATCAAATTTGAAAGTATGGAAGCGTGAAGAGAAACTTAATATTGCCGACGGTGATTAAGACTTATGTTTTGCGCTAGCACCAACCTTATGCGGCACATTTCCCAAACGTTGGAGCGCTCATAATTAAGAGCGACTATCTATGTGACGTAATGAATTCCCCAACGTAGTGCTAGCATTCGCTATATCAGTACAAACCTTAATACGAGGGTCATTCAATGTGTAACGAGATAATGTATTCTGTACGGTGCAATCCCTGATCGTTCCTGACTGCGAATCTCCAAATATGTTAGCGCATGCGCCCAGCTACGTTTCTTCCTTCTGGCTCTCTCCTAATAGTGTCAGTTGTATCTTTACGAGCTGTTCAAGATGGACGCTCCGTTAGCCGGATGCAAAATCGAAGAGCAGCGCGGTGTAATACTATTAAGGAATTCGGAAGATGTTAGTGGTGCGGAAATTTATTGTAGAATTCGTATTAAGTATGGACTGTATAGGCTGCAGTAACCTACAAAAATGAAAGGTAAAAGTTAAATCGCCAACTATTTCTCGTAGGGTGGCTGACCGCCTGTAGGCTTTAATTATTAGGTGGGCCCCAAAAAGGGTGAGAAGTTTTTTTTTAATTAATAAAATATAAAATTATGGAAACAAATGGCACTACGTCGTATTCATTACCCAATGCCAATTTTTGCAGCATATATTTTAGTTTTATTGAAAGAGACAAAGCAGTCATTGAATGTAACCCCTAGTAAGTTCAACGAAAATGTACCAGAATGTAACCATCGCCCAGGGCCTCCATAAGTTCCAATCCGTCACTCGAAATAAACTGCATTATCATATGAAACTTGAATGTATAAGGACATAATAGAAAAATTCAAAGAAATTTGCCACATATCTATTTCTGTATTAATAAAAAGATTTGTTCTTCAATTAAAACCCGTGGGTTATTGACGCAGCATCGAGCGATGCCTCGTAATTTTTTGAAAATTTTGTATTCGAAGGAGTTCCTGAAATTTTTCGCCCATTCGGTCCAATTTAATTGAACGCACGTCACCTATCATTTCCGTTTATTAAGCTTTCCAATCGAATGACCGAGACCGCCGCCATTTTTTACCTTATCCTCGTGTGTCCCACGGATCGTTTCATTTCAGGGGCAAAGAGGGACCTCGCGCGAGCAATAAAAATGAAAGTGTTCTGTTTCGAATTTCGTACCCAATTCCGCTGAATAGGGAAGCAGGGCTCTTCCGTTATTCAAACAGGTTCGATGAAAAAATCGAACTATTTTGTGAAACAAAAAAAAAACACAGAGAAGGTACCAGACGCCTCCACGGAGTCGTACGAGTTAAAAAAAAAACTTTTTTCGGCCTCTCGCCGATTCTGGCAGAAATATGGCGTCAAAATCGATATTTGTTTGTTAAAAAATAAACAGAGCAACGAAACATGAGAGAGAAACGCCCAGGAATTCTTTTTCCATCTGTATGTGAACTGCCGACGGGAATCACCGAATCGGCTAGAATTTCGAAAATATGTTTTTGTCCGCGGACTGACAGGTTTTCGAAACGGTATTACCCTGCACGCAGGTGTCCAATGTTTTAAAAAAACGTATGTGAAGAAATTCCACCTCAACCGACATTTTTTTAAGCCCATGTGCTCGAAAAATGTCAGATTTGAAACTTTTGGCAGGTGTCTGAACCTCTAAGGTTTCTAACATTGCAATCCCGCAAAAACAAGCATGTGGATAAGATTCATAAGAAATATGCTACTAGTCGAATTAATAAACCGTTCTGTCTTCAATCAAAAGGTTAACATGGTGCGAGTATGGAATCGTAAATTATCTAGCAAGGTTATTCAGGGATTACGTTTAACGAAGGCAAAGCAGGTTGCTACAGCGATAAAATAAAAGTCGACGATAAAAATATTAACTATCATTCGCTTTTCATTAGGAGAGATTATGATTCTTGGGCTTAAATGCTGCAATTGAGTGCGGTTTTCTTTAAGGACACTGTAACGCTTGTTTTTACTTTCATATCAAGTCGCCTTTGGCTCGATGCTAATAACTATGCTAAAGTAACGGGTAACGAAAACTGTGCTGCGTCTCATGGATTATTGTCAATAATTCAAGCGTTTTCATTAACATTTTTATTAGTTTGCACAAACATTACTTTAAATGACATGAGTTACATCATAACCGGATTAAGGTGGGTGCATAGGAGACACGTACCCCTGGCCCCAATTTCCGTGGGGCTCTCCCCATGGGTAAAATTACTCGTGTTTAAATGAATCATATACGTAAAGCTAGAGAAAATTGGATAAAAGAAAAATGTGATGAAATACAACAAATGGAGAAGTTAGGACGGTATGATATGATGTACGCAAGGGCACTGGAATTAGAAGATAAGGTGTCTAATGGAATTCGTGGTAAAGGAATTATGAATACGAATGGGAAGATCTCCGAAACAACGGATGTAGCACAGGTATGGAAAGAATACATTAAGGAACTATACACCAAGCAGGCAGGATCGGCAAAACTGGAACTGGAAATTGAGAAAAACATTGAAGAAGACAAATTAGGACCAAGTATTATGGAGAGCGAAGTAGAAAAGGCGATAGTGGAACTAAAGAAGGGGAAAGCCACGGGCAGCGATGGAATACCGGCTGAGATACTTAAAGTCATAGGATCAGAAGTACTAAAAGCGATCACGAAATTAATTTATAAGATTTACGACACGGGAGAGTGGCCTCAGGATTTCCTAGAAGTAACAATGATCCCTCTATAGAAGAACCCAAAGGAAATGCAGTGTAAAGATTACAGAACTATAATATAAGCCTTCTGTCACACACATCGAAGATCATCACGAGGATTCTTAATAAAAGGCTGGAGAAAAAGGCAGAAGAAATAATAGGGGAAGATCAATTCGGCTTCAGAAAAGGATGAGGAACTAGAGATGCTATAGGAGTAGTTAGAATCATATCAGAAAGGGCAATAGAGTACAGTCCAGACAGTGGCGTAAATATGGGTACGCAAGTTACGCGACCGCGTAAGGGCCCAAGACCAAGGGGGCCCTCACCCTTGCATCCATTGTTTATAATAATTTATAAATTTAATTATTCATAATAAATATAAATACTTAGTTTATCAAAATTCTATATTTACGTTATTTCTATTAATATCCATTACACTCAGAACACACTAAAAAATATTCAATTATTAAGTGGGCCCCTGAGAGATTTTTTGCTAGGGGCCCAAAAGCTATAGTTACGCCACTGAGTCCAGATATCGGCGTATGTTTCGTAGATTGGAATAAGGCCTTTGATAGAGTAAATTGGGTTATGTTGATGAAGATATTAAAGGATATAGATGCAAACTAGAAAGACAGGAGACTGATCAGGAATCTATATGTGAATCAAGTTGTAAAGGTCAGGTTGGAGAATGCGGACACCTACGGAGTAAATATCGGTAGAGGAGTAAGACAGAGCTGCTGCCTATTGCCGACTCTATTCAATATAAATGGAGAATGTCTAATGCAAGAAGCGTTAGAAGGCACAGGAGATTTCAAAATTGGAGGAAGGATTATAAGAACAGTAAAATACGCGGATGATCAAGTACTTCTAGCAAGAAAGAAAGAGGAACTCCAGAAAATGATAAATAGACTAGTAATAACAGGTAGAAAGTACGGTATGATAAATTAGCACGAAAGTAAATAAAAGACCACTGCTGAAAAGGGTATGGAATCAAGTTAACCCAACCCGCGAAAGCGTTAGTACCGCATCCGTAGAAAATTTTACAAAAATTATCATACTTTCTTAATCTAAATGTAACGATCGCCGGGTATGTTTTCTATAATATAGATAATACATAAATGGCTTAATCTGTGTGTATGTGCGTGTGCATCGAAACGCTATAGAGTTAAACAGGAGAATGAGAAAACAGTTCATAACTCAAAAATTTTTTATTCTTATCAAACTTTCAGGAATTACTTGGCAATGCCACTTTTGAATTTTTAGCTGCTCGTCTCCTACACTATAGTTTAGCCGGCCAGAGTTGGCACTGGTTGCTCGGAAGCAGTCAAATGCCAATTCTGGGGGGGGGGGGAGGGAGTAGATCTTTAGCTAATGGGACAACGTGAAGTGCGAGCCGTTACCATGGAAACGTTACTTTATCATCATTTTCTCTTACCCCTCCTGTTTTGCTAGTAACACACGCGTAATAAACGGTGACTCAGCAGGCTGGGGTAAACCGATGGTCGTAAAAGCATTTAGCATCATCGTCTTCCCAACGGTGGCTAGGCAACCAGCATTTCAGGTGTCAACTCTGGCAGGCTCGACTATAACGTCATGGATTAGATTCCGGGTGCGATCACTTTCTCCATTTGATTAAAACTGGGATGGGTGTAGCACATTAATCATTTTCATATTAAAATCATCGCAACACAAACGGGACAGGGCGACCTTGGAAAAAATCTTACTTTCGCGGGATTTGTGCCCGCTGCCCTTTCGAGCAGCAGGCGAGTAGCAGCCAGCATCCTAACTACTACACCACCTGCACCGCCGGAGGGAGGAAGAGAATAGGAGGGAAGTAGAAAATGTAGGGAGGGGGAAAGAATGGGAGAGAAGAAGGGAATGAGAGTGAGGAATAGGAAAGTGGAAGGAAATGATAGGGAAGGGATATGAGAATAATTTGAATAATAATATACGTCATTCATGCATGCACCTCATATTTGACGAGCAACTAGGCTAGTCTTATTATAATGGGCCAGGAATCACACAATTCGTAAAATAGATCTCATTAAATAAGTGATACAATTAACATTTATAACTGACGCGCTATTCATTGGTTATTGGTCTTTTACCCTTTCTCGAAAATTTATTTTCCATGCTAGCATTACAATCGGCCGTCACGGATCGTCTCCTTGTCAAGTTATTGTGATTTCTTGCACGCCAAATGTCATTTCTACCTTTCGTTTATCTCATGATTTGCATAGTTGGGAAATTCATTGGCCCGAGAGAAAAGACAAATTTTAGAGATTTATAGAAGGTAAAATAAAAATAACAAATGCGCCTATGGATTATATTTATATTGGATTTCACTTGGATAAAAAGTAAGTAAAATACATTTTGCATACATAAACTATTTTTATTTAAAACTGTAAATTCTTGTAAGATTTAAATAACATTTAACCGAGATAAAAATCATAATATAAGATGTTGCGCAAAGCCGTGATTTTCGCGAAATTTTACACCACGAATAGGACCTTATCGCACGAAGACTTCGACCGGCTTGAAGGGTTAAAGAATTAAAAATTATAATCTGGTTATTTAATGGTCACTGACAGTAACGCCAATCTTAGGGAGGACACGCAAAGCAATCGTGTTTGAATGTGCTGACGTAATAAATTAACGACAGGTTGCTCTCTTAAAATTATTGCGTGCTTCGTCTGTTTTTATAAACCGTTTTTCGACTCTCCCTTTTAAAGATACGTCACTGGAGAGTTAGGATATGTTCTTCTCGTTTTTGAAGATTCTGCCACCCAGTGTTACTGGCGTGATGATAACAAGTTCAAAAAATGGGATCTCGACATCAATTTTCTTTTTTGGCAATGATAAAAAAGGCGCAAACGCACAATTCCGAAAAAGTTAACTTTTCGTTTTTTTACGATTGATATATTTAGCATAAAATAGGACCTAAATGAATTTGCATTCTTTTCGAAAGTTGAAGTCAACTCAATTAACACCAATACGAACTTTATATCATTATCAACGTTCATCAAAAATTTGAAAAATACAATAATGGATAATATTTACGAAGTTTTGGACGAAATATCGTATATAATTGGCACTATAACGCAATACACAGCGTGATGTCATTTAATATCCTTAACCTAATGCAACCCAAACAATAACTCGCCCTTAATCATATGCAGCCCGGAAAACAATAGCTGAAGGAAAGCTACGATAAACCTAAATTACAGCACTAAAGAATAAAATAATAAACGGTGCAATATACATTGTACAAACTTCTCATATACCTACGTATATAAGTTTGGTCTCACTACACTTTTTGCTCCAAAAATAACTGTTTGGCAATGCACTGGCAATTCAGTTAATAATGCGTAGCAACAGAACCAAAGCGAATGACACCATTAACCTCTCACGTCTAATACCTCTCACTAATAAGCGTGTGGCGTTAAGTACGGATTTTAGACTAGAGAATCTCCGGGTGCCCCCTCCCCTCTGACGCGTGCGTTGAGCGTCTTGTACAGAAATAATGCCACTGGACGATATATAGTAAATTTTTTGGGACATATGGCTTAGTTAATATTATTTGTGAAACCAGACTGTACGTCTGGATGGATTTTAATCGAAATCCTTATGGCCATTTTTGAGTAAATCGAATTTTGTTTCAAAATATCCAAGAATAAAATACCTTTAATTGTTGCGCAATATCGTTTATCTCTTCAGAATGTCTTTCATGAATGATATAATCCATAAATATGGCATATCATTCGATTTAGTTTAATCATAAGGCTGAGTAAGAGTTTGAATGGATCGCGGCGGAGGCGTGACGTCATAAGGCTTAGGTAAGATAGCTTAGCGTACATTGTAATGTCACTGGACGCCATATAGTGATTTCAAGAGACATATACCTTACGCAGTATTATTTGTTACATCAAGCTCTACAATTGTAGTAATTTTAATCAAATTCTCTCGAGCCATTTTGAGTAAATAAAACTTTTCAAAAAATCGTCAATAATAAACTACCCTTTATTTTCGTGCAATATCATTTTTATGAAAAAAGGGTCTGCAAGGGATTACATATTGCACAAATACCATATATAATTTGATTTTATATATGCGTTTTGGCCCTAGAACAGCGAAAAGACAGACAGACAGACGGCATAGCGAAAACCACTTTTATGGACTCGGGGACACCTAAAATGTGTATTTCCATCAAAATCTCGAAGTAATTTTTAACGATTAAAATACTTTCTCAATATACTACGTAGATATATGACAAAGTAAAAAACAATAGTAATTAAAAATATAAGATAACTTTTCTGCTTTAATATCTTTTTGGAAATATTTTTCGCAACTTCTGAGGCAGTTCAAATGAAGGACCTACTGATAATTTTGGTCCCCATAAGATGGTCAATATATGTATATTTATGTATTCGTATATTTTGTGAGAAAATTAAATTTAGTTAAACTCTTTCACCGAATGATCTATATAAATAATTCACTACCCTGAACTGTTCTGACTCCAACATTCCCTCCAGAGACCTACACATAAATAATTACCTCGAACGCAATTGGCAAAAAACTCTTACACGTTATATGTTTCCTGAATAATACATTTTTAAAAACAAGACTCCCTTGACATGCTGATGAATTGAATTGAATGTGCGAAAAAGTTACCTAAATAGAAATCCGCTGTCTCTCAGTCCGGATCGGTGGCAAAAAATCGAGAGTATGGCTACAATAGAAATGAGATGAAGAAAAATCAAACAAATAAAGGGTATCGAATGCATTTCGTCATTCCATCAGTCCCGAGTGAGGTCAGTTAGTAGCTTTTATTTGGCCGCCCCAATTTCCATTTCCCCTTCTATAGACCGAAGCCGCTTTACCGGCCGGGTAGCCTACTAAATGACGTCACCTCGCGCCTGTCAGATGGGCTTATATTTCATCCCTGACATCTTTAAGATATTTATCCAAGACGCGGATTATACTCATACGCATGAAAATCTCGGATCCTTAAAAATGTGTTAATGAACCTTTCCTCTGTCCTCCAAGTGATACCCGTTTTTTTTTTACGGAATCCAGGTTATTGTTTTCCGCGTGGCGTTTAACGCAGTCATTGGTCTTTTTATGCGCCCTAGGCTTCCTTTTGATGCGGTTTTTGACGCGGGTTGCGACGCCTGAAAATGTCTCCCGGAGGGCTTACGTTCCGTTATTCATTTTTTCTTTGTTGTGTTTCTTAGTGGAGAACGAATTTTCTCCCACGCGGATAGGCCATTCGCATTTTTTCTCGGGGAACAAAAACAAAGCATTTCGGTTGGAAAATTATACCACTGCACGCCAATATTCGCCGGTAATGGGGAAATATTTGTGTCACCCTTTTTAAAAATAGAATGATTAAACTTATTTGTCAGTAGAATGATGTGATTCATTATGGTATTCATTGCATTCCTCCAGTTAATTTTTCATATAATTCAAGCTGTTATTAGAATTTGAGTAGATTTTTCTTTAGAATGCTGGAAGAATGGCTGAATTTTTTTAAAAAAGCGTAATGGGCTACAAATTTCAACATTTGTATTGAACAAAACTCTAACAATAAGACGAACGAAAATTTAAAAAAATTCTTATTAATGTTTTATCCAACTGATACTTTTTTATCGCATTTAACACTCATATAATTCACACTAATTGGGGCAGAAATTAGCCCTGATAGAGAGAAAACGGATCATCTGAAGGATGAAAATTTTAATGCTAATTCTTAAGTACTGTGAAATTACATGATATAATGCCAGTTACCATATTCACCCGTATGAATATCAAGTCTAACGAACACCGCACAATATATATGCAGGTATAAATTAATTGATCATCATCATCACCAATCTATGGTTCCTTTATGATAACTATTAATCAGTTTGAAATTAGAATGGTTATAAATTCATTGCATTACACTACACTACATGTTATCATAGAAAATCCTAGCATGCCAGAAAGTTTATACACCTGGTTAACCCAAAAGACGGATATTAAAGGATTTATTTAAGGATATTATTTAAATAAAGTTGTACATTTATCCAGCGATTCGTTCTGGGACAAGGCGTAAAATACCATATGCGGCTAACCTCAACAAAAGTTAACTTAATTCAAATAAAAACCATATATTGAGATAAAAACTTTAGCGGTTATGAGTGGTAAATTACAAATTTAGATGCACATATTCAATCATTTCAATCAATAAGAATTCATCATTGTACATCATGCGCGATGAAATGGGGTAGGTGGATGTTGACGTACCTAGTTCTGACGCCGAAGTGTATCCAATTTCCATTTTGATCTGGAATTGATCACGAATCGCAAATGCGAGATTGAACCCAATATAAAATATTCACTTTATTCCGGTGTTTGCGAAACTATTTTTTCCTCCTTTCAGCCGTCGCTCTAAAAAGCGGTCCATTTCGAACGTTTTTGCGGGAATTTATCCGTCAAGAGATTCCGCGTGCCAATCACCGCCGTATTTACCGTAGAAAATGCATCGAGATCCCAGATAAAAACTGACGTCAACGTCTCTGTTATTTTTCTCCACAATTGCCGCGTCAGCATATTGATACATTTGCCACTCCAATCTGTGGTTTTACTCAAACTCAAAATTTTTGGTTTTTGCGCTTAAATTTCCGATCATTTCCCATTTCTTAATCAACCTGTTTGCGCTTAGCCGCAAGGAAATATAGCTGCAAAAAAATTGCGACAGACTATAAAAAATATTTATCCATATTCCATATAAACGCGTTTGTATAATATATCGATGTTTGCAATATCCACTTATAACGTCCATTTGAGCTGTACAAGTACTCATTTGCTGTATCTTACGCACATATTTCTCTGAGTCCAAGGTTAATTCATTTCTGCTTGAAGAGTTAACCTATTAGGAAATTGATTTTTGACTTTTGCAAATTTGAGAAAATACTGAGTTCTTGCAATTATTCAAAATTAGTATAAGGTGCTTTTATCTTAACAAATTGCTTGCGAAAAAGTTAAAATTCCTTTGGCTGAAAAACCATATTGAATGCAATGCTGGTCTGTAGAAGCTACGGCCATTTTTTTAGCCCGAAACATTGCATGTAGTCGTAACAAGTATATCCTTTGGAAATTTAGACTAAACATTCCGACGTTTGTTTGAATAAAACTTGAATCTTTGTTTGCTTTGAAAAAATATATTCAAGACTAAAATCTTATATTCACCGCTTGGAAAAATAACTGATCCACAGACCTCCGACGGATTGATTCGGGTTTGCGGGAAGCAACAAACAAACAACCCCGAATTAATTAGTTTATCGGAAACTTTTCCCCATCTCCCCTCCTAATGCCATCCAGGAGAAAAAAATCCCGCAAAACATCTGACAGTCTCGTTTCTAATAGCTACGAAAATTCTGACATCTTTCCGATACTCGCAGTATGGCCTTATTTCTCCCATTCAAAAGACCTGAAAATGTGGAAGGGGAGGAGGATAGAGCAGGCGATGCTACGGGGGAGCACGCAAGTTCGCTATAATGCAATAAAACGGATGAAAATAACCAAGAAATTCCCGCAAACGAACGAAAAAGGTAGACAATACAAAAGACGGGGCCGCGTTACCCAACTCAATCTACCAACGCTCTAGTCCATAACAAGTTCCACGGACCCTCATTCTCCTCCTCCTCCTTTTCGTGAGAAATAAACCGAATTGTTTTCTTTCCCGAAGGAATTCCCCGTCTTAATAAAGAGTGAAACATTCCAGAGCCGACCCGCAGATGTCACTACATTCTATTCCCTCCCCCCAACCTTTTCTTCCTCCGCGATCTCGATGAATTTCATCCTTCATCCCGCCATATCTTCCTTGTCACTAGACGATAAAAAAATCGAAATAATATTTGTCCTCCCTTTCTACATGCGACAAGGGTTTCATAATATAAATACATTGGCATGTTCTTCATTTTCTCTCTTTCGGAAAAAACTGACTCGTATTCTCTCCTTCCGCATCCTTCCACGCCCTCTATTCTCTCTCTCTCTCGCCTTCCCTCCCTCCACTTTCTTCCTTCCGCTACTTCTTCTCTCTTCTTTGACTTCATTCCCTCCGATTTAACTTGCTAGAATTTTAATGAGAGGAAGGCGAAAAAGGACGCTTCTACGCTCCGAAATTATTCCTTGCGACTTTTATTTGAATTTTTATAAAGTTTTCCGCGGTGAGAGATTGCGACGCGGCGTCGTCTCCGGGAAAAATAATTCTCTTTCCTATCGGACGTGGCCGAAATAGTTTGGAAATTTCCCTGATTTTGGATGGGATAAGGAGGGAGTGAATGGATTCTTGGTGAATAGGGAACTGATGAAATAACGAAGGTTTTACCATTGTATGATGAATTATGATAGAGACAGAGAGGTTTCGCAGCAATTATTCCAAAAGAACGATGAAGAGTAGAGAAGTGTGCATTTAATTTAAAGCAAATTGATTTTCACTAATGAACTAATGTGTTGATCGCACGCTCATTTTTGTGGCGAAAATAAGAGGTCCACTAGCATAATAGACTTCAAAATTTGCCGACTATAAGTTGTTGAAACATTAACTTTTATCGAATTCTTATTTTACATTTGGTTTTTAAATCTGCATTAAATATTTATCGTGAGCATTCAATGTGGTTCAGAGTAAAAGTCAACAAGGAAGGCTATTTGGAGGAATTTAGAAAGGATAAGAGGGCTACTCACTCGTAATAACTTCTCTGAAGTCTGCGCTTACATTGCAGGTGTTTTGAATAATTATGGCAATACTAAAATTGAAAGAAAAACTTTGATGTTTCATCTCCTCCTCATTAGAGTAGGCTATAATGACACAAATATAATTAAAATGTTTGGTATAATAAATATAATATTTCTTCTTTTAAAATATGATTTAAAAACCTCAATTTTAAACGGAACTTTAGAGTAAGGAAATAGACTAAATAATTCTTGCACTTAGTTGTTATTATTTTACACACCCTAGAATCAAGCGTGAATGGACTGGAACTGCATCTTTTGCAACGCGGGCGAAAATAAGATAAAATGTCTTAAAATAAACGAAACTTCTTTTAGAAATACTCATACTCGCACGGTTGAAGTTAAAGCTCGATTTCACGGGGCATCTTCATTAGTCTTGATTTATGATTTGAACGCTTCATGCCATGCACGACATCAAAATGGGAAGCCCGCTCGTAATTTCTGATAAACTAGCCTTCAATTTTGGAAACACATTCATACTCTAGTGCACTCACGTTCACTATTAATCTAATCGAGTACTCAGTCGCGCGATTTTGGTTCGCTCATCGCGGCGTAGACGCGTCACAGCTTGACAAATTGTTAAACAAATCTCAATAAAAGCTAAGAGATGTGGACTGGATTCGAAATATACGGTGTCGTATTTCAAACCAATCATCCCCGATAACAATCGAACCCCGGGGTACTGTTTTTATTCCTCCCATAATTGTCGGTTCATTTTTTTTCATCCCTCCCAACCCTCAAACAATGAAGACATTTTGATCTCGTCCAACCAAAGTCGTGTTTTTCCCTCAGCCCACTTCATCGGTTCCATTAAGAGAAAAAAAAGTCAATCAAACTCCCCCTCAAATCCTCCGAGGGAATATCTACCTCCTCCGTCCTCGCCCTTCCCAAGCTTCCGCTCCATAAAACCCAACCCAACCCCATCCACGTTTCCTCCTTCGCTTCCTCTCTCGTCCAACGGACTAGAGACCTCATTAGCTCACGGTTTCGCACTCTTCCGAAAATTCTATTCCGACTCCGCACTCGCTCGCTTCTCATCTCGTCGGTTTCATTTTTTTTCTTCTCCTTTTGCTTTCCCCCGCTGTACATCCCTGCCCTGATATTTTCCCCCGGCCCGGTTCCTGACCAATCAGGTCGTTAGGGACTTTCACCTTCGCCTCTTCCCTCCTCCTTTCCCAGCTCTTTCTCCCCTTCACCCTCCCTCTTTCCCTCGCTCTCTCTCTCTCTCAGATGTCACGGCATTCATTTCGCAAAAAAATCCACCTCTCTTTTGTTTTTATTCCGAACCCTCCTTCCCCCTCAGGCGATGAGGTTGCGGTTGGGGGTAACGTGCGGCAGACGGGATGGAAAAATATAGGGAAAAAAGAATGGAAGAGAGGAAGAAGAAGAAAAGGGGAAGAGTAGTAAGAGGAAGAGCAGAAAAAGAGAGATGGAAAAAAAATTTGCGAAATATCTCCAAATCAGCTTTCGACATGGAAATGCCGACGTAATCCTTCCGTTTTATTAATATTTTGTTGGTTCGAAATAAAATAACTGATAATAATAATATTATTTTCATTTATTCCATCTCGTTTCCTTGTACATTATTCATTCCCTCTCTCTATCTCGCTTACTCACCCTTCCTTTTTTCCTTTCAAGGATTTAATGACGGTTCCCCCAAACAGAGAAATTACTTAATTGGACGGCTTTCTTCCGTTCCTATTTCCTCCACCTCCCTTCTTTTGCAGTGGCACTCTTTGCCCCGCCTGCCTAACGGGGTTTCCCTCTCTCTCTGTCTCTCGCTTTTATTCCTCGACGCTGAATCGCTGAGGTCCCCGGAGATTTTCCTCCTCTCTCTATCTCCCTGGTTTTCTACCACTTTCTGTCTTCCTCTTTCCCATACTTTCTATCACCTTCTCAACCTCAATATTCGCCAAAGTGGATGAGGACCCACATCTTGGATTCGTGTACTCTTTTAACTGTCTATATACTCGATGGGCGAGGGAGATATGAAGAGAGAGGGAGAGAAAGAGAGGGAAGAGAAGAAAAGGGCCACGGCGGATAATGGAACCACTGACGCAAATAAAAGGATGTTACGGTGTCTTCTTCCTGGATGGTGCATTTATGGCTCCGAAATGAAGAAAGTTTTAAGCTAGGGTCCTTGTACAAAGATAACGAAACGCAAATGTGACTCTCCCAAAGAGGTGATTTCGAAATCGTATTATTCCTTGCTTTGTCTAATCTAAATATTTACCGCGAGCAGAGATTATATATATATATATATATATATATATATATATATATATATATGTGTGTGTGTGTGTGTGTGTGTGTGTATGTTTGTTCGCCGATAACTTGAACATTATAAGAGCTGTTGAATTCAAAAGTTTCATGGGCCATCCTATGGACCAAAGGAAGGTCATGGTCTAGATTTGCAGACCGTGGGGTCTCTTATACCCAATGCGGTCAATAAAATACTATTTCCATAAGAACGTATGGGAAATGATGTGGAGAAACCCCAAATGCCATGCAGCCCCTCACTGATGTGAATATAAATATACCTAAATATTAACTTAGGATCACGAGAAATGGCTTATCTTACGTACGAAAGAATTAATATTTTAATTATTGTTCATGTTTTGTCGAATTACATGCTAAATTGCTCGAAATTTTCCTTTAAGCGCAAAATGTATCGGTTTAGATGACCATTTTCCAGGCAGCAACAAAGCTAAATTTCTCAATTGTTGCCCTCTTCAAAGGGAGATTGCCACGTAAAGGTTAATGCAAGGAAAATCCACGCCGTGGCGCGCCGTAGAGGAAGAATAGCCAGCGCCAAGGTACATGCATGGATACATGCCTAAATATATTTTATGAATACTTTTAAATTGAGTCAAATGATTTTTAACGAATATTATAACATTGTTATCTTTACCATTAACATTGAAAGATTTATCGCAACATAAATCGATACGTCTACTTACATTTGTTCGGTAACCAAGGTGTTGTTTATTGTTTACGTTTTGGATAATAATATTGACATAATTCAAATAATTTTATTGCGGCTTTAAAGACTTCGGTGCATTAATCCACGCGAATATTAAGTAAGACGAAAATGCGTAATTATATTAATGGTATAGCATTGCAATACAATAGCTAAAATAGTAAATATTAATGTATACATCGCTCGCATAATTAAGGAATGGACCTTTGGTAAAGTTTGGAACTTAAGTCAATTATTCTTATTAGATTATAATAACACTTTACATGCCATACCATCACACTTTTTATCGCCAAATTCGATTTTAAAGTCCGAGAACTCATTTTGTTTCGTAGGTTTAACATAAAAGTATTCACGTGACAAATTAGAGCCACAAAAACAGCCTTTGCACGGAATAACGTATGGTTAAGCTAAATTTGAAAATATCTTCAAACGTGTTCCCACCGGTTGCATCCCTAGAGCTTGCAAATCCTACCGAAGTTTTTAATGTTTTTGATATTCATGATCACATAATGTGATGCAGTTTCTTTCAATAGAAATCTTTTCGAGTAAAATAACTATATTTTAAAAATGATTTCATAGATTGTCTAAGAATATTTGATAAGAAATCTGATGCGGCCACCACATAACTCTTCATACCGAATATATTTCTAAAAATTCCGAATAGGTTACATGATAATAAATATTTAAAGGAACTGCGAAAAAATTTTAAATGAGTTAAAAGAACAGAAATAAACTCAAGCTGTAGGCTTATGATATTGGATACTAGTAGTTAGTGCTTGCATACTGCAAGCATTTCATCTCATCTTCAAAAAACATTAATTTTTCAGACTGATATTTCATCATTACAAATATTCTATTAATTCTAAAGATTTCACCTCCGCAGCGATTTTCGTTTTTCCCACATGTAAAAATAATAGATTAAATAATCCCCAAATGTTGCAATTTTAAAAATTTTATACTTTCTCCATTATGGGGTACTAATGCTACATATTTAAGCCAAATTTTAAAGTTTTAGCATTTCTATAAGTATAATAATATTTTTCTAATTGTTTAAATTTAAATAATTTTTAACGGCCGCCACATTTCATATATGGTAAAATTGATATGTTTATTTGTGCAAATTCACTACTCTGTAAATAATTTAAAATTTCAGCTTTCTAGCTCATCCCGTAGTACCTAATCAGTTATCTAATTGTTTAAAATTTAAGAATTTTTAATTGCCTAACAAATTAAAATATCAAAATTTGTATAATCCCTATTTCGTTTTTTTATGAATTAAACTGATAAAAAAATTTCAACTCTGTAGCTCATTTGGAAATACATAAACCTTGAAATTTTGTTTAAACAATGGCGAATTTTTAGCGGCCGCATTGTTGCACTTTTTGAAGATTTTCGTTTTTTCTAGCAGGTTTTGTGCAAAATCCTACCTATGAAAAAAATTTCGAATCTCCAGCTCGTCTGGAAGTGCCTAAACATAGGTATCCTCCTGTTATCATATGTTATACTAGTAGTTGGTGCTTGCATACTGCAAGCATTTCATCTCAACATAAAAAAACATTCATTATTCATATTTCATCATTACACATATATTTTTAATTCTAAATATTTCACATCCGCTGCGATTTTCGTTTTTCCCTCATGTAAAAATAATAGTTTTAAACAATTTCCAAATGTTGCAATTTTAAACATTTTACACTTTCTTCATTATGGGGTACTGATGCTAAACATTTTAGCTAAATTTTAAAATTGTAACACTCCTAGAAGTAAAATAATATTTTTCTAATTGTTTAAATTTAAATAATTTTTAACGGCCGCCGCATATCATATGTGATAAAATTGAAATGTTTATTTATGCAAATTTACTACTCTGTAAATAATTTGAAAATTTCAGCTTTCTAACTCATCCCGTAGTACCTAAACAGTTATCTATTTGTTTAAACTTTAAGAATTTTTAACTGCCAAACAAATTAAAATATCAAAATTTGTATAATCCTTATTTCGTTTTTTTAAGAATTCTACTTATAAAAAAAATTTTAACTCCGTGGCACATTCGGAAATATATAAACCTTGAAAATTTGTTTAAACAATGGCGAATTTTTAGCGGCCGCATTGTTGTACTTTTTAAAGATTTTCGCTTTTTCTAGTCGGTTTTGCACAAAATTCTACCTATGAAAAAAATTTCGAATCTCCAGCTTATCTGGAAGTGCCTAAACATTAGTATCCTCCTGTTATATGTTATATGTTATCTCCTCCTCCTCTGTAAGAGTCGTCGATATATAATGATATATGTTACTAGTAGTTGGAGCTTGCATACTGCAAGCATTTCATATCACCTTGAAAAAACATTAATTTTTCAGTCAGAAATTTCATTATTACAAATATTCTTTCAATTCTCCGCAGCGATTTCCGTTTTTCCCACATGTAAAAATAATAGATTAAAACAATCCCCAAATGTTGCAATTTTAAAAAATTTACATTTTTTTCATTATAAGGTACTAATGCTACACATTTGAGCCAAATTTTAAATTTGTAGCACTTTTAGAAGTAAAATAATGTTTTTCTAATTGTTTAAAACATAAACATTTTTAACGGGTGCCGCAATAGATATATGAAGAGATTGAAATGTTTATTTGTGCAAATGCACTGTTCTGTATATAATTTGAAAATTGCAGCTTCCTAGCTTATCCCGTAGTACCTAAACAGTTATCTATTTGTTTAAACTTTAAAAATTTTTAGCTGCTAAACAAAACAAAATATCAAAATTTGTATAATCACTATTTCGTTTTTTTACAAATCCTATCCCTAAAAAAATTTCAGCTCCTTAGCACATTCGGAAATACATAAACCTTGAAATTTTTTTGAAATAATTGCGAATTTTTAGTGGCCGCATTGTTGCACTTTTTCATGATTTTCGTTTTTTCTAGTTGGTTTTGCACAAAATCCTACCTATGAAAAAAATTCCGAATCTCCAGCTCATGTAGAAGTGCCTAAACATTAGTATCCTCCTATATCCTCCTCCTCCTCCTCTGTAAGAAACGTCTATATAGAATGATATCATCCTCTGTAAGGAACGTCTATATAGAATGATATCGACGTTTCTTACAGAGGAGGAGGATATAAGAGGATACTAATGTTTAGGCACTTCCAGATGAGCTGGTGGTTCGAAATTTTTTTATCTTCAGATAAAATAAGACTTATCACCTAAGTGACATGGGTTCGACTCCAGAAATTACGAAAGTTGCGTTTTTTCCCATAAGAAAAGCATTGCGCCATTTTTGTAAATTAATTATGGGCACTTGCCGGTAGAATAGAAAGATGAAATTTTCAGTGTTGCTAGATGGTTGCAATATCTATTAGGAATTTATGTCACTTTTACTTACAGTGTCTTGGGTTCGACTCCCGAGACCCCGGAATATCTCCCATAAGTTAGCATGGGAAAAGGTTTTCCCAGTGTGTAGACCAATCTAATAGGTTTAGGAAGATGAAATTTTGCAGGTTTATAGAACATTTGTCATAACCAATTATAAAAGTCGAAATTTTTTAAATTTTAGGGGTTGTTTTAACCCCATTCGAACATTATATTTTAATATTTTTTTATGTACTACGGGATGAGCTAGGAAGCTGCAATTTTGAAAATATTTACAGAACAGTGCATTTGCACAAATAAACATTTCAATCTCTCCATATATATTGCGGCAACCGTTAAAAATGTTTAAATTTTAAACATATAGAAAAATATTATTTTACTTCTAGAAGTGCTACAACATTAAAATTTGGCACAAATGTGTAGCATTAGTACCCCATAATGGAGAAAGTGTAAAATGTTTAAAATTGCAACATTTGGGGATTGTTTTAAACTATTATTTTTACATGTGGGAAAAAACGAAAATCGCTGCGGAGGTGAAATCTTTAGAATTAATAAAATATTTGTAATGATGAAATATCAGTCTGAAAAATTAATGTTTTTTGAAGGTGAGATGAAATGCTTGCAGTATGCAAGCACCTTCTACTAGTATGTTATATCCTCTTCTGTAAGAGTCGTCGATATATAATGATAGCTCCGAAGCTTCAACAATTAAGAAAATAAAAAGGAACTTATTGTGTTTACAATAGTCGCCAGTAGATGGTGTGGTGGTGGCAGCTGAAAAATGTAGTTTTTTTCAATATCTCTCCAACAATGTATTACATGGGAAATTGTTTCAAACAAAGGTTGTAGAAAGTTAAATTACCTACAACTTGAATTCCACTACGTTACGACATTTACCAAATATTTAAGCAAATATTTAAAAAGAACGGATGTGACAAGAGTAAACACCCACTTCCGGTTGACTGAATTTTACCAAAAAATAACCAGCATGTTTTCCTAAAACATAAATGTCAAATATAAAATTTCACGCTGAACGGATTAACAGTATTTTAGTTAGAGCACCCAAAATATCCCGGCCACAGACAAAGACATCCACAGACATTATAGAGAAAATAGTCAAAACATATTCAGGGGACCTTAAAACATGCATTTCCGTAGAAATCTCGAATTCGATTTTTGTCATGAAAACAATACTTGCTCTATACTTCGTATATGGAGAAAGTAAAAATACAGTCACCAAATTTGTCGATAAAGGATACGGGAAAATTTTATTTATTTGGGGAAACGATGGGTAAAACAAGAAATATTGCATACCATTAAGCACTACAATAAAAATTAACCTGGTTTCATTACTTGGTTTTATTCTCAAATCTTGCTCAATATTATTGTCTTGACTTAAAAATCCGAGCACAGCCGGGTAATTTGATCGCATCATCATAGGTATTCTGTCCGTAGACAGGTCCGTGATTATTCATGGTTAAACCTGGTTCTCCATTTATTCCTATTTTCCGCTGTCATCTTCATATCTTGATAACTCTCTTTTCCTTTAAAATCCTCTATCAGCTGAAACCTTTTCCTACCTCTTTCCCTTTTTCCATCTAGTTTTCCTTCAAACACGTCTTTAATCATACTCTCCTCATGTAATGTCCAACCCAGTTTGCCTTCCTATTTCTAATAGTCTGTATAATCATACTCTTCTCTCCTACTTTTCGTAGCACTTCATCGTTTTTCATCATGTCCATTTTATCTTTAGCGTTCACCTCCCAGTCCACTTTTCAAAGCTTTCCAAGTATTTGAAGTCATTTTTTCTTAGCGTCCATGTTTCTGCCCAGTACAAAACTACACTTCATCTAGTATACTACAATTTCAAACGTTTTGATGTATGTATGTTATGCTATACAAATTCACTCATTCAAAGGTATCGTAACGGAACCTGGCATGATTATTGGGGGCGCTAAGGGAAAGGCCGTCGAGTAGTTTACATTCCCGACAGATTTCCCATACAAAAGTTATTCGCATTGGAACTTTTAGAAATATTACTGACGACTATAGTTAACAATTGACGCTTAGTTACGTCTTAGTAACGCTCCTTTATCTTTTATTTATTGTTGGAGCTTCGTGGCTATATCCAATATCAGAAGGCTATAGTTTGAGTTTATTTCTGGTCTTTTTAAAGTCTTAAATTTTTTTCTCGGTTCCTTAAAATATTTATTATCATGTAACCTATTTAGAATTTTTAGAAATAATACAGGTATGGAGAAAGTCACGTGGTGGCCACATCAAATTTTTTTACGATAAATTCATTGGTGATAATGACATTGTTCAAGTCCAAGGACTTTATGTTGTTTCGGTTTAGTATGCGTTCTTTGCAGGAAGTGAACGCATGTAGGGGATGTCGTTTACGTCCGTTCGTCCATCCGTCCCTCCGTCCGCATGATAAAACCCGGGAACTGCTGGACTTATTTTGATGAAATTTGGTATTGGTAGTTTTTCTAAAATTGGTTAAAACCGGACAACAATTACGACAACTTTAAATGCCCTATATGCAGTTTACAAGGCTCCTTTGTTTCAACTCGGGAACCGCTGGACGTATTTTGATGAAATATGGTACTGCAGGAGTTTGCTAAAATTGGTCGATCAACTCTAATTTTGTTAAAATCGGACAACAATTACGAACACTTTACATCAAGACCTACATGTAGTTTACAATGTTCCTCTCTTTCAACTCGGCAACCGCTTGATTTATTTTGATAAAATTTGGTATTGGGGAGTTGTAGTAAAGTTTGTCGGCCGATTCCAATTTTTATTAAAATCGGATGACAATTACGACCACTTTACATGAAGACCTACATGTAGTTTACCAAGTTCTTGTTTCAACTCGCGAACCGCAAGACGTATTATGATGAAATTTGATATTAAGAAGTTTTACTAAAATTTGTACACCGATTCCAATTTTGGTTAAAATCGGAGAATAATAACGACAACTTTACAGAAGGATTTACATGTATTTTACAACGTACCTCACTAGCTTCTCGTTAAGTACTCATCTTAGCGAAAAATATTGAGAACATAATGAAATCCCAAAGAACGCATTTGGAAATTGTGTACTCCGAAATGGAGTACACCTTTCCAGTCTTGTTTATTTAGTAACTTAATAAATAATATTGTTTAGCGAATCGTGCTTAAACGTGGTGTAATAATATAGTAATCCCGTGCAAAGCCAGGTAATATATATATATATATATATATATATATATATATATATATATATATATATATATATATGTATGTATATATATATGTATATATATAAAATATATGTATATATAATGAAGTAAGACATCGCACCGTACGAGAAATTGTGTTTGTGATAAGAATGGCATCAAGCTGGGATAAAATCCGAAGGTAATGAAATTTACCTTTTTTTTAAGTTATGACGAGGCGGACAAATGATTCAGCTTCATAGCATCCGATATAATTTGAGGGAAAAGAATGTAAGTAACGGGAATCAATTAAGAGGGTGTCTAAATATGATGGATGCATCCGTCAAATCTAAAGAGAAAGTGCTTCTGATTATAGATGACTTTAAAGTATAGTACATGAGAATCGTATAGAATAATCCGTGCTTAGCGCAAGTGCGGTGTTTAGCCTTGTTTACAGACCCTTGAGATATACTATTCCATTTGCCAATAATGCATTTTATTGTAATATCAATACACCTAGATATATGTATTCGATAAATGGTTATAATTTAATTCTGACCAATTTAACTATAAAATTAAAAAGCATGATATGATGAGCGAGTTAGTTTTTTTAAATTCCAACCCGATTTGCGCACAAAATATATCTTTTTGACATTTCTTAGCATCATCCAGATTCGATAACCATTTTTTGCGCGGTGTATTTTTCGGAATCAGAATCAGCAAAGAGAGAAGTAGAGAGAAATCCGTTTTCCAACTCCGCTCTACCTCCGCTTCCCTCCTTTGCTCCGCTGTTTTTTTCTTGCTTCGCCATCGATCAAGAAAGTCTCTCGGGAGGCAAATGGAATGTATCTCGGGAAATAAAAAAGAAACGGAGAATAAAAATAAAATACATCCCTACCCACTGCTGCAAATTAAATTTCCAGACATATTCAGTCGCCTTAATTTCGACCACATCGGAAACAGATTGAATGGATCTTGACGGGTAGGCTAGGGGTGGAAGGATAGGGGAATAGGCGTGGAAATAGGGAGAAGAATGGGGGAAGATGTGGAGAGAATAAGGGGAAAAGGTGGGAGGAATAGGGGAAGGAGGAGGAGGATAGGGGAAGGGGAGTGAGGAATAGGGAAAGGGGAGAAGGATAAGGGAAGGGAAAGGAGGATAGGGGAAGGAGAATAAGGGAAGGAGGATAGGGAAAGGAGGATAGTGGAAGGAGGATAGGGGAAGGAGGATTAGGGAAGTGTAGGGAGGAATAGAGGGAAGGGGTGGGGAATAGGAGAAGGATTGGGAGGATAGGGTGAGGGTTGGGGGAATATGGTAAGGGGTAGAGGAATATGGGAAGGGGTGGAGGGAATAGAGGAGAGGGTGGAGGGAATAGAGGAGGGGGCGGAGGGAATAGAGGGGGGTGGAGGGAATAGAGAAGGGGATGGAGGGAACACGGAGAGAGGTGGAGGAATAGGGAGAATTGGTGGGTGGGGGAATAGGGGAAGGGGTGGGTAAAAAGGGAGAAGAGGCAGGAGAATAAGGTAAGGGTTGGGGGAATAGGGATAAGGGTTGGGAGAATAGGTTAAAGGTTGGGAGAATAGGATGAAGGGTCGGAGAATAGAGGGAAGGGGTGGGAGAATAGGGGAGGGCTTATGGAAATAGGGGGAAGGGGAGAATGCCATTTTATTGCTTTCCCTCAACGCGCACCCCCCTCCTTAACTCTCAACACAACGTCTCCTGTCGTCCTTTTTCTTTCTCCGAGAGCTTCCTTTAAAAAAATCTCCCCACTCATCTGTACACAGCTTGATTTTTTTTAAGCTTCTCATCTTACAGAATAACACATTTCGAAAGTCAGAGAACGTATAAAAGTTTAATAAACCACCTTCTCTCTCCTTTTATGAAACAGATTCTTTAATTCGACGCTTCGAATGAATATGTTGATATGACGATATTGGAGTCGAGTTCAGAGCCGGAAACGACGTATGATACTGAATACGTAAAAAACGGACGATTTACGCATATTTATAAATGTATTCATTTGCGTTTTCTAAAACGCCTTTCATACATTTAATGAAGCTCATATCTTGTTGGAGCAAGCTAGTTCTAGTTTGAAGCTCTTATCTCGATTTATTCCATTTAAAAATGCAATTTTGAACGTCTTAGTACTTCCGTCGGGTACGTATTCTTATGAATAATACGCTCTCATTTGCGTCTGGAAAGATTGAGGAACGAAAACTGCACTTAGCACAAATGCACTGCTGTAACACGCATTTAAAATGAATATAGGTTAAAGCGCGTTAATTAATTATTATTTGATAAAGTAAACATATTAATATGATCATAAAGGTTATTTTTTATTTCATTGAAAATTGTTGAACGTTTCTTTAAGCTTCATGAAATTAATTTCAGGGATATATTTTGACCAAGATAAATCCATTATAATGATGTCCTTGGTCTACATTCATGCTTTGTTATATTCTGAAAATATCGCAATTCTCTATGATTCCCGCTCTTTCTTAGTTTCCTGTAGCGGAGGCTTTAATGGAGAGCTATTTAGAAGTTTCTACGTATATAGGCATCATGTTGAAAAATCTTATGTAATTATCTAGCTAAATTGAAGTTTTCTCCGAGTATGCTAATGAACCAGTAGTCGGTGATGTACATGCACCGGAAATATGTCCCGGGAATAGTTTAAGAGAGCCAAATACTAGGCCGATAATAAGTCGAAATGTCCTCAGCACGTGAAAATCATTATGTTCAATTTATTTTTCCGCTTCGCATTAGTATCACTTAAAAAAATGTTATTTTATCTACGATAGCCATTAAATTTCTTTAATGTTTCTTAGAATCATAATTTAAACTGTAAAATACTGATTTCAAGTTACCCGCTTGACTAGCACGATTAGAGGTGAAGTATACATCTATAAATTTGGCCGTGAATCGTAAAGTTACCAAAATTATTCCATAAATAAGTTCTATATTAATGTGTGTGAGTGCTCGCGCGCACGCTCATATGTGTGCGTGAGTGTTAATGCCTGGAGCGATGTTAAATTTTCAACTGTTTCCTGTAAATATTTAATCACAAATTAAAAAGTAAAGAAGCGTTGCACAACTAAGATAAGAAATATTACATTCATACCGTAATTTACAATCTAAGCATGAAAAATTTGCTTATAAATTCTCACATAATAGGAAAATAGTTTAATAAAACAAAAGAAACTAATATATTTAACAGTAGTTATAAAAAATAAATGACGGAAATTAAAAATTATGTTCACATGCCGTGGAATTTAAAATTCATCAAAAAACAATTTGTAAGGACATTAAATGGAAGAAATTAAAATAAATTACTTCTATTTTTACGCTAATTTCTTCCAATCCGAAATAAGTAAAACGAGAAATAATTAGAATGCTAGCGTTTTCATAATAAAAGCAAAACTACCGAGTGGCAGCTATAAAAATGGACTCCTTAATAAGCTTGGTGTGATTCGATTTAAATTTAAAAAAAAATAATTCAAGGAAAATGAATTGTCTTCGATAAGTGTCGATTTTCACCACTACATTTTCTACGAAATTTATGCGTCATGGTTTTAAAATTTTGTTATCCGATCTCAAACTTAACATACTTTACCACCAAAAATCCAATACGGAAGAGTCAGTTTGTATATCATACCAAACGGCCACACAACATTCGAAATTGAAATGTTTTCTAATGTCGCTTATGTCACTGTCTTAAGGGCATATACTGAGCTTTCGTGGAATCCAAAGGTAACAGACAAAATTTTATGATCGGTTTATTGCGCTTTCTTTACCCTCAGCCCGATTTGGTGATTACTACATACAAAATATTGAATGAAGTTTAAACACGTCAATTTATTTTTAATTTATCAAACTACACATAACACTTATTTACGGAATATTGAATGGCTAGATATATTTAGTGACCGTATTTAATATAATCTTAAATTTCTTAATATCGAGGTCGCCTTCTTTGCATGGTTATATGGTGCTGAAGATGAGGAGAAAGATGAATTCTATGGGTATTAATTTACTTACATCGTAAATTATATATGATATATTCATTTACTAAAAAATTATTTCAATTTGTGTTATCAGGACAAATTTAGCGGTTTCAAGACTAAACAACAATATTTCAGATGAAAACGATGTTATTTTTATTCTTAACGATTTTCAGCATGGTTTCATTTTTCATTAAAAAATATGTACAGTAATTTTTATTTCGTTAAAAGCAGGGTATTATTTAAGTTGACTTTACAAGTTCATCTTAGAGTCTACCATGGTCCATGATAGGGTATGGATTTAAAGTTAAATTTTCAGGATTTGCCACATTAAAATGTAGTGGGTATGAATCAGTAGAGCATTTAGTTTTTGTTTTCAATGATTTTGTTTGGAAAATGTTTGTACTTTGAACTCCATTTACCGAAAAGTCAGGGGATGTCTCTTGCGTCTTCTGCGTGACAATATCTGCGGACCTCTCACGAAGAGGCGAAATGAAAGGTTTTCCCGAACTAAAAAAAATAGTACCGATCGTAAGATGGCCCTATGGCATTTCCAAAAGTTCCTGTCATAAAATTTATATAACCCATCTGAGAGGGAGCAAGTTTCCATCGTACTTAGTTACTTTTGCATTACTGTCCAATGAACATCGTTCCATACACGCACTCGGAGCTTTTGTTACTCAACAAAATGAGCTATTTTCATCGAAATATTCATTCATACATTACGCTGTGAATTATATTTACATAACATTAATTTTCTCATTCCCAATTTATAGCAATAAATTAACTGTTTCAGATTGGTGGCCGAAGTAAACAATAACACATTCGCCAAAATATAGATAACAACAAACAGAGCAGCATACAAGAAGCCTTATATTTATTTATTCACTTTTATACACTTTTAGTTAAATTTAATTAGATGGAATTCAATATATAACACTTGTCTAGATAAAAATTAATAAAATGTACTGAAATAAACGTTGGTATTAGATATCACTTTTAAGAAATATAAACGTCAAAAACTATAAAGCCTAATTAAATGCATAAAAATAAAGGTTTATATACGTCGCCTATTTTATGAAAAATAAATAATGTTAGTGATCGCTTATTAGGAAATATTAACGTCGAAAACTACTAAGCCTTGTAAAATGTAATAAAGTAAACTTAGATATTTGTCACCAGTTTTTAGGAAAAACAAACATCGATTCTAATCGTCGATTTATGGTAAAAATAAACGTCGAAAACTACTAAGCCTTTATGTAAACGTCGATATTCGTCGAAAATAAACTTCAATTTAAATCATTTATTCAAAAAAATAAACGAATTCTAGCAAGCCTACTTATTAGTTACGTTCTTGTAATTGCTGCAGTATATTCGTTAGAATTAGTCTGGATCTTGTTTAAAACTTGTTGTGATGTTACATCTACTTTTGTGTGGTATTTAAGTTGCAGTATAATTCATTTTCGCCGAAAATGGATGAGAGAATGAATTTTATTGAGTTGAAAAGAGCGCACGATAGTAGAAAGAAATTCATTTGGTTAGCTTTTCATTGCTGGAATTAAATTTAAAAAATAACAACACAACGAAACTATAATTCAATCGACATTATTTCGTCATGCACTTTGATGGGTAATTCGCTGACTTGTGATAAAAAATTTGGAAGATTTCAAGAGATGGGATTTGACGCGGTGCACGACCTCGTTTCTTTGGATATTCTCTGCGTTGCATCCCAATTCAATGGAGCTTTCACTCCGAAATAGGGAATGCGTGGCGTTATGGATTCACCGATAGAAAATCCACGTTTGGTATTATTTCCGTGTCCTGCCTCATCTTCTTCCTAATTTCCGCAAACAATGTGATGCTAAATTGATTATGCCAATGCACAGTAATACGTATCATTCTTCTAAGGAGATTTTTATGGCATCGCCGTCTTTTCTTTACGTTTCAAGACCCGGGATTCCTTTCATTCCTTCCATTCACTCTCCGCCACGATCTGCTTTCTCCTTTCTCTCGCCACCTCTGCCTCACTCCTCACCTCACTTTCTTTCTTCTGCTCTTTCCCTTTCACTCATATCCGTAATATTTCTCTCAACCCAGCGTCTCTCATCCCGCCTTCGTCCATCAAGATTCTAGGTATCCTCACCTCCCCCTGCACACCCCTACAATTTCCCGAACGCCACACGCACGTACCTCCGTTTTCTTCTCCCACCATTTCTCCGTTATGACATCTTTCTCTCCCTCCATCCTCGTATTATCCTCCCCTCCAAGTCCTTCTCTTCCTATATTCCTTCCACCCAATGTGTGTTAATATTCTTCCTCTCTCCAATCATTTTCCCATAGGTATACCCCATCCCCCCTCTCTTCTTTCTCATTCTCTTCTCCCTCGCTCACTCCTCCCTCTATCTCCCTCTATTTCCCCTCCCTCTCTCTTCCTTCTCTCTCTCCTCCCTTCTTTCTCCTCCCTCTCTCTACCTTCACTCTCTCTTCCCTCCCTCTCCACCCTAACCACTCCCCCTCCCTTACCATTCTCTCTTTCTTCTGTCCTCCATCTCTCTCCTTCCTCTATCTCACATCTCTCTCCCTATCTCACTCTCTCCCCTCCGTCCATCTCTTTATCGCATTTCACCTCCACCCGTGCTTCCACGTTTCCCCTCTCCTATCTCTACATATACCTCCTTTCCTAATTCCATCTCTCACTCTTTCTCCTCATCTCTTTCTCCCTCCCCTACTCTGCCTCCCAAATCATCCTTACTCTCCCCACCTCTCCCTTAGTTCCTCTCCTTTATCCCTTCTACGCCAAAATTTCCTTCGCTCACCTTTTTTTCCTTTCTTAATTCCGAGAAGGAAGCGAGTCTTACCAATCTACTCCGAGGTTCCCCCCTCTCTCTCCCCCTCCCCAACCTCACACTTTCTCTCATTCTACCTCGCCGTCCCACGCTCACGGGCTCGGGACTTATTCATTTTTTCTCAAACGCGGTAGAAGGTAGAAAAATATGGAGTGGGAAGAGCGTGGAGAATGAACAAGAGGAAGGTGGCGCAGAAGGTGAATGAGGAGAGAGAGATGGTTGAAGCTTTGGAGAGAGAGATGGAGGGCAAAGGGGGAGGAAACGAGTAGGAGCAGGTGTAGCAAAGGGCATGTAGAGAGAGAGAGATATTGAGAGGGAGATATGGAGAGATAGAGAGGGATGGAGAGAGGAGGAGGAGCATGAGGCGAGGCTCGAGGGAGAAGAAGAGGGGGAGGAAAAAAAGAAAGGGGACAACGAAGTCGTCGGGAAGACACGTTGAAGTGCGGCAACGCTAATGGCGTACGGTGTGTTGCGGTGGTAAGAGGGCAAAGATATAGGGAGGCAGTGTGGGGAGAGGGGGAGAGAGTGGAGGAGGGAGGGAGGAGGGAGGCGGAGAAGAAGAGGGAGGAAGAGAGGTTGGAGGAAGGTAGGGAAAGGTGAGGGAGGGAGAGAGGTTGGAGGGACGTAGGGAGGGGGACAGAGGGAGAGAGGGGAAAGAGAGGGAGAGAGGAGGAAGGGAGGGAGACGGCGTGGCTCCGATACCTTAGGCGGAAGAATGGTTGTCGCTGCAAAGGAACGCTTTGAAGAGGACGGAGCCGCGCGAGCGAGGGAATTACACGGAGAGAGTGCGACGCAGGTGGCGAGGATGAGGAGAAAGGTATTATGCACGGAGGGATTGAAGTATGGCATACGGAGTATGCGGTGCCTGGATACGGCGGTGGTGGTCATGCGACGAGGTCTCTTGGAGGAGCACCGTAAAGAGGAATTTGGTATTTGGGAAGGCGAAAGATTGTAAATGGGGGGAGGAAGGTTTTGGTTTGAGGGTTGAATAGAAGAAGAAAGAAAGAGACATATAAAAGGATGGAGAGAGTGAGGAGAAAGGTGCGGGCGCGTGAGAAATAGGGTGAGAGAGAATGGGGAGAAATTATGTGGGAGAGAATAAAGGAAGAAGAGAAAAAACGAAGGAGGTGAGGATGAGACTAAAGAGAAAGAGGGAGAAAGAATGGATGGAAAATTACGGAAGAGACGAGAATATAGAGGAAACGATAAGAAAGAGAGAAGAAGAGAGAATATTACAGAGAAGTATAAGGTAGAAATATAGAGAAAAGAGATAGAGAAGAATACGAGAGAAAAAATAGATGGGAAAGGTTAAGAGAGAAAGAATATAGAAAGAAAAGGAGAGAAAGAGATAGGAAGAGAAAAAAGTGTGAGAGGCATTGAGAAGGAGAAAGAGGGGAGCTGGAGAGAGGGAGTGGGAGAGAGGGAGGGAGGGAGGGACGGACGGGTGGGGAAAAGGAGGGATATATGGTGCGAGAGAGGTAGGTGCGGAGAGAGAAAGGAAAACGTTGAGTGCGGAGGGTTTGCGGAAAATGTTAATGCAGGGTGATGAAATTGGATGTAGGGAGGTGGGCGTAGAGAGGGAAGGAGGAAGAGGCAGGAGGAGAATCGCGGAGGCGGGAGGGAGAGGAAAAGGAGAGGAGGAGCAGTAGCACCGAAGACTTGAAGGATCGTAAGGAGACGGGATTGTTGGATGACGGGGGTTTTCGAGGGATGTCAGATGTGGGAAGAGTGGCGTGGTGTGCGGAGTGGTGGAGGATGGAACTGGTGGTGGACGGAAATAATGAAGCAAAATGAGAAGGATGATGAGTGGGCGGCCGAGGAGGAGGAGAGAGGGAGGAGATGATGGGAGGGGGGAGAATAAAAGAATGCGATTCCTCTGGAGACGTCGTAGGAGGATGTTGCGGGGGTGGAGTGCAGGGAGAGGAGCTACGCTGACAGGAAGAACTCTCTCTCCCTTCCTTCCCCACTCGTTTTTTGGGCGTCGATGCAGTTATTTTTAGAAGAAGAAGATCACTTCACATTTTTGCGAGAGAGAGAGATAGAAGCGGAGAGAATGAGGGAGCGAATTACAGTCGTTTGCGGGGAGTACTTATCATTTTTCATCTGTGTATGTCGCCTTTGTTATAGTCCTTATATTGCTGACCACCTCGTTTTTTTTATATTTCTGAAAATCGAATGAGTTTATTTTATTTTGACTTAGGACGATTAATGCATGTGACAGTAAGGCGAATGGCACCGGTCGTAATTAAGGTTTAAAAAACGGGAGGCTCGTTAAGATTTTCACGCTCCTAAAGTTTGTTTAAAAAATAAATAAAAATATATTAAAAGATTTCCTTCTTGGGTGCTGTAAATTTTGGGTAAAATATCAAAACAGTGATGTTTTTGGCAACATTGAACGGTATTTAATTTGAGTAATTTTGGATTTCCTTTGCGCAAGACAATTTATGAAATTTTATTCAAATTGATTGGATAGGCATTTTCGTTATTAATAAAATTTATCTAATAGGTATTAAAATAGATAAAAATAGATAGAATATTTTCTAAGCCTATATGTTGAGTAAAATATGATGCAACATTATGCGAATTCGTGAACGCGCATACACAGATACACAAAGGCTTATATATATTTTACCCCTTTCCTTCCTGCTCTGAAGAACACGTGTCGAAAGGGACGCCAAATACCAGCTGCCAGAGAGAAAGACGGAATATCCTTTTATTCGGATCATGTGAGTGAGATAAATAAAAGAAATACCCCAAAAAGCAAAATGGGATACCCTGGACATCAAGGGAAAAATATGCACGAGATAATACATAAAGACGTGAGGAGAATGCACCTTTAAAGGTCCCCCTCTCGTTGGATATTGGCTCTAAAGCATTTCTGCTGACTAGTGAGGAAGAGAAATATACAGAGAAAAATAGGCGAATAGAATGTCTATAATAGAGAGAGCATGGAAAGTAATGGCGGAGTCGAGACAAAGATCGAGAGAAAGAGAAAAGCACAGGAACTGTGTTTTCCCCCCTGAAGAAGAGAAATACATGTGGCTTTTTAGGCCCTCAGCTACTGTCTCTCTCTCTCTCCACTTCGCTTCTCGCCCCCTTCCCTTTTCCCGACACGGTCATTTCCGACGGGAAAATGATTCGAACCGCGGTCAGATGGATCAAGATAGCATGTCGACCGTAGATTTTTTATTATTTTTTCCTTGCTGTGAAGAGAGAGAGGAGGAAGGAAGAACAGGCAAAAAGTAGAGGTTTCTAGCGAGTACGCTCGTAGGACGCGATGGATTTCCTAATTGCGTAATATTATATGTCTTGCATGGATCCGATGCGAAATATAAATTAAAAAGTATGTTTTTGTACTATTAAGCAACTGATTTGGTTCCTCTTATGAGTTACGATGAAATTTTGGATGGAAATAACATTTTTGTCAAAAATTTGTTTATTTTTACTTGTTTGCTTCATTTTTAACTGGTCCATCAGCAAAAATTAGCGGTTAGTTAGAATGAACGCAACAACGATAACAAAGACGGAGACAAACAATCACGCCCTCGGCGAGATTCGATCCTACGACCCCCGCTTTGGGAGCTAGACATGCTAAACTAAATTTTAAAACTATGGATGCAGTTTAGGAAGTAGGGGAACTTTATTATGTTACGTATTGTCGTTATGTTATTAATTAATTCGTTACACATCAAGAACGCGTAAAAAGCGATGGTGAACAAATTCTGTTGAACGTATACCATACAAATGCGGTAACGAAAAATCTTAGCAGCGACAATATCTCAGAATATGGAATTGCTTAATAAAAAGAGGCTTTTGAATTTTAGCGGCATCAATTATTGCGTAAACTCCGCAAGAGACTAATGGCATTGGGAGAAAAATTTACTCATCACGAGAGTCAACAATGGCGGTAAGAAAACTCTTATCTGCACAAGGAGTAACCCCGGAGATGGCATTTTTATCCAAAGGAATATTGGGCAACACAGGGAGGGGTGGAGAAGAGAGAGACTCTCCTGAGATGGAGTTCAGGCGTTTCCATTGTTATCAGGATATATTCTCCCTCTCCTCCCTCACTCTTCTTCCCAACTATTCTTTACGCCATCTCCTCCTCTCTCTCTCTCTCCTTTTTATCCTCTTACTCCCTCCTCTGTTCAATTTCACTCCTCCCCCGGATCAATGTTCTTTGTCAACTGTTTCTACGTCGTTTCTCGGCCGCTGTGCAATGGTTGGGGGGAGGAGGGGATCTTGGGTATCCACGTAAGAGATCTTTTCCGGCGAACCGAGAGAGTGTATGTTTCCCTCCCTCCGTTCTTGCAGCGCCAAAGAGTTCGCGAGGAAAGGAGAGAGATATGAGGGAGATATAAAAACAGAGACGAACAGGAACGAAAGATATCCCCTTTTCATCTCGTCTTCCTTTTTCATCTCGATTTGCATACAAGATGCTTCTCTCTTCCCCCTTTTCCTCTGTACGCACGCTCCCTCAAGACTCTCCTGCATCTTCCGCGATCGATGGAGGACCTCTCGCATTGTAAATTTCTTTTTAGTTTTCGATCCCTTCTTCCATCCTTTTTAATCTCGGCCATTGTCCGTTTAACCAATCCTCTGTGTCTCACAATCCTCTTCCTCTCTCTTACATTCACTTCCTCCTTCTTGCTATCTCCCTCCTACTTACTCCTCCTACTTCCTCCTAATTCCTTCTCCTACCTCCTTCTACCTCCTACTCCATCCTTCTACCTCCTACTCTATCCTTCTGCCTCTTACTCCATCCTTCTACTCCCTCCTCCTACTCTCTTCTCCTACATCCTACTCCCTTCTCCTACATCCTACTCCCTTTTCCTATCTCCTACTTCCTCCTCCTACCTTCTACTTCCACCCCGTATCTCCTACTTCCAACTCCTACCTTCTACTCCTACCTCCTACTCCTTGCCTTCTACTCCTTACCTTCTACTCATACCTTCTACTCCTTACCTTCTACTCATACCTCCTACTCCAATCTCATACTTCCACCTTCTACCTCCACCTCCTACCTCCTATTTCCACCTCTTACCTGCAACTTCCTTCTACTACTTCGTACCTCCTATTTCCTTCTCCTGCCTCCTACATTCTACTCCCTCTTCGTAACTCTTACTTCCTTCTCCTACCTTCTACTTCTTCTTTCTACCTCTTAATCCATCCTTTACCTCCTAATCCATCCTTTTACCTCCTACTTCATACTTCAACCTCCTACTCCTTCCTTTTACCTCCTACGTCTTCCTTCTACATTCTTACTACTATCTCCTACTTCTCCCTTCTGCCTCCTATTTCCACCTCCTGCCTGCAACTTCCTCCTACTCCTTCGTACCTCCTACTTCCTTCTCCTACCTCATACATTCTACTCTCTATTCCTACTTCCTCCTACTCCATCTTTGTAACTCTTACTTCCTTCTCCTACCTTCCTACTCCATCCTTTTACCTCCTATTTCTAATTTCTTCGTCCTAATTCCTCCTATACCTTCTACTTCTATCTCCTTCTTCCTTCTACTTCCTCCACTTCCTCCTCTTTTCCTTCCTTCTCTTTCCTCCTCCTCAACTTCCCCAATTCATCCTTCACCCTCTTCACATCTCTCAACTCTACTTACATAATCCTCCACCCCGCTATACCACTCCCTCTTCTCCCCAATCCTCCCTCCTTCTTAATATTCTATCCCTCCTTCCCAATCACTCCTCTACCTCTCTCCTCCACACCACTCCTTCCTACGCCTCCTGACTTCTATTATATTCCTCTCTCACTCATTCCTCCTTTCTTCCACCATCTCCAACCTCTCATCTACCTCACCTCTCTCCTTTCTACTTCATAATCTCTCGTTTCCTAACTCCAAGTGCTATTGATGGGATCACGAAGGAAGACTGCGAACTCATCCGTGGCGGTCAGGAACTGGCCTTTTACGTCTAGAATACTTACGTCAAGGTTGTATCTCGGCCGACAACAGTCTAACGATCGCTTTCCTTCCGTTTCTTGTTTCGGAGATGGCGCTTATTCTTTTTTTTGAGGGAGGATGTTGTCTGCATTCCATAGAGCGGAAGAGAATGGAGGGAAAAACGAAAAAAAAAAGGAATTTGTTTTGTTTTCCGTCATTATTTTCGTTTTTAAATCGCGATAAAAATTTATTTCTCGGTTCCGCCTCTCCGAATCGTGCAGAAGACATTCTTGTTTTTGAAACGTTAATTAACTCCTGCCCGAAACGATCCGTTCGCATGAAGATTTCAGAGAGGACCATCTCATTTCTCTTCCGGGCGAGCAAGATAAAGAAACGATTTTTTTAATTACTTCTCATCATCCACGTGTGTTGTGCATTGCGGAATTTTGGTCCATTGTTGGGTTGTGTAAGAAAAATTGGAGGACAATAATTCTTGATGTGATCATATACAAAGACCACGTGAAAAAGGAATTCGACGAAGTTGTTTCGGAAGGTATCGGGATTTCAAATCCTCGAAGACAACGCAAACAAATGATTATTGCAAGACTATTAACGCAATTTTACCTATGGAAAATCATTTAAATATTTTTTGTTAATTTTTTAAAGCCACTGAAAATTCCCAGCTTTAAAAAACACAGCATTGCGGTTGTTAAACGTATAAGATTTTTAAAGGGCTTTTTAAAAAACAAATATATATACTCAAAAAGGAAAACAAAAGTATATATATATATATATATATAGAAATGCTTATAGAAGAGGAAATGCAAGTGGGATAAATGGATATAAATGTGTGTATGTAAATTTACAGCGTGTTTCAAAGCACTAAAGCATAAATTCACCCACATGTGGGAAACGTCATTCCAAGCAAAATAATTTCCTATAAATATGTGCCCGAATCTCCATGGTTACCGAGCTATGGCAACCGAAAGATTTTTTTTCGGCACTCCACGCGGTATGCTAGAAACCATGTCATAGCGTCTTCCCGTTTCCATGAGGGGAGATGAAACTTTGAACGAAGTTGCATTAGATTTGTACTCATGCTCGGCTCTAGTTACATCAACCATATTTGGCGCCGTCTCCTTGGTAACACCACTAATCTAAAGTAAATGGCTCCATGAAAATTGATTTTTCGACAGTATATTGCTTATTTATCAAGTTACGCGAAAACAAGCGGTTAGTAAACGTCTTCTACAAAGCATGCCCTTTTTTAAAGGGCTCAATCAACTTTCTAAGTGGATTAGTTCAAGAGAAATTGCGTTTGAAATTATTCGCGCCAAGTAAAATTACTTCTCGTGCGATTTAATAATATAGCTTAAGAATAGTATTTCAAAATAAGTTCAAAAATGATACTTAAATAACATCGAGATTACAAATATGATTGAATTTAAAACGGAATCTAATTTAAATTTAACATGGCCCTGATCATAAGAAATACCCGAGGGCAGAATCTGAAAAATGTTCCTTAAATGGAATAATGACTGAAAACAAACATTTACCTCTCACGGAAGACGTACGATCATTTTGCCATCGTAGCAGTGAATGTATTAATTTTGTGAAACTGATATTCTGTACGTTTTATACGATCAATATCTTCAACAATGCCACTTAACACGATTAATGCATACCCAAGGTAATCACATTACTGCTATTGTTTCTCCGAAGGAGAGCGAAATGTATTGTGGTAAATAAAAGACGAAATGGCATTGTTTCCGGCAAAGACTAACCCCATATTACGCAGAAGACTTATCTAATGCGAGTTGAGTGGTATAAGCGAAGTGTGTTATAAAGAAATCTAGAGTTCTGAAGATTACAAGGCGACGCAATGATGGCTCGCTTTACCACGCAGGGGTACGCAGACATACATTACGTGTATTGTGTGTGTGACGGAAATGCAGCTCAAGCAGTAGAAGAATATCGGCGCCGCTTTCCGATTAGACGACATCCATCTCGATAAGTTTTCGTGAATGTACACTGCAACTTGAGTGGATTCGGTTCTTTCGTTTCCCGCCACAGTGCCCGCCGTGGTCTAATCGACGATCACATTGAAGATAACATAGTAGACGCAGTAATGAATGAACCGTACTAGGCGTAAATCGGTAAAACTGGGCATTCCACATACCACAGTGTGGAGAACCCTACGCAGACATTCGTTTCAACCGTATCACGTACACGGTGTCCAGAATTTACACGAAGGTGACTAATCGTTTAAGTTTCTGTCGCTGGATCGTGATTTTGACAATCCCCACTTCGTAGAGAGAGTTTTATGGAAGGACGAATAGACGTTTACAAGATCTGGTAACACAAACGTGCATAATTCACATCAGTGGACTACGGAGACCCCCTTTTAATGAGAAGCAGGTCCTTCCAAAAGGAGTTTAGCGTGAACGTGTGGGCTAGAATTGTTAGTGATCACCTGATAGGTCCATTTGTGTTACCACACAGACTGAATGGCAATTTGTTCGCTCAATTCTTGCGTAAAACGCTTCCTATGCTTTTGGAAGACACGGAATCATATGTGGCTATATTTGGACGGGACTCTAGCACATCACAGCAGGAACGTTGTCACACTGCTAAACGAAAAATACCCTGGATTGGTCGAGGAGATCCTATAAAGTGGCCACCACGTTCTCCCGACTTGACTCCCATGGATTTCTATCTCTGGGGATGTTTAAAAGAAATGGTCTACACGGGTGAGGTGCAGACGCGAGATGAACTTGTAAGAAGAATCGAAGACGCAGCTACTGCCATCCGACGCAGCCCCCAGCAGTTATCTCGAGTCCGTGGGTCATTCCTGCGACGATGCCGAGCGTGCATTAGAGCCAATGGAGGTCATTTCGAGCACCTGCTATAGGGGATTCTCGGCAAAAGGGATATTACGTCTTCCGTTATAGATAAATGTCTGTTTTCAGTCATTATTCCATATTAAGGAACATTTTTCAGATTCCTAAGTTTGGAATTTCTTATGATCAGGGCCATGTTAAATTTAAATTAGATTCCGTTTTAAATTCAATCATATTTGTAATCTCGATGTTATTTAAGTATCATTTATGAACTTATTTTGAAATACTATTTTTAAGGTATATTATAAAATCGCGCGAGAAGTGATTTCTTACTTGTCGCGCATAATTTCAAACGCAATTTCTCTTGAACTAATCCACTTCGAAAGTTGGTTGAGCTCTTTTGGAAAAGGTCATGCTGTGTAGAAGACTTTTACTAACCGCCAAATATGGTTGATGTAACTACAGCCAATCATGGGTACAAATCTAATGCAACTTTGGCCAAAGTTTCATCTTCCCTCATCGAAAGGGGAAGACGCTATGGCCTATTTTCTATGATACCGCGTGTAGCGTATGTACGATATATAATTATATATATATATATATATATATATATATATAATTAAGCAAACTTCACTTCTCTTCACCTCCGTTTAGGGGAAGTCATTACAAGTCGAAAATAAAGAATAATCATTTTACCTATTCTCAATAATAAAGGAGTAAAGGACATTTGAAGTTGATGGAAATAAGTAGAAAAGCAAGTTTGCTGTTTTACAATGTTTATTAAAGCAATTACTTGTTACAACAATTGCCCAATGTAACCATCATCTTCTCTTAGGCAGGTTCTTGCTCTCTATAAAATCGAACTTGTTGATGTACGAAGCATAACGCCATCCATTTTGATTTGCGCTGCAGCATCGTTGATGCGGTCTGACAGTTCTTCAAAAGTCTGTACTTCCGTTTCATAAACAAGGCTTTTCTTATGGCTACATTGATAATAATCTAAAGGGGTCAAATCTGGCGACCTTGTCGGTCAAGTTTGTGGACCTCCCCGGCCGATCAGTTGACCTTCAAACCGCTGGTTTAAAAATAGTCGTACACATCTTGCAAAGTTTTCTGGTCCACCGTCATGCTGAAACCACATACCTCATCTAACCTCAAGTGGCATATCTTCCAGAAGTTCTGGTACGCGGTATTCAAGGAAGTTTAGGTATTTCTCTGCAGTAAAACGACGTTCCAACACGAACGGTCCAATAAGTTTATCGTCAATAATCCCGCACCAAATTTTTACAGAAAATCCGTGTTGAAAATGAGTCTCGTTTGTTTCATTTGGATTCTTCAATGCCCATGAATGGGAATTTTTACGGTTTGTTATTCCGTAAACATTGCTTCGTCGGTAAACGAAATATGTGGAATCAGCGGTATTCAAGGAAGTTTAGGTATTTCTCTGCAGTAAAACGACGTTCCAACACGAACGGTCCAATAAGTTTATCGTCAATAATCCCGCACCAAATTTTTACAGAAAATCCGTGTTGAAAATGAGTCTCGTTTGTTTCATTTGGATTCTTCAATGCCCATGAATGGGAATTTTTACGGTTTGTTATTCCGTAAACATTGCTTCGTCGGTAAACGAAATATGTGGAATCAGCTGACCATTTTGAATAATCCAGTTGCAGAATTTCATTCGTGCAGAAAAATCTTCAGGCTGAGGAGCTTGCACATCCAGGTGGTGAAATGGATAATAACCGTGAAGGTTAAGAGTTCTCCATACACTCATTCGTGGTGCGTGGGTTCGTTCAGATTTTATACGAACATTGTTGGTTGGACTATTGTTTACCATCTCGAGTATGACCTCTTCCTCGTCCACTGTTCGCTGTATGGGACGTACAGTCTTTGGCTGCGGAAATGCACCTTTTTCTCGTAAATACCTGTGCACCCGTAAAAACACTCGCCAATCAGGTGATCGCCAATTTGGTAATCGCCTCTAGTATTATCGGACAGCTGCTGCCGCATTCCCGTAAAATGTTTACTATAGTCGCCGGTAGGTGGTGTGGTGGTGGCAGCTAAAAAATGTAATTTTTTAAATATCTCTTAAACAATGGGTAATGTTTCGTAAAAACTTTATAGAAAATTAAATTTCCTACAACTTTTATTCCAAAACTGTTTTACATTTATCAAATATTAAAGCAAATATAAAAAAACGGATGTAAAAAGAGTAAACACCCACATTCGGCTTATCGATTTTTACAAAACAATAATCAGTTTTTTTCCCTTTAGCAAAAATGTCAAATATAAAATTTTGCGATGATGGAATATTTTTTGAATTAGAGCACTCACAAAATTCCGGCCACAGACACCCACAGACATCATCGAGAAAATACTCAAAAGGTGTTCAAGAGACCTTAAAACATGTATTTTTGTTGAAATCTCGGATTCGATTTTTTTAATGAGAACAATACTCTATACTTCGTACATGGAGAAATTAAAAAACATACACATTTACATAGGTGGGGTGAAAATGGATGGATGTGAAATAAAAATGCTTGTTGATGTTTAGGTGTTGTTTATTGAAATATTTTGTTTAAAAAATAATTCCTACAAACATTAAATTTTGTAAAATCTTACATTAAATTTTGAAACAATTATCCAGATTTACTGCAAATGAATATTGTACGAGTAGTTGGTGCTTGCAAAATTGCAAGCGCTTCAAAAAATTACCATGCACCAACATCTAAACTCGTAAATAAACCAACACAATCTCCAGGGCAACAGCACTTCAGTCACGTGGAGCCTATGTATTTAATCATAAATTCCATGAGTAATAGCAGTATATTTATAATTTTCTGTGAAATTAAGGTAACTATCAGTAATTTCCAAATTCTCTGGCAATCAGCTCGTGTACAAGTTTTCGTATTTCAAGTTTAGTGACTCAGATCGCACTGCATAAGCAATAGGAATAATCATCATTAAGACAATATCCTATACATTAAATTTATGGAAAAATTAGGATATTTTATGTTAAGATTATGCTATCACATACTTGGATAAAAACAATCGCGAAATATGTATGACGCCATTATATTTAACTATTGAAAAGAGTTCAAATTTCTAGAAATACTACGCAACACAGCATTAAAATACTTGTCACGTTTACCGTAACTGCTATCAGGGTTGCTTCTCCTATTGTGATCCCATATAGCCCTGAAGAAAAGCAAACCTATTTGCTGCTTTCTACAGTCGATAACCCAAATTTAATCGTCATGTTTGTGCTTTCAGTAGTACGTGAGAATTGCAAAAACTATGATACCCTCAATCACAGTGCGTGATGCAATTAGTCTTCTGGATAGAGTAAACTCTTACATATTATAGGAAGAAAATATATTATGTTATATTATGTTTTCATAATGTGCATGATATCGGAAATTAGAATATGTTAACTTATATGCTTATGGGAATAAACTTGATGTTAATTCGATTAAAGAAAAATGAAAAAATATAATTCCGCAACTCGAATTATAACTCGAATAATTATTGCTTTCCTTTGAAATTCGAGTTATAGAAGTTCCACTGTATATATACAAATATTTAAGATTTCTAGCCTTTCTAGAAGTACCTTAGAGTTGTGTCAGTGAGTGAGTGAGGCACAAGTAGCTATATAATAATATAGCTATAGATGTCCTTTACATATTGTTATGTGACACTTTGAACATCTCCTTTCACATTTTTCATCCTTCATTGATGGGCAAATTAAACATCGTTTTCCTGTTCTAGGTGTCTCATTGCTTACATTTTCAGGAACAGGAATGATATTTTCAGTCTCCATTGTAGCTTTATACAATCGAGGATTTTTTGAACTCCTTGCCATGTACGGTAGCATCAACCCCTTGGACAGCTTTTCTAGAAATAACCTTCTTCTGTGGTTCTTTCCACACTCAAACTGTGGTTGTTTATCTTAAAATGATTCCATTTCAATTATTGCTACGACGTACATAATGTGTCACCATACTGCAATAGACCATCTCTTCGTCTGTCGCTTGCACGTATAGTTATGTACTTATCTTCTGATCCAAAAGATCAACGCCACCTTTTTTGTTATAAAAATGAATTATTTCCGGCTTTTTTCTGAGTTCCGTCAATCACACTATCATAATATTGTGCACTCAATAATATTACGGAATAGTTCTTTTTTGGTACATACATAACTAAGGTCATATGTAGGGTCAGTCATTTTTCCAATATATACCAATGGCATAAAAAGGTATTACTACATAATAAAGTCAAAATGGCACAAAGGTGTTTCTTAAGGTATTCCTAAAATATAATTTTCATATCTTAAAAACTGTTTAAATTTTTCAATTTTTCATTGCGCCAGGGTCTAAAATACCCCACCTATGTATCCTATGGTTAAAGTGAGACTACCCAGCAAAATGTTCAATGGTTGAGTACAAGGTCACATTTTAATTCTTGATAGATGAGTTTAAATGCTTGTATAGTACAGCCTTTTATTACACACTTCAAGGGATTTAAAATGTCTTCATTTGTATTAACGAGGTTTGTAAAAACGAGTTCTTTATAGCATGGAACATATTCCTTGGTTTTTGCGAAGGACTGAATAACACTACTTATAAACGAGCATTTTATATGACCTAGTTTGCATTATCGAGTTATAACTGTAATATACAATTTTTTTAAACGTAGTGCGTTTTTGGATATGCGAGAGTAAACGTGCGTATGTGCTGCATTTTGAAAATGCGTTAATTTGAAATTTCTTATGTTTTCCTTCTTTATTTGCAGGTATGTATCAATTTTCCAAGGTGGTGGACGATAATATGAGCATATTCTTCTTAAGGACACATTGCAGTGAGTAACATATGAATTTTATCAATCATTTGTTCATATCTTTGTGACTTTATTTTACTTCCCTTATGTACCTACTTCCAATATTACAATATAACAATTGCATTGTCAACGTAGAAATATATGATGCTGCTAAATAGGATTTAAATGAGGCGAATCGGCTAAGTTCAACTTCCGCGTGCGCATTTATTTTAGAACAGTTGTCCCTTTCGAGAAATATTAAACGTACAATGCTTGGTATATTATCCCGTAGAATCACTATACTAGATTTTCAGCGAATATAATAATACTACCCGCTATATCTATTAAAATGACCAAATGTGGCCTGCCATCTATTTCGAAATTATCTATAAGGTTCTGATTCTATTTGAGATCGAGACCCGATTTAAACGAAACGCACAGCTGAAATTAAATTTGTTCGCCTCTCGCTCCGAGCCCGTTTAAACAATGGAATTATGTTTCAACACTACAACAAATGTTCCGAAACCGATCCTTCCCAATTAAAACTAAACGTTCTGACGACTACATCAAAACATATTAAAGGCATAGACTTAACACAATTCATCATTCCCAACCCTTTTTTTTTCGCCTCGTCCTCCTGCAAAAAACAAAACAATCCCTTCAAAATGCACGAGTTGGACTTCATGAAAGCACGATCCCTTCAAAAGTTCGTTTTTCTTCTTTTTCCTCTTGCATTTTCATCATTCCCAATGACCCCAGGAGACACTCAGAGCGACTCACCTCGCCCCTCACCTTAGCTCACCGGTTGCGTCTCTATATATGCTCCTTTTTTTCTACTTTTTCGATCTATCTCACTAGAACGTAACGGGTGTTTGCACTGGAGGGCTTCCCTAGCAGCGGCATCGTTGTGGAAAAAGGAGATGGAAGTTTCATCCTTTAAGTGGGACTAGAATGGGAGCAAAAGAGACTTGGGAGAGAGCAAATGTTGAAAAGAAGGCGAGAGAAGCGGAATACAGAGGTATATCCACACGAGTGGACTCGCTTTCGAGTGTGCATAAACACCTTCCTGGGGTGTGAGCCCGGGGGGGGGGGGGGGGGGGGGTCGAGTACTTGGATACCCTTGTCCCGTTCATTTGCACTTTATGCGAAAGCGTTTTCCCTCTCTTTACTCCTCTTTTTCCCTCACCATAGCTCGAGAACAACTGATTCTTTTCTTTACTGGGTGCTCGAAGGAAGATGCATAACACGAAGACCGCTCGGACGAGGATCGCGAGGTACGAAAATTCAAGACGAAGGATTTTATTTATTCTCGCGCAAGGTGCGGCGCCACTGTCGGAGGGCGAAATCGAAACAGTTCACCCGGAAATTATCTATCCAAGTCGGTTACTGCTTTCCGGATAAGTATTGTTAAATTTCTTAGGCACTCGTACCAGGTGCAAAATGACGAAATATCGGAACGAATTAAAACTTGATAGCGCAGCTCACAAAATGAAACTGATTTAGCTGTAGGAGAGACCACTTAAGGTCAGAATTGCGCAATGTCGCATGCGATTCGTTCACCCCTGCTCAGTCATTCGTGGGCAAATGTTCATTGTCCATGCGATAATGATTTTTTGCAAAACTTTTAGATTCGATCTATTATGCATCAAATTTTCAAGTTCAAGAAATAATGACAATGAACGTTGCCCGTCTGATTATGGCGGTAAATCGTCTAAATCGTTAATGTAATAATATTTTCTGTGGATAAAATTATAAATTTAAGATAATTTGTTCATCATTATATATCGACGACTCTTACAGAGGAGGAGGATATAACATATAGGAGGATACTAATGTCCAGCCCAAACTACAAGTGTTAGAGAGCTGAAAGTTTCAGTTTTTGTAGATATAATGAAGAAACCTAAAGATAAAATGAGACTTCTCACCTAAGTGACATGAGTTCGACTCCAGAAACCCTAAAAGTTACGTTTTTTCCCATAAGAAAAGCATTGCGCCATTTTTGTAAATTAATTTTGGGCACTTGCCCGTAAGCTAGATAAATGAAATTTTCAACGTTGCTAGATGGCCGCAATATCTATTAGGAAATGTTGTTATATTTGCTTAGTGTTCTGGGTTCGACTCCAGATACCCCGGAATATCTCCCATAAGTTAGCAAGGGAAAAAGTTATCCTAATGTGACCAATCTAATAAGTTTAGGAAGCTGAAATTTTGCAGGATTATAGAATTTTTCTCATAACCAACTATAAAAATCGAAAATTTCAAAATTGTTAATTTTAAGGGGTAGTTTTAACGCCATTTGAACATTCAAGTTTAATAATATTTATTTTAGAAACTATATGCTGTAGGTTTTAGTTTTTAAAATCATTTTGTAGCAAATTATACATAGAAAAAAGGAAATTTTGAAAAAGTTCAAAAATTCCACCGCTAAAAATTCGCAATTGTTTAAACATATTTTTGAGGTTTATGTATTACCGAATGTGCTATGAAGCTGAAATTTATTTAACTGGTAGATTTTGTAAAAAAACGAAATAAAAAATAATAGAAATTATGATATTTTAATTTCTTTGGCTGTTAAAAATTCTTAAAATTTAAACTAATAGATAAATGTTTAGGTACTTGGGGACAAGCTAGGATGCTGAAATTTTAAAGTTAAGTAGAACTCAGTGAATTGAAACTAACAAACATTTGAAAAGCTCTAACAAAGTGTTATTGCGGCAGTATTAAACTTTTAAAATTTAAACAACTACATAAATATTATTTCACTTCTAGATGTGCTACAACTTCACATTTGACAAAAAAGTGTGGAATTAGTACCTTACATTGAATAAAGTATAATATTCTTAAAATTGCAAATTTAAGGCAGTTTTAATCAAATATTTTGAATTAAAAAAATATTTCTAATAATGTTCTCTATCTCTGAAGTATTATTGTTTATCATGGTCAGATGAAATGCTTGCAGAGTTCAAGCACCAACTACTTTTATGTTATATATATGTTATATATATGTTATATATATGTTATATATATGTTATATATATGTTATATATATGTTATATATATGTTATATATATGTTATATATATGTTATATATATGTTATATCCTCCTCCTCTTCTGTAAGAAACGTCGATATATAATGATAGCATATATATAGGAGGATACTAATGTTTAGGCACTTCCAGATGAGCTGGAGATTCGAAATTTTTTTCTTATGTAGAATTTTGTGCAAAACCGACTAGAAAAAACGAAAATCTTGAAAAAGTGCAACAATGCGGCCGCTAAAAATTCCCAATTGTTTAAACAAATTTGAATTTGAAGTTGAATTTTTTTTATAAGTAGAATTTGTAAAAAAACGAAATAGGGATAATACAAATTTTGATATTTTAATTTGTTTGGCAGTTCAAAATTCCTAAAGTTTAAACAAATTGATAACCGTTTAGACATTACGGGATGAGCTAAGAGCTGAAATTTTCAAGTTATCTACAAAGTAGTGCATATGCACAAATAAACATTTGAATCTCTCCATAAACATATTGCGGCGGCCGTTAAAAATGTTTAAAATTTAAACAATTGGAAAAATATAATTTCACTTCTAGAAGTACTACAACTTTAAAATTTGGGAGAAATGTGTAGCATTATTACCGCATAATGGAGAAAGTATAAAATTCTTAAAATTGCATAGTTTTGGGATTGTTTTAATCTATTATTTTTACATAAGGGAAAAACGAAAATAGCTGCGGAGGTGAAATATTGAGAATTTAAAAAATATTTGTAATGATGAAATATGAAAAATTTATGTTTTCTTATGTTGAGATGATATGCTTGCAGAATGCAAGCACCAACTACTAGTATTTATGAATAAAGGACGCAATCCTTCGCGTTAAGGAGTTACACAAAGCACCGGTCCCTTCAGCGAACTGTATACGATCAGCTACATCGATACATAACAAAATCACATTTTAATAACTTTTATCAATACTGACCCGTTCAACTTGTCTTTCCGTTGCCTCTTCCATCAAATAATGAGAATCAAATTAAGATAACTTAAGGTTTTTATTACGGGGAACGTGTCGAAATGATATATTTTTAGACCTCTCGCAACCGCTAAATATCTCTGGACACGCGCTTTGACGTATATTCACCCACATAAATAAAAAGCTCTATTTAGTTCGCAAAACGGATTTCACGATTAAAAAAAGGACGTTTCACCTCTCGTTTTCCGCGTTTTGCTATCTAAACACTCGCGCCCGAACCGCTCGTTTCCTCCCGGTTAACTAAAATAAATGATCCGGATCCCTTTTAGTGATCGCCCTTTCCCGCGTCAAATGGCGCGTGGCAGCTTGCACTCATACTAAGCCGACGGCCTCTCTCAAAGAACCCGTAGGAAAAAGATGAAGGAGTTCGTGTCGGACCACACGGGCTCAAAAGCGAACCAGATGGCGCTTAAGGAAAACGGAAATTGAATCAAGGATCGGAAACGCTGAAAGAGGCGGTTTATTATTTCGGACCAAGTGATTCGAGTGGCTTTTTGAAAGGGAGAAAGATCCTCTCTAGGAGACAAAAAAAAGACTGCCTGAGTAAAATTAGCGACCGTAAAAAGACAGAACCGAACGAATATAGAGAAAGAGGCGTCGGAATTCGCCAAAAAAAACGTGGACGAAACATAACACTTTAAAAGAGGGGATGGGAAGAGACCTTAACTAACGCCGAAATAGAAAATTCCGCCCGGAATAAAAATAAAACAACAAACGGAAAAAAGCTGCACGTGTCCGATTCCGCCACACACGAAAAACGGGGAACTATTAATCCCTCGTGTGTTTGTTTTCGTTTTACCACGAGAAACCATTTGTGCGAGACAGATCGCGCAACATGCTTCGCAGATGTTTTTTTATCAATTTCCTGAAATTTGTATTCTCAAACGGAGAACATCAGAAGAGTTCTTGAAGAGAGAGGGAAAAATTATTTATTTTTTTAACGGGAGGACTTTCGGGAATCGCTTTAATTTTCCGGAGGGATGGTGCTTTTGTTTGGAAGGGATGCGATGGGAGCAAACAAGAAAGAAACTACTTTCGATTTTACTTTCACCGTTCTCGAGACAAATTCGCGTTTCATTTTTTTCCGGTTTATTTCTTCCCATGCCATTCCAAAGTTTTAATCTAAGCAGTAGAAAGTTCGTAGTATTTTTTTCTTTCTGGAGACAAACCCAGAGAGCGAAATTTGTCCGAGCCAAAATATGCGCATATCAATACCTTGGAAACATCTAAAGTGAGCTATAATGCCATTAAGATGTCAGCGGAAACGATCTCAAGCATTTTAAGGAATCAAGAACGCGATTTCAAATGGGAGTCAAGTAGTAAACTTCCGTGCCGCCAAGCATTACGATTTCTTTCCTTAAAAGCGTACATTCCAAAAGGAAATCATAAAATAACTACATACACACGGCGAGGAATAGTCGTTTACTATAGTAAATCCGGTCGTTGTACTGCATTTTGTCACGTAAATGAGAATCGCTAACTCAACAGAATTAGTCGAGTTTACGGAGATTCGTGCTTGCGTTATTAAAAATTGTGTGATTAAAAGTTGTAACAAATTTTCAGTGTGTGTTTTATCTGAAAACCCAATTATATGATCCGCAAAAGAAAGAATTATTGGAACTAAATTCACCTAACGAATCTAAGTTACTTGGAAGTACCTTTTTCGTCTCGCCCCCCCCGTCTATCTTCTAAAACTCCAACGCGCCCCTCCATTCCCCAGAAAATTTTCTTCTCTGTTTAAAGGGTATTTATCAAAACAATATAAGTAATATTAATCAATTCTTACGACATAGTCTTCTATCTATTTACCTAATCGCACGATCTGAGTTTGACTATGTCTGTTTATTTAGTGAATTCTAATATTTCATTTTGGTTTCGACGCACAACGCACAACCTAGCGCCATTTTTGGGCAGTCGGCGATGAGTAGTTGTTGCCAAAAATAATTGGTGTTGTTTTCTTATATTATTTCTACGTATACTAAATCTATGTCTGCACTACATCTGTTATGGAGATGACAAGTTGGCAGGGCATTCGAATATATCAGTATAAGGTTTATATCGTCTAAATAGTTATAAAAAATAAAAAAATGTTAAAGCGGTTAAATTGAATAGTATTAGAGATAGAAATTGAATTAAAACAGATTTTGATCCAAAATATTTCGCGCCCCCGCTGGAATCCTCATATACCTCCCAGGCGGGGACGCCCCAACGGTTAAGAACCACGGTTCTATATAAAAGTTCCAAAATATAAAAAAATATGCGCATTCTATTGTTTCGGGAGTTATTTTGTGAAACTGATCCACCAAAATCTATAAAGATCTAAGCACTATACTAATATTCACTACTTATTAAATATTTCATCGGGTCAGATAATTGAAACCTATGTTTATAAAATTGAAGAAGTTATTTTCTCTAGCTCTTTTTAGTAATGAGCTTGGCCATAGGCCTTTGACAACTCTGTTTCCGATTAATTAACTTTCGAATAAAGATAATAAATAAAATTCAGATTCTGCGATCGGGGATAAATGAAGCTATAGCGCTAATATATTGATACCTTTAATATTACAATCGGAATGAGAAAAACGGAAAGTAATTATTATAAAATATAACGACAAACAAAACGTTGTGAAAACAGTTTGTCACCATGAATTTCCTTTCCACCGCAGTCATAATCAATACACATTCCTCTTTCATGAATACCGCACGAATATAAATCACAATTACAAAAAATAGAAAAACCGACCGAAGGAAAAAAACATTTAAAACATGGGATTCTCTTTCGGAAGGTTTCAATCTCACAATGTTCCACCAAACATTACCACCGAGGCCATCCATCTTCCTTCCTTTCGCTTTATTTTCTCCTTCAACCTCCTTCCCATTTTATTTCTCTTTCTCTCCTTCTCTCCCTCACTATCTATTACCTCTCTCTTTCCATCAAAATCTTCCACTTTCTCAACATTACATCTCTCTCTCTCTCTCTCTATCCCTCGACCTTCCTTCTCTCGATCTATCCTTACTTTCCTCTCCCTACTTTCCTCTCCCTACTTCCATCTCCCTACCTCCACCTCCCTACCATCATCTCCCTACCTCCATCTCCCCATCACCCTCGCCGTCCCTCCATCACCCTATCACTCTCTCTCTATATCCCTCTCCCTACCTCCATCTCTTTACCACCCTCTCTCTATCACCCTCTTCCTCCCTCAATCTCCCTATCACCCTATCTCTATCCCCCTCTCCCTGCTTCCATCTCCCTACTTCCATCTCCCTAATTTCATCTCCCTACTTTCATCTCCCTACCACCCTCTCTCTATCACCCTCTCCCTCCCTCCCTCTTTCTATCATACTCGCCCTCCCTCCATCTCCCTACCACTCTCTCTATCACCCCTCCCTACTACCATCTCCCTACCACCCTCTCTCTATCACCCCCTCCCTTCCTCCCTCTCTCTATCACACTCGCCCTCTCTCCATCTGCCTACCACCCTCTCTCTATCAACCTCTCCCTACCTCCATCTCCATACCACTCTCGCTCTATCACCTTTCCTCACTCCCATAACTGCCCTCTCCTTCCCTCTCTCACTATCTCTCTCTATTCTTTCCCCTCCCTCTATCCCTTCCCTGCCATCTCCCTTCTACCTGCTCTATTTCTCTCACTCACCCCTCTTTCCCTACCTCACAGTCTCTCTCCTTCCTTTCTTCTTACCTCTCTCTTCTATGCTCTCTTCTTCCCTTTCCCCCTCCCTACCTCTCGCTCTACCTCCCATTTTTCCCTCCCTCTCTTCGCTCCACCCCTATCTACTCTCTCTTCCCTCTTCTTCCCTCTCTTCCTCACTCTCTTCATCCCTCTTCCTCTCTTTCCTCTCTCCCTTCCTCTCATTTCATCTCTCTCTCTCTCTCTTTCACTCTCTCCACCTCATTTTTCTGCGTGCACAGGGAGAATCTTCCTCGAACACTCCCCTATTCACTCCGGAAAGTTCGAAAGCATTGTTAACTCCGAAAGCGTATCTTCCTTTCCCCTCCCTTCCTTCCCTTTCCTCCCTCCTCCCCAATATTTCCCCTTCATACCCGAACGTGTCCCTGCTGGTCACCTCGGTTCACTGCAACCTCGTGACCTCCCACAGGAAATATGACCCAGTCGCATTATTTATGTCCCTTTCCTGCCTCTTTCCCTCCATCCCTCACTCCCTCGATCTTTCTCTCCACGCATTACACCTCCTCTCCTTTCGCGCCGGCACTCCCAAGCAATTCTCCCTTACCTAAGCCCCTTCGTTAAATAGGGAAACCAAGAGTTATTCCCCTTGCCTCGATTATCCATCCTCCATCTTTCCCTGTTATCTATTCGTTTAGTTCCATGCTTTCCGTTCCCCTTCCCGCCTCCCTCGATGCTCGTCGGTTAAGAAGGTAACAAAAGGCTAGGCATTTATCATACCTTTTCAAACCACATCTGCGGGACACGGATTTATATATTTTTCCTTCTTTTCGCCTTTATGAAGGTAGAGGAAGGAAGTAAACGCACACACACACACATACACCGTGGCACGCACAATCTGGCCGTAAAACCAATACGGCCACGGTAGATAAGATCGAGAAAACTCCAGCGATAAAATTGTCGATCGAGGAATTGTAAAAGAGTTTTCCATACGACGCTTTTCGCCTCCATTGTTTCCGCATGCTTCCGTTGCTATAGAGAAGCGTAAACGCGGCCGAGAATCGGACGAAAAAAGCGTCATTTTATGCGCATCTTTCTTCCCTTGCGAGGTATTTATCTCTAACGTTGCTGAGGACGGAGCGTTAAATCCGCGGCTGCGTCTTCTTTTTTGAGTTTAAAATAAACAGTATAAGGTGCGAGACGGACAATGGTATCGGAAAAGTTCGAAATGGATTCCATATTTTTTTCCTTTACGATTCGGTTTTTCTCTCATTTTTACGCCATGGATTTTTTCTAGTGTCACGCGTTTATTTCATATGCGCTATCCTTTTGTTGATCTTTGCGTTCTGAAGGTACAATACATATAAGAATCAAATTTTGTGCTGGAAGTATATTGAGCTTGAAACGTTATCTAAGGGAATGATTTTTAGCGCTTCTAATCTAAGTATTATATTCTTTTCGTGTCGTGGTTCCAGAATCTTGAGTACATACAAAAAGATGTACCTACCTGCTTCATCGCAGAACATTGTTATGATTACGAATTAGTGAAGTCGATAGCCATAATTAACTTTCAAACAGCTATATAGATCTTTATATTTTAAAACATCAGATGATTATAATAAATTTCTTCGATTGATATGTTTTGAATCGTGTTTCATTCCACCATGAAATAACATTAAAATGATTCCATAAGACGAGTGTTTGAACTTTTGGCACTTAGGATCTCCCTTTTTTTTCAATGTTATCTGCCAGCACTACTGAAGGATTAATTATAACATGGCCTTTCCCTTAATCCGGGCCTGTCAGCGCAGTGCTTCCGCTGTTTGTCGTCTGGGCCTTCCTTCTCGATACAGAAGTAATTTATCTGAAATATAAAGATACTGTGATCGCTAGCATATAATCACAGCAGTAGGCCAAAGCAAAGGGCTCGAATATCTATTTGAAACGAGTTAGCGATCGAGCGGTCGACCGCGTTCGACGTCTTGAGCACCTCTGCCATAAGATATTTGAATAATTCAATACCGGCTTTACAAATGTCGAAAAACAAGCTCTTTAAAATGAAAATAAGTGATCATATATTAAAACCTCTTTGCTGTTATACTGTTGATAAAGTTTTTGGAGTTTCTTAATTGAGTAACTTTTAATTTGATGTCTCTCAGAATAAAAAAATAATGTTTCGTCTTCAAAATTCAATTCATTAAAATTCTTCTAATAGTAAGTATGTTGCATCTAAAACTGTTATATAGTCTTTCCGTACTTTTATGGGCGTATAAGTTTCCAATATCATTGACATGAGTATGACTAGATGGTTGAACTTTGAAAGCGGTCATAGTATCACAATAACTTCCTTGTTTTCCTCAGGAATGCTATATTAATTTGAAATACTGGATGTTTACATCAAAGATTAAAAACTTACCCAAAAAGAAATTCCAAAAAATGCCAGACAACGTTTAAATCACTACGCTCTAATATTTAATGCGTAGTTTCAGTTTAACCGACTTTCTATTGAAATATATAAGTCCTGATAAAAGAACTTTAAGAGTCTTTGCTTAGTAAACGCAACTTGTAAAAACTTTAATGATATGAGGACTGATTTGGTCTTCATTTTTGTTCCTACGACTTTTTAAATACTTACTCCAGAAATCGCGCCCTTTTTCCGTGCTCAGCAAAGGAGGAAATAAAAAAACCTCCTGCGATTCGATTTTCGAATCCATAAATTTTCACGCGACTCGAAAAAAACTAACAAATTTACAAAGGCTAAATTTAAAGGATCAATAAAATAAAAAAAACACGTAGGCGGAAAATTCGCATAGCGAGCTATATAGAATTTTGGGCTAAAAGCCTCTTAAATATTTCAAAGCCGAGAATTTCGAATTCCTCACCGGATTTTCCCGATGCCGACGTTATTTAGGATCAAAATAACCGTGCGAGGATTTTGTAGAAATAATTCTCGAAACGCAAACAAGTTCTTAACAATTGAAAGCTATTTCATCTCTTCGATAGAAAAATAAAGTCAAAAGTTTCGCGCAAAGCGATGATAAAATTATTATTTTTATCTTGAAAGGGCTCGGGTAAAATTACGGACTTCTATTTCAGCGTGAACGTTGGTTTTAACTTGATCTGTAATTCAATCGCGGCAAACATTATTTTCAGCGTAAAGCGAGAGAAACGGCAAGAAATGGAGCAGAAGAAGATGGATAATTAACTTAATATACCTAGGTTGCTGGAGAGTGTTACAATGCTATATATTTTATTATTCTTTACTCTATTTCCTTTAGTACACCTCTTGCGACCGTCTTATTTTTTATAAACGGTGGAATACGTGAACTTTGCATATATTTTGATTGTATTTATACGATTTAAATGTTGAAGAAATCTCGATAAATTTTCAATTGGATTTATTTCGCTAAATCCAATTAGTCGAATACTGATGAGAATTATTTATTTTATTCCTCGACTGAAACAATTATTACAAGGTCTAAATATATGTGATATTGCAAGTAAATGCTCCGGAATCAAGTTTTTTCAACATCATAACTAACAAATTTCTACCAGGAATGGCGATTTCTAAAATAAAGGCCTCTGACATTCAAACCTAAGTAATAAGTAAACTTCTCGATTTTCCAAAAATATTTCATTCAAAATAGTGAATAGTGAACATATGCTTCCAAAGCATGGATCCTTTAACCAGAAAATCGAGATACGTGATATGAGAAAGGAATAATAATATATTAAAATTAAGGACCCATTTCCGACCACATAATGGAGCTTTGCACAAGTTTGAGCGGAAATAGGGACATGTTCCTTGACCAGAAGGCTGATATATGTACGTGGTATGAGAGGAATACATTAGTGAATGGATCAATAAATTTTCAAAAAGTCTGAAGTGTCGAGCACATGGCTATCTCCATGCAGTGAATATACGATTGCAATTGTACTTAAAAATTGCTGTCGATATCAGTGTTCTCATGAATAATTATTGGCAATTACTCTCGTGAATATTTTTTAATTGCTTTGAATAATTCTCATAATATAAAGGTACACAAAATTGTTATTTGTTGCTATGGATAACAAAATATCGATGCGCGATTGAGATTATCATTGGCGGCGTTGACATCGCTGTCAATATTTTTAAGAAAATTTTTTCACATAATAATACTCTAAATGGCATTGAGATAGTTTTTGATTGCAATTAAAATTACCTTTGGCATCGCTATCAACTATGAGAAAATTTTATCGTAGCAACGAAAACAAAGGTATCACTTAGCAACGCACTTAACAAATTCAGACAAAGAATAGAAATATCTCTTAAAATATCCGTTTCATGAAAAAAAGTGTCTCAAAACGTGTATTTCTGTAAAAATCTCGAATTCGAGTTTTTCACAAATACAGTACTCTCTCTTATATACTACGTATCGGGAAAGTAAAAAAATCGAATAAGGACCTTTTTTCTGCGTAATCCCTTAGAGTTTCGCATAATCCTTTTAGAAAATAGCATTTGAAAAAAAAAACACAACAAAGAATAATCCCGGTCAAAAAGGATCCTTTGGATCAGTGAGATAGAGAGGGGGAAGAGAGAGAGGGGGAAGAGAGAGGGGGGAAGAGAGAGAGGGGGGGAAGAGAGAGAGGGGGAAGAGAGAGGGGGAGAAGGGAGAGGGGGGGGGAAGAGAGAGGGGGAGAAGGGAGAGGGGGGGAAGAGAGAGGGGGAAGAGAGAGAGGAGGAAGAGAGAGAGGGGGAATGAGAGGGGGAAGAGAGAGGGGGGGATGAGAGAGAGAGGGGGGGATGAAAGAGAGAGGGAGAGAGAGAGAGAGGGGGAAGAGAGAGGGGGAATGAGAGAGAGGGGGGATGAAAGAGGGGGAGAGAGAGAGAGGGGACGAGAGAGAGAGGGGATGAGAGAGAGGGGGTGAGAGAGAGAGAGAGAGGGCGGATGAGAGTGAGGTGGGATGAGAGAGAAAGGAGGGAGTAATGGGCGAGTAGAACCGGAGGGAGTTAAGTAGAAGAGGGAAATTGAGCGAAAGGGTATGCTAGGAACCTTCGCCATCGATGCGTCTCCCCTCCACTTCCTCAGCCGATCCTTTTCTCGGGTTTGGGCAATAACTCTCCAGACCGCCGCCTATCTGCGTTCCACCGAAAGCTCCCCCCTCCCCCTCTTTCCCACTCTCTCTAGTTCGCCTCAACCCTTTCCCCCCACCGACCCTACTTTCTACGCCGCCATGTTCTCCGTACCTCCCATTCTCCACCGCCTCCTCCCTCCTTTTCCACCATGCTTCCAACAGCTCTCCTCCAGCAGGCTCCTTTCTCTCTCTCGCTCTCTCTGCCGCCTTCTTCGCCTACACCACGTGATCCTTTCATCCTCTCCTCTCATGCAGTCGGTATCGGGTCGACTTTTTATTGGTTCTCGTTTTACAGGAAGGCGCGCATTCTCTAAAAACCTTAACTCCCCCTTCTCTCTCTTTCCTCCTTTTTCCTCCTCTCTGAATCCCTACATCATTCGAACTCCAGATCGAAACCACCTCCTGCGCGCACTCAAAAACAGTCTTTTTTCCTCTCTTTCGATTCGAACGACAGCCGTTCGGAAAAAACCTCGCTCTCGCTCTTTTCCTCTCTCTCCCTTTTGCTTATTTTCGTTAGTGTTTTGTTTTCTCCGTTCCGTCTCTCCTTCTCGCCCGCCTTTTCTAACATCCTGCGGAGGGTTTGTCATTTTTTCGTGTACGTTCCCGTCTTGGCGTTTCTACTGGTTTTTCCTCCCCTTCTCTTTCCCTCGCTATCTCTCTTTCTCTGCCTCGTTCCCTCATCGATCTCAGCTATATCACATTTTCCTCTGCATACACGGTGGAATGTCTCTTATAGACCATTCGTATTCAACGACCGCCTCTCTTTAAACTATTATATCTCTTCGGGGCCGTCGGTGATCAAACGTTTCTTTTGCATTTCTGCAGAATTTTTTTTTTTTTGCCTTCAATTGACTCTTACTCCTGATGGTAATAAAATGCCAACCGTCCTTTGTTTTCAACAAATATTCTGTCAATTATAAAACCATGTTTAATGAGTAGAATGAATTGGAATGCTAGACATAGCAGTCAACCTCATCAAATGCCACATGAAATTTTTCGCACGAAAAATTCTTGAAAGGATACATGCATCTCCAATTTAACGATTTCCGATGCATCTTTAATTTTTAGGCTAGTTTTCAAAGGAAATATAGCCTTATGAAATGGTCCTGTCTGTGTGTGTGTGTGTGTGTCCCCTACTAACAAATTTTGCATCAATGGACCGATTTTCATGATACTTGGTATGAGGCTCGAGCATCCCGGACCCACCTTCGGGCTATATTTTATTTTGCGAAGATTGAAGTGCCGGGTTTGATTCCAGGATCGTTTTTTCCCTATTTGTTTTACATAAGAAATCTCAAATCCATCGTGCAGGGATGTTTTCTTTAATACGTTAAAATATCTTTAAATTGTGATATCGGAGCGAGGTTTTTACTGTTCTAAGGAGAAAAGAATTTAGATTCTAATTATTATCACTGAAGTTTTATAATTGATTGTATTTTCTTGAATTTCTATTAAAATATAGTGTTTTTTAGTTTTAAACCGCATTGAATCGGATTTTTTAAATGGAGACGATTTTTACCGAACTCGGCTTGAACATAGACGAGTGAACAAATGGATTATTTTCTTTTCCGCTCGACTACTCTTCAGCAATGGACAGTTAATCCCGAAATATTAGCGTATAAACAGTAACATTTATTAAATTCCTTTATTTAAAAAAAATCATCCAAAATATAATGTCAGAAAGAGATGTTGACATCGCTTTTAGTATTTTAAACCTGATAATGCTCTTTTAATTTTTTTCCTATTTTACAATACCATTGATAAATAATGAATTACAAATGGAATTTATGGTATGAGAATTCCTTGAAATGACTAACACATACTGAAACATTTCCTGTCAACATAAGTAATCAATTCGGGATGTAAATGTTGGGAAACCAGGATTAGTCATGGTTTGAACTTCTTGTTTCATATGGCATGAACATATATATCGCTTGCTCCAAATGACTATGAAATTGTTTTATTTTTTATTCTTGATACTTTTTATTTTGGAGTGGCTATGTATCGTATATACACTTCAGTATTGTGTCGATTAGCGGAAGTATTTAGAGATGGTTCCTGTTCGATTTATCGATTTTATAGGATAATGAAACAAAAAGTAGCGGAAATTAACTAAACGCACACGAATGTTTGCATTTCATTTTACACGGCGTACATAAAGGTTTTGTGGTTGATGCTTAAGGCCATCTCCAGTAGCCATAAAATAGTTTTTACCTGTTGTGTCAATGTGATTATGGCGGTAGGGTGAGCTTTGTAATTCTCTATGGAGCAATGTCTTGTAGCGCATTAAATCCCAACGAACAATTTCCTAACATTTCACTTGAAGTACCAGTTTATTTTGAGTCACAATAACCTTGATCGGCGTTTTTCTCTAAATCTCGAATTCTAGCGAGACGGAACGAGCGATGAATAATTTAAATGTTGGATGATTGACGCCCGGATAATCGAAGTTTGAACGCATTTAATTTATTGCCGCGAGAAATTCATTCCGTCCCTGAAAGTTCTGCACTCTTTCTTTTCTTATTGCTTCCGCGGGTTTTATACGCAATTTTATACGTTCCTCCTCCTTTCTTCCGTATATTTCCCTTTTTTATCAATTTTCCCTCCTTTCCTCTCTTCCACCTCCGCATACTCCAATCCCCATTCCAATAACCCTTAGAACCACACGTCTCGTCCATATGAGAGAGAGCGCGAAATAGATTTGCATCCGATGCTTCTGCAATCTTTTATGCGGGCTCATTCCCATCGAGTGAAGTCTCATCCAAACCATTCTCTCCTTTTCCTCCTCTCCTTCAACTTCCCCCTCCCTCTCTACTTTGCCCCGCCCTAGACTGGAATACGGATGACCTACGCGCTGACCTTGGAAAGCGACCGTCTTTTATTATTCTCACCCTCTCTCCCTATCTATCTCTATCTTCTCACTTCTTTTATTTACGCGTCATCCTTCTCCCTCTTCTCTTTCTCTCTCTCCCTCTCTCCTTCTCTTCCTCTTCTATCTCTCCCCTTCCTCTCAATCTCCTCTTACAGTCTCGCTCGCAATCTCTGCATATATAGCCCTTTTCCCTAAGGTCCTCCCTGTTTCTCTCTCTATCCCTCCTGCCGTTGCCGGGGTGACATGGCAGATGATAGATGCGATGGGGCTGTGGACGTAATGCCGTGATCATCGCAATTTCTCCATGTTTGGTCGAGGCGATGAATAGGAAATTTATTCAAGGAGAGGAGATATAAAGTATTAACTTGCGAGCCTAATCTGCATCGAAATAATTGGAATTGCACTCACTCGCATGCTGCATAAAGTATCGTTATGAGAATGCATATACGCATGCGTGCATATGTGCATCAATGATTAGGTTCATGTGTTTCCCGCTTGGGGGCAGCAACCTTCCATGTCAGAAGCCAATGTAATACCTTCGAAAGGGTAAAGACTGATGTAAAACTTTTCGGATTTATCAGTGAACTGTTAATTGATAGTAGCTCAATAACTTTGGCCAAAACTAACAAAAGTGGAATACTCCTTTAGCCAAAACAACTATTATATAGTTGTTTTGGCTAAAGGAGTATTCCACTTTTGTTAGTGAACTGTTAAATGAATTTAATAGGCATACAACCTGCTTCAATCTCATTCATCAGTAACTTATCGCCTTAACATATATTTTAAATAAAGTTTTGACAGCACATCAACATAATAAATGGCATAAATATCTCATTTAAAAACCTTACCCCCGAATTTTGTATACCAATTATTTAATATGACTTGTAATGGTTAATATTCAAGATGATCCCGTCATAAAATTATGTAAGTCACTCTATATCATCGCGTAATCGTTTTCTTTTTAAGTTTAACAGTATGCTTTCGTTTTTATCGCTCTTATTCCTTATGCAAGGCTTACAACTGCCAAATTTATTAATGACTCCTGCAACTCCACGTTTATAATTTGTAATTACAGTGCGTGTGCATTCACCGAAATCTACACACTCAGGTGCTGCTAATAATTAACTCTTTCGGTCTTTTTCCTTAGAGATTTAAATCTTCATATATTTGAGTTTTTTCAATGCAATAATTTCACATTAGCCTCAATTTTATCTTTATTATTTTATCTATAGTAAGGATAAATGAAAATTTGGTGCTAATATATGTTTCTAGCAGCTGTATCAACCCTCAAATAAATTTAAATTATGAAAACCCAGAAAAATTGTGATTTGTAATATATATTTAATTTATAGAGCGATGTTGATAAATATTAGGTACGGATTTCAAATTGTAGAATTCCTACGAATTAGACATTTTTCCAATAACATTTTGAAAAATCCGTAAATAGTTCATTTTAGTTGACATTTCAGCAGGAAAGTAATTGAGACTAAACTATGAAAAGTCGCTGACATAACTCTCTAGTCACAGCTGTCATACCAAAATCAACCTAGCCTAAACACAAACGTAGCTCACAGAGCGGTGTAAAATTCAATAAGTCCTCAACTTTTCTTCGCCTGACGACATATTCCGGCCTGCAAGAGTGAAGGAAATACAATGATTAATCCGCCTCGATTGTCCTGTGATAAAAGACCCAGTTTTGATTCTCGATCAAGGAAGAATATTTATCCAGCTTATAATCCACTCTCGCTCAGATAAAGACGAATATCTATCTATCTATAAGGGTTCCTCGGCTTCAGAAAGTCCGGTAATCCCTGACCTATTAAAATTCACACAGACTAGCCAAATACCTCACAAAGATCCTTTAACATGAAAAAAATATGGTCGCCAAAACTTTGAGGCTAATATGTGGATAGATTCGATTTTCAGCTCGAAACAAACCAGGACGTTTCCGGGGTTATCAGAGTCGCTGCATCTAATCTCTTCCGAGCGCATCATGTAATCCTATCTTTCATCCCGAGTTCATGTTCTCGCTCCAATTTAGTTTATTATTTAAGTGTCACTCTCCTCGCTATCCACGACCACCGAATCCAGCCCTTTACACAGGGACACTTCCGTGACGCACTCACTTCCCGCATTCCTTTTAACATAATTGCCAATCTGTGCTCGCCCATGGCGACAAAAGCTATGTAAAAAATTACTCTTCAATGATTCAAAAATACTGGGGCAAATGTGAAAGCATATCTAAAACGTGGGTTCTGCGGTATCACTTCGGAGCGTCCTTTTTTCGCTCAATAGAATTTCGTTTTCCGTTCAAGCGTGATTAAACTAGAAGTTGCGTGCGGTAGGAAATACATTGTGAACTGTCATAAAATAATTAAAAATTCATAGAATTGGCTCTAAATTTGTTTCATTATTTCATTTATTTAATTTAAATATTCTACTTCATACTAGTTCAAAATCAGTACTTCAAAAGGCCTATTATGAGCGTGTCAAAGATAAAAACGGGCGCATACGACCTCGACCTCGGCATGATTCGAACTATCAACCCTAGTTGATAGTTGTAAGCCAGACACATTAACCAGGTCTCTACCACGGGTGAAAAATAAAAATAACGAATATTTAAAAAATTATTGGCTTGTTCCTAAACACTAAAAAAGGATTAAAATAGTATCAGAGATTTTGAGAGACAAAATGGGAAACAATGAAGTGCAGAAAATCAGAACTATTCAAAAAGATTAATAGTTCCGCTTTGTTGAGGACGTGTGCGGCATAATTATAACCACCAGTGCTAGTGAACGTTTCAGAAAATAAGTCGAAATAGTCGCTAAAACCGAGAGGTACTCAAGACTATTTTAGCAGACGCGGTAATAATGGCCTTACAGAGACCATAACTGAAGTGTACGTTTGATGCAATGGCACCTCCTGTCAAACACTATTGGCGTATTGTAGGGTAGGTATGTATATGTTAAAAATTCAAGAAATAAAACCCATTATAGACTTAATTTATATTTTCCCGCGTAAGTGAGAAACCCATCCAAATTCTCTAGGGCCAGTATTCAAGGAGGTTTCATTTGAAATTTTCAAGGCCTCAAATTTCATGAGCTCGAAGAAAAACTGAAGCATCTGTCGATATCTGTCACTCTTACGACATTCAAACGTAGGAGTGACAGTTAAATTCGACAGGGAAAAGGTTTGGTTATTCCTTCGCGTAGCTCATCCACGATATAAAACCGTGAATCCCGGAATTGAAACGCTAACGAAAGTGGTCCCTATCCTAACTCACAAATGCCCCACGTTCAAACAATTCGATGGTAAAATTGGATCAGTCGGTCCATTGACGTTTTTTAAAGAATACTCGACATTTCACAAGGTTATTTGGGCCGTAAAAAAGAATGTTCGAAACGATTTCTTGTCGTAAAATATCAGGCCACGCGAGTCGATACGATTCGACATCTAGGGCAATGCCTAATTCATATCGGGGCGAAATAGCCGGTCCTTTGTTCATCGCGCCCTCCCCCTCCCCCTTCTCCGCATTCCTCTCCTTTTACCCACCTTCTTTCTTCCATGGTCGCGAACTAACGGGACACCTCATCAACGGCAACGCTCTCATTAGCGCGAAAAAACCCTCACTTTTCTCTCTCTCCCTCTTTTCTCTCTCGCCTCTTTCCTCTCCTCCATTTTTCCTCTCTCTCTCTTAATCCTTTCTCGCAGCGAGCTACAACATTCTCTCTCTCCTAATAATTCTGTTTCTCTGTCTTCCCTCACATCATCTACGTCCCTCCGAGGCGCCACTGGCATTGTGGGTGTGTAGCCTGTTTGCGGAACCTTCATTTCTCCACTCCCGTTCTCGCCGTCGGGTAATAGTAGCAGTACAGGCTTCCCGAGGTGAGGTCGGGATGGTGGATCGGGAAAGTAGCCACGACGCGCCTTTCTCTCTTTTCCCTCCTTTCCTACTTCTCCTTCCTTTTCCCTTCACTCCCCAGAGGGGGGCCAGGTGGTACTCTGTTAAATTACCTACGAATCGAGGTTAGCTTCATTTCTTCCTCTTTCCGTTCCTCCTCTCTCTCTTTTTCCAACCTTTTCTTCCGCGAAACGCCTAGATTTGTTTCCCTTCCCGAAGCAGGAGGGTGGGTAAAGAGATGGAGACCTGGTTTATACGCGCGGGATGGTTCTAGAAGGTGTGACCGGACAACGTTACGATAAAAAAATAGATAAAACGTTTCGACGACAAAATATATGTCCCTCTCTCGGAAAAACAGTTTCGTTGGTTTTTTTATCACTCCCATACTGTCACGAGGAGAGGAGGGGAGAAGAGGGAGGGAATAAAAACAAAAATACCGTCGACTCGGGTGTGGAGGACAAAACTGATAATTAAAACGGAGTGTGAAAAAAGTTAAATCTCCCTAACGAGCGTACTCCAGTGCTGTAAAATACTTCCCTTTCCCAACTCTCTCTGCGAGGACTTCAGTCGCGACGCGAACGGAGCTTAAATAAATACTCTTTCTGGACCACACACGCCTCCTCAATCGCACGAGCCCCGCGAATGAAAATAACATGGCCTCGCCACGGCGCACAAGTGGAGAACGTGTTCGTCGCAATTTGAGGAGAATCGTCGTGCTGTCGTTCCGCAGGAAGAATAGGGAGAAGTTATTAAAAAAAACGAAATTAAGCCGTTAAATCACCCAGCTTTAGGTGTGCTCTTCATTTGTACTCGCCAAATTATATGATGCATTAAAAATGACCGAGGTGCTCGATTGATACGAATCTCTGCTTTTTTTAATTGGTCGCGCCAAAAGCATCCGCGATTCTAGCGTCTTAATTATCTGCATCTCCGCTCCTTGCAACTTCGAGGATCGGCCGGGAACTGCACGTTCGGAAGACTCGAGAGTGGATCATCTTCTAGCACGGAGAAAATGAATGCGATCAGGGTTCTTTTTTATTTGCGGGTTTCTCTTCCGAGGATGCCTTTAATTAACGTCGTCTCACCTCGCTACCTCTCTCTCGCTTTCACTCCGGAAAAGACGAAGGAAAATGTGCACCATCCTCTTTCTGAATACGTTTTGAATATCCGCGGAAGGAGCCTTTTTTGGAGATTTATCTATTTGTGAGTTTTAGCTAAACGATACCTCCCTTAGCAGGCGGAGGATCCATTCCGTTACTTCGTGTAGTAGGCCAATTAATATGCGTTCTTGCAACAAATTACAAGCAATCCGATGCGACGCGAAAATCATACCAAGGTCATAGGTCGGCGAATATACTCGATTTACATACCTGGAAGGCTTTCAGCAATGGTTTCGAGCCTGCGACAAGCGGAGGGATAGTTTTTGGCATGTTAGCGTTTTAAAGTAATCATATATTCATTATATTTCGAATAAAATAGAAAATTATTGATCTGGAGGATGAAATGAAGTTGGTACGTTTAGTATTTCCAACACTCGTAACAAAATTAGGCAAACCCGATGTTGATTTCGGTTGCAAACAGCCGTCATCAGTGGTGATTCACCGGCAGCAGATTATAGTAAGAATCATAGAATAAGATCTATCATCAATAAAAGAATATGCTGTTTTCTTAGTTTTTCTGGCTATTGAAAGGACGAATTATGTAAACATTTCTACAGTATTATTACACTTTTATAAATTATTATCAGATTAATGAATTCAAGTAACACAGCAGGTCCCAAACTTCGGGAGGGTTGTGTTCACGGAAATCACCGCCAATTCTGCAGCTCCACCGATTACTTGTTGGCAGAAACTAATTACACATGTTGAAAACAACAAATAAGGACGTTTATATGCCGCGTATGTCAAATCGTTACACCGTGTATGTATATTCCCTAGTCAAAACCAATTAATTAGTTAATTGGTAGGACCTGTCGTAAGACAGAACACGAATGATGATGATATATATATATATATATATATATATATATATATATATATATATATATATATATATATATATATATATATATCAACTTTCTGAAACGTCAACTTTTGCAAAATTTTGGGCCTAGATTTTCCCATGCAATTCTACACTTAAACATAGAAACGTTGGCCACCTCTTGTCCAGAATATGAGAAAAATACTTGTCTCGCCTTACATTCCCCTCTTCTTTTCCTCCCAACAGAAAAGCTTTCTAAAATTCCGCCTCCCTATTAAAAAAGTCAGGAGAACACGGTTACACCATTACAGCCAAATCTTTAGGAGAAGGGGTGTTCCTCTGCTATTACGTGGCGGAATCAGGTTGAGGTCGAGGAAGAGTAAAAAGGAGAGTGAAAGAGAGAGATCTTATGGACAGATTAAAGACTGCCCTCCTCCGACGAACTGCTGAGGAAAATGAGCTGCATTTATAGACCGCCCCATCATACTTCTCCTTCGGTGTCAACCATAGTGAAAGGCAAAACCCTTTGATAAAGGGCGTCGACTAATGTTCAGATAGAGAGAGAGAGAGAGATGTAGACTGGTACTGGAGGGAAAAGGAGGTTAAAACTAGAATAAATTCGTCGGAAAAGAGAGATAGAGTGGGTAAGGGGCGAACGGCAGGGGACGTGATTGAGTGAGAGTGAGAGAGAATTGACGGGGAAATGATTGAGGTAAGTAGAAGTCCTTACGGCATCGGCCCCTTCCATCCTCTATTCCAACCCACATCCTTTCAAAAGAGCGATCTACCCCCTGCTCTCCCATTCGGTCGTGGGGCTGGTCGGCATGTGACCCTCCTCTCTCTCTCTCCACTCCCATTATGGTCCAATCTCTCGAGGTCACACCCTTTTCGGCCTGTCCTTAGCTTTCATCTCCTAGCTCACACCAGTCCCCTTCCAATTTCCCTCTCATCCCCCTTTTCCGGGAAACGTATTAAAACAATAGCAGCCTCCATCAGCTTCCCCTCTTATTCTCCATTCCCGGGCCACTCCCATTCCCCTCCGTCTCCAAGCAGGGCAGGGGGAGGGGGCGGCCGTAAGTCATTCCCAAACCGACCTCCCATACCGATTTTCTCCCGTAAACTCCATCTCCGTTCCGACCTCGGCAACAAATGCCCTACCATAGCTCTCTAACCCTCTCTCCCTCTTGTTTTCTTATCAACAGGCGATGGCCCCGCAACCAGCCAATCATTCTCACCGATACTACGGTACCAGTTCCAGAAACGTCTATGCAAGCCCTCAGCAGAAACCTTGTATGCGTTATAAATTTATTGGGAAACGAGAACCGAGCGAAGGATTTCAAATACAATTTCGATGGACTATATATCGTTTTAGTTGGGTCTGTTAAATATATAAATAAGTAAATGTTAAATATTTTTCGCGATCTCTCATAGGAGACAGCACCGAAAAAATACTAGATGCGTACAATCTGTCATTTGTTAGACCACAGCTTGGATACCCTCCAAATATTTGGAATCACCACGAGCAAGTCCACATACCCAAGTCGTTCAATGCAGAGCAGCTAGATTCATGATAAAATAAACGGTTTTAATTAAGGAGTTACGTAATTGAATTAATTATTGGTCGAATTTCACAGAGAGAAGACTGGCTTGGGGTTTCCGGAGAAATATAGGTCGGAAGGTTTACCTGAGTAAGTTGTTGGAATAGTTTAGTGGTGCTCAAACAACGGCTCGCAGGCCACAGCCGGCCCGCCGAGTGTCTTTATCCGGCCCGCCTTGAGTTTGACAATTTAAAGCCACACTATTATATCAAATGAGAACAATTGTAAAAGCAATACATTTTGTCTTTGGCCCATTATTTCCATTATAGACAAATAAACTTAAAACAAATAAGCAGTTTAGATTCCTTAAATTATTCTTCAAACCTATACTCGACTGGGTGTGGCCAGCGAAGCGGGGTGAAGTGGGCTATGCGGCCCGCGATGAGTGCAGAAATAAGTTACGTGGCCCGCAGAGCAAAAGGTTTGGGCACCACTGGAATAGTTGAAATACCCACGTGCATCGGGAGACTGAGATCACGACGATAAAATACGTGAGAACGATTGTAGGAAAGAAAAATCGAGGCTTGTTTTCTTCCAAGGGCAATCAGGTATCATAGTAGGCGAGTCACACTTGCAAACGCAAATTGTTTGAGACATTTTGGCGCATTGCACACCCTGTCGACCATCAGTCTCACGAATTGCAAGGTAACATGTAGTTGTTCTCGACAAGCAGACCTATCCAAACACTCTCTCTTCCTTATGGCAGACCTCTTTCACATTCACCCCTTCTCATATCCCATTCCGTCGAACCCTTCTCTCGGATTTTACGGGAATCTTTTTCCCACCATAATAATCGCCACTTTCCTCTCAAACTTTCGCGTCTCCTCGCATCAAACCCACGGGTCATTTCCCTCCAATTTCTCGGTTCTCCTATACCTCATTCCCCTCTCGTCATATGTTCTATATCATCAAACCTTCCTATATTCTCCTAACTCCCACTGTTAATTTTTCCCCTCCCATTTACCTTTTTCTTTCTCTATAACTTCTCTGCCATCTCCTACCTTAGCGGAATGTCTGCCTTTACAAAATTTTTTGCCTTCCCACTTTCTATCGCCCTAGATTCCCCTCTCACTCTTACAATTCTATGTCCTTTCCATCACATTTCCCCGCCTTCCTCCTCCTCTCCTATTTCTTTTGTCATATCTCCCCACTCCCATGCTCCCTCCCCTGATCCCTCCCCCCTTCTTTTCCCAACTTCTTCCCACCTCTTTCTTACGCTCCTTTTCTTCCCTATAACTATTTTTCCTTTTCCCTTCCTCCCATCTTCATTCACTCAACCCCCACTTTCCTTCCAATGTTTTATTCTTTCTCCTCCTGTTATCTCTCCGTCTCTTAGATAAACTCACCTTTCCTTCGAACTCTTCCTGGTAGATGCGTGGATGGTGTATCTCCTGAGTTCGGATCTTTTCGCGTGAATCGTCGCAGAAGATCGTCTTTGTTGTAGTTGAAATTTCCGACAATGAGACAAAGATTATCATAGGGTGGGAAATCGATAATAATCGTAATTCAGAATAATAACGAATAACAGATGCGTTGAAGTTGACCCACAGGTCGTTAATTCGGAGAGCGACTGTACTGTAGCAGAGACGTGTAACTGGTTTTCTCTAACTCGTCATTTTAGCTATTTGAGTAATTCTATTGACAGCTATAAATAATTACCGAAAGAATTATCGATCTTGTCTTATAGACAAAATCAAACTGCCAAACTATATCTCTTCAACAGTTATAAAATGATGGGAAAATCATATGCAATGTAGCCGCAATCAGAGGTTATTCGCCAATTTTAGACTATTGAACCAAATATTACGCGATTTATAAATTTTGTCAGGCAGTATCATTCTAAATACAAATAAATTTGCACCAAAATGTAAAAAATCACTGCTGGTTATGGCTAATTTGAAACTTAAGTGCGTATTTGGTTTCCCAGATCTTTTAATGGGTACTGGAGATTACATTTTGTCGACTGTTACCAATGTTAAATGTTGTAGAGAGTGAAGTGCCGCTTATGAGTTAATTATACCATAAGATGATAAAGAAGATCTCACATCGCATATCATAACTACTTTTCCTCCTCCATCAAGCCTCCCCTTCAGTCCCAACTCCCCTTGAACTCCGCACGCCACCCTTTCCTTCCCTTTCACATACTTCGGTTCCTTCGTGGGCAACCTCTTCCTCACCCGGGCATCCCACTGTTTCCTCATCTGGGTTTAGTGAAAGAAGGATATGATAAGAGGAGGCAGTGGGAGGCAAGGACGTGGAGGCAAGGAAGTGGAGGCAAGGAAGTGGAGGCAAGGAAGTGGAGGCAAGGGAGTGGAGGCAAGGACGTGGAGGCAAGGACGTGGAGACAAGGACGTGGAGACAAGGACGTGGAGGCAAGGACGTGGAGGCAAGGACGTGGACGCAAGGACGTGAGAGAGGGGATTCCCCTTTCTAATTAGACTGGGCGAGGAGGTGGCGAGACGGAAACACGGAGGGAGAAGTTGGTCTTACATGGCGACCTGGAGTTGTGCCCATGTCCGGCGAACTTCTACCTCTATCTCCTTAACCATCCTGTTCCTCCCCCCCCCCTCCACTTCCTCTCCCCCCCTTCTCCTCCCCGGCACACGTTAGCTAATGCGGAACATCTTGAGACTTAGAAGACTCTTGATCGTCGTTTCTTATCACAAATGCGAATCAAAGAGTACAAATCGAGAGCGACTATTTAATTCAAATGCCCGTTTTTTATTTTCTCATTTGCGAAGTATGTACAAAGTATTGTGAACATGACAAAATTCAACTTCGACATTTTGATGAATTGCCACGTTTTTTAAGGTCCTCGGAGACCAAAATATGTTTTTTTTTTAATGCATAGCCCGCAATTTCTAGTGAGTCGTCTGTCGTCTGCCATCCATGCGCAGCTCTAGGGTCTGAGAGGTCAAATGGAATCTGAATAAATCTCACAATCAAATGGGGCATCGTCGGAATAAAAAATCTTGTCGAGATGAACCATATAGAAAAAACAATAGATTACCTTCTTCGGTTTAAAAAAATCGATTTTAAAAAATTGGGATAAAGGGTTTTGATTAAAATTCGTTCACTTTGACATTTTATTAAAAGTGCCGAAAGCCTGCGGTACGAAGTTTGTTCAGTTTACGTCGCGCCTTTTTTTGATAAATAAAAGATGCTGTGGTGTCTTCATTTTTTTCCTTGAAAAAGGTATGGTTTTTCTTCTTGCGCACAGCCTCTATTTCCATCTTTTTAAAACATTTTTCAAATCACGGTGTCATATTTTTCTTCTCAAACAGGATGATTAAAGTTGGAAAAGTTCGTCCTTTTTTTCTTTATTGAGGCCCGTAGTAAGAGGAAAGGGAGATAGGAAGAGGGAGGGAAGATTTACATCCGATTTATCCACAAAGGAAACTAATGATAATTCGGGAAGTTATTTTGGTGGTGAGAGAATAAAAAAGTAGAGGGAGGAGATAGACTGATTTTTTTAATGAATTCGCTTTCCGAACGAAACTGAATACCCTCAGCGAGAATGGTAAAGAGGACAGTGTCAAATTATGCTGGGACTTCGCTTCGTTCCGGGCTTCGGCGCAAATCTGTGCACGTTTTTCGAATTTCAAATCAGGAATTCTGTCATGAGAAAGTTAATCGCTGATTCCGTTTCGTAAAATCATTAGCGATTCAAAATAAAAATCCACCAATTAAGGGAGAAAGAGAAAATTTTAATATTTTCCCATGTCAGTTATTGCATTATTATTGAAATTAATAATTATAACAATAATAATAATAGCAATAACACTAATAATAATAATAGTAAATAGTGTGTATTTTGATGCGCACATATGTTAATGGGGTCCGAATTATACACGGCTGGATGCAAGTTAATTAGATTTGTTAGAATATTTTACTACGTATTTTTCTATCACATGGCTTAAACTATACACCGTGATAATTCGCTCAAATTTAAACAGACTAACGTAAAATTCTAATTAATGCATAAAAAATCATTAAAAAAGCTTTAATTAGGACTGCGGGCCATAAACCAAACGCGCAGACCTGGTTTTATCTCAAAATCCGATTAAACCAACCACCCAATCGAATAATCAGAGATTAACCTCGCCGTGGGGGAAAAAAGAGAGGAAGAATAAAAAATGCCTTGCCGTTTAAGTCGTTTTACCCTGATGAGTAATTAAGAAACTTGATGTGGTCCTTGTTCCATCCGAGACGCTGAAACTTAAGTCTCTGACCACTTTTAATGATGCCTCGGCTGAACGAGAGACGATCCATCTTATCCCGCTCTCCAATCTGTTCGAGCACGAAAACTCTTCAATCACTCATTTTGCTTCTCTTCTTTCCTTTTCTCCCCCTCTCTCCCTCCATTTCCTTCTCTCCCTCGCGCTATATATATCGCACTTACCTCTTACTCCTGTCATCTTCTATTAGTCACTACACCTTATCTCCTTCCACAAGTCCTCATTCCTTGGTTCTCTCGTCCAAATCATCTTTATCTCTCTCTCTTTCTTCCTCTCCCTCTCAAATGACTTTTTGGGACATCTTTCTTTTTGGTGTTACGACGCATAAGTTAACGATTCGAAATTTACTGCGATTGGATGTGTATCGAAACGCACTTCTTCCGAACATGCAAATTTTAAATTTTGTGTGGTTAAAATATTAAAGTCCAAATTTCAGCTATATGATTTGTTTTGAAAGTAATAATGATGTTCATTCAGGGATGAGGAGGACTCGATAATTCAGTTTTAACCGAAAGAAGAGGCTTAATCCTTGCGTACATGGCTATCTTCTTCTTCTCTTAACGCCTTCTTCTCACATTGACTCACTCATCCTCCCCATATTCATCTATCCCCGTTTTTCTCCCCGCTCCCATTTCTCCGTCTTCCCCATGTTCTCACGCCATTCCTCTCACTCTTACCTTCTCCCTCGCTCTTTTTGCCTCTCGTCTCTTATATCCCATCCTCCACATTTTCCTTTCTTTTCCTTTCTCCGCCTCACAATTCATGCACTTCATACATTTTCATCTTTAAAATTTTGGGCTATCCCGACTCGACGCCGTCCAAACAAATTTCATTAGAGGAATGTTTTTTTTTAAATTGCATCTGAATTATTAATACATCACCAACATTTTTCTATATTTTTTCTACCTACAATTGTGCCAATAATATATTTCAGAAGTTATTAAAATAATGCGGTTGAATGCCCAAAAAAATAGGTATGGTGACTGATAGTGCTTTGAGGACCAGATGGACTTTTCTTAGCGTTTGGATTATATTTTCTCCATTTTTGTATTTCCTTACATTCGTCATTTTTCGCCTTTATACTTATTTTCGACCTTTTTACCCACCGGTTACTAAATCGAACCGAACCTGCTATATCTTTGGTGAGAATATATGAAATACGATGGGAATGACATTCACATCTTCCGTCCCCGCTCCTATTACGGTTCATCTCTTTGGATTTACTTCAATTTTTACCTCTTTCTAACTCATTCTCCCCATCCGGACAACTCCATAGGAATTTTCTCCGATCCCTATTTTTACTATTCCTTCTTCTTTAGCTGCCGCACGTTTCAGCAAGTTCAATGTTTATCTATAACCTCGTCTTTATCTTATTTCCATTTATTTGAAATTGAAATTATGAATTTCACTTTAAAGTGAGGCTAATTCTAGTTCAAGGTCTTGCGTAACAGAGGGGAAGACTTTTTGTCTGTTTATATTTTTGTCGAAGTTTGGACTCATGAGATACAGTTTGACATGTTTTCATGACTTCAAAAATTGAATTTTGAAGTTATTATGTTTTTATGAAATTTGCGCGCAATATCTGTTTATATACGAATATATATGCAAACACACGCATATATAATACAGTTATACAAGTTCGAATGCAGGTATACGTCCAGAAACAGTAGAATCTCTACTACAAAAGTAACATTGGTATATATATTTCCCAGTGCATATTTTTTATCTAGTCAACTTATTTAAGAAGAAGGATCACCATTACAGCTAATAACAAAAACGTTCACATTCTTATTTTCAACATAGAGAAAATAAGGAAAACTTCGAAGGAGCGTGAAAAATTAAATCTCAAAAAGTAAGACAGCGAAAGGCACTTTATTGTAGCGACATGTTCGAAAGGAGGGTGATTTAAGTTTCCATGTTAATTCCTTATTCCAAAAAAAACAATCCCTTTAAGTACAACACTAGGAAAAGATCCAATTTGTAATCCTATCACTACAACATTTCTAATCGTTACCGAGAACCTAGCCTGATAAAGAATAACGCAGTCACGTCCTCTAACGACACAATCACACCTCCCGCACAAGGATTTTCAGAGCATAACACGCGTGGTACCTCGTTGTTGTTGTTGGCTTACATTTCTGGCTAATCAACCTCTTGGATTATTACAGCCATTACTCCTTCCCAGGGTCGGCCCGAGTTACGGGCGAGCCGGGCGGCTGCCCGGCGCGCCAAGGTTTTGGGGACCACTATCCCGATCCTTTATCTATGCATTACTTGCAAGTGACTAAATAATGGATACAAAATTATATCTACGAACAAGCTAGAATCTTGATGGCATTCCTTTAAATGTTTCCTTATCAATAGCTTTTACAGAGCGATGAATAAATTAACATGTACTTTGTAAATATCTCAACAAACATTAGCGGAGGGGGGCGCTGGAGTGCTCTCTCGCCCGGGGCGCCAAAATTAGCCAACTCTTAACAAAGAGCACCAAGGGCGCAAACTGCTTAACGTCCCTTCTGAAGAACTTGCGCGGTCTTCTCAAATCACACAAGTAGGGGACCGAAAGATCCCAGAGTGGAAATATCGTTGCCTCCGCAGGATTTGAACCTGGGCCCGCTTCATGGAAGTCCAGCGCTCTAACCACTCCGCCGCTCCGCCGCTGCCACCCCAGCTTGATTACTCGTGATTCCTCGTAATCGCACCCTTACTTTCCTCCTAATCTTTATCCAGCATTTCCCCAACAGAGGTCGAAAACTTCACGAACTTGATCTCCACCCACTATCTTTATATACGTATATATATATACCTATATATAAACTCCCACTCTGTAATCCTCCCTATTTGCTCCATTTTATTCTCCTCTCTACCTCCCTCTCTCTTGGATGAAGTGATTTCTGAATTGGTTTAAGCGGAGAGATCAAAAAGTTGGTTCCCTTCCTCCCTCTCTCTATTGCTCTTCTCGTCAACCCCTCTCCCCATTTGCCCCTGGCGCCCCTTAACGGCTTCCCAGTCACTCTCCCCTCCATCTTACCTCATACCGTCATCCCCCACGAATCCCGGGAAGGGATCTGTGGTCCCTGGAAGATAAGATGAGGAAAAGGGATGGAGAGAGAGAGAAAGAACAGTGGGAGAGACTGGGGGCAAGAATAGTATAGGGAAAGGGAGTGAGCGGAAGAGAGCGAATTAGAGAGAAAGGGAGACAGATGATGTGAAGGGTGCGGCGGAAATTGTTCAGAAGGGATGGGAGGGGGAGGGGATAATGGAACGACCGTTATAGTGGGAAGGAGAGGGAAATCTATCCGAATCCCCTCATTTTTATTTTATACTTCCCTTCCCGCTCCTCCTTCCTTCCTGCCTTTCTATTCCCTTCCCCTACATTCTGCTTCCGTCGCCTTCATCTCCTCGTAATCTAATGCCATGGAAAACTTGACAATTTCTCGAGGGTATGGGCGTGAATTAGGTTCCTTTCTCCCTTTCTTTCAATTTTCCTCTCGCTCTTTTTCTATATATCTCTCTCTCGAAGGTGAAAGTGTTATTAATGATACACGGCCGCGTGCTCCAATCTCAGCTCTCCAGATTTGTGTTTCATTTGATCGCATTATCTTCTCCAGCGGATGATGGATATACGGACGGATCGAGAGGTGGCGGGTCGTATTTTTTTCCTGGACCTCTTTTTAAAAAATAATAAAAAGCTCTAAAAGTAATTAACTCTTCTTTTGTCTCCCAGAATCCATCGATTATTCTCTAAAATTGCGGTTATTCCAAAGGTATGATTCGGTTTTCTCCCTGTATAGCAAAGGTACTTCTCCAACATTCTATATTATCCCCCCGAAAAAATTTATTATTCATAATTATTCAACTAATTCGGTACCTGCGTTTGATGTACTAAAACGAATGCATCATCCTTATGCAAATTAACTTTCGTAACAAGAGATGTATCCTATGCTTTATAAACAAATCGAAAATTGGAATTTAAGGAGAAAAGAATTTAAAAAAATATTTATCACTGATGTAGCGGCATGATATTCCGGTAGAGTTTACCGAGCTTCTCACACGAAAGATCTTCTTTCGGAATTCATAAGATATTTTAATTCCCTGAAAAACAAGCCTTCTGGAACAGGGTTCCTCGCCAATGTGTCACTCTAACTGTCCGAACACTAAGGAAATTCCCAATAATCCCACGCAAAAGTTCACAATTCCTTTCTTTGCGCCTATGGTAGGAAAAAACGCAAGGTCCCCCGAATGAAGATACACGCACCCTCGGAGGGAGCCATATTGACGGGATGGGACTGTTCGGCGACGGGACAATTCGGCGACGGGACAATTTGGCGCCGGGACAATTCGGCGCCTGGAGGGAAAAGCAACAACTTTTAGTTGGGTTGAGTGGTTAGGGGTTGGATTCGTTCTATTTTCTGCTCCCGGATCGGGTTGAGTGTTTGTAGGTTAGAATCGTTCTATATCCTCCCCCAGGGTTGAGTTGAGAGATTGGAGGTTGTATTCGTTCTGTTTTCTCCCTCGGGTTGAGTTGAGTGGTTGGATTCTTTCAATTTCCTCTACCCGGGTTGGGTTGTGCGGTAATTGGTTGGAATCGATCTATTCCCTCCCACCGAGTTGGGTTGAGTGATTGGAGGTTGAATTCTTTCAATTTCCTCCCCCTGGAATGGGTTGAGAGGTTGGTGGTTGGATTCATCTTGCTGGCGCCGAACTCCCCTAGCGCCGAATTGCCTCGTCGCCGAATTGTCACGTCGCCAAATCGGTCGCGCCGAACTGTCCTATACCCCCAAATTAAATCCTCTTCGGAACTTTAAAATGGCATCATTACAAATCGTCAAGAACGCCTCGTCCATGCAGATCTGACGAGCTAGAAGACAGATTAATGGTGCACACTTATAGGATTTTGTCGTTTTTAAATCAATACACTTTCAGCAAACTTTTCAACAGTCTCCAAGTCAGTCCAATTTTATTAAGGATAACGTCTTTTTTAATGTTGATATATTTTGTTCTTCAAAGATAGGACTTGAAAAAAATTGCTGGTGATTTAGAAGAAAGACATCTTTGTAGCATACCTTGACTAATTTTGGGCAGTCTAAAAAATATTTCGACCGTCTAAAATTTAGCTCAATTTTATTGAGGATTACGGATTTATCAACGCTTAATATTTGGACAGGGAGACCACAGTTATTAAAATATTGGACTCGATCAAAATAACGAACAATTTTAAGGATGGATACCAATGTACGAGGATGAGTATACATAATTAAAATACCAATACTTCGACTGATTTTAAGCAGTACCTAAAGACTATTTCGACGCAACGCATTTCAAAAGAAAAGCAATGCTGTTATACGAACCGTGGGCAACATGGAGTTTAACTGTAGAACGGAGCGATATAGAGGATCGTTTTTCACTAGGACGATAATAGACCATAATAGGAAAAGATAACGTAGGAAAACTATGGACCTTTGGTGCACTGCACCCCCTGCCATCCACCGAAAAGGTGACTTGCAGGGTATAATGTAGATGTAAATAAAATAAGACGCGAGGTTTTAACCAAAGATTTGGAGCGAGACAAAGGAAGAGAATGGGAGGAAAACGCAGCTTCCTATTAATTTCGGAGCGCAAGGACCGCGGAATTAGACAGGGTGGATCAGGACGAGGGGAAAAATATGAGTGACAAAAGAACCCTCGGTGTTTAATAAAATGACCGCGGCCTTAGTACGTTGGAGAGAAGAGAGGGAATTGCAGAGGGGGAATATCATGAGAAAATAAAAGTGTAGAAAGTCGCACGACGCAAAAACGGAGTCACCTGAGAAAGAACAAAAAGCACGATTTCGCAAAGCGAAGAAGAATGCCATTGTTTCGCCCGTTCTTTTCCTTTTTGTTTTTGTTTTGGTTAGTTGAGGGTCAAAATTCCGCAAAATGGAAAGTTTACGGCATACAAGTATTTTTTTCCTTTGTGATTGACGTAAATTCTCCTATCATGTCGGACGAAAAGTGCTGCGAGTAAATTTGAAGCGAGTTGAATGGAAATTCCATCGAGTTTTTCGGTAAAATCTTTATAGAGATGGAGGAGATGCTTTCTCGCTGAATTTGGTGGAAATTATAAGACGAAAATGTGAGAGAGAAAAAAACAAACTTTATTTTCGATGCATACCTATATATGCGTGCTTGTATTGAATACGACATCGGATAAACTGAGACTTCTGCCTGGGGGAACCGGTATCAACTTTGAAACGTGTAAAAGAAAGAGAAACATTTTTTGGTTGCATATTTTTTCGGATTAAAGAAAAAACATTTTGCTTTAAAATATCTTTTTCATTTGCCGTGACTCGAAAAGTAAAAGGAGTTTATAGAAAGTGAATTTTTCAATCTCAACTACAGTTTTCCGCATAGTTTTCATTTTTAAAACGTGTCTAGGAATTGTCCGAGCGTCCTGTTGCTATTCATTCTTGAAAGAAATTAAATGTGAAGTTAGAATAATAGAAGCGTAGACTTTAATATAATAATGGCTTAACTACGTAAAGACAAAAAGTATCGTGTGTACGATGTGTGTACAGATCTTTCAAATTGACTCTCACTATCGAAAATGACTAAATACCTATCAGTCGAAAATGTTGTTAAAAGTTAATTCTCTACTATAAACTTAATCCAAATAAAACGTTTCATTTGTAATAAATTTTATAAATAAATAAATAACAATCATACTAAACGCTAGATTTAACATTATTTTTATAATTATTGTATATATTATTATCTTTTGAGTCCAAAGTAAAAGAGGATATAACGTAACATATCTAGATATATCGTATATTGCTGATATGACGGATTCCTCAAGCTCCAAAACTGAAATTAAATAATGATACAACTCGGAGAAAAAATTCAAGACAAATTCAAAAATCAGAAATTCAGCTTAAGTGTCATACGTTTATGAACAAGAGCAATTTATTTCTTCGGCGCAGCATTTTTCAACGTTGTTATTGATGAGCTCTTCTGAATGACAATTTTCATTTTTCTGCTATTTCGGAATGCCGGCACATGAAATCCCTTGTTGAGTCCTCTCTCGCATTATGTCTTTTTCGCACGACAAAAATAAGATTGAATCGCTTGGTTGGCGTCTTTCATCGGATACGCGGAAATTTATGGCTTTAGTTCTTCGATTCTATCATTGAAAAATATTGGTAACTGCGAAACTTTGGGAAAGAAGGGAGTGAGGTGGACCAAAATAACCCACACGAAGAAGCGTCTCCTTGGAAATGAACCAAATAAAGTCCGGATGGGAAGGGCACCTGAAGTGGAGATGAAAAAGAAGCGAGCCTAGAATTCTTTGCGGGAAACTATTTGATAAATGTAATTTCACAAGACTTAGATGCTTCGCCGAAGTTTCCTTCTGCCCACGAGCCACATTAATTTTTTTCCTTTCGAGCGACCGTCTTATTTCAATCTTTTTATTCGCATTCGCTTACGAGGAAAGTCGTTACTCGATGAAAAATTGTCGTTTCTCCTCATGCGTGGACTTTTTTTATCGTGCTACGAGTTACGTTTTTTTATTATCGAAAGAAAATTTTCAGCCACGATGGACAATTAACTGTAAAAATAAAACTGTAGCTTCACTCCTAGTGAAAGGGAAAAAATGTTCTCTCTTATATTTTATTGCGTTCTATTCCTAATAGATTATTGAATACTGCATTTGTTGAAAAGACAAAGTACAGATGGAAATGAGTCAGGTTCATTGATAATTCTGTTTATTATTACATGCGTGAACTTTTTTATCCTGCTACGAGTTACGATTTTTTATTATTGAAAGAAAATTTTCAGCCACGATGGCCTATAATCTGTAAAAATATAACTGTAGCTTCACTTCTAGTGAATGGAAAAATGCTCTCATATTTTATTGCGTTCTATTCCTAATTGATTATTGAATATTGCATTTGTTGAAAAGACAAGTACTGATGGAAATGAGTCAGGTTGATTGATAATGATGTTTATTATAACACTTTAATGCTGTTTTCTTCCGTTACTGGTATAGAAAGTCCGATTACAACAAATATTAAATATTAAAACATTAGTTTGCAAGTTAAATTTATCAATAGCAATGAGCTACTCTATTAGCTCTATTAGTCTATTTATTCAACACGTAAATATTATTTTATAAAAAACCTATAGAATAGACTTTTCAAACATGAACTGCGGTATTTTAGCATTCAGCAAAATAATTCACCGCGCTTCAAATAAATAATCCGATGATAAAGACCAGCGTAAAAGAGGGTTTGTTTCCCTAGAAGATTAAAAGGAACGCTGGCCGAACGAAAAATCAAAGAGACTATCAACGCAAAAAGGAAAATGACGGCAAAGCCAAAGAAACGAGTCAAAACACTAGCGGACCTTCCCTCGAAAAATAGATAAAAAGAGAAGCTCGGTGAGAACATCCCCCTCATAAAGTACGTAAATGGCACTCGCGTAGGCGAAATTAACAGTTGTTTTAACCAGATAACTTTTAAAAGTGTTTTATGCGTAAGGAAACTGTTTGTAAGCAATACCTCAAATTTTTGTTTACTAAGAGTAATAAATCGCGTAGGGAAAGTCCCCCCTACCTCCCCCTTCTCTGCTTCACCCTCCATCTCTCTCTTTCTCTCTCTTCCGTACACACTTTTCCCTATCCTCTTGGAAGCTTAAAATTACTGCGCCACTCATAAATTCCGCTACTTCTACTGTCCAATGTTAAAACCCATTCTCCCACTTCACCAATCTCCCCTTTTCCCCAACTTCATCTTTATTTTCGTCGGTTCCTCCCTATCTCCCTTCCATCCCCAGACTTCGAAATTTCTCTTTATCTTTCTTCTCCCTTTGATCCTTATTTACTCTTCAAAAAAACCTTCTCCACCTCGAATTTTTTCATCCCCTCTCTGTCTCTCCATATCCTTTCTCTTCTCTTTCTCACCAGAGAGCACAATATACAACACCTGGAGCTATTCTCTCTCTCTCTCTCTTCCCCTTATTTTCTGTTATCCTCGTGCACAAGTTTTTCCTCTCTCTCTCCCTACCTAAAACCTTCGGTTATTCACGCCTTTATTCTCCTTCATCCCTATTCTCTTCTCGCTGTTTTATTCGACACTTTCGTTCTCACGGAATCGTCATCCACATCTCACACTTCTCCAATTTCATCATGTTCCTACTGTTTGCAGATAACTGCCAATATACTACCTTGCCGTCCTCTACCTTTTCCATTATTTTCCGATTTCCTTTTTGGGTTTCTAAATTTTTCTCGTTCTTCATACTCCCAAGTTCAAACGCTTCATGCATTTGCAGAAGAAATTTTGATGAAAGAGAGTTGCTTTACCTTCTATTAAACTCCTCGGATATTTCGTTTCTATATGTGAAATGAAATATGGCGAAAATCTCTATAATCTTTCCTTTGGGAATATAAAGTTGCTGGCTTTCGAAACTCCCGGCTTTAAAAAACATACGCCTATTTTATCCACGCTGAAATTTGTAGTGTTTTTGGTACCATGGTAGTGATAAATGGTGAGATCATAAACTCAATTATTTTATAGGATGACAACGCCATGGTCAGAAAAATTTGCAGTGAGACATAAAAATAAGGTGTCATCCGGTGGTTGAGGAATTTCCGCGGAATGCAAAATGAGATGAGGTAGCTCGGGCTTGCCACTCTACAGTAGATTGCTTCCTCCAAGATGATTCCTTTTATCGTTCAAGGTGTTAATTCAAAGCCTAGTTTTAAGAGCGGCACAATATGTCAGAGCCACAGTCACGGTTAATGATAAAAGTGCTTTTATAAGGTGATGATATTTGAATACTAAATATTCTGCAGCTATCCTGCTCGAGATATTCAAATCTTTAAATTATTCATTAAAAACTAATATTTTTTCCTCATCCGCCTGTGTAACCCAAATAAACATCGCATCAGGATTCGCATGAGCTTCTCATTTGTTCAAACTGAGAATGACACGTATTGCAACTAAAAATTAATAAGAATTACTTCGACGATATAATTTTCCATTTGATAATAAAATTAAATGTCTTTTTTCCGTTTTTTCCTCCCGAAGACATTAATTGGCGCACAAATACAGGAGTGGACTAAAAAGAAGCATCATCGCTTGCGTTTCAAAAACCCCGAAGAAAAATATCCATAAATCTTTCGGTCGACGAAACATTGGGATAACGAAAATAAAAACATTTTATTTTTATTTTTTAAGAGCGTGCCTTCTTCTCAAATTATTTTCTCCCTTCCTTAGCGCGAAATTTGGAATTTATCGAAGAGAGAGCTCATTTTTAGCCTTCCACGGAGGCAGTGGCTGGAAAATTTGAAAATTCATTCTTCCGGACAGACGTTCATTTCTCGTCTCCATCAACTTCATCGTCCATGTCGCATCCTATTTCGAAAAACGTTCTTTCTCGCCCCAACCCGCACTCGAACCAGTTTAGAAACGTTGCCGTGTGTCGCAGGCTCTGGCCAAGATCTTCATTTCTGCTCCTTGAGCCGTTTATAAGAGTGTGGATGTGTGGATAATTAGTGTTTCAACATCCGAGTTGTTTCCCGAAATTAAAACATCTGTGATTGGATAATGAGGCGTTAGTTAAGTGGCTGAGAACGTATTCCTGTGGAAAATTTCACGTCTCACTCTTGATGCAAATGTCACTTAAGAGTTTTATAGATCGCTGTCAATGTGTCAAAGATTTCATTCACGGTCAAACTTTTCAAGGTATACTTTTTTATAAGGTCCTTATACTTAATGTTTTCCATTAAAAATGGCATTTAAAGTTGGCTCAGGGAGCGATTGGTGTCTTTTATCCAATCATATCATCTTACAAAACCACTCTGAATTCGCTTAGGAGCTTTGACTTGATTATTGTAAAAATCCAACGAGGTTTCATTTTATAAACGAAATGGGCATGAAACCCTTTTCCTCTTAATATACGAGCCATTTAAAAAATGAAAGCCGAGAGACATTTATGGTTTTAGGTCATTCAATTTTTCCGATCTGTAATTCCAGCAAATAACTAACGAAATTTAAATGAAACTTTTTAAGTGTTAGTCATCCTATTTTTCATATATGGCTCCCAATCTTTCTCTTTCTTTCTCTCTCTCTCTCTATCTCTTTACTCTCTACCTATCTGAAATTGGTTCATCAACAATGTTATTAACTTAGGTTTCATTAATGTTTAGCTAAAGCAAAAATACTTTAACTGCAATTTAATGTTCAAATTATTTTCAATTATAATTTTCACAAATACATTATGCAAACATTTCAAAATAACGTAAATATTCTGGGGAGCAAAACCTTTTGATGAAGTTGTACAAATGGAGAATGTAAATTCTTCCAAAATCAAACGCATGGCGTTAATTGATTATTACCCATTTAAAATTTGCAATGGAACGCGCAGAGAATCTGGTGAAAGATTCATCGAAATCGAACATACCATTCATGAATTAAACGCATTAATTCATTATTCATCTTACACACAGAATGACAACGAGATTGAGTTTTATTATAATACTAGGGTGATAAGCTATTAACGTAGGTATTACTAGGTTATTATCGAAATATTCCATTTACTAACCTATTCAAGCTTGATATTTAAACATTATTATGGTACCGCATTTGTTCGTAACGAATATCTAAAGCCTAGTGATGTTTACGGAAAAATATCTAGCGATGCAGTAGGTGAATGTCCGCAAAAAAGAGAGAGGGATAGAGAAAAATAAACATTCGAACGCATCACGTCGCCGACTCCCACATTTACTAAGAACTTTACACCATACGGTATTACAATGAAACGCGAGAACTTCATTTTAACCGCCGAATTACTTCAACACATGCGGATCTTAATTAGCGTCTCACGTCCTCAATCAGCCCTCCGCGGAGAAGGAAAATTAATTCAATTAAGATCTTTTGTTCGCGTACGGATCTGTCTCTTCGCCCTCTCTACCATATTACTTCACTCGTCCTTTTTTTCGCTAAATTTTTACACGGGAGCAGTTGACCCAGATGATACCCAACGACTCTTAACGAGTTCCTTTAAAAAAACGAGTCATTTTATTAAATTACCCGCATGATTGCCGGAGGTGGATTGAAGAACGAGAGAGGGAGAAAGAAGGGAGACGAGTTAGCTCAAAAAAGAATTAAAGGGAAGAAGAAAGTAAAAAAATAACAGAAGCTTCGCACTTTTTTATTTTTAAATATTAGCTCGTCTCTGGATAAAAAGGAAGAGACGAAAAAACGAGAGAGAGAAATAGGTAATTTGTAAAAACTCCTCCGTCGCAGGTTTAAAGAAAGCTTAAAAGTTATTCGACTTTTTCTCTCACCACCTCCTCCTGAATTACAGGCGGTTCCCTTCTCATCTTCTCGTCACATCTCTTAAATTATCTCCCTTATCCGTCTCCCGCCGGTAATCTCCTTAAACTGCTTCGGTAATGGAGGCGCGGGGATTAATTTATAATTTTTATTATTTTTTTCTAAAAAATCGCTTATTTATCCGTCCGTCTGCGTGGTAAATCTGTAAAATTCTGTATCCTCGAGAAGCCGAATTTTCAGAATGGGTTTGTGTATATGAGAAATTGAATTGGTAGTTTGGTGGACGAAATGTGTAATAAGTAGTGCATCGAATTTCAAAACTCACGGTATCGAGGTACGATTATGCGAGTTTATTTTTAAATATTAAATCGATTTTTTAACTTTTTATTGCTTTTGGCAGGACATAATAATATTTATTTACGATAGTTTTTATAATAAAAGAAGAAAGCGCCTCATGTAGTTTGCTCTTCAATTCTTCTCTCACATTACTTACCTTCATCTACACTCCCTAATGGCCGGCGGATGTTTACTTTTCCTAACGTCGAGGTAATCCCTCATTTTCGAGGTCTTTCTCAGACTGTGCTGCTGTTCTCCCGCTGCGTCTCTCCCCCTACCTTTCACGCCTTTTGCTACATTCTCTCAACTTTCCTTACTCTTTTGCGTCGGTGCCAGAGACCGCAGACCACTTGTAACCCGCGCAGTCTTTTCCCCTTTTCGTCGGGTCCCAGCTCACCTGGACGTGCAGGTTGGGAGACTGCTCGCTGGTAACAAGTAAGAACAACGCAAATTTCCGGAATACATTCTCAGGGAGAGTAATGTTTTCTCTCTCCTCCTGTTCCCACCTCCGTGCTCTCGTCTTGGGAGGAGGTGAACAAAAAAATATTGAAGTCCGCCATGGGTTAATGAATAAAAAAATAATAACAGTAAAAGGGCGTTACCTCCACGCTACCATCCAACAAGCGAACGTCTCTTTTTTGGCGTTTAAAAAGGTAAGCTCCTTCATGCCCACTTTGCGTCATAAAGAAACTCGGCCGAATGTACTTGATCCTTTAGTAGGTTTAGTAGGTTGGATGGAAAAGAGAGAACGTGGCGTTAAAAAATGTTTCTTTTTTCCTCTGCCTTCTTACTTGGCTATGGCAGGAGGACGTCTTTGTTAAACTGCGATGATATTGAAAAGAGTTTAGTTTTTTCTTCTTCTGTTGCTGCTGCTTAGAGCTCGAGGGCTGGGAGCCGAACGTAAAACGCCGTAAAAAAGGACCTTGTTCTCTTCCTTGAGGGTTTAATCCGAAATGGATTCGAAATTTCCAATACTGCCCACTCCCTTCAAAAGAATGAAAAATAACGAAATTTAGTTCGGCCTTTTATTTCCATTTCTTTGGAAAGAAGGAGACGGATCGGAGGGGGGAAATTATTTTCACATTTTTAATTTTCGAAGGGGAAAAAGGAAAATGAATCCTCCCCGACGCTCTCGAATAAATTTGCGCCCTATTATTTTGCTACTCGTTATCTAGTCTGAAAAATGTTTTAACTTAAACATTCTAAAATGTATTTCGTTATATATATCATCATCATCATAGGTAGTCTGTCCGTAGACAGGTCCGTGATTATTCATGGTTAAACCTGGTTCTCCATATACTCCTATTTTCCGCTGTCCTCTTTATATCTTGATAACTCTCTTTCCCTTTCAGATCGTCTATCAGCTGAAACCTTTTCCTACCTCTTTCCCTTTTCCCATCTAGTTTTCCTTCTAACACGTCTTTAATCATACTCTCTCTCCTCAGGTAATGTCCAACCCAGTTAGCCTTCCTCTTTCTGATAGTCTGTATAATCATTCGCTTCTCTCCTATTCTTCGTAGCACTTCATCGTTTTTCATCCTATCTGTCCATTTTATCTTCAGCATTCTCCTCCAAGTCCACATTTCAAAGCTTTCCAAGTATTTGATGTCATTTTTCCTTAGCGTCCATGTTTCTGCCCCATACAATGCTATACTCCATACGTAGCATTTTATGAACTTCTTGCGGATATCTTCCCTTATATTCCCTGTAAGTAGTTGTTTCTTTCTCCTGAAAGCCGCTTTTGCTTTTCCTATTCTAGTTTTGATCTCATCCGTACATTTTGCCTCTCGTGTTATGATACTTCCAAGGTATTTATATTCTGAAACTTGTTCTAATGGCTTTCCCCCAATAGTTATGTTCAGATTCTCTTCTTTACCCGATATTCGAATGACCTTGGATTTTTCTGTATTTATTTCCATACCATATTTTCTACCTGTTATCACTAGTCTATTTATCATTTTTTGTAGCTCCTCTTCCTTTCTTGCTAGAAGTACTTGATCATCTGCGTATTTTACTGTTCTTATAATCCTTCCTCCAATTTTGAAATCCCCTGTGCCTTCTAAAGCTTCTTGCATTAGACTTTCTCCATATATATTGAATAGGGTTGGCGATAGGCAGCATCCTTGTCTTACTCCTCTACCGATATTTATTCCGCAGGTGTCCACATTCTCAAACCTGACCTTTACAACTTGATTCTCATATAGATTCCTAATCAGTCTCCTGTCTTTCCAGTCTACACCTATATCCTTTAATATCTTCATCAACTTTACCCAATTTACTCTATCAAAGGCCTTCTGCCAGTCTACGAAACATGCGCAGATATCTTGACTGTATTCTATTGCCCTTTCTGATATGATTCTAACTACTCCTATAGCATCTCTAGTTCCTCGTCCTTTTCTGAAACCGAATTGATCTTCCCCTATTATTTCTTCTGCCTTTTTCTCCAGCCTTTTATTAAGAATCCTCGTGATGATCTTCGATGTGTGTGACAGAAGGCTTATAGTTCTGTAATCTTTACACTGCATTGCCTTTGGCTTCTTCTTTAGAGGGATCATTGTTACTTCTAGGAAATCCTGAGGCCACTCTCCCGTGTCGTAAATCTTATTAATTAATTTCGTGATCGCTTTTAGTCCTTCTGATCCTATGACTTTAAGTATCTCAGCCGGTATTCCATCGCTGCCCGTGGCTTTCCCCTTCTTAAGTTCCACTATCGCTTTTTCTACTTCGCTCTCCATAATACTTGGCCCTAAGTTATCTTCTTCAATGTTTTCCTCATTTTCCAGTTCTATTTTTGCCGCCCCTGTCTGTTTGCTGTATAATTCCTTAATGTATTCTTCCCATACCTGTGCTACATCCTTTGTTTCTGAGACT